>JAPVLV010000005.1:39962500-40567500 GCA_029168935.1 Oxyria digyna | reverse complement strand
TTAGCCTCCTCTACCTCCCTCCTACCCTCCTACCCTCCTCAGAATCCGGAGACACACTCAATCTGGTAATGGCATTAGCAAGCAGACAATTGGCCTCCGCGGCCTTCCTAGAAATGTGACCAAACTCCCTGGTGTTGAGCGCCTTCAGAGGCCTCTTCATACCCTGGAGGAGCTTGGCAAGCCTGAACTGGTAATTACCTCTCTCATCCGTCTTCCAACCCTCCTTGACCACCTCTAAGAAGCGAGGATGATCCGCCCACATGTTGAAGAACTTGAAGTACTTCTTCCCCTTCCCAGTATCCCTCACTAAAGAGACAACCCCTACCTTATGATCCGAGATGTGCCACTTCTCAAGGAAGCTCGTCTGGCAATGAAACCCAGAGTTGGTCCAAGAGGAGGTAGTAAACACTCGATCAATCCGGCTCCAGACCGTATTGTTGGTCCAGGTAAAGGGGGTCTCATTAGAGCAAGGAGCGTCCAAAAGCCCATGTCTCCTACAAGCATCAACCATGTCCTTGCACTCATAGTTCGAGACCGGTCTCCCATTGACCCTCTCGTGATCAGCCATAACACAGTTGAAATCACCCATAATCAACCAAGGCACAGAAGGAGGCTCAAGCAACGCATCAACACTGTCCCATATATCCCTGCGAGCCACAACACTATGAAGCCCGTAGACGAAACAAACACCAAACTCTTCCCCCGTCGTCCTGCAAGTCAGGGCACACCCAATGTGCTGGATAGACATGCTCACAACACTCAAAACCACACACGCGGGATCCCACATCACCAGAATACGAGCCCGGGGATCCAAAGCAAAGTTCTCCACAAACTGCCAACCAGGAGCCACCCGGCGAGCCACAGTCTCCATCCTAACACCACCACACTTGGTCTCGTACAGACCACAAACCTTGGCCTCAACCTCACGGATGACACCTCCGACGCCATTTTGTTTCAGGGCTTGGCAAAGCCCTTGCACGTTCCCCGAGACGACAATCATCGGGAAACCTTAGGGGTGGGACCCCGGTTCCTGAGTGAGTGTCTCGTAGGGATGGCCGACTTACCCCACTTGTCTGGGGCCGGGAGGGCAATCAACAACTGAGTAGCCTCAAACCGAGCCTTGTTAGCTCTAGCCCGAGCCTTCTTGCGCTGAGACTTGGAGAGCACACTCTCCATCTCCTTGGTGCTCTCATCAACCTCTGATCCACTGCCACGTTTACACACATGCTCTTGGGATTCACACTCTCCCTCTTCCAAATCCTCATCCGACTCCTCACTAGAAGATGTGTCCACACTCTCCTCTCCATCCACACCGGACCCTAGGTCCTCGGTCTCACTCTCCTCCTCAAGACCAGGCTCAGCCGCAGGAGTCTTGCCTCTGGAAGGCAATCCTAGCACTATGGGTATCTCCTTAGGACTAGCATCACCCACACTCCTCTCACCTCCCTTCCCAACACTCTTGGCCTTCGGAGTAGCCTCGGGGATCCCTCCGAGTCCCTTGCTAACCGTCGAGGTTTGTACCTCCTTCCTAGTGGCCTCGGCATAAGTTTCCTTACCTTTGCCAATCTCTCCAACCTTGCTCACACCATGAGCCCTCTTAGCCTTAACCCCAACATTCTCCTTCTTCTCCTTGAACTTACACTCCTCCAACATATGACCAAACGAGCAACACCCGGTGCAATACTTAGGCTCATTCTCAATCAAAAAGGAGAGGGTGACCATCTCCCCATCATCAAAGTTCACCTCAATCTCCTTAGGGTAAGGTAGAGCGAAATTAATCTCCACAAGAACTCTAGCATACGACCCTCTCTTCCTAGAATCCGTGACCGGGTCCATAAAGAGGGGCTTACCAACATGTGAACAAATACGACTCAAGATATCGTGAGTCCAAAAATTCTTAGCAAGGCCACTAATCCTAATCCATTGTGGGATAGTAGCAATATCTCTACGGTTAAACGCAAACTTATCCGGGATATTCTTAAGGACCATAGGCTTGCCGTGAATAAAATAGGGGCCATTTCTAAGCACATTATCCCTATCCTCTTCGGAGTTAAAATAAAAGATCATCCATCCCTCCTCCTCCTTAAAGTGCGCCTTAACCCCCCAAGACCTAATCATGGTGTTAATCATAAAGCTACCCGGGTGATAACCAACGTATTGCCCTAAAAGGCTCCAGCCCCAAATTTCATGCGTAGTAAAACCTTCGGAAATCTTAATGCTAACATTATTTGACAAAGGGGGTTCATAGGATAACTTACCTCCCACTCCGGCATTCATGAAGACCTTCCGAGGCGTCGAGGTCCAAGCATTCGCCTTAGGACCCGAGGGAACCCCGGCGCCCAAAGCGCCTTCCCGAGACCCCGCGAGTCTTGCGTCCGGTCTAGCCTCCTCGGCGTTCGTCTTTCCCGTTTTCGCCATGTCACTACCCACCTTAGCTGGACATGACACGTCACCATGACATGCCACCTCAGCCTGCATAGCCACATCATCCTTGGCGCCAAAACTCGGATCCAAATTCAAACCCAAAACCGAGTTCAAATCTTGATTCCCGCCAACTTTAGGCGCCAAAGTTAGTCGGCTCTTGGACGAGGGCCCTACTTGATCATTGCAGCCCTTAGCACCTTCAATATTCCCTCCTAAATTAGAGTTCACAAACCCATCCAAATTGGGAGCCAAAGGATTGTTGGAGGAGGTGGACCCGGGCTGCACATAAATTCCATGGTTATAGCCTTTGCCTTTGTAGCCGTTAGAATTAGTGTGTCCGGTTTGTTGTTGTTCAATGCCATAGTCTTTGCAGCCTAAGGAGGGGTCCACATGTTTTTTGCTGCCTTTGGAAGGGACCACACAAGCCATAGGGCAGCTAGAAGTCACGCCCAAAACAGTAGCACAAGCCAAGTTGATGTTAGGAATAGTGTCACCTAGGTGTAGGTTTTGACCTTTGCCCAAAAATTTGCAGCAGCTGCTGGCCTTTGGTGGGTCCATGCGTGCCATGGCTGAGCACTTAGTCATCCCTACCAACTCATCCACTCCACCATTGCAGCCCAACAAGCTTCCCGGAGCCGCCTCGCCCTCACCGGACACCTTGCTCGAATGCTTGTTTTGTTGAACCGATTTCATGGTCGTATTAGCAATCTCATTGCCATTCTTTTCCTTACCATTACCATACATTCCAGCCACCCTAAGCTCCTCCAAATCCTCGTCGGAGCTCTCGTCGGAAAGCTCATTACCCTCCTTAGCCGCCTCCTCACCTCCACTATCATCCTCCTCTTGCACTTCCGCAAGCATGACCTTCTTTAGATGCTTTTTAGCCTCAGCCAACTCGACCCTAAGAGCCTGGTTTTGCTCTTCCAAAACCGTCTTTGAACCCTTGTTTCCATCACTCTTGACCTCCAACACCACATCGGACTTGAACTTGCTCTTTTGGAACGAAGGAGAGCCAACCTTCAACTTGTTTTTGCCCTTAGCCATTGCAGCCAAAAACGACTAAAGCTAGAGCAATGGAGGTGGTTCGAGAGGATACCACCTACATGGAGCCAAGGTGGTCGAGAGGAAGAACCTTGGGGAAGAAGAGAAGAGAAAAGGGGAGGGAACGCCACCACCGGCAAGCTAGGAAGCCAACCGGATCTTCACCACCAAGGCCGAATGAAATTGGTGTTTTCTTCCTTGGGAGTGTTTCCTTGGGAGCGTTTTTCCTACTGAGAGCTCTTTACTGAGAGCTCTTTCTTTTTTTCTTTTTTTTGGTTTAAAGAGGGACGGTACCCTCGGTTAAATTTTATAAATATGCCCTACAAAGAGGGTAATAAACAGTACACCAATCAGTTCAAAGCAATAAACAAAGCCACATTTGGAAAAGCACGTAGGCCTTCCAAACTGTTAGCAAGGTGAATATGGGTAGGCAAACAAGCCATCCAAGCTTCACAAACCAAGATAAAGTGTATATGGAGAGGCAAACAAGCCATCCAAGCTACACAAAAATCAAACCAGGTGTAGATGTAAGGTACACAGACCCTCCAAGATACACAAAACAAAGAACAAAACATAACAAAGAAAACAAAGTCCAAACACACACACACAAACAAATAATAAACAAAACCAACAAACAAACAAACAGGCAAAACAAAACAAACACTACAAACCCATAACCATGCAAGGCGGGAAACGTTCATGAAGAAGTCTAAAAACACTAACAAAAATCAACCGTACAACGTCCTGTCAAGGAATCTGGTTGCCCTGAAAAATAAGAGAGTTCCGAGCATGCCATAAGTAATAAACAGTAGAGGAAAGAGAACATACCTGGGCCTGGGCCAGACAGTCACGAGTAGAAGCGCATCTCCGAAGCCAGCGAAGAGAAGACTTGATCGACGAAGCCGTGGCCGGGATCCCAAATCTGACTCTGATCTCTCTCCAAATGGTAGCTGAGTAGGGGCAATCAAAGAACAGATGCTTGTGGTCCTCCAGAGCAGCCCCACACATCCGACAACCCGGGTGAACATCCAAGAACGACAGGCGATCATACGTTGAGAGCTTCCCGAGGTTAGCAAGGCAAAGAAGGAACATATGCTTGGGCGTGTTGTGTCTAGCCCAAACCTCTCTATACCATCTGACAGTAGGCCGCTTAGAGCGTAGCGCCTCATATGCCAAGGAAACCTTGAAGTGGCCGAACTTGCACCACTCCAAGAGAGACTCCTCGACATTGAGAACCCTACTCTCAAGCTGAACTACCGTGTCCCGCGCATGCAGAATACCCTTAATCAACGGAGAGTCACGCTTATGCATAGTCCAATCCAGCGCCCCAACAACCCCTAGGTACCTGTGATGAATCCAGCGAGTCCACATACTATCCCTCTGGCTAAAGATGTGCCAAAAGTGCTTGATCATAAAACACTGGTTCCAAACACCAATATCAAGGAGACCAAGACCCCCTTCCTTCTTAGGTTTGCACACCTCATCCCATCTCACCTTAGGCCTTCTCCACAGGAAGCCCCGACAAATGCTAATCAAACTCTTTCGAACACCCACAGGAATGGGCAAGATAGACAACCAGAATCCCTCAACCCCCTGAAGTACAGACTTAATCAGCTCCCGCCTCCCAGCAAAGGAGATGGACTTCTTGGTCCAAGCAGAGAGGTAGTTACTGATCTTGTCAAGCAGGGGCTTGAAGTCCAAACTCCTAAGCCCATGGGGGTTAATGGGAATCCCCAGATACCTAAACGGGAAGGAACCAGCTCTGAAACCAGAAGCCTCAATCAGGGAAGATCGCACCGGACCCGCAACCGAGGCCAAGAACATAGACGACTTACCCACATTCACACTCAGCCCAGCCATAACCTCAAACTTCCGGAGGCAGCCAAGGAGCACATCAGTAGACCCCCTATCTCCCCTGCAGAACATGACCACATCATCAGCGAAGGTCAAATGGGTGAGCCTGGTGCTCTCACAGTGCTGATGGAAGTGGAAAGAACTGCAGGAGGTCTCCTTCTTGATTAGGCGGGAGAACGTCTCCATGCATAGGACAAAGAGGAGAGGGGATAGGGGATCCCCTTGCCTAAGGCCCCTTTTACCCGGAAAGAAACCATGAATGCCCTTGTTGACCTTAATGGAATAGGTGGGAGAGCAAACACATTCCATCACCCAAGAAATAAACTTGGGCGGGAAACCAAGATGGCCAACCGTGAAACGCAGGAAGTCCCAAGAAACCGAATCATAAGCCTTGGCGAGGTCCACATTAAGGAAGCACCGCGGGGTGTCCCTCATCACATTGTAGCGTCTGAGCAGCTCCTGAACCAAAAAGATGTTGTCTGACATGAGCCTTCCCCCAACAAAAGCACTCTGAGCCTGATCCACCAAAGTCCCCAAAATCTTACTAAGGCGGGACGTCATGATCTTGGAGATGATCTTATAGACCACATTACAGCAAGAAATGGGTCTAAAGCTCTCCACTCTATCTGGGTCGTCCACCTTAGGAATAACAGCAACAATGGTGTGATTGAAAGACTTCAGAAGCTTCCCCGAAGCAAAGAACTCCTTAATAGCAGCACAAACCTCAGCCCCCGTGATGTCCCAAGTGGCCTTGAAGAACTTGGCATTGAAGCCATCAGGCCCCGGGGCCTTGTCCACTCCAATAGCCCATATAGCCTCCTTGATCTCAGCAATGGACACAGCACCAGCCAGCATAGAAGCCTCATCATCACTAACCGACGGCCCCTGAGCAAACTCAGTGGTACTAGGAAGCACCACCCTAACCTCAGAACCAAAAAGACTCTTGAAGAAGCTAATGAAACCATCATGAACTTCCTTAGAGGATTTGGTCCTGGTCCCATCAGTCTTGAAATGGAAGCAATGTGGTTCCGCTTGCCATTAGCCTTCATGAGGGAATGGAAATACCTAGAGCACTGATCACCCTGGAGAATATACTTGGCCTTGGCCTGTTGCCCAAGAAACGAGGCCTCAGCCCGGTTGAGTCTCTTGGCTTTCGCCTTAGCCTCCTCTACCTCCCTCCTGCCCTCCTCAGAATCCGGAGACACATTAATCTGGTAATGGCACTAGCAAGCAGACAATTGGCCTCCGCGACCTTCCTAGAAATGTGACCAAACTCCCTGGTATTGAGCGCCTTCAGAGGCCTCTTCATACCCTGGAGGAGCTTGGCAAGCCTGAACTGGTACGCACCCCTCTCTTCCGTCTTCCAACCCTCCTTGACCACCTCCAAGAAGCGAGGATGATCCGCCCACATGTTGAAGAACTTGAAGTACTTCTTCCCCTTCCCAGTATCCCTCACTAAAGAGACAACCCCTACCTTATGATCCGTGATGTGCCACTTCTCAAGGAAGCTCGTCTGGCAATGAAACCCAGAGTTGGTCCAAGAGGAGGTAGTAAACACTCGATCAATCCGGCTCCAGACCGTATTGTTGGTCCAGGTAAAGGGGGTCTCATTAGAGCAAGGAGCGTCCGAAAGCCCATGTCTCCTACAAGCATCAACCATGTCCTTGCACTCATAGTTCGAGACCGGTCTCCCATTGACCCTCTCGTGATCAGCCATAACACAGTTGAAATCACCCATAATCAACCAAGGCACAGAAGGAGGCTCAAGCAACGCATCAACACTGTCCCATATATCCCTGCGAGCCACAACACTATGAAGCCCGTAGACGAAACAAACACCAAACTCTTCCCCCGTCGTCCTGCAAGTCAGGGCACACCCAATGTGCTGGATAGACATGCTCACAACACTCAAAACCACACACGCGGGATCCCACATCACCAGAATACGAGCCCGGGGATCCAAAGCAAAGTTCTCCACAAACTGCCAACCAGGAGCCACCCGACGAGCCACAGTCTCCATCCTAACACCACCACACTTGGTCTCGTACAGACCACAAACCTTGGCCTCAACCTCACGGATGACACCTCCGACGCCATTTTGTTTCAGGGCATGGCAAAGCCCTTGCACGTTCCACGAGACGACAATCATCGGGAAACCTTAGGGGTGGGACCCCGGTTCCTGAGTGAGTGTCTCGTAGGGATGGCCGACTTACCCCACTTGTCTGGGGCCGGGAGGGCAATCAACAACTGAGTAGCCTCAAACCGAGCCTTGTTAGCTCTAGCCCGAGCCTTCTTGCGCTGAGACTTGGAGAGCACACTCTCCATCTCCTTGGTGCTCTCATCAACCTCTGATCCACTGCCACGTTTACTCACATGCTCTTGGGATTCACACTCTCCCTCTTCCAAATCCTCATCCGACTCCTCACTAGAGGATGTGTCCACACTCTCCTCTCCATCCACACCGGACCCTAGGTCCTCGGTCTCACTCTCCTCATCAAGACCAGGCTCAGCCGCTGGAGTCTTGCCTCTGGAAGGCAATCCTAGCACTATGGGTATCTCCTTAGGACTAGCATCACCCACACTCCTCTCACCTCCCTTCCCAACACTCTTGGCCTTCGGAGTAGCCTCAGGGATCCCTCCGAGTCCCTTGCTAACCGTCGAGGTTTGAACCTCCTTCCTAGTGGCCTCGGCATAAGTCACCTTACCTTTGCCAATCTCTCCAATCTTGCTCACACCATGAGCCCTCTTAGCCTTAACCCCAACATTCTCCTTCTTCTCCTTGAACTTACACTCCTCCAACATATGACCAAACGAGCAACACTCGGTGCAATACTTAGGCTCATTCTCAATCAAAAAGGAGAGGGTGACCATCTCCCCATCATCAAAGTTCACCTCAATCTCCTTAGGGTAAGGTAGAGCGGAATTAATCTCCACAAGAACTCTAGCATACGACCCTCTCTTCCTAGAATCCGTGACCGGGTCCATAAAGAGGGGCTTACCAACATGTGAACAAATACGACTCAAGATATCGTGAGTCCAAAAATTCTTAGCAAGGCCACTAATCCTAATCCATTGAGGGATCGTAGCAATATCTCTACGGTTAAACGCAAACTTATCTGGGATATTCTTAAGGACCATAGGCTTGCCGTGAATAAAATAGGGGCCATTTCTAAGCACAGTATCCCTATCCTCTTCGGAGTTAAAATAAAAGATCATCCATCCCTCCTCCTCCTTAAAGTGCGCCTTAACCCCCCAAGACCTAATCATGGTGTTAATCATAAAGCTACCCGGGTGATAACCAACGTATTGCCCTAAAAGGCTCCAACCCCAAATTTCATGCGTAGTAAAACCTTCGGAAATCTTAATGCTAACATTATTTGACAAAGGGGGTTCATAGGATAACTTACCTCCCACTCCGGCATTCCTTAAGACCTTCCGAGGCGTCGAGGTCCAAGCATTCGACTTAGGACCCGAGGGAACCCCGGCGCCCAAAGCGCCTTCCCGAGACCCCGCGCGTCTTGCGTCTGGTCTAGCCTCCTCGGCGTTCGTCTTTCCCGTTTTCGCCATGTCACTACCCACCTTAGCTGGACATGACACGTCACCATGACATGCCACCTCAGCCTGCATAGCCACATCATCCTTGGCGCCAAAACTCGGATCCAAATTCAAACCCAAAACCGAGTTCAAATCTTGATTCCCGCCAACTTTAGGCGCCAAAGTTAGTTGGCTCTTGGACGAGGGCCCCACTTGATCATTGCAGCCCTTAGAACCTTCAATATTCCCTCCTAAATTAGAGTTCACAAACCCATCCAAATTTGGAGCCAAAGACTTGTTGGAGGAGGTGGACCCGGGCTGCACATTAATTCCATGGCCATAGCCGTTAGCAATTGTGTGTCCGGTTTTTTGTTGAGCAAAGCCATGGCCTTTGCAGCCTATGGAGGGGTCCACATGTTTTTTGCTGCCTTTGGAAGGGACCACACAAGCCATAGGGCAGCTAGAAGTCACGCCCAAAACAGTAGCACAAGCCAAGTTGCCATTAGGAATAGTGTCACCTAGGTGTAGGTTTTGACCTTTGCCCAAATTTTTGCAGCAGCTGCTGGCCTTTGGTGGGTCCATGCGTGCCATGGCTGAACAATTAGTCATCCCTACCAACTCATCCACTCCACCATTGCAGCCCAACAAGCTTCCCGGAGCCGCCTCGCCCTCACCGGACACCTTGCTCGAGTGCTTGTTTCTTTGAACCGATTTCATGGTTGTAATAGCAATCTCATTGCCATTCTTTTCCTTACCATTACAATACATTCCAGCCACCCTAAGCTCCTCCAAATCCTCATCGGAGCTCTCGTCGGAAAGCTCATTACCTTCCTTAGTCGCCTCCTCACCACCACTATCATCCTCCTCTTGTAATTCCACAAGCATAACCTTGTTTAAGTGCTTCTTTGCCTCAGCCAACTCAGCCCTTAAGGCCTGATTTTGTTCCTCCAAAATAGCCTTAGAACCCTTGTATCCATCACCCTTAACCTCCAACACAACATCGGACTTAGACTTGCTCTTTTGGAATGAAGGAGAGCCTACCTTAGCCTTGTTCTTGCCCTTAGCCATTGCAGCCGAAATTTTTCAGCAAGAGACAAAGGAGGTGGTTCGAGAGGATACCACCTACATGGAGCCAAGGTGGTCGAGAGGAGGCACCTTGGGGAAGAAGAGAAGAGAAAAGGGGAAGGAACGCCACCACCGGCAAGCTAGGAAGCCAACCGGATCTTCACCACCAAGGCCGAATGAAATTGGTGTTTTCTTCCTTGGGAGTGTTTCCTTGGGAGCGTTTTTACTGAGAGCACTGAGAGCTCTTTCTTTTTTTGGTTAATGGTAAATATTCTAGATATCACTCTACTAAGAGAGTTAAGTAGCAATTATAAGGGATCGGTGCAAGCTTGGAAGACACGCAGGATTTCCAATACTATGCTACAAACCAATGGGTCATAAAGTTACAACCATAGATGAAGGGTATCTAGCATGAAGTAAGCGAAAGACATGGGTCAAGATCAGTAGGACTAACACCTGTTTGGGGATCAAGTTATCATCAAAGACTCGAGTATTCCTAGCATGCCAAATGTAGTAGACCATGGCTGAGAGGCCATAAACTTGTGCACGGGCAAGACATCCACTCTTGGAGGCTCGCCTGCGGAGCCACTGTAAGGTTCTCGTAATCGTCAAGGCAGTATTGGGGATCATAAACCGAACACGAACCTCCCTCCAAACCTCCTTTGCATAAGTGCACTCAAAGAAGAGGTGGTTGTGACTTTCCACCTCAGCCCCACAGAATTTACAACTTGGTTCAATATCAAGGAAGAGAAGCCTATCATAGGTAGAGAGTTTACCGAGGTTGGCAAGCCAAAGGATGAACATGTGTTTGGGGGTGTTGTGGGCCGACCAAATCTCCTTGCTCCAACTCACATTAGGCCTTCTATCCCAAAAGGCCTCATATGCTATGGACACTTTGAAGCGCCCCAACTTGCACCACTCCACAAGGGTCTCTTCCACGCTCATCTCTCGGTCCTCAAGTTTCACAATCATGTCCCTTGCAAGGAGGATGGCCTTGATCAATGGTGAGTCTCGTCTGTGGGCCTCCCACTCCAGAGGTTCAACCACCCCAAGGTATCTATGATGAATCCATCTTACCCACAAACTCTCTCTACGACTCAAAATGTGCCAAAGGTGCTTTAGCATGAAGCACTTGTTCCAAGTGTTGAGGTTCAACAACCCCAAACCTCCTTCATCTCTTGGCACACACACGTCCTTCCACTTCACATGAGGCCTCTTCCAAAGGAAGCCCCTACATAACCCGATCAAGTCCTTTAGTACTCCCATGGGTATCGACAAGATGGAGAGCCAAAACCCTTCACTACCCTGGAGTACCGAGGCAATGAGCTCCTTTGTTCCGGCGAAGGAGATGCTTTTCTTAGCCCAAGCATTGAGATGGCCACTTATCTTGTCAAGGAGAGGCTTGTATTGGATGACATGGAGCCCATGGGGACTAATGGGGATGCCCAAGTACCGGAAGGGAAACTCCCCAACCTTGAACCCCGTTGAGACAATGATAGACTGATTTTCATACTCATTCACCGAAGCAAGGAAGATGGAGGACTTGCCAATATTAACACTCAGCCCGGACATCTTCTCAAATCTTTTTAAGTAATCCAAGAGCACCCTCACCGAGTTACCATCACCATGGAAAAACATCACCACATCATCCGCAAAGATCAAGTGAGTGAGCCTCAAACTCTCACAATGTTGGTGAAATTGGAACAAGCCTTGGGTAGTCCCCTTTTTGATGAGGCGGGATAAAAGCTCCATACACATAACAAAGAGAAGGGGAGAAAGAGGGTCACCTTGTCTAAGTCCTCTCTTGCCGGGGAAGAAGCCATGGATTCCTTTGTTGATCTTGATGGAGTAGGATGCCGAGCACACACATTCCATGATCCACTCAATGAACTTAGGAGGGCAGCCAAGGTGTTGAAGAGCGAACTTGAGAAAGTCCCAAGAGACCGAGTCAAAAGCCTTGGCAAGATCGATATTCAAGAAGCATTTAGGGGTGTCTCTTTTCACATTATATCTTCTAAGGAGCTCTTGGACAAGGAAGATATTATCCGACATCAATCGCCCTTCCACAAATGCACTTTGAGCCGGATCAATGATCATGCCAAGGAACTTGCTAAGGCGCTTGGTCATTACCTTTGATATGATCTTGTAGATCACATTGCAACATGAGATTGGTCTAAAATGCTCCACACGGTCAGGGGAGTCTACCTTTGGAATGAGGGAGACAATGGTGTGGTTAAGTTGCTTGAGAAGTTTACCTTTCACAAAGAACTCCTTCACGGCTCCACAAACCTCTTCCCCGGTGATGTTCCAAGTGGCCTTGTAGAATCTAGCATTGTATCCATCCGGCCCTGGAGATTTGTCATCTCCCATCGACCAAAGAGCCTCCTTGATCTCGACATTAGTCACCTCCTTGACAAGTTCAGCCCCTTCTTCCAAACTCAACTTAGGGCCACTTGCGAATGCACTAGAGTCCGGCAATTGGATAGCAACTTCCGAGCCAAACAATCCTTTGAAAAAGCTCAAGAATTCACCTTCTATCTCCTTCATAGAGCTAGTCCTACTCCCATCTGGCTTGGAAAGGGAGGCAATGTGATTACGCCGTCCATTAGCTCTCATCAAAGAGTGAAAATACTTAGAGCCCCGGTCGCTATTGAGCACATATTTGGCCTTGGCAAGTTGACCAAGGAAACTGGCCTCAGCCTCATTCAACCTCTTGGCTTTCAGCTTAGCGTCTTCCGCTTCCCTTCTAGCTTCTAAGGATTCTGGCTGCAATCTGAGGCTCTCAAGGGCACGAGAGAGAGCAAGGTTGGCCTCTGTAGTCCTTGAAGAGATGTGGCTGAACTCCTTGTAGTTGAGCTCTGTTAGGGGCCATTTCAAACCTTGAAGATGCTTGGCAAGTCTAAACTGGTATGTGCCTCTAATAGGGGTCTCCCATCCCTTCTTGATCACCTCATTGAACTTTGGGTGCTCAGCCCACATATTCAAAAACTTGAAATACCCTTTACCACTCCTTGATTCTCTAAGCAAAGATACCACCCCGGGCTTGTGATCCGAAAGATGCCACTTATCCGGGAAGGTAGCATGGCATTGGCGAGCTGAATTAAGCCAAGAGGGGCTCATGAGTACACGGTCAATTCTGCTCCACACCACACCATTAGTCCAAGTGAAGGACCTAGAACTTGAACTAGGCGCATCAACAAGCCCATGTCTTCTACAAGCGTCAACCATGTCCTTTCATTCATACATGGTCACATTCCTTCCATTGAACCTCTCCTCCTCGGCCATAACACAATTGAAATCTCCCATCACCAACCAAGGGAGGTCATGCAAAGCAAAGAGTTCATCCACATGAACCCAAATCTCTCGGCGTGCCACAACACTATGAAGGCCATACACAAAGCACACCCCAAACTTCTCACCGGTTGTCTTACACTTGATAATGCAACCAATGTGTTGAGTAGATATTCCCACCATGTCTAGCTCCACAAACTCCGAATCCCAAAGAACCAAAATGCGCGCCCGAGGGTCGAGATGGAAATTAGACAAGGATTCCCATCCCGGGGTAACTCGGCGCACCAACTCCTCAACAAGCAAACCACTCCACTTAGTTTCAAAGAGACCACATACCTTAGCCTCATAATCACGAATTACACCACCCACGCCATTTTGTTTCCGGGCTTGGCAAAGCCCTTGCACATTCCAAGAGAGAACCTTCATCGGGACACCTTGGAGTTGTGTCCCCGGACCCTATTGGAGCTACGGAGAGGGGGCTGGTTCTTGGACCATTTTGAGTGTGCTTGGAGAGCCGCCACCACTGGCCTATCTTCTCCCTTTGAGGCCTTCTTCCTTCCCTTTTTGGACAACACTTGCACAAATGGAGCCTCCTCTTCTTCCTCGCTATCATCACTACTATCTCCTCCGGATTGTGTGGAGGACTCAACCTCCCCCTCTTCCAACTCATCACAACTTCCATCCGAACCCTTTTCCTTGCTAGAAGTCTCGGATTTGTCCTACAAAACAATCACATGATCACACTCTTTCTCCACTAAGTTGGGGTTGTCCTTCTCACCAAAGGCGACCGAGACTTCCCCATCCCCGGCAACCTTGACACCCTTCTTAGTGGAGTCCATGGGAAGCTTGTGAGTTCTCTTGGCATTGACCCCTACGGCTTCCTTCTTTTCTCTAAACGTACACTCCTCATCCATGTGACCAAAGGAGAAGCACCCTTTGCAATACTTGGGTTCATTCTCAACAAGAAAGGAACACATAAGAGAATCACCATCATCAAACTCAAGGCATACCTCTTTTTTGATTGGGTTGGCAAAGTTGATCTCCACAAGCACACGAGCATATGATCCTCTCCTCCTAGAGTCCGTGACCGGGTCCATGAAGAGTGGTTTTCCAATGTGAGAGGCTATTCTCCCAAGAATTTCCGGAGTCCAAAACGTCTTTACAAGACCTTGGATTCGAACCCAAAGAGGGATGGTAGCAATGTCACGCCTATTGAATGAGAACTTATTCGGGATGTGTTTAAGTATCATTGGTCTTCCATGAATGAAATAAGGTCCATTCTTCAAAACTTGATCTTGATCTTCCTCGGACTCAAATTGAAAGATGAGCCATCCTTCCTCCTCCCGGTATCTAGCCTTAACACCCCATGCCTTCATCATTGTATTGATCATGAAGTGTCCCGGATGAAACCCCACATATTGTCCTAGTAATGACCATCCCCACACCGATTGTTTGGAATACCCTTCGGACACTTGAATTTGAACCTTTTCGGAAGTAGGAGTGACATAGTCAAGCTTGCCTCCAACACCATTGTTCATGAAGATCTTTTTGGAGCCACTACTCCATGCGTTAACTCCAGCCTTCCTACCTTATTTCACATGATTCCCATTGCCATTCTTCATAATATTTTGGGTCTTCTTAGTATCTTCATTCCGCACGCCAAAATCTGCCCCCAAAGTGCTCATACCATCTCCTACTAGGGTGGTGTCCATGGCATGGGTTCCTCTCCTTTGTTCACCAGCCTTTTCCACAAGGGGACCTACATTATCTTTGTCACCTTCCACGCCTAGACTCCTTTCCTTCTCAGCAGCATTTGCGCCTGGAATTTTGCCCAAAGTGTCCGGGCACACCTTGTCCGAGACAAAAGCTTTGCGCTGACTTTGCCCAAAGTGGGTGCAAGTCAAATTTGCACCGAGCGTTTGTCCTCCACTCCTTACTACCTCCATATCTTTACCTTCCTTGTCATTTTCCAAGCTGGAACGCCTGGCCAAAATCAAAGGTACCGCTGCAGCAGGCAGGTTACCCGAAGCGCTCGGACACGCCTTGTCCGAGACGAAAGCCTTGCGCTGCCTTTGCCCAAAATGGGTACAAGTCAGATTTGTACCGAGCGTTTGTCTTCCACTCCCTTCTACCTCCCTACCTTTGTCTTCCTTGTCATTATCCAAGCCTGAGCGCCTGGCCAAATTGAAAAGTACCGCTGCATCTGATTGCTTACCCGAAGCGCTCGGACACTCCTTGTCCGAGGGAAAAGTGTTGCGCTCGGACTTCCTCTTTGGGAGTTTTTGTGTACCAGCCTGCCTTGAACCATGGAGCTGCTCACCTACCTCATGTCCTTTTCCCAACCTGCCAATTTTGTTGGTTACCTTGCCAAAAAGGTGCCCATCCATCTTCTCATCCGAAGTGCCAATGGACTCCATGACCGAGGCTAAAGTGGTGTGGTCAACTCTCCTCTTTGGGAGACTTTGTCCTTGAGTGTTTGTCTCCATTGTGGTTGCTTTCCTACCAGCCAAAACTACCATTGTTGCACCTTTCTCACGAGCTTGAACCACCATGGGAGACCGAGCAAGATTTGAGGTCCTCGGAGGGTTCGCCTCACCATCGGAAACCTCCTCGGAGCCCAAATCTTTGCCTTGGCTAATCATCTCTTCACCATCAATGAAAAGACCAAGGTTTTTCTCAGCCTCCATGGCCTTATTACCCTCAGCCCTCACCGCCAAAGGAGAGTGAAGTAGACTTGCATCCTCTAGCAACTCCACTTCAACCTCGGAGTCACCATCGGACAACAAGTTTTTGCCATGAGGAACCACCTCTTCACCATCAATGGACTCATGACCTACCTCACCTTCCCTTGACAAGCTTGAGCTCGAATCAGCCATGGGAGTCTTCTTCATTCTTCTTGTTGACACACAAACTTTGGTGCTTGGACCATTAGCCTTTGGATCTTGTTCCGGAATCACCTTATACTTGCTAGGATTCATGTTTGATGGGGAAGATGAGTTCGACTTCTTCTTCTTAGCCATGACAACTGACCAAGCAAGAGCTTAGAGGCTCGTGAGGAAACCTCTAAGTCATGAAACAAGGAAGATGGAGGAGGAGAAGAGGGAGAGAAAGGAGGGGGCAAGGTGGCCGGAGGTGGCTGGAGCTAGCACCACCAATGCCGAATGGTTTTTGGGTTTTCTTCCTTGGGAGCGTTTACTACTACTGAGAGCTCTTTCTTTTTTTTGGTTTAAAGAGGGACGGCACCCTCGGTTAATTTTGTATTAATATGACCCTACTTAAGAGGGTAAAGAAGCATTACAAATTCAGTTCAATCAAATAATCAAAGCACACTTGGAGAGGCACGTAGGCCAGCCAAACTGCGCAACAAGGTGTATATGGAAAGGCAAACAGGCCATCCAAGCTACACAAACCAAAAGAAAGTGTATATGGACAGGCAAACAAGCCCTCCAAGCTACACAAAAACAAACCAAGCAAACAAACCAAACAAGCCAAACACAAACACAAACACAATCCAACAAGAGAAACACATTACAAGGCCCCAACCATTTCAGGCGGGAATCGTTCATGTAAAAGTCTAAAAACATGAACTAAAATTAAACGAACCATGTCTTCTTTAGGAATCCTGTTACCCTGAAAAACAAGAGCATTTCTAGCATGCCATAGGTAATAAACAGTAGAGGATAAGGAACATACCTGGGCATGGGCGAGACAGCTGCGCCTGGATGCGCGCCTCCGGAGCCAGCGCAAGGTGGACTTGATCGAAGTGGCTTCAGTCGGGATCATGAATCGAACTCTAATCTCTCTCCATATATCAGTCGAATAGGGACACTCGAAGAAGATGTGCTTGTGGTTCTCTAGGTCAGCCCCACACATCCTACAACCCGGCTCAACCTCAAGAAAGGACAAGCGATCATACGTAGAGAGCTTGCCGAGGTTAGCAAGCCAAAGAATAAACATATGCTTAGGGGTGTTATGAGCAGACCACACCTCCCTATGCCATCTGACAATAGGTCTCTTCACATGCAGCGCCTCGTAAGCTAAGGAAACCTTGAAGTGGCCAAGCTTGCACCACTCCAAGAGAGACTCCTCAACACTTAGCACTCTACCATTATACTGCACAATCATATCACGAGCTGAAAGGATACCTTTGATCAGGGGAGAGTCACGTCTATGCACATTCCAATCCAGAGGTTCCACAACCCCAAGGAATCTATGATAGACCCATCTAACCCACATGCTATCACGCCGGCTAAAGATATGCCAAAACTGCTTGAGCATGAAACACTTATTCCATAAGCCAATACTAAGGAGGCCAAGGCCACCTTCCTTCCTAGGAACACACACCTCCTCCCATTTCACTTTGGGCCGTCTCCATAAGAAGCCACGACAAATGCTAGTCAATCCCTTAAGGACACCCACAGGCATGGGCAAGATAGAGAGCCAAAACCCCTCAACCCCTTGTAAGACCGAGGCAATTAACTCTCTCCTCCCAGCAAAAGATATAGACTTTTTGGTCCAAACATTGAGATAGTTGCTAACCTTGTCCAGGAGGGGCTTGTAGTCCATAATCCGGAGGCCATGGGGATTAATGGGAATGCCAAGGTATCTGAAGGGAAACTCACCAACCTTGAAACCAGAAGAAGCAACCAAGGAAGCTCCTTCTAGTTCCCCAACGGAAGCAAGAAACATAGAGGACTTCCCCACATTCACACTAAGCCCGGCCATGGCCTCAAATTTCCTTAAGCACCCCAGAAGCACATCAACAGAACTCTTGTCACCCCGGCAGAACATGACCACATCATCAGCAAAGGTCAAATGGGTGAGCCTCAAGCTCTCACAATGCTGATGGAAATGGAAAGAACTCCTAGATGTCTCCTTCTTAACAAGGCGAGAAAACAACTCCATGCATAATACAAAAAGGAGAGGGGAGAGAGGGTCACCTTGTCTTAAGCCTCTCTTGCCCGGGAAGAAACCATGAATACTCTTGTTGATCTTGATGGAGTAAGTGGCAGAACAGACACATTCCATAACCCAAGAAATAAACTTGGAAGGAAAACCGAGATGAACAAGGGCAAACCTCAAGAAGTCCCAAGACACCGAGTCATAAGCCTTGGCTAAGTCAACATTGAGGAAGCACCTAGGAGTGTCCCTTTTCACATTATACCTCCTAAGAAGCTCCTGAACCAGAAATATATTGTCGGACATGAGCCTTCCCTCAACAAAAGCATTTTGGGCCGGATCGACAAGCGTGCCCAATATCTTGCTAAGGCGAGAAGTCATAATCTTGGAGACAATCTTGTAGACCACATTGCAGCAAGAAATAGGTCTAAAGTGCTCCACACGGTCCGGAGACTCCACCTTGGGTATAAGGGAAACAATGGTATGATTAAAAGCCTTGAGCAACTTACCGGAAGCAAAGAATTCCTTAATTGCAACACAAATTTCAGCCCCGGTGAGATCCCAAGTAGCCTTGAAAAACTTGGCATTGAACCCATCCGGCCCCGGAGCCTTATCATCTCCCATGGCCCAAATAGCCTCCTTAATCTCGGCATTAGAAACAGCCCCCTCAAGTAAAGCACACTCCTGCGGACTCACTAAAGGGCCATTAGCAAAGTCACTAGCATTAGGCAAATCCACATCAATCTCCGAGCCAAAGAGCCCCTTAAAGAACCCTAAGAACTCATCACTCACCTCCTTAGAAGACTTAGTTCTACTCCCATCCGACTTGGAAAGAGAGGCAATGTGATTCCTCTTCCCATTCGATTTCATCAAGGAGTGAAAATACTTGGAACATTGGTCTCCTTTGAGCACATATTTAGCCTTGGCTTGTTGACCAAGAAACGAAGCCTCGGCCTTGTTCAACCTCTTAGCCTTGAGCTTGGCATCCTCAACCTCACGCTTGGCATCCAAAGACTCCGGCGAAGCGCAAAGGTTATCAACAGCCCGGGAAAGGGCAAGGTTAGCCTCAGCCGCCTTACTCGAAATGTGACCAAATTCCTTGTTGTTGAGCCTCTTCAAAGGCCTCTTCAAACCATGGAGAAGTTTGGCAAGCTTAAACTGAAACGTACCCCTCTCATGAGTCTTCCACCCCTCCTTTATCACTTCCTTGAACCGAGGATGGTCATGCCCACAGGTCTTTGCACCTGATTCTTGGCCTTAGTTTGAGCCTTAGACTTCCTTAATTGAGACTTGGACAGCACCTCCACGAAAGGTTCATCCGAGCCCTCTTTTTCCCGGGTTTCAATCTCTTGCTCCCCGGATTGACTAGAGGCCTCAAGTTCCCCTTCTTCCATCTCATGAACGGACATCCCACCTGAGTTAGCCTCACTTTTAGCCACTTCCTCATCATTCATTTCACCCTCGGACTCACTCACATCGTCCTCATCACTCTCTTCGTTCCCGGAATCACCACCCGAGATCGAGCCATCAACATCGGTATCGGCTAAAGAATTTTCTTTCTTGTCTTCACCAACAAACAAAGGTTGCCCCTTAGCTCCTAAGGCTCCCGAGACTTCACCACCCTCAGCCACCTTAGTTACCAAGGTCTCTCCTTTGTCCATCTCCTTTTCTTTCCTTTTCTCATCCCCTTTGAACACCCTCGGTGCTCTCTTAGCCTTAACTCCCACCCCATCCTTCTTCTCTTTAAACTTGCACTCATCCATATTGTGTCCAAATGTGCAACACGCATTACAATACTTAGGCTCATTCTCAACAAGGAAGGACAAGTTGATCGAGTCACCATCATCAAAATTCACACTCACCTCTCTCGGGAAGGGCAAAGCGAAATTGATCTCAACTAAAACACGAGCATAAGCTCCTCTTTTCCGTCTGTCCGTGACCGGGTCCATAAAGAGGGGCTTTCCAACATAGGACGCAATACGACTAAGGATATCCGGGGTCCAGAAATTACGAGCTAAACCATGTATACGGACCCAAAGGGGTATGGTGGCTATATCCCGTCTATTAAAAGCAAACTTGTCGGGAATATTCATAAGGATCATGGGTCGGTTATGGATAAAATAAGGGCCATTCATAAGGACATTGTCTTTGTCTTCTTCGGATTGGAAGTAAAAGATGAGCCAACCCTCTTCTTCCTTATAACTAGCCTTAACCCCCCATGACTTAACCATAGTATTAATCATAAAATGACCGGGATGAAATCCAACATATTGACCAAGAAGACTCCATCCCCAAACATCATGAGTAGATGATAAGCGGTGTTTTACATACCGCAACTATGGATTATTAGCTAGTTTTGTATAGGATTATGTTATTTGTTTCTATATAATCTGTATCATGGAGTTGTTCGAGAGAAGATTTACATACGAGATTCCAAGAGATGATACAAGCATTGGAAGCATTGAAGCATAAGGAAGAAGCTGCTGAAGATGAAGACGAAGACGAAGACTTGAAGAAATCAGCAGGTTCTGCCTCAGACAACAAAGCCGCACCCGCGGGTCTCAAGCCGCACCCGCGGGTCTCAAGCCGCACCCGCGGGTCTCAAGCCGCACCCGCGGGTTTCAGCCTCAGACAAGGATTCGAGAAAGCTCAAAGCCGCACCCGCGGGTCTCAAGCCGCACCAGCGGGTTTCACCTTCAGCCAACACTTTCGAGAAAGCTCAAGCCGCGCCCGCGGGTCCCAAACCGCGCCCGCGGCCCTCTACCATTCTGAGAATCTGAAGAAACTCAAAACCGCGCCCGCGGCTCTCAACCCGCGGGTGCGGTTCCTCGACAGAAGAATCAAATTGATGTCTTTTCCATTTGAAGTAATTTGTGTTTAATTTTGTAACTTTCCATACGTTTTTTAGGACCTTAATTCGGCTGTTACATTAGTTGATACTATATAGGTAGTGGATGATCATCCTTGATCATCTAGTCTTTGTTTTGCTTAAGTTTTGGAGAGTATTTCACAAACTTATGAGTTGCTAAGGTTCTTTGTTTCACTTGGCGTTTGAAGCTTTTGGATTCAACAAGTTGTGAGTTTATCCTTTCCTTTTGTCTACTCTTTGATTGTCTCAACTCTCTTGTTTGTATTGTCGATGAACTAGATTTACTACTTTAGATTGATCACCTAAGTTAGTTGTGTCTTGTTCATATTGCTAGAGTTTGATACTTCTAGTTGAATTATCATACTTGTTGTGTAGCACAATCTATTTGCATGAACTAGTTGTGATTGTTATTAGAGAAGAGAGTTGAGTACATGTCGAGTATCCGACTAGTTGTCCATGATATTGCATGTATCTATCTATTCCTGAATGCATTGCTACTTCGTTATTGAACTTTGATAGTTTCGAGGTTATAATCGAGTAAGGGTTATTAGGACTAGTTGGACTAATAACTATTCAAGAACAGGAATTAGAACGATCACTTGAGAACATGACATAGGGATAAAAAGGATTTTAAGATCAACTTGTTAATCTAATTGTGGATAATCGCTAAGTGGAACACTTCGCTTAATCTTGTTATAACAAAGTTGACATTCGATACTTCGTATCAAAACCCCAAAAAAACCCCTTTGGTTACGTTTATTGGTTAGTCATTGTGATAACTTAAGAATTAGATAAACTGATTCTCTTGGGATTCGACCCTTACTTGCGCACTATATTACTTAGTTTGCATGTTATGATTACTTGACTTGGCACACGACAAATTCGCCTCGTCAAATTTGGCGCCGTTGCCGGGGAGTCAAATTTTCTTATTTTTAAGTTCTTATTTTGACTAACTTTAGTGTTGACTAGTGAATGGTCAACACCCGTTCTACTAATCAGCCTCTTTCTATTCTTGATTCAGAGATCGAGAGAACTTTTCATCGGAATCGAAGAGAGAACAGAGTCGGGACTGAGACAGTAGAAATGGCCGATCGAGAAGCTCTTGCTGAAGTGCAACGTCAATTGGCTGACATGCAGTTGGTCGTTAATGCTCAACGAGAGCTAATTGAGACAAGGCTACCAGGAGGTGGTGTTACTCGCACTTTGAGAGAGCGGCAAACACCGAACCTGACACAGCAACCTCAAGCTGTGGTTATTCCACCCCTTGCTCATGGGGTGACTTTCGAGCTCAAGTCGGGGGTGATCAATTTGCTCCCAAGTTTCCATGGTTTGGCTAGTGAGGATCCAATCATGCATTTGAACCAATTTCATGACATTTGCATGACGACCAAACCGCCAAATGTCACGGAAGAGCAGATCAAGATGAGAGCCTTCGGGTTCACTTTGAAGGATGGTGCTCGTTCTTGGTATTACCATTTGCCAACCGGTTCGGTTGATAATTGGGAAAAGTTGCACAAGGTGTTCTTGAGCAAGTATTTTCCAGTGAAGAAGGCAAATGCTCTTAAGAAGGAGATAGCCCATGTCGAGCAAAGTGAAGACGAAACGCTCTATGACTACCTTGAACGCTTCAAGGGGTTGTGTGCTTCGTGCCCTTTTCATGGGTATGATACCGAGGATCTTGTGCTTTACATTTGCAATGGTCTCCTTAACCAAGAAAGGAGGATGGTTGATGCTGCGTGTGGTGGGAATATTCTCAACATGACGCCGGAGGATGCCATGGAGAAATTGCAAGATATGGCTGAGAGCACAAGGAGTTTTGGTAGGATATACACCAAAAAGGGAGTGCACGCAGCAAGTTCAGGGGATCCCGCTCTTGTAGCTGAGCTTGTAGAGTTGAAGAAGATGGTCTCTCAGTTGCAAAATGGACAACAACAACAAGTCAAGGTATGTGGTATTTGTTCTGACCCTTCTCATTTTACAGATAAATGCCCTGAGCTGGAAGGTGAAGACGTTGCTGAAGTCAATGCTGTTGCTGGTGGGTATGGACCCCCACGACCTCGTGGTGATCAACAAAATAACTACAACCCGAGGTATAGAGATCATCCCAATTTTCGATGGCGTGATCCAAATGAGACCCAACAACAAGCTCAAGGCCCTCGACCCAATGCTGGACCATCTACTGCGGAGCTGCTGAGATCCTTGACTCAACACTTCACAACTCATGTTCAAACGACTGAGTCGAGCATCAAGAACATGGAGAAACAAATTGGGCAGTTGGCTGAAGCTGTTACCACCATTGCACAACAAAATTCCAATTCTCTACCGTCCCAAACGGTGGTGAATCCAACCAGAAATGTAAGTGCAGTGACAACAAGAAGTGGTAAGATTTTGGGGGAAACCAAAAACCTTGTCGAGGCTTCGGCAGAAAAATTGGATTCTGAGGACAACCAAGAACCGCGCCCGCGGGTTGAAAACCGTGCCCGCGGCTCCTCCACTGCGCCAGAAAACAATTACACTGACGAGCCGTGCCCGCGGGTTGAAAACCGCGCCCGCGGCTCCTCCACTGCGCCAGAAGACAAGTGCACTGACGAGCCGCGCCCGCGGTTTGAAAACCGCACCCGCGGCTCATCCACCGAGGTAAATATTCCAGATTTTCCTTCACAAAATGCTGAACTCGAAGTGGAGGATCGGGGGGATTTCCAGTTGAGACAGGACAACTACGTTCGCCCCAACTTTCCCCCTCTCGACTCCACCAAGCCTCCCGCCCCGTTTCCCGATGCCCTTAGGAACACCAAAAGGCCGGAAAACGACAAGGAGCTGTTTGAGACGTTTAGCAAATGTGAGGTAAACATACCCTTGCTCAAGTTAATTAAAAGCATTCCTCGATATGCAAAGTTTTTGAAAGAACTTTGCACAATCAAGAGGAATCAAAAGTTGAAAGGGCAACAAAAGGTGACGGTAAGCGAGCGTGTCTCCGCTGTATTTCAAAGGCGAATGCCTAAGAAGTGCAGCGATCCGGGCATGGTCAGCATACCTTGCCGTATAGGCGACACACATTTTGAACGAGCCATGCTCGATTTGGGTGCATCGATAAATGTGTTGCCTTACTCTCTCTATAAGATTCTCGGGTTAGGTCCACTTCATGAAACCGGAATTGTTATTCAACTAGCCGATAGGTCCACCGTGTATCCTAAAGGTGTAGTTGAAAACGTTCTGGTTATGGTGGATAATTTGTTCTTTCCCGCTGATTTCTTTGTGTTAGACATGGAACATGATGGGCAAGCTGCTCCTATTTTGCTTGGGAGACCTTTCATGCGCACCGCTAACACAAAGATTGATTTGGCTAGTGGGTCTCTCACTTTAGAGTTCGATGGGGAAATAGTTCAATTTAACATTTTTGATGCTATGAAACACCCCGTCGAAGATGCTGCGTCCATTTGTTCAATTGATGTAATTGATCCTATAGTCCAAGATGTTTTCAATATCTTTGGCTTAGATGAATTACAAAGTGTATTGGAACACAGCATCGTTCACTCACCAACACTTGACTTGTCTCTTCCACCTGAGATTCAAAATGTTCTAGCTCGTCTAGACGCTTCGGGTAGAATTTTGGCCGGTCGGCCCATGCTACTAACTTTGGAGAGCGAAAAGCTTCTTCCTTCAATTGTGCAGGCACCGGTTGTAGAGCTCAAGCAATTACCCGAGCACTTGAAATATGCTTTTCTTGGGGAAAATGATACCTTCCCGGTAATCATTCCAAGCAAGTTGACAGGTGAACAAGAGAGAAGGTTGGTGATGGTGCTGAAAGAACACATTACCGCTCTTGGGTGGACCATTGCTGACATCAAGGGAATTAGCCCTTCCACCTGTATGCACAGGATCCTTCTTGAGGAAGGTGCTAAACCCTCTAGGCAACCCCAAAGAAGGTTAAACCCACCTATGATGGAGGTGGTCAAGAAGGAGGTGCTGAAACTTCTTCAAGCTGACATGATCTACCCCATTTCGGATAGTCAATGCGTAAGTCCAACTCAATGTGTCCCTAAGAAAGGGGGCATAACATTGGTAGAGAATCAACAAGGTGAGATGGTTCCTACCCGAACTCAAACGGGTTGGAGAGTATGCATTGATTACCGCAAGCTGAACGCGGTAACCCGAAAAGATCATTCCTCCCCCCCCTTTTATTGATCAAATGCTTGAACGACTTGCCGGTCGTCCATATTATTGCTTCCTAGATGGGTATTCAGGGTATTTTCAGGTGGCTATTGCACCCGAAGATCAAGAGAAGACGACGTTTACATGTCCCTTTGGCACTTTTGCATATCGTAGGATGCCTTTTGGATTATGTAACGCGCCCGGGACCTTTCAACGATGTATGGTAAGTATCTTCTCGGAATACATTGAACATTTCATAGAAGTCTTTATGGATGATTTTACGGTACATGGGGATAGCTTTGATGCATGTTTAAATCATTTGACACTCGTGCTTAAAAGATGTGTAGATACTAATCTAGTATTGAATTCTGAAAAGTGTCATTTTATGGTTGAACAAGGGATAGTATTGGGGCACATAATTTCAGCTAAGGGTATTGAGGTCGATAAGGCAAAGATTGACGTCATTCAATCGTTGCCTTATCCTACTAATGTGCGTGAAGTGCGTTCCTTCCTAGGCCATGCAGGTTTTTATCGCAGGTTTATCAAGGACTTCTCTAAGATCTCCACGCCCCTATGTGAGCTTTTGAAAAAGGAAGCTACTTTTGACATGTCGAATGAGTGCAAGAAGGCATTCGACACTCTGAAAGCCCACCTCACCGAAGCACCAATCATCCAAGTACCCGATTGGTCTCTACCCTTTGAGATCATGTGTGATGCTAGTGATCATGCGGTGGGAGCCGTTCTTGGTCAGAAAGTCGGAAGAGCAATGCACGTCATCTACTATGCTTCCACGACTTTGAACGGAGCTCAGAGGAATTACTCCACCACAGAAAAGGAGTTGCTAGCCGTGGTGTTTGCCCTTGAAAAATTTCGGCAATATCTTTTGGGCACGAAGGTGATTATCCACATGGACCACGCTGCTCTTCGTTATCTCATGACGAAGAAGGAATCAAAGCCAAGACTCATTCGATGGGTTTTTCTCTTAAGCGAGTTCAATGTGGAAATCCGGGACAAGAAGGGAGTCGAAAACTCCGTAGCTGAACATTTGAGCCGGATTGTAGCAGAAGACGGTAAATTACAGGTTCAAATTCAAGGTACGTTCCCGGACGAAAACTTGTATCAAATTAATTCTGCAATTTCTGTTTCTGCTGAGTACAAGCCGCACCCGCGGCTAGGGAACCGCACCCGCGGTTTATGCTCTCAAGAATTTCCGGAAAAGAGAGAGCCGCTCCCGCGGCTAGTAAACCGCACCCGCGGTTTGTGTTTGCCAGAAATCTCACTACAAGGAGAGCCGCGACCACGTCTCAATAACCGCGATCGCGGTTTTCTGACAGCCGAGTATGCAGAAATTGACCCCGAATACAAGCTTTTCGCCCTCCGGTCTTTCAAACCATGGTTTGCCGATATCGTGAACTACCTGGTTCGCGAAGAATTCCCGCCAAACTACACCAAAGCTCAAAAAGATAGGATCAAGCGGGAATCACGTTTCTACGTTTGGGATGACCCCTACCTTTGGAGACATTGTGTTGACAAGGTAATCCGACGATGCCTCCCGGATAACGAGGTACAGTCTGTCCTTACTTTTTGTCATTCTCATGCATGTGGGGGGCATTTTGGGGCTAATAAAACGGCTAGGAAGGTATTGGACGCCGGCTTCTATTGGCCACACATCTTTCGGGATGCGTTTGCCTTTTGCAAAGCTTGCGACCGATGCCAAAGGGTCGGGAAAATTTCTAAACGAAATGAGATGCCACAAACACCATTAGTCTTTTGTGAGATTTTTGATGTTTGGGGTATTGATTTCATGGGACCCTTTCCTAGTTCGTTTGGGAATTTATACATTTTACTTGCGGTGGACTACGTTTCCAAATGGGTGGAAGCGAAGGCCACCAGAACTGATGATTCCCGAGTGGTAGCAGGTTTCTTGAAGGAGATTATCTTTTCTCGTTTTGGGATTCCAAAGGCTCTTATAAGTGACCAAGGTACTCACTTTTGCAATAAGACGGTGAGTGCACTTTTAAAGAAGTACCATGTCACTCAACGAGTCTCAACTGCTTATCACCCCCAATCCAATGGACAAGCTGAGGTGTCCAATAGGCAAATCAAGGGGATTCTGGAAAAGACGGTGGCTCCTAATCGAAAGGATTGGAGTTTAAGGTTGGATGATGCACTTTGGGCATATAGGACTGCCTACAAAACTCCAATAGGAATGTCCCCATATCGACTTGTGTTTGGAAAGGCTTGTCACCTTCCGGTGGAGTTAGAACACAAGGCGTGGTGGGCGGTGCAAAAATGCAACATGGAGTTGGATGAGGTAGGCGACTTTAGGAAGTTGCAAATCCAAGAGCTTGAAGAGATACGCCGGGATGCGTATGAGAATGCGGTGATCTACAAGGAAAAGACGAAGGCTTGGCATGACAAGAACATCTTGAGGAAAGATTTCAAGGTGGGAGACAAGGTCTTGCTCTACCAATCTCGTCTTCAACTTTTTCCAGGTAAGTTGCGATCCCGGTGGAATGGTCCGTATGTTGTTGCTCGCGTCTTTCCTCATGGCGTCGTGGAGTTGTTTGACAAAGACAACCACAACGTCTTCAAGGTGAATGGTCAAAGGTTAAAACCTTACCATGAGGGATTCACCAAAGTGTCTTTCGATGAAATGGCTCTAGAAGAGCCAACTTTTGAAAATTGAAGACGGGAAACCAAGTCGAGCCACGACTCTAACCAAGGCGCTGCTTGGGAGGCAACCCAGGGTATTCTTCTTTTTCCCTTGAATTTCATTTTCTTTTTAATTGTTTTGTTTTCTATTTTCTAGGAAGTCAAGACGAGAAGACGATGGTCGTTTGCTACTAAAGGAATTGACGGTTCTTCTTTTCGTTTATGAAAAAGAAAAAAAAGAAAAAAAAGAGAAAAAAGAAAAGAAAAAGGAATTGACGGTTCATCTTCTACCCTTCTCCATCTCGAATTTCATTTTCTACCCTTCTCCATATCAAATTTCATTCTCTACCCCCACCCCCACATAAAACTCTCTCACTTCCCACTTCCCTCATACCCTACCTCTCAAAAACCAAAAAGCTCCCACCAAACCCTTCTCTCTCCCAACACCAACACACTCCCACCACATCCCCCTCCGCACACGCACCCGCACCCGCACCCGCGCCGGAATCCAACCGCAACCGCGGCTCAAAAGCTACCACCCGCACCCGCACCCTCACCCTGCCCAGACGTTCTGTCTCGACGAAACCGCACCCGCGGCTACAAACCCGCACCCGCGGCCTCGCCCTGCCAAGAAATCTCAAGCTCGCACAAACCGCACCCGCGGCTCCACAACCGCGCCCGCGGCTCCCTCCTCGCCAGAAATCAGACGAAGCAAAAACCGCACCCGCGGCTCCCAACCCGCGCCCGTGGCTTTCGCCTATGTCCTCCATTGTTTGCTGATTTTAGTAAGTTTTTTTGACAACCGCCCTCATCGTTGTTGATTTTCTTACGCCTCGGGGAGGGCTTTTTGCTATTGTGCTGCTGCTGCTGCTTGGTATATTTGTTGTGTGCGGATTTGTGGTAGCATTTGTTTTGCGTATACACTTTGATGGTTGCAGCAGGAACATCCCGAGGCCACAAAAATGATTTGTGGCAACAACAGGTTCAGACCAACTTAGCTTATTTAAGGGCTAAGCAGTGTGTAGCCACGAGATTTTTTCATCCACGTACCCTCGATGATTTGGGTATGACTGCATGCACTGAGGCCATGCTTGAGCACGCAGGGCTGCAGGGTTTCTTGTACAGGTCAGCCCCCACTCATGCCGAGGCTACCTATCAGTTTCTGGCAAGCCTCAAGTCCAAGACCGTCTCGGAGACCACCTTCATCTCGGCCATCCAGTTCATTTACAATGGACGGTCCTTTACAGTTCAGGCCGAACAGCTGCACCACATCTTGGGAATCTCCCAAGTTCCCTCTGCAGATTATGACACTACAGTTGGCGACAGCCCGACACAGGTCTGGTACACATGGACGGGACAAGTTCGGGACACCCATGGTAATGACTATAATGCTAAAATGTCCCATCCATGTCTCCGCCTGACACAGCGGGCCCTATCTATGGCCTTCTTTGGGCTTTCTGAGGTGAACAAGGTGCCTGCCTACCAGCTGAAGTATCTATATGCTCTTATGCCGGAATGTCAGGTAATTCCGGATTGGCTCTCACTTTTTGTTCACTCCTGTAAGACAGCCCGCTCAAAACCAAGGGGACAGATTGCTTTGGGTGGCATGATCACCCTCATCTTAGAGGCTGTCGTCCCCGACTGGGAGACGCTTGACTGCGTAGGTAGTCCGGACCCCTCAATGGGTCCCTATTTGCTGGATACCACGTTTCTGCAAACCCGACTTAGGTGGCTCAAGTCGGTTACCGTAAATGAAGACGAGCGGATGTGGGTTTGGCTCGGTCCTCCCGAGATTGCTCTCACCGAGGATTTTGCTTATGGGCCAGCCCATACTTTTAGGATCAACCCAACACCCGCTCCCCCTCGTGCAGCTGCTCGACGACGAGCTCGCGGTGGGATCAGCATCCAGGAGCCGGTTCCGCAGCTGGATCAGCAGCCAGCTGACCTTGATGATGATGATGATGATGACTTCCAGGAGCCTGCCCCTCGTTTTCAGCCTCAGAGGCAATGGGGTGAAGGCTCATCATCTGCAGCTCCTGCTGACATACCTTGGGAGCAGCGTCTTTTCGAGCGGATTGAGTTTGTCTACCAGTCGGTTCAGACGGTGAACCAAAATGTTGAGAGGCTGCAGCAGTCGGTGGATGACTTACGGCTCGACATGCATGCTCGTTGGCCCGAATATCCAAACCGGGATGACCCGGATCAGTGAGCTTCTTTCTCTCTTCCTCATTATTTTTCTATGTCTTACACACTGAGGGCATTGTGCACTACAAGTATGGGGGAGGGAAATTAGTTCATTGCTTATCCTAGAGTAGTTTCATTTCCTTGTTATTTCCCTTCGGTTTTTATTTTGTTGTACTTTGCATGGAATTAAAAACAGAAAAAGCCACAAAAATACGAAAAAAGGCAAATGAAAATCCTGGGATGGAAAAATCCATGCAATAAGCGGGTAGTTCGGCTTGCATTAGGCTTGGCAAAAAAGGACTTGAGGGCGGTAAGGAATGGTGAGATTGAAAATGAAATGAGTGGCTAGGTGAAAACCTTTCGAGGCGCCTAGGCAAAATGAGTGAAATGAGTGTCTTAGGACAAATTTTTTTGCATGTTAACCACTATGGAAGACCAAAATTGATAGATTTCTTTCTCATCATATTGTTTGTATACTAAATGTGTTAGTAATTTGTAGTTTCTTTCTTTTTCATACTTCCTGAGATCTTTGAGTGATTATTGTAAAAGAGTAAGTTTCTTTTAGCTTACTCGGGGACGAGCAAGGTCTAAGTATGGGGGAGTTTGATAAGCGGTGTTTTACATACCGCAACTATGGATTATTAGCTAGTTTTGTATAGGATTATGTTATTTGTTTCTATATAATCTGTATCATGGAGCTGTTCGAGAGAAGATTTACATACGAGATTCCAAGAGATGATACAAGCATTGGAAGCATTGAAGCATAAGGAAGAAGCTGCTGAAGACGAAGACGAAGACTTGAAGAAATCAGCAGGTTCTGCCTCAGACAACAAAGCCGCACCCGCGGGTCTCAAGCCGCACCCGCGGGTTTTACCCTCAGACAAGGATTCGAGAAAGCTCAAAGCCGCACCCGCGGGTCTCAAGCCGCACCCGTGGGTTTCACCTTCAGCCAACACTTTCGAGAAAGCTCAAGCCGCGCCCGCGGGTCCCAAACTACGCCCGCGGCCCTCTGCCATTCTGAGAATCTGAAGAAACTCAAAACCGCGCCCGCGGCTCTCAACCCGCGGGTGCGGTTCCTCGACAGAAGAATCAAATTGATGTCTTTACCATTTGAAGTAATTTGTGTTTAATTTTGTAACTTTCCATACGTTTTTTAGGACCTTAATTCGGCTGTTACATTAGTTGATACTATATAGGTAGTGGATGATCATCCTTGATCATCTAGTCTTTGTTTTGCTTATGTTTTGGAGAGTATTTCACAAACTTATGAGTTGCTAAGGTTCTTTGTTTCACTTGGCGTTTGAAGCTTTTGGATTCAACAAGTTGTGAGTTTATCCTTTCCTTTTGTCTACTCTTTGATTGTCTCAACTCTCTTGTTTGTATTGTCGATGAACTAGATTTACTACTTTAGATTGATCACCTAAGTTAGTTGTGTCTTGTTCATATTGCTAGAGTTTGATACTTCTAGTTGAATTATCATACTTGTTGTGTAGCACAATCTATTTGCATGAACTAGTTGTGATTGTTATTAGAGAAGAGAGTTGAGTACATGTCGAGTATCCGACTAGTTGTCCATGATATTGCATGTATCTATCTATTCCTGAATGCATTGCTACTTCGTTATTGAACTTTGATAGTTTCGAGGTTATAATCGAGTAAGGGTTATTAGGACTAGTTGGACTAATAACTATTCAAGAACAGGAATTAGAACGATCACTTGAGAACTTGACATAGGGATAAAAAGGATTTTAAGATCAACTTGTTAATCTAATTGTGGATAATCGCTAAGTGGAACACTTCGCTTAATCTTGTTATAACCAAGTTGACATTCGATACTTCGTATCAAAACCCCAAAAACCCCCCTTTGGTTACGTTTATTGGTTAGTCATTGTGATAACTTAAGAATTTGATAAACTGATTCTCTTGGGATTCGACCCTTACTTGCGCACTATATTACTTAGTTTGCATGTTAGGATTACTTGACTTGGCACACGACAAATTCGCCTCGTCAGTAGAATAACCCTCGAACACTTTAATAGAAATAACATCAGAAGAAGGAGGAGAAAACGAAAGCTTAGCTCCAATCCCGGCATTCATAAAAATTTTCTTGGATTTTGAAGCCCAAGCATTAGGCCTAGATGGCTCATTAGCATGTGGTGTGGGTGCCGAGTCACTCGTCCCAATATGTTCCTTGCCTTTCAAAATTGTCTCGGAATTACCCGGGCGCGCGGGGATAGCTCCGGGCACGCCGTTCTCGGGAATCACCGAGGCCTTTGATGCCGATTTATTCAAATTAGGAGCAATGTATTCAGCCTTATTAGAATGTGGCTGGATACACTCCATATGGCCGTTGCAACCTGATTCCAAAGCAGCAATAAAAGGAACATTGCACTTGTGCACCTCGTGACTAGTGGAGCATTTAATGCCCTTTTGACTTGTGCCATTCACCAACGGCTCCTTGCCTGAATTTTCAAGCTTCTTGCCCGCCATACCTGCCTGAGTTTGGCCCAACGCCGCCTTCAAACCACCAGCTCCGTCGGAGAAGCCATCGGACAAATCATCGCCATTGAGCACCACATCTTCTTGGTCACTCAACACGCCAATTTCATGTTGTTGCACTTGGTTCTTCTTGTTCGAACTCTTCTTAATCTCAGCCATGGAAGCTTTAGTATCCTTGTTCTTCTCAACTTTCTTGCCATTCGTAGTGCCGGACTGAGCTTCCACCACCTGACCCTCCTTATACTTGCTCGGTTGAAAGTTAGAAGGGGAACCACCCCTCGTTTTCTTCCCTCCCCCCATTGTTGAAGAGGCAAGAAACCTTCGAAATTTCAGATGGTTCGTGAGGATATCACCTGCATATGACCAAGATACTCGTGAGGATGTAGCTTGGAGGAAGAGAGAAGAGAAAAGGAGGAAGAATGGTGACGGAATGCAGCCGGAGAGGAAGGAGAAGCCTTCGCCGGAATCACCACCAAATCGCCCTCCTTGGGAGTGTTTTCTTCCTTTACTACTGAGAGCTCACTGAGAGTTTCTTTTTTTTTTTTTGGTGTAAGGTAAATTCGTATAGATGTGACCCTAAAAAAGGGTGAGACGATCAAAATAAGTACAAAGACAAGGCGCACATATGGGAGAGCACGCAGGCCCCCCAAACTATGCCAATGCAATCATCAGAGAAAACATCCTCATGGCCAGGGTAGTAGCTATAAGAGCAGGGTAAGAAATACCCCGGGCCTCATTAAAACCTCTCTGTTGGAAAACCCTGTGGGAAAAACCAGCCAAAGAGGAAAAAGAGCACCCCTGCAACCCCATCAACGAAAACCAGGCCAAACAAAACAAAATAAGCAAATAGCAGGCAAACGCGGAGAGACATGCAAGTCTTCCACACAAAGCCGTCCTAGGCGCAACTGGAAAGGCACGCAGGCCATCCAAACAACGCCAACAAAACCCGGAAACCAAAAGAGAGTGTCCATGGGAAAGCATGCAAGCCCCCAATACCACACTAAAACTCACCCTCCTATAAAGCCCGAACCATAGCCAAAGGAAATCTATCATGTATGAGTCTAAAAACATGGGTAACAATCAACTTAACAATAACATCCTTAGGAATGGCATTCCCATCAAAGATCTTGGCGTTACGAGAATGCCAAATGTAATAGACCGACGCCGAAAGGGCAAAGACCTGCGCACGGGCACGGTAACCACTTCCCCTAGCGTTCCTCCTCAACCAACTCATAGCTCCCTCGATCGAGGCAGCTCCAGACGGGATCCTGAGACTCTTCCTAACCTCCCTCCAGACATCTCCAGAATACGAGCAATCAAAGAAAAGGTGCTTATGAGTCTCCAAATCAGCCCCACAAAAGCGACATCCGAGCTCCACATTAAGAAAAGTGAGGCGGTCATAGGTAGAAAGCTTGCCCAGCGTAGCAAGCCATAAGATAAACATGTGCTTAGGCGTCTTGTGGGGCGACCACACCTCCTTGGCCCAAACAACAATAGGGTTCCGAACCCGGATAGCATCATATGCCAACGATACCTTAAAGCGGCCACCAATGCACCATGACTCAAGGGTATCCTCAACAGTATCCTCCCTATCCTCCAAGGAAACAACCTGATCTCTAGCACGGATGATGGCCTTAATCAAAGGAGAGTCACTCTTATGCATCACCCAATCAATCGGGTCAACCACATTAAGGTATCGATGATGGACCCATCTAACCCAAAGGCTATCACGCCTATCCATAATATGCCACAAATGCTTCATCATAAAGCATTTGTTCCACGAAGCCATGTCAAGAAGCCCAAGCCCTCCTTCCTCCCTCGGCATGCATACATCCAACCAACGCACCCGAGGTCTCTTCCAAAGAAAACCCCTACAAAGAGAGATCAACCTCGAAAGAACAGTGACCGGGACCGGCAAGATAGAGAGCCAAAAACCTCCATTCCCCTGAAGCACCGAGGAGATTAGCTCCCTTCTACCAGCAAAAGAAATAGACTTCTTGGCCCATGCGTCGAGATATGAGCCGATACGGTCCAAAAGAGGTTTATAATGAATAACACGAAGGCCGTGGGGACTGATCGGGATGCCAAGATATCTAAAAGGAAACTCACCCATACGGAACCCGGTAGCATCAATAATAGTGCTCCTCTCATTCTCCGGAATAGAAGCCAAGAAGATGGAAGACTTAGCCACATTCACTTGCAGGCCGGAAATCAAACGAAACCTCGTGAGGCATTCCATGAGAATGCCGACAGAACCCACATCACCTCGGCAAAAAAGAACAATATCATCAGCAAATATGAGGTGAGTAAGTTTTAAGCTCTCACAAAACTGGTGGTAATGAAAGGAAGGTCTAGACGACGCCCTCTTAATCATACGAGATAAAATCTCCATACATAGAACATAAAGAAGAGCAGAAAGAGGATCACCTTGTCGTAAGCCCCGTTTCCCATGAAAGAAACCGTGTATCCCCTTGTTAACCTTGATGGAATATGAGGCCGAACTCACACAAACCATGATCCAAGAGATGAAAGTCGAAGGGAAACCAAGATGTGAGAGAGCATACCGGAGAAACTCCCAAGACACCGAGTCATAGGCTTTAGCAATATCAACATTCAAGAAACATCGTCTCGTGTCCCGCTTCACATTGTATCTCCTCAATAGCTCTTGGACTAAGAAGATATTGTCCGTCATAAGCCGGTCCTCCACAAAGGCGCTTTGGGCCGGGTCAACCAAATAACCAAGACACTTGCTAAGCCGAGAAGCCATAATCTTATAAATAACCTTATAGGCCACGTTGCAACATGAAATAGGCCTAAATTGCTCAACTCTGGTGGGGGATTCAACCTTAGGGATAGGAGACACAATGGTATGGTTAAGTTGTCGAAGGAGATGCCCGTTATGGAAGAATTCCTTGACCGCCGAACATAACTCCGGACCGGTGACATCCCATGAGGCTTTGAAGAATTTAGCAGTGAAACCGTCAGGGCCAGGGGCTTTGTCATCACCTAAGGCCCATAAAGCTTCCTTGATCTCCATGATAGATACCGGGGCCTCAAGCATCGAGCAATCCTCCTCAGAGACACTCGGACCGTGCGCAATCCATTGGGGGTCCGGCACCTCAACCGGCGCATCAACGCCCAAAATACTATGGTAATATGCAACAAATTCGTCAACAACCTCCTCCATAGATGAGGAAACATTCCCATCAGACTTGGTGATGCTAGCAACATGGTTCCGCCTCCCATTGGATCTCATAAGTGCATGAAAGTATTTAGTGCATCGGTCACTCTTGAGAACATGCTTGGCTTTAGCTTGTTGACCGAGGAAGCTAGCCTCGGCCTCATTGAGCCTCGTGGACTTCACCTTAAGCATCTCCACCTGATTTCTAACCTCCAAGGAGTCCGGGTTCATCCGAAGAACCTCAAGCGCACGGGAGAAAGCAACGTTAGCCTCGGAGGCCCGCACCGAGATGTGGCTAAATTCCGAGTTGTTTAGGGCTTTCAACGGTCTCTTAAGCCCATGAAGAAGCTTAACCAACCTGAATTGGTAGGTGCCATGGAGATGACACTCCCAAGAGTCACGGACCACCTTCAAGAACGTAGGATGCGCAGCCCACATATTATAGAACTTGAAGTATTTCTTGCCGCATCCATTCACCCTGCACAGATTAAGTGGTTCCCTTTTTCTAGGGTCGACTTCTGTAGACCGGAGTATGCATCATCTCTTTTCAGAGGCATCTTACGTCTCATGCCTATTCAGGAGCCGTACCACCCGGACCATTGTCTTTGACAGTTCGGCCATGTACAAATGATCCCAGAAGATCTACCACTACATCCTAGCAAGGTGACTCGGTTGAACAACCTCAGCCACTATAAAGTCGAATTTCCAGAGTTGGTGTTAGGGGCGTTGGATGAAGTGCCTAGGCCGTTGTTTCAGATTCAGCAGCCGAGAGCCTCCAACTTCTGGGCAGTTACCGAGGACTATTTAGATTGGTTGGATGACTACTCCCATGTGTTAGTGGATCCAACATCAATTAGGCAGGATCGACCAACTGGCCCTATCCGTCCCACTCCATCTGTTGACACGCTTGCGGTATGTTTAAATAGTTTATTGCTTGATTGTAATTATTTTTGTTAATATATATCATCTCTAATATAATTACATTATGAATGCAGCGGAACCAGATGGTAGCGGCTGAGATTCGAGGTTATTTAGAGAGGCCGAGGGATGTGGTTGTTACCCAGGAGCAGATTGATGATATGATGAGGCGTCTGCTTAATATGTTAGTAGACGAGCATATTCCGATGGCTCCTCCTCCTCCACGTGCATCTCAGAGGTTGTTTCGAGATTATGTATTTGAGCGAGGTCAGGGTAGCGGTAGTCGGGGTGGTGGGGACGATGACACTTCGGATAGTCAGGGTGGTGGGGACGGTGAGGGTAGCGATGCACGACTAATTAGGAGTACTATCACGTGGTATTTTGGATTATTGTTCGTATTTTGTATTATCGTTTGCATTTTGTATTATCGTTTGCATTTTGGATTAGTTGTTATGTTGAGTATGGAATGGAGCCTCTAAACATCTATTCTTGAATCTGAATGCTTGCACCAGCATCATATATGAACTTATATTTTTCTTCTTATCAATCAATAGTACAAGTTAGGAGTACATTGATTGACTTGGAGAATACAATTGACATTAAGGAGGATACAATTGACATTACAAAGCATTACACATGACATTACAATTGACATTACAAAGCATTACACATGCTTACTCCTTACTGCTTAATTCAAACTGACATTACAAAGCATTACACGTGACATTACAAAGCATTACACATGCTTACTGCTTACTGCTTACTGCTTAATTCAAACTGACATTACAAAGCATTACACATGCTTACAAAGCATTACAAAGCATTACACATTCTTCTCTAATATTATCATTACACATTCAAAGAAAAATACAATTGACATTACACATTCAAAGCATTAAGTATCGCACAGTTGCAAGAAGCTGATATTACACAACATTAAAACATCAGTGATCCAAAGTTTGACATCTTTAACGACCTTCGTACCGCACAACTACAAATAAGGAAATAACATAACTGAGGAAATACAATCTGAGGCAAAAACAAAAAATAAGCATGTATGCATGATTGAAAATGGGATAAGGAGATAATCTGATTATTGCAATTTGATGATATTTTGGAAAGATATGCTCAGATTACATATGTAAGAAAACTAGTACTCTTTTCACAAAATCAATATGCACGAGTATTAAACATTGCAGTAGATGAGGCTTTCACGGTGTACAATACATGAAATTACATTTCAACACACATAATTTCATACATATACTCCAATCCATAAAGAAGCTAAGACATGCATATATATGCTTTAATTTTAACATATATAATACTTTCGATCAATACTGTTTGTTGGTTGATCACTTGGTATATTTTAAGTAGTCACTAGATAAGCACAAGGTAGTATAGGCTATATAGCCATGCACACTGGCCGATTAAGCCCTACACCCACCCATTGAATCAACTACTGCAAGGTAAGAAATACCAAGGTAATATAGCTTACTTCTGCGAGTTCGTTTCTTGTAGAGAATGCGGTAGCCACACTCACAGCACTGAATTACATCACCAGGCTTAATTACTTGCTCTTTACCACAATTTGTTCACAAAAAAATTGCACGCCCAAACTTGAATCTTTGATCAAGATACAAAGATCAAAGACGGGAATCAAAAAAATCAGAATCAACTAGTGAATCAAAAAAATTGCACGCCCAAACTTGAATCAAAATCAAGATACAAAGATCAACCAAAGTCAAAATTGTGCGCCCAAACTTACCTTTACAGATGTAACGTATAGGCTCAGGCTGTGGATCCATGGCGACGATTTGAGAAAGTTGTGTGGTTGAGGACGATAAAGATCGAACACGGGAGAGAAATGTTGTTGTTCGCTTTCCTGAGATTGAATGGATGGATGGAGATACTCATGGCGAATTGAAGAGTCCTTGAAGAGAGAGTGACGGCGGAAATTTTTTAGGGTTGAGATCTTGAGATTGAATGGAAGGAGATAGGAAGAGTGCACGCCAAAAAATTTGAGGTCAGATACACGGATCTCAATTCTTAGCCCTATATTGAAAAGAGGATGGATGGTTGAGATTTTTAGTGATTTTTAAAATAACAAAAAAGTATATTTTCTGATTGGTTACTTTGTGTGTATCACACGGATCTCCGTTTTTAGCCATTAGATTGAAACAATAATGAATGGCTGAGATATTTGGATGATTGATATCCTTTTTTAATAAGATGAAAAGATGATGTAACGTTTTTGGTTAAATTTAAGTTTTGGTTTTCAATTGATAAACATAAGTTTTCAATTGAATTTTTTTTTGATGATTAATATACATTGTAAAACATACGTTTTAGTTTTGATTTCATAAAAACACGGTTAAATTTAAATGAACGCAACTTTATGATATCCTACATCGACTAACCAATAATCAATGTTACGAGGTAACATTCAAAGTTCGTATTAAACGCAACTTCATAACATAGTATCGTATATTCCATAACTTTCATTTCAACTCTTTTTAATACATATCGACTAACATGTAATCAATGTTCAAGATAACATTCAAACTTAGTAAAGAAAACTTTGAAAGTTCCAATATAACTAATCAATGTTACAAGATAGTAACTTTCATTTCAACTCTTTTTAATACATATCGACTAACATGTAATCAATGTTCAAAATAACATTGAAACTAAGTGAAGAAAACTTTAAAAGTACCTATATAACTAATCAATGTTACGAGATAGTAACTCTCATTTCAACTCTTTTTAATACATATCGACTAACATGTAATCAATGTTCAAGATAACATTCAAACTTAGTAAAGAACACTTTGAATGTTCTTATATAACTAATCAATGTTACGAGATAGTAACTTTCATTTCAACTCTTTTTTATACATATCGACTAACATGTAATCAATGTTCAAGATAACATTCAAACTTAGTAAAGAAAACTTTGAATTTTCTTATACAACTAATCCATGTTACGAGATAGTATCTTTCATTTCAACTCTTTTTAATACATATCGACTAACATGTAATCAATGTTCAAGATAACATTCAAACTTAGTAAAGAAAACTTTGAAAGTTCTTATATAACTAATCAATGTTACAAGATAGTAACTATCATTTCAACTTTTTTTAATACATATCGACTAACATATAATCAATGTTCAAGATAACATTCAAACTTAGTAAAGAAAACTTTGAATGTTCTTATATAACTAATCAATGTTACGAGATAGTAACTTTCATTTCAACTCTTTTTAATACATATCGACTAACATGTAATCAATGTTCAAGATAACATTCAAACTTAGTAAAGAAAACTATGAAAGTTCCTATATAACTAATCAATGTTACAAGATAGTAATTTTCATTTCAACCCTTTTTAATACATATCGACTGACATGTAATCAATGGTCAAGATAACATTCAAACATAGTAAAGAAAACATTGAAAGTTCCTATATAACTAATCAATGTTACAAGATAGTAAATTTAATTTCAACTCTTTTTAATACATATCGACTAACATGTAATCAATGTTCAAGATAACATTCAAACTCAGTAAAGAAAACTTTGAATGTTCTTATATAACTAATCAATGTTACGAGATAGTAACTTTCATTTCAACTCTCTTTAATACATATCGACTAACATGTAATCAATGTTCAAGATAACATTCAAACTTAGTAAAGAAAACTTTGAATGTTCTTATATAACTAATCAATGTTACGAGATAGTAACTTTCATTTCAACCCTTTTTAATACATATCGACTAACATGTAATCAATGTTCAACATAACATTCAAACTTAGTAAAGAAAACTTTGAATGTTCTTATATAACTAATCAATTTTACGAGATAGTAACTTTCATTTCAACTCGTTTTAATACATATCGACTAACATGTAATCAATGTTCAAGATAACATTCAAACTTAGTAAAGAAAACTTTGAATGTTCTTATATAACTAATCGATGTTACAAGATAGTAACTTTCATTTCAACTCTTTTTTATACATATCGACTAACATGTAATCAATGGTCAAGATAACATTCAAACTTAGTAAAGAAAACTTTGAATTTTCTTATACAACTAATCCATGTTACGAGATAGTATCTTTCATTTCAACTCTTTTTAATACATATCGACTAACATGTAATCAATTTTCAAGATAACATTCAAACTTAGTAAAGAAAACTTTGAAAGTTCTTATATAACTAATCAATGTTACAAGATAGTAACTATCATTTCAACTATTTTTAATACATATCGACTAACATATAATCAATGTTCAAGATAACATTCAAACTTAGTAAAGAAAACTTTGAATGTTCTTATATAACTAATCAATGTTACGAGATAGTAACTTTCATTTCAACTCTTTTTAATACATATCGACTAACATGTAATCAATGTTCAAGATAACATTCAAACTTAGTAAAGAAAACTATGAAAGTTCCTATATAACTAATCAATGTTACAAGATAGTAATTTTCATTTCAACTCTTTTTAATACATATCGACTGACATGTAATCAATGTTCAAGATAACATTCAAACATAGTAAAGAAAACATTGAAAGTTCCTATATAACTAATCAATGTTACAAGATAGTAACTTTAATTTCAACTCTTATTAATACATATCGACTAACATGTAATCAATGTTCAAGATAACATTCAAACTCAGTAAAGAAAACTGTGAATGTTCTTATATAACTAATCAATGTTACGAGATAGTAACTTTCATTTCAACTCTCTTTAATACATATCGACTAACATGTAATCAATGTTCAACATAACATTCAAACTTAGTAAAGAAAACATTGAATGTTCTTATATAACTAATCAATATTACGAGATAGTAACTTTCATTTCAACACTTTTTAATACATATCGACTAACATGTAATCAATGTTCAACATAACATTCAAACTTAGTAAAGAAAACTTTGAATGTTCTTATATAACTAATCAATGTTACGAGATAGTAACTTTCATTTCAACTCTTTTTAATACATATCGACTAACATGTAATCAATGTTCAAGATAACATTCAAACTTAGTAAAGAAAACTTTGAATGTAAATATAACTAATCAATGTTACGAGATAGTAACTTTCATTTCAACTCTTTAATACATATCGACTAACATGTAATCAATGTTCAAGATAACATTCAAACTAAGTAAAGAAAAATTTGAATGTTCTTATATAACTAATCAATGTTACGAGATAGTAACTCTCATTTCAACTCTCTTTAATACATATCGACTAACATCTAATCAATGTTCAAGATAACATTCAAACTTAGTAAAGAAAACTTTGAATGTAAATATAACTAATCAATGTTACGAGATAGTAACTTTTATTTCAACTCTTTAATACATATCGACTAACATGCAATCAATGTTAAAGATAAAATTCATACTTAGTAAAGAAAACTTTGAATGTTCTTATATAACTAATCAATGTTACGAGGTAGTAACTTTCATTTCAACTCTGTTTAATACATATCGACTAACATGTAATCAATGTTCAAGATAAGATTCAAACTTAGTAAAGAAAACTTTGAATGTTCTTATATAACTAATCAATGTTACGAGATAGTAACTTTTATTTCAACTCTTTTTAATACATATCGACTAACATGTAATCAATGTTCAAGATAACATTAAAACTTAGTAAAGAAAACTTTGAATGTTCTTATATAACTAATCAATGTTACGAGATAGTAACTTTCATTTCAACTCTTTTTAATACATATCGACTAACATGTAATCAATGTTCAAGATAACATTCAATCTTAGTAAAGAAAACTTTGAAAGTTCTTATATAACTAATCAATGTTACAAGATAGTAACTTTCCTTTCAACTCTTTTTAATACATATGGACTAACATGTAATCAATGTTCAAGATAACATTCAAACTTAGTAAAGAAAACTTTGAATGTTCTTATATAACTAATCAATGTTACGAGATAGTAACTTTCATTTCAACTCTTTTTAATACATATCGACTAACATGTAATCGATGTTCAAGATAACATTCAGACTTAGTAAAGAAAACTTTGAATGTTCTTATATAACTAATCAATGTTACGAGATAGTAACTTTCATTTCAACTCTTTAATACATATCGACTAACATGTAATCAATGTTCAAGATAACATTCAAACTTAGTAAAGAAAACTTTGAATGTTCTTATATAACTAATCAATGTTACGAGATAACATTCAAACCTAGTATCTATTCGAATTCATTCAAGTACTTACTGTATATGTACTTTCATTTAAACTCTTTAATATATATCGACAAACTAGGGTTTGCACGGCTACAATAGGCGTGCTATGTCCTTTGTTTTTGCGCCGCCTTCAAATTCATTTCCTCCTCTTTCCATTTCTTTCGTCTCAGGCTCTCAATTTCATCCCGATTTTGCACGGCTATATTAGGCGTTCTATACTCTAAACCCTTTGAATCTGAAGCGGCTAAATTAGTCATGCTATGTCCTGTGTTTTTGCGCCGCCTTCAACTTCATTTCCTCCTCTTTCCATTTCTTTCGTTTCAGGCTCTCAATTTCATCCCAATTTTGCACGGCTATAATAGGCGTTCTATACCCTAAACCCTTTGAATCTGAAGAGGCTAAATTAGTCGTGCTATGTCCTGTGTTTTCCAGACTTCAAAACTAGGGTTTGTGCCACTTTCGACTTCATTTCCTCCTCTTTCCATTTCTTTCGTCTCAGTCTCTCAATTTCATTCTGCCTCCTCCTCTCCTCCTCATCTCTTCCCACGTTTTCTCATGAGGACTCACTTTGCTTCCCGACATTTTCTCAGCCAAAACCGCCTCATTCAAGACGGACGGGTGAGCAATACTTTGCAGCTCAACCCCTCACGGCACGCCACTCCGAGCGCTACTACATCGACTCCTTCGTGAGTTAATTTCTTTGTTAATGTTTGTGGTGGATTTAGGGTTCTGAGTTCATTTATATTTTTCTTGAATGAATTTCTTTGGTATGACTAATGAAGATTGTTGCGTTCATCCTATCAATGGTTTGCAAAAAATATGAATGCTTGTTAAAATTGTGCTTATTGCTGCTGGAATAACCTTAAAATATGAATCCTTGTTAATATTTACGAGTTAGTTTATTTGGTATGACTAATGAAGATTGTTACGAGTTAGTTTATTAACCCAGTGCTTTGATTTAGGTTAATTTCTACAGATTAAGTGTCTGTATTTTATGTGGGGTTCATTTATGTTTTTTTTCTTTTGTTGTGGGGCTATGCAAACAAAATGATCGTTTGTTAGTAAATTTAGCTTCTTTACATTTTATGAATTTTAGCTGCATTTGTGCAGCAACTGAATTTTAGTTTCTGAATTTTTGCTTCTTTTGTTGTTTAATAGCTCCTCGCCTGAATCCCTCTCATCATCTGACAACGATGAGGCGATCCCCATAATCGAGCTTCATTTCCATTTTCATGAACAAGTAGAGGAGTATACAATGGACGGTAGGGACCCTGTCAACTATGGGAGGCGCTACTATGGTTGCGCCCGCTTTAGGCTCAGCCCCGGAGCATGTAATTTCATCCAGTGGTATGACCCCGCGTATTGTATCAAAACTGGTAAGCTTATTAAAAAGTTGGTCGTGCAGAATGAAAAGTTGAAGGAAGACTACAGGCAATTGGAAAAACATGAGAAGTGGCTCCATAAAAATTATCAAACCATGTCGAGGAAATTGAAGGCCTTAGCTTTAGAATGTATTGGTATATATTGAATTTGTAGTTTGTGTTGTAATGTACTAGTTTGAAGACTTTAAGTTTGTGTTGTAATCGACTATCACCTTGTTTTTCTGAATTATGGTTTGCCGAATTTCTATCTAAGTTTGCTAATTTCTCAATGGTATGCCCCTAGTATGAATTTGGTTTGTGACTTATCTTAGTTTTCTCAATGGTATGCTGAATTTATATTCAGTCACAATGGTTTGTGACTTATCTTAGTTTTCTCAGTGGTATGCTGAATTTATATTCAGTCACAATGGTTTGTGACTTATCTTAGTTAATGCCTTATTTGGAGAATCCAAACATACCATTAAAACGTTATAAGAGAAAAAAAACTTGCATGAATCTGGCTAGTATTATTTTCTAAGCTTGGCATAATACTACTATAAAACTAGATATAATAATCTGGATTCTCCCCAAATTGTCTACGACATTCCTTAAACTCCATCAATCTCTGTGCAAAGAGTGTTTCCCACCATAGGATTCTTGGATCACAATGTCTTCTCCAAGCATCTGTAATGGGTGGTAATGGAGCGACATCAGTGAGCGACACCTATAAAATTACAAACGCATATATATTTAATTAGAATATACAAAATAAACGGGTACATTTAAGCTATAACGTAAAATACGCCACATTACCGGGATCCAATGGTTCTTAACCCCTACGAGTGCTACGGTACCAATTTGTGACGGAGTAGCTAGGTCTATTTGTCCATGCGGCCTTATAGGTAAGCACATCAAAGGATACGAAGATAAGATGACGACCGCATCGTTGTACACAGTGGAAAACACTAAACCCATAAATGGCATGTCAAGCCAATAAGGTCGCTGGCAAGGGTACCTGACATAGCTAATTTGAAGCATTAGATCATCCCATGTCCCTTCTCGTGTATGTGCTCGTATCAGCTCCCAATACGATCGGTTGACACGCAACTCCGCTGCCATCTCGCTACGAATCAACGTAAAGCTACCCTTACTCAATCCCTTGAGTATAGCTAATGACCGATATCCACAATGTCCGTCTGAACGCAAATCTTGAGCTTGTCTAATATAGCCATACCAGAAGTAGTCAATATTTTGCACCCCAAAGTCCACTCCACAATGAACCATGGATTCTTCAGGCAACTTCGAGGAAGCGTCTTCTTCCACAACGTCGGTCTTCACGTACATTTGTTCAAATTGTGATTCAACCGGTTGGGAAGGCATATCTTCATCGCCAATCTCGTCAAAAGATACTTGCTTTCTAGAACGTCTAGGCTTTTTCGCCTTCTCTTTTTCCTTCTCCTTTGCCTTCGCCTCAGTTTGCAATAATTCTGCTCTTACGTGATCATGATGACTCTTTTCTCTAGTCGGAGACTCATTTCCCTTGTTCTTCGAACCCGGTGGTCTTCCCTTACCACGAATGTCTTGATCCTCGGTCGGCTCCATAAACATACTATGTTCCGGATGCTCCAAGGCGACGTAAAGTTCACTCACTTGCCATAACGTGGCAATGCTCAAACTCCGATCTTCCACTTTAGCCCACATCTCGCGCAGTCTCAACTCTGGAAATGATATCTCAACATTGTCGTCAAGATGCCCAAATTTTAGTGGCTCAAGTTCCCAATGCAATTCCTTCCAGAAGTCATGAACGAAATCTGGTGTGAGAGCGGTGTTCGTAAGGATGGCATTAACAATATCGTGGACACAAGGCAGTCCAAGACATTCTCTCACCCAATAATCCTCGCAATGCTCCACATACTGCTCCTTCATTATCCGATCGTACATGGCCAACAATAACACAAAACACCTATCTAAAACTCTACAGATGAGCCTTGAAAACACCATTTTCGCCACCTCTGGAAACCTCAGATCATTGAAGCACAATGGTGATTGGTTTAGTGAGTTGTTCATTGTGGCCCTTATCTGATCCACTTGAAAGACGATCGAACGGTGAATCCTAACAATCACTCTGTTAAAGCCGCCTCTAGTGGATGCAAGAATATCTTTCAACACACGATGCATCCCCTCAACTCTATCACAACGATAAATTGTATTAGGTTTTTACCAATACATAAAAAATTCAACTACACAATGTTCAAAAGATACCTGTTTCCTCGTGCAGAAGTGAAGAGTGTGATCAGTCCAAGCTCTTACTATGTTTTCTTTGTAAGGAATCAGCCATTGCTTCTCGACGTATCTAACAAGACCCTTCATCCGACATCTCCTTAATGCATTGAGCCTCTCCTCGTAAGTTTCAACGGTGGTTGAGCAAAATAATGTCCAACACTGGTTCACAAACCTATCCGCTTTCGCACTGTCTTTTATAACCTTGTCAGTATGTGCCTTGATATTGTTTTTAATATGCACCCAACACAATAGATGTTTTACAGAGACGTCTTGAAAAACATCTTTAATACCCTTGATTAGAGCAGTGTCACAATCGATCATTATAGCAGTTGGCATCACTCCTAGCTCCTCAAACAAATTTCTAAGGCACCTCATAATGAATTGGTAATTGAAAAACTTCTCATGTCGGGTGAATGCATATGCTATGTTGAACGCCTTATGAGTGCAGGTGAAACCCACCAACTCCACCAAAGGCATACTTATTCATACATGTATAAATAATAGTGGATTTATCTAACTAAAATGTGGAACATATAACTATAACGAGTTGTTATTAAAATGAATTACGTACCTATTGGTCTTGTATGTGGTTTCAATGATCACAACGTACGGAAACTTCTTCAATAGCCGTAGAGATTCATGGTGAGCAAAAAACAGCACTTCGAATTCATTCTTTTTGTCCACGTCCCAAAGAGGATAATAGATGTACCCGTTCTCTTTCAGAAAACAAGTGACCATTGGGTAACGGTCAACTCTCCGCGATCCTCGTAATTAACTTTTTGCAAAAAATTCTCTACTTGTTTCATTGAAGTCATATTTCCTTCGAACTTCTTCTTCAGCCCAGAAACAATTTTTTTTGGTGTCCTGCCTTCGTCACCCTCACTCCTAACCCATTTCTCCTCATCCTCCGTCATTCGCCTAATGAATGCATTCCCATGAAGCCTAGTAAGCCTATGGTTGTGGGAGCCATACATAACATCCAAGACCCATTTGTGCATAAGCTTATTGAACTCGTTTCTCATACGACACCCATGCAACTCGAATTTACAACCACACTTCTTTGTGTTACACTCGCATTTCCTTGGAGTTAGTAACTTAGATTTCGATTTACCAAATCTATCACATGTCAAAGTGACGGCGTAAGGACTTGTGTGAGCTTTCACCAAAACAATCATCAATCCTTTTGCTATGTTCCTCGCCCATTCAACCATTTCGGCCAAACTATCCCACACTTGACATGTACGAAAACTATCTCCATAGTCCTCCCCCTCCTATTATAATGTATTATTTCATTAAGTACTTATACTATTACAATCTTGACAAACTACTATTATGACAATTCTACTGAGAACTAGTAATAAATGATGCAAATCATGTTGTTACAAGATAACATCATTGTAAAGTTCCATAATATTTTTAGCAAGGTAAAATAATCCATACCTACATGTAATAGGATTTATGTCCATATCTCTAATATCATTTTTTGAACACTTTTTTTTAGTAAGGTAAAATACTTCATTTTTTGAATTCATACTTCAAAATCCTAATCCTTACTTCCTAATAATCCTTACTTAAAATCCTAAGATCAATGAAGAATCTAGTACAAATTAATGAGTACTCAAACGATATTAAACCCAATACTAACCGTGAATATATCGTCGTTCGGATTACAAATTCTTGACATCTTTGGGTCGTCGGTTACTCCATCGCCTTCTAACAAAGAAAGCCCTAACAAACTCATTTCCTCACTTTCATCATTAGGATTAGACATTATGAATGTGCATAGTGAATACAACTTCCTTCCTTACTATAAACTTATATAGATCACAATATAGCCGTTTGAAAAATATGGGCGTTTTTCAAACGGTCATATTTTCAAAATTGCACGCATAAACTAACAGCACAAGTGAAATTTTAAAAACCGAAAATTCATCAAGTAGCTCGCCTAATATAGGAGTGCTAATTGCACACCTATATTAGGCGTGCCAAAATTAGCCAATTCATCTTGCATCTTTGCACGGCTATGTTAGCCGCCCAAACTATTTCAAATTTTTCCCAAATTTCCCAATATCATTTATCTTTTTGTTTCAAAAATCATTTTCTCTTCCACGCGCGCAAGATTTGGGTAAATTTCCCCAATCTGACGATTTTACCCTTCCCGCTTAAGTTAGGTGTGCTAATATTGGTCGGCTAATTTAGGCGTGCAGAATCGTGTCCAGATAGTTTAAAAACGGCGTGCAGATAGGGGGAGCCTATTTTTTATAAAGTTTATTTTTGGGGATATTTGAAAAGTTTATTCTATATCATTCTTCTCTAATATCAAATTTTAGTTTTAGCAACTATACTGGCACATCAGCTGTTAAAAATGTAAAATAAACCTCATCTTGTGCAGGGCGCGGACACATCAACTAGTTTAGGTTCTGTTTTGATGGATGATATGTGGGGTTTGGCTACCCCGCTTAATGGGGAATTAACCTATTTTTTCATTTTCAATGAAACTGCCGAGAATTGTAAGATTCGGATCACGATTTTAACAACCATGGTATAAGTTTATCCCATTTTCCTGCTAGGGATTAGAAAGAATCAAAGTTATTTTATGCTAAAAAGTACCTATTCAACGTTGTCTAACTAACCCGTCAAAAGATGATCCGTTCCGATCCGGAAAAAACTTGACACTATCCGATCTGAAAAGCTAATGAAACTCAATGACCCGTAAAACAAAGGACCTGGCACCGGTTGAATCAAATCCGAAGCGACCCAAAACCTGAAGAGAGACCTACTTATATTTTATTTTACTTAATTTATAAAAATTATTAAAAAATAAAATATTTTTATTATATTTTTATAAAAATATTGTTTAAATTTTTATTAAATTTTATTACAACAAATAATTAAACACTTTAAACCCGCTAACTTGGAAATTTTGTCAACCGCTTAACTCGAACCCGTTTTTTTATCCGAACCGACCTGTCTGCCAGGTTTACTTATAAGTCATAAGTAGTAGTACGAACTATAATTATTCAACATCGTACTCTTTTAGTTGTAGTACTAGAAATAAACTAATTGTTTTTTTGAATAGACAAGGAACAGGGCCTCTCAAGAGGCTGATCTCACACCCAACTAATATTGGGAGGATGTCAGGGTGGGGAATCGAACTCCCTACCTCATGTTAAAGGGGGAGGGGGTAACCCCTTAACCATTGGATTACATGCCCATTGACACTAGAAATTAATTAATTTTGTTTCGTTAGTTATTGAAAATGGATAAACAGCAGGTGCGAACGTATTGACGTACGAAATATCTTCGCCTATTTGCATGAAATATTTTAATTCGCGTGGCATTGTAGCGTATTTAACTCATGAGAGTATACATGTATTTAAATCTATATATTTAATGTGATTGTGAAGGAAGATGCATGCGAACAATTTATTTGTGCATTCGTACGTAAAAAAAGCATTGTGCTCAGGTGCCACTGTACAGTATTTCTAATATGAATGTGGGTGTCGCTGAGATGAATGAGACCCCGTGGAATATCGTCTTTGCCACCTCTCTATGGTTGGGATGGAAATGGAGGAACGAGGTCGTGTTCAACGACGGAAGGGTCGAGTTGTTTCAAGTGTGTTATCCGACGGCTTGCGCTTAATACTGGACTATCTTAGGGGCTGGTAAGACGAAGCAAAATGGTAGTGGTATGGAGGTGCTTATGTCATGGACTTGTGTTAATTAAAACAATGATGGAGCAAGCTTCCAAGGGCAATCGTGGACAATCCTGGACTTGTTTAAAAACTGATGGAGCGAGCTTCCAAGGGAAATCTTGGACTTGTTGATGCGGGAGAGGCTTTGCGGCATGAAAATGGGCAGTGAATTGTGGGCTTTTCTCTTAATGCTGAGGTATGTACTGCTTTGTTGGTTGAGCTTTGGGGTGTTTATTATAGCCTTCACATTGCATGAGAGAGTGACAATCACAGGATTCATGATTCTCATCCTCTTTCTTTCCTTATAAGCGCATGTGTCATTACTTTTTTTTTGAGATGGCAAGAACCAGGATTTCATCTGTTGCCAGATGACAATCCCTGACCATCAGAACTGATGATCTTAAAGAACTCCGAGTACCTTGAAAAAGTACTCGATTGTAAGAGAAATGGTCTCATAGTTCTGATGTACTCATCAGATAAAATATGATCTTGATTACATGCTAGTACAATTTTGAGGAAATGTGTACTAACATCTGATTTAGTAAGGAAGTCAGCTGCTTTATTGGCTGTGATATCTTATATATATAGTTCATTAGACGGCTTAATTTTCAGTACGCGACTATTTTGTTTTCGGTATAAAGATGTTAGAGTTCCACATAATTTAAGATACATTATGCACGATACATGATTTATTCTTTAGACTATATTAGACTTGGGATGAGTATTAACTAATATATATATTAGTATTTATGAAAGGCTTCCTAGATAAGCTACCTTCATTTTTCCTTCTATGTTAAGGATATAGAACTCCCATTACCTAGTCTAAACCCCTCCTTATATATATATATATATCCCTCGTACGTGAGCTAAAACCTAAGAATCATCTAGAGAAGAAAAAGAGGAGGAGAAACTCTCTACTCTAATTTACTCCAAATCTCATTTTTCACTCAAACCAAATCGTTCAACTCTTTTAGGTATGATTGCGAACTTACTAGTTTCATTCTTTAATTGCAAGATGCAGGATTAGTACGGTACTGTTTTGATGAGCTAGATTTATATGGTTTGTTAATTAGATAAAGCTAATAGGGTATACAAGTTTAATTCGGTATTTTATTCATGGGTTTACATATCTAGCTATTAGTAAGAGATTGGAGTATTTCATACTATATCTTTGACCAGTAGAAACATGAAATTTTTTACTAAACATTGTTATTGTTTTTATCGATTAATATGTGCTAATGTTTTGATATTAGTATACTACAACCATGGCATATTATACCTAGTTATCGATTTTTGTGAAATGGTTTGTAATTTTATAGAATGGAGATTAATGATAGGTCTTAAGGGGTTAGATATATATGTCTACGTGATTGATTATTAATGTGGATTGAACTAATCTTGTCATAAACGGTGTTTTACCATGTATTAAAATGAGTTATCATATGATATAGGCGACAATAATATTTTGGGATAACACTGGAAAATTACTCTTAGAGCTTCAAGAACTTCAGGCAAGTTTCTTTGACTTGCTCGGTTGCTGATTAGTTTGGTTTCTTGTTATGTGTTCTTTTGTGTTGTCAGTAGAGCATGAATTCATATATATTATATGGTGGGGAACATAATGCATGAGCGTTCCCATTATAAGCTATGGTAGGGGCCAATATATTGAGCGTGCCCCAAGGTAGGAGCCAATATATTGAGCGTGCTCCAAAGGTAGGGACCATATATATATATATGAGCGTTCCCAAAGCGGTAAATTCCAACGAGCGGGATTTACCCCTCTTCGCTTGCGAGTGAAGGGGTGGAAGTGGTACCATCTTCTTATTACTTGTGATATATTAGCTGACACATTTAGTTGCATTCTGAATTATATCAAGCAGTTGATGACAATCAGTTCTAATATGATTTATTGGTAAGCTTGTCTTGTTGTTGTGTTTATGCCTTAATGCTTCCACCTGAGAATGTCTAGTTTGAAATCTTACTGATTTAGTGACCGACCCGTTGGGGTTGGCTCTGTCTTTGACATCCAGGTACTGGGGCTGCATAGACACAGGAGCAACAAGGAGGGATTGGTGATCACCGACGCTGACTAGATAGTTCGTTGAGTCTTTGTTCCTTTCCATGTATTTAGTTGGTCTTGTTATCTTTTGTCACTCTTTGTAAACCTTAGTATGCGCGCATTACCCTAAAATCTTGCTCTTTTTATATATAAACTTTCGGTTTGATACCTATATTGCTTGTCGGTCACCTGTTTATATTTTCCTTTAGCCTTGTAGATTCTAGGTGGAATTCACGACGCTGTAATGCTGATACGCTACACTTTGTATGGCGTAACTAGGGGTTATTACATTAGTTTAGGAGTGTTATCACGAGTATTTGGAGCTATTAATTGTTATGTTCTGAGTTGTTTATGAAGAAGTGAAAAAATGAAGACCAGAACCGAAGAAGAAGAAGATCAAAGATTGAAGACATGAAGACATTCTGCGGAGTAGCGGCGATCGCCACCATCACTATGGCGATCGCCATTCTACAACAGAAGTGTTACATGAGTTTGAGAGATCATGGCGATCGCCATGGGGCGACAAAGACCACGACAGAGCTTTACATGAAGACCGCGATCGCCACGCATCTATGGCGATCGCCACAACAAGGCCGAAGACATTCCGGACTTTCCTTATTTTCCTTTGTTTGTTTTATTTCTTTTTCCTTATTTTATTATTTCATTTAGGATATATCTTTTACCATATATTTTTAGGGTTAGTCTCTATTTAAGAACCCTAGTTCTTTCTATTGGGATCACCATCTTTTCCATCAGACAATTTAGTTCTGCAACCATGAGTAGGAACTAATCTCCATTGTTTTACTTAGCGGTTGAAACCTTCAGTTATTAAGTTGTGAGATTTCTAAACTCTTGTTCTTTTCCTATGGGTTTGTATTAATTCTCTTGTTCTTCATCTATTGATTTCTATTAGTTTTCTATTGCTAGACTAGGAATATACGGTGGAATTCCTTGTCATTGTAGCACTCATATCTGCATGATCTGGTAGTTGATTGCTTTTATGAAAGAGAATTGATTGCATGTTAATACTTGGCGGTTGTAAGTTATTGCATGCATCCTTATAATTCCTGTGCCCTTTGCTGCTATTTCATCTAATCTTGAGAGGTTTCCCTGATTGTTGAATAGTAAGTATTATTAGGACCGGTTGGCCTGCTGATATATTAAAGATTGGAATAGGAACATTCCCTAGGATTGAATAGAACTTGAGATAAATCTATGATCAACTTGATTGACTGTTGTGTGGATACTTGCTAGGTGAAACCCCTTCGCATAATATTCTCACCCAAACTTCCTCTGCTTGTTACTGGTTACTTGTGTGTTCTTGCAATCAAAACCCCCCCTTTGGTTACTTATTACTAGTTGATATTTCACTTGACTGCATTGATTTGGTGTTTTGATTCCCTTGGGTTCGACCTCTACTTACGTGCTATACTCTAGTTAGTGTTTAGGGTTTTCTTTGATTTGGCACTACGACTTTAGCCTCACCAAATTTGGCGCCGTTGCCGGGGAATTGAAATTTTTTTGATTCTGTGTTAATTGTGAAATTATCAAATGTTTGGTGTGAACCTTTATGGTTCAGACCTGTGCTACTGATTCATCTCTTGTTGCCTTTGACCCAGAGATTGAAAGGACGTTCCTTCGGAACCAAAGAGCAGCTCTGAACCAAGAGAACGAGATGGGTGATCGACATGGACCGCCATTGCCTACTATGAGGCAACTCACTGCCCAGACTTAAACCAACAACCTTTGGCAGTGAGGTTTCCTGAGATTGAAGAAGGTGTGAACTTTGAATTAAAAGCTGGTTTAATTCATAAGCTACCACACTTCCATGGCTTAGCAGGAGAAGATCCCAACAAACACTTGGCTCAATTCCATGCCATATGTTCTAGTATGAAGCCAAGAGGTGTTATTGAGGAGCATGTCATGCTGAGAGCTTTTGGATTTACTCTGAAAGACGCTGCGAATGATTGACTTTATTATCAAGCTCCAGGGAGTATTGATACATGGGCTATTGTGAAAAAGGTATTTTTAGAGAAATATTTTCCAGCTACAAAACTGAGCAGCTTGAAGAAGGAGATCACGAATCTTCAACAACACTCAACTGAGAGTCTCTATGAATATTATGAGAGATTCAAGAAGCTTTGCTCAAGCTGCCCATTCCATAGTTATACTGACCAAGATCTCCTTATGTACTTATTTAGTGGCCTGATTGATGAGGATCGTCGAATGGTGAATGCATCCTGTGGAGGTAACTTTTTAAGATTGACTATACCTCATGCTACTGAAATGTTTGAGGAATTAGCTGAGAGCTCAAGGCAGTTTGGTAGCAGGCAGAGAACACAATCAGTAAGTTCACTTGATCCCGCTAAAATTCAAAGTGAAATGAATGAACTGAAAGATATGATGAAGTCTTTTATGTTGAAAAGTGATTCTCTTCATGATCCCAATGCTGAGGTAAACGTTGTTGGTGGATGGCAACCAAGGCCAAGGTATGATTCTCATAATATTAATTATCATCTACCTAGACCTCAGAATTCTATGACTGTTGAAGATATGATCAAGTCCTTAGCTCAGACTGTGATGCAACAAAATGCTGAAACGAAGTCGAGTATTCAGAATCTTGAAAAATAGTTAGGACATATTTCTCAAGCTGTGAGTAAATTAGAGGCCAGAGAACCGGTAAGAAACCCGAGAGAGAACGTCAGTGCAGTGTTCTTGAGTAGCGGAAAAACTTATGACGAGTGTTCTGTGCCAAAACAGCGATCGCCAGATCTGAGTGGCGATCGCCATGAGATTACAGAGAGCAAAACAAGGTCTGCATCCCGACCGCGATCGCCATATGGCGATGGCGATCGCCATGCCACTCCAGAAGTTGCATCAGATTTTGACAACAATCCGCGACCGCGGATTGATACCCGCGATCGCGGGTCTTCTGTAGAAACATACTTCTCTCGGCCGCGATCGCCAAGAGCTGATGGCGATCGCCGGGAGACCCCTGAGTACATTGATGATTATGTTCGTCCAAATTTCCCCCCTCTGTTCTCTCAGAAGCCTGTAGCCCCCTTTCCTGAGGCGTTGAAGGATACTCGAAGACTGGATGATGACAAAGAAATCTTTGAAACCTTTAGTAGGTGTGAGGTAAACATTCCTTTACTCAAACTTGTTAAGAGTATTCTTAGATTTGATAAGTTTTTGAAAGAAGTTTGTACTATTAAAAGAAACCAAAAACTGAAAGGAAAGAAGAAAGTTGAAATAAGTGAACAAGTTTCTGCTGTGTTTCAAAAACGCATGCCTAAGAAATGTGGTGATCCAGGCATATTTAGCATTCCATGTGTGATTGGTGAAACTAAATTTGACAAAGTCATGCTAGATTTAGGTGCATCAATCAATGTTTTGCCTTACTCTTTGTATGAATCACTAGGGTTAGGACCTTTGCATAAAACATGAACTGTTATTCAACTTGCTGATAGGTCTACTGTATACCCAAAAGGCGTTGTTGAGGATGTTCTTGTTATGGTTGGTGATCTGATTTTTCCTGTTGATTTCTTTGTGTTGGATATGGAGCATGCTAATAATGTCACACCTATACTGTTAGGTAGACCTTTCATGAAAACTGCACAAACGAAAATTGATGTTAATACTCTCTCTATGGAGTTTGATGGGGATAAGGTAGAATATAATATTTATGACATGGATCTCATTGATAAGAATTCTCTATGTGCTATTGATGTGATTAAGCCTACTTGTAAGGATAAATTACAACCAATTTTAGAGAATATCTTAGAGCCCCCAAAAGTAGATAATGTTTTGTCTACTAATATGCAGGAGTGCCAGGCTAAGCCAGAGCCTAAAGGTAAGCTCTCTTCACATCCTTTGGGCAATCTCCCTTCATTACTGACCTCTCCAGGCGAGATACCATTGATGTCTAGTGTGCAGGCACTTGACATTGAGCTTAAACATCCACCTGATACGGTCAAGGAGGAGAAAGTGAATGACACCACATTCATTGCTAAAGACAATGTGGTCAAGGTAAGAGGGACGAGATTCAAGGCGTTCCATGAGTGGTTCAAGAGAGAATTCAGACAAGAGACGGTTTTCACAAAGTCAAATGGCGTTAGTTAAATCTCTTGAGTTTCATGTCGAGCCACGACATAAAATAAGGCGCTGCTCGGGAGGCAACCCGAGGTTTGAAACTGTTTTTATTTGTTTTTGTTCGGTTTAATTTTCTTTTTAGTTTTTCTATGGACAGGAGGAAATCACCGAAGCTTAGGGTCAGCTACAGTCAGTAGCCAATCTCGCTGTAAGTCTTCTCTCCCTTCTATATAAAAAAAAAATAGAGTGCAGAAAAAATACGAGAGAAACGAAAGTAAGGAGTTGTATTACATCAAGTTTGGTTTCATTAGTACTATCATTCTAGATCTACATTCGCTGGAGCTTAGCTTGTTGGTGACCATGTTCTTTGCAAGGAGTTGATTTGTTTGGGTCACCTTCTACATTGGAGGTATTCTTTCTTTTACTTTAGATGAGCTATGCATTATTGGATTACATTTAGTGCTCATCTAGTTTCTCATTCTACCACACTTTGAGTTTTATTGGAGGAAGGTCATCCGACCTTGTATGTGAGTCTTCTGTCTCCTTCCCTGGGTTCGTTTTTATGTCTTCCATTTCATTGAGGACAATGCAATGTTTAAGTATGGGGGAGGAGAATGTATTCACATGTAATTATTTGGGTGTTGGTTGTATCTGCATGAGCTTATTGAATATATATTGTATGAAAAAGCCACAAAAATTGAAAAAAGGTATACCAAATCCTTGGATAGCAAGTTCTATGCAATAAGAAGGTGGCTTGACCGGCATTAGGCTGGGGCAAAAATAAGTCTTGAGTGATGTGAGTTTTGTGAGCCTGAAATAATTATTGAGTGGTTGGGATGAAAACCCGAAAGGGCGCCCAAGCAAGATGAGTGTTATAAAAAACAAAAATTGAGTGTTTTAGGATCTTTATCATCTTGGCGTATGGAGACATAAGAAGGAGGCATATAGGAGGATTCAGGTAGGCCACTTGGAGGAATAAGGTGTAGTTCTGGGTATGTGCTTATTTTATCACATTGTTCTTGATTGTTGTTGTTATGTTTGGAGGAGCTTATTGGTTATGTAATCACTAGGAAATTTTCTTGTACTTCCTGAGGCTTTGAGCATTTTATTGTGAGGGTAGCTTTTCTGTAAGTTACTCGGGACGAGTAAAAGTCTAAGTATGGGGGTATTTGATACGCTACACTTTGTATGGCGTAACTAGGGTTATTACATTAGTTTAGGAGTGTTATCACGAGTATTTGGAGCTATTGTTATGTTCTGAGTTGTTTATGAAGAAGTGAAGAAATGAAGACCAGAACCGAAGAAGAAGAGGATCAAAGATTGAAGACATGAAGACATTCTGCGGAGCAGCGGCGATCGCCACCATCACTATGGCGATCGCCATTCTACAACAGAAGCGTTACATGAGTTCGAGAGATCATGGCGATCGCCATGACTCTACGGCGATCGCCATGGGGCGACAAAGACCACGACAGAGCTTTACATGAAGACCGCGATCGCCAGGCATCTATGGCGATCGCCACAACAAGGCCGAAGACATTCCAGACTTTCCTTATTTTCCTTTGTTTGTTTTATTTCTTTTTCCTTATTTTATTATTTCGTTTATGATATATCTTTTACCATATATTTTTAGGGCTAGTCTCTATTTAAGAACACTAGTTCTTTCTATTGGGATCACCATCTTTTCCATCAGACAATTTAGTTCTGCAACCATGAGCAGGAACTAATCTCCATTGTTTTACTTAGCGGTTGAAACCTTCAGTTATTAAGTTGTGAGATTTCTAAACTCTTGTTCTTTTCCTATGGGTTTGTATTAATTCTCTTGTTCTTCATCTATTGATTTCTATTGGTTTTGCTAGCTTGATCACCTAGTTTGATTGATAGTTTTCTATTGCTAGACTAGGAATATACGGTGGAATTCCTTGTCATTGTAGCACTCATATCTGCATGATCTGGTAGTTGATTGCTTTTATGAAAGAGAATTGATTGCATGTTAATACTTTACGGTTGTAAGTTATTGCATGCATCCTTATAATTCATGTGCCATTTGCTGCTATTTCATCTAATCTTGAGAGGTTTTCCTGATTGCTGAATACCCTACAAGAAAACTTGTTTTTAGCAACGATCAAAATCGTTGCTAAAAAAGAAAAGTCATTGCGAAAACTATCTTTTACAACGACTTTTGTCGTTGCCCGTAAGCCCGTAGTTAAAGGCTATTGCAACAACTTTTTTCGTTGCGAAAAAAACTATATTTAGCAACGACTTTTGACTGTTGCTATAGATTTGTCGTTGCAAAAACATTTTGATGTATGGTAACAAACTTTAGTTGTTGCAATAGATAATCAATATTTAACAACTATTTTTATCGTTGCGTAATATATATTTTTCGCAACGATATTGTCGTTGCCATAAATTTGTGGATGCAATAATATTTCTCTCAAAAATCATAGCATTATTTTTTTATGATCTTTTAGAAATTTGTTTGAAAGACAAATTAATTATGCTCTACAACATTACATAGCAAATCTTAATGAGAATAAATAATCACTCTCATTCCATAAAAAAGAGTGTACATCATTCAAGAATTCTTGCATATAATAAAAAAGTTACATCAAATAGGGTCCTAAAACTGAAAATCCATTTCCTATTCATTATTTTGTAGAGGTACATGCAACATTAACTTACAGCAAACAATATGACTACAGAGCAGAGCACACCAATAAGTGACAATAACACTTGAAGTTGAATGAAAACATGAACAATATTTGATCTCAAAGATCCAACAAAAACATGAAAGTGACTATATTTGGTATTGTAATTAGTAATTCAATGAAATTCACAGGTTCTTGTACCTGCAAAATTTGGAGTAAGAAATCAAAATTTGATCCAATCTAAGTATACATGAAGTAAACTACCATCAGATCTTATTAAAAAAATGTATATTGTGTTTGGAAATGCTTTATCATATAGGACAAAATTCAAAATACGAAAAAAATCACAAGTCTTACCCTGCAGCGCGCAGCAGATCCTCCGTATTGACATGCTAGAGAACTTCCCATTTCCTTGTAAATCTCAGTTGTTTGAAAAAACAATGGATCATCTCCAAAATCTACCCCCTATAGATTCAGTGATTCCTAATTCATGTAACTAATGACCAAGTGCAACTATTCACTGCACAGTTAGTTCTCACAACTTGGTTTTGGATTCTTCCAAGTTCAACACAATGCCTTTTGCACAAATTACCGTTTCTTTTGCACTTCTTTCTGATGTTATGTTGACAGGTGGAGCAGCTTCATAACTGAAGAATCCAGTACAATCAGTTGCTTCCTCAGCCATGTCTTCCAGATGACTTAACATTGAAGCTCCTTCACTGAAAATTCAACATGATCATAATTCACTGAAATTTCAGTTAAGAAGATGAGACATAAGGAAGAGGTAAATTTACATTTTGAAGCGTCCATTCAAATCAAGCTTTGAAACCTCAGTTCTTCATCCCTTTCCAGGTTTATCTTAGTTACAACCTTATCAAATTCTATACTAAGAATCAATTCACTCTGTTTCTTCTCACATGACTTGAAATCAGTATGAAATTACACATTTTAGTAATAGATCACCTAATATACATATTTTTTTGGATATAAGAATAAAGTACCTTTACTAAATTTAATATAACAATTGGATTTTTTTATCTTCTAGATAGTTCCACAAAGTGTAGGCTTGTTGCTTCATAATTTCCAGTAAGGAATGTAGATGGAAATTCAGTTTGGTACTTCCAACTCCTACCATCATATCCATCTCAAATTCAACCTCAACATTTAATCAAGTAACAGCCGACAATATGATAATTACAAAGTAATTGATAATTAGAACTACTACTAAGAAGCTCAAGCAAAAAATATTAACAAAATGCTCAACATGACTGAAGCCGCACATAACCGTACCTTAAATGCTTTTTAGACGATTTATTCCCATCCAAGGATGTTTTCCATGCATGAAGTGGAATAATAATGAGAGAAAACCTACGCACCCAAATCAGTTCTTCCATAGCATCAATCTCTTTCTTGTTGCGGAGAGGAGCAATCTGATAAAGTAAAAGAGCTATGTCAATTTCAGGCAAGGATACAAAAATATAACATGGAATGAAAATATCACCATAAGACGATTACACAATTTAGACATATTCCATTAACATAAAGAGAGGTATGTAAAAGCTGGCTTTTTAAAAACAATTTAGACGTATTCTGCAGTAAATCATACGGAGTAGCTAGCATTACTGAGTTTGATTTGCAAAATTTCTTCAACCACTTTTTAAAAGCTAAAGTTATCATCCCTTATATAGAAAAACCATAGATATGTTTTTTAGGTTATGGTGCTAGTAACAAATTATATAATGGAGGAGACGACTTACGTTAACTTGTTCATGGAGGAACTTGATGTACTCAATGGCTTCCGAGAGCACCGAAGTTGTGTCGGTCTAATCCAAAAAAGACAAAAACTCAAGATCAAAACATGTGTATATATAATGATGCAAATGATCAAAATCAAGATACCATGATTTCAATTCCAACTAGAGTATCTTAATTGATATAGCTTCATTCAATCTTATCATAATGTACAACGTACCTCAAAAGAAAAAGAGACTGACCAAAATCAAGATACCATGATTTCAATTCCAACAAGAGTATCTTAATTGATATAGCTTCATTCAATCTTATCATAATGTACAACGTACCTCAAAAGAAAAAGAGACGAAAAGCAGACGAAAACATGATGCATATGTGATAGATATACTTTGGATGCAAAGTTATTATTTAATTGAAACAAAATGCCTTTTAGTAATACCTATTATTGATAAATATAGAATGTTAAATCCAAGGAAAGAAACTGATTATCTGTAAATCTCCATAGCCCCATCCAGAATCAAGCACGAGCGGAAAGGAATCCAGAAGCAAATACAAACCTTATGTCTGATAGAGGAATAAAGGAGAAATTAGAGGAGACTCCCTCATCACAGCTCTAAGCCTTCTTCGGTGCAGCCGATACTATATTCGATCCCGTCACCATCGATGCGTAAGCTCTAGCTGCCGAAACTCGAATTCTGCCGCCGATCTCTTCATCATCATCGCTGCCATTTCTTCTTCTGGAGGGTGGGGAGGAAATAGGAGGCGCGTATAAAGAAGAGTGAGGTGACGTCTTTTCTTTAGGGATTCGATTCGGACGTAGATGATGGCGGCGAGGGAGGAAACGTAGGAGACAGCGATGGAGGGAGGCGGAGAGGGAGGAGGACGGAGAGAGCGATGGAGGGAGGCGGAGAGGGAGGAGGACAGAGAGAGCGATGGAGGAGGAAGATGGAGACAAAGGAAATGTTGAGCGGCTAGGGTTTGTACAAACATTAATCAGATTTCAGATTTTGTCCATTAGGTTTTCGCAACGACAAAGTATATTGCCCAAATAATCAACAATTTTTGCAACGATAATAGTCGTTACTTCAAGGGAGGGAAAAGAAATTTGTAGGTATTGCAACAACTATAGCAACGCTAAATACAAGTCATTGCTAATAAAATGTTTTGCAACAACAAAATTTCAGTCGTTGCCAAAACTCGTTGCAATAAATGGTTTTTCTTGTAGTGATAGTAAGTATTATCAAGACGGGTTGGCCTGCTGATATATTAAAGATTGAAATAGGAACATTCCCTAGGATTGAATAGAACTTGAGATAAATCTATGATCAACTTGATTGACTGTTGTGTGGATACTTGCTAGGTGAAACCCCTTCGCATAATATTCTCACCCAAACTTCTTCTGCTTGATACTGGTTACTTGTGTGTTCTTGCAATAAACCCCCCCCCCCCCTTGGTTACTTATTACTAGTTGATATTTCACTTGACTGCATTGATTTGGTGTTTTGATTCCCTTGGGTTCAACCTCTACTTACTTGCTATACTCTAGTTAGTGTTTAGGGTTTTCTTTGATTTGGCACTACGACTTTAGCCTCATCAAATGCCCTTGATAGGGGTGTTACAGAAGTTGGTATCAGAGCCTAGGTTGCAATTGAGTTTAGTATTATCAGCGTCGGTAGCCAATCTTCATTGTTGTCTGTGCAGGTAAAAATTGCTCCTTTATAGAATAGTATAATTTTCTTTGTTATTAACTATATAGTTTCTGCAGTTATGGAGCGTGGGGGTTCAGGAAGAGGTGATGGTGGTACAGTTGAGGGGCGACGAGGAAGGGGGCGACCTCGTAAATTTGTTGGTCATGGAGAAGCTGATGTGGATCTACATGCAGAGGAGACTGTTGAAAGTCAAGTAGCACCTCCTGTTAATGCTCAAGGTGGCGGAGGGCTGCAGGGTGTACCACCTATTGTGCCTATGGGACCTCCTGTTTTTAATTCCCCAACATTGGATGTTCCTGCAATGCAAGCAATGATACAAACCATAGTGACTCAAACAGTGCAAGTTGTACTGAACCAGACGCAACAGATTCCACCACAAGCTCAACCACCGCAACCAGTTGTTCCACCCCAACCGCCCATCCAACAACCTGAGCCAGTGGAAGCAGGATTTGATAGATATTTGACTGAGTTGCAGAAGATGAAACCACCAACTTTTCATGGCACTGGTGATCTCGATGACTGGTTGGCGGAGCTCGAGATTTTGTTTGAGGGTATGAGGTGCCCTGATCAGAGAAAGGTGGAAGTGGTGCAATATTTATTAAAGGAGATTGTTGCCCAATGGTGGAGAGTCGTTAAACCAAAAGGGAGGGTTGTCCTTTGGGAGGAGTTCAAGGGTTTGTTGCAAGAAGAATATTGTCCTGCACCAGTACGCAGGGCTAGAGTCAGAGATTTCTTTGCTTGTCAACCTCTAAACATTTCAGTGGCTCAAGCAATTCGGCAGTACAAGAAAGAACTGTGTTATGTGTCCAATTTGATTCACAGCAAGGAGGAAAAGATTTATCATTTCGAGGCAAGGGTAAAGCCTGGAGTAGAGAAGTATGTTTCTGGATTCCAGTGCAGCACTTTAAGGGAGTACCAAGATAGGGCCCTAGCATTCGAGATGACACCTTCCACCAAAGATCTAGATCAGAGTAACAAGAAGCAGAAAACTCAGTCAATGCCTTCAGGAGCATGGGATAATGCATTCAAGAAGTCAACTTTTACACCAACACAATCCTAGAAGACATATCCATCTTTGAGGAATGACCGTGAAGGGACACAACAAAAATCTGAGTCAGTTACGGGAGGTAGACGTTGCTTTAACTGCAATAGTCCACGTCATATGAAGAACGAGTGTCCTAAGCCTCCTTCAAAGTGCTTTAAATGTCGTCGAGATGGTCATATTTCTATTCATTGTCGCCAGAGAACTGTTGCTCCATCTCAAGCATCATTGCCAGCTCCAGACGGTAGAGGTTATCAGGGTAAGCAACCACTGACACAGTCACATCAAAAAAATTCCGGACCAGCTCGAGGTGGAGGACGAGGTAACGGGATTAGTGCTTCTAGCACTGGAGCGGCCCCACACAGAGTGTTTGAGATGAGGAGGAACGATGAGCCTGACACCCCTACTACTACAGGTACACTATAAATATGCTCTTGACGAGGCGAATTTGTCGTGTGCCAAGTCAATTAATCCTAACATGCAAACTAAGTAATATAGTGCACAAGTAAGGGTCGAATCCCAAGAGAATCAGTTTATCAAATTCTTAAGTTATCACAATGACTAACCAATAAACGTAACCAAAGGGGGGTTTTGTGGTTTTGATACGAAGTATCGAATGTCAACTTGGTTATAACAAGATTAAGCGAAGTGTTCCACTTAGCGATTATCCACAATTAGATTAACAAGTTGATCTTAAAATCCTTTTTATCCCTATGTCAAGTTCTCAAGTGATCGTTCTAATTCCTGTTCTTGAATAGTTATTAGTCCAACTAGTCCTAATAACCCTTACTCGATTATAACCTCGAAACTATCAAAGTTCAATAACAAAGTAGCAATGCATTCAGGAATAGATAGATACATGCAATATCATGGACAACTAGTCGGATACTCGACATGTACTCAACTCTCTTCTCTAATAACAATCACAACTAGTTCATGCAAATAGATTGTGCTACACAACAAGTATGATAATTCAACTAGAAGTATCAAACTCTAGCAATATGAACAAGACACAACTAACTTAGGTGATCAATCTAAAGTAGTAAATCTAGTTCATCGACAATACAAACAAGAGAGTTGAGACAATCAAAGAGTAGACAAAAGGAAAGGATAAACTCACAACTTGTTGAATCCAAAAGCTTCAAACGCCAAGTGAAACAAAGAACCTTAGCAACTCATAAGTTTGTGAAATACTCTCCAAAAACTTAAGCAAAACAAAGACTAGATGATCAAGGATGATCATCCACTACTTATATAGTATCCACTAATGTAACAGCTGAATTAAGGTACTAAAAAACGTATAGAAAGTTACAGAATTAAACACAAATTACTTCAAATGGCAAAGACATCAATTTGATTCTTCTGTCGAGGAACCACACCCGTGGGTTGAGAGCCGCGGGCGCGGTTTTGGGTTTCTTCAAATTCTCAGGATGGCAGAGGGCCGCGGGCGCGGCTTGAGCTTTCTCGAAAGCCTTGGCTGAAGGTGAGACCCGCGGGTGCGGCTTGATACCCGCGGGTGCGGCTTGAGCTTTCTCGAAAGCCTTGGCTGAAGGTGAGACCCGCGGGTGCGGCTTTGTTGTCTGAGGCAGAACCTGCTGATTTCTTCACGTCTTCGTCTTCGTCTTCGTCTTCAGCAGCTTCTTCCTTATGCTTCAATGCTTCCAATGCTTGTATCATCTCTTGGAATCTCGTATGTAAATCTTCTCTCGAACAACTCCATGATACAGATTACATAGAAACAAATAACATAATCCTATACAAAACTAGCTAATAATCCATAGTTGCGGTATGTAAAACACCGCTTATCAGCTCTCAACCTGTTAGCATACTTTTTGATACTGGGGCTACCCATTCCTTTATTTCTGATGCATGTTTAGAAAGGCTTGGTCTTAGTTGTACTCATAATTGTGAGCCATTTATTGTGGGTATGCCTGATGGTAGTAGGATAGTAGGGAACCAAGAATTCAGGAACTGTCCGATACAGATAGGTGATCGGGATTGGGCATGTAATTTGCTTGTCATGCCTTTGCACCATGAGGATATCATTCTTGGCATGGATTGGTTGTCAAGACACCAAGCGGTTATGGATCTGAAAGATAATACAGTTACAGTTACTTCAAATGATGGTACTAAACATGTATTCAAGGGCCACAAGCCGAATGAGTCCGAGAGGTTGATCAATGCAATAAAAGCTGTCAAGTTACTAAACCAAGGATGTGTTGGATATTGGTGCTACGCATTGTGTGAAGAGAAACCCAAGTCAAAAATATCAGATTTACCTATCGTGCAAGAATACATGGATGTATTTCCTGACGAGTTGCCTGGATTGCCACCTCGCCGAGAAGTCAATTTCACTATTGACTTGGAACCTGGAGCGACACCAGTATCGAGAGCACCTTACAGAATGGCACCTGCAGAATTGCTTGAGCTGAAGAAGCAGCTAGAGGAATTGGCTTAAAAAGGATACATTCGGCCGAGTGTGTCACCTTGGGGAGCACCTGTTCTGTTTGTAAGGAAGAAGGATGGTACTATGCGACTATGCATCGACTATAGAGAACTAAATAAGATTACGGTGAAAAATAAGTATCCTCTTCCACAAATTGACGATTTGTTAGATCAACTACACGGTGCCTCTGTTTTCTCTAAGATTGACTTGAGATCTGGTTATCCTCAGTTGAGGATCAAGGAGGAAGATATTCCCAAGACTGCTTTTCGAACGAGATATGGACATTATGAGTTTGTGGTAATGCCTTTTGGTCTGACGAATGCCCCTGTTGTCTTCATGGAGTTGATGAACCAAGTGTTTATAGACTATTTAAACCGGTTTGTTGTTGTCTTTATTGACGACATTCTGATATACTCTCGGAGTCGAAAAGAGCATGTTGAACATCTAAGATTTGTTTTGAGTCGACTTAGACTACACAAATTGTATGCCAAGCTTTCAAAGTGTGATTTTTGGATGTCAGAGGTTACTTTTCTCGGCCATGTCATTTCGGCAGAAGGTGTAAAGGTTGATCCCCAAAAGATTGAAGCGATCTCTGCATGGAAGCCTCCCAAGAATGTCAAGGAAGTTAGGAGTTTTCTTGGGTTGGAAGGGTACTATAGAAGATTTGTAGAAGGGTTTTCTCGTATTGCCCAACCACTAACTAATTTACTACGCAAGTCCAAGAAATTCGAATGGGATGACGCTTGCATATTGACTTTTGAGGAGCTTAAGAAAAGATTGACAACTGCACCGATTTTGGCTTTACCTCATGGTATTGAAGGATTTGTTGTGTACAGTGACGCTTCTAGGCAAGGGTTAGGATGTGTATTAATGCAGCATGGGCGAGTCATTGCGTATGATTCTCGTCAGTTGAAATCTAATGAGACCAACTATCCAACACACGACCTAGAGCTTGCAACGGTCATTTTCGCGTTAAAGATTTGGCGTCACTACCTCTATGGGGTTACTTGCAAAATATATACTGATCATAAGAGTTTGAAGTATCTCTTCACACAGAAGGAGTTGAATATGAGGCAACGAAGATGGTTGGAATGGATTAAGGATTATGATCTAGAGATCTTGTATCATCCAGGAAAGGCGAACGTGGTAGCTGATGCTTTGAGCAGGAAATTAGTACAAGAAGAAATTCTCTCTCGGTTAACGGTACAACCAGCTTTACAACAAGAATCGATTCGTTATAGCATCGAAGTTTTTCTCTCAGGAATAGATGCTCCGTTAAACATGTTAGAACTTCAGTCTTCATTGTTGGAGTCTATCCATCAAGGGCAATCTAAGGACCCATTGCTAGTCCAAATCCGAGACGAAGTGTTGCAAGGCAAAGCGCAAGGGTTTCTTGTGCATGAAGATGGAGTTTTAAGGTTTAGAAATCGTATTTGTGTTCCAGCAGATGGGGACTTAAGGAAGACCATTATGACAGAGGTTCACACAACTCCTTATTCTATGCACCCTGGTACGAGTAAGATGTACAAGGATCTCAAACAACTTTATTGGTGGCCCAACATGAGAAACAATGTTGTTGAATTTGTTTCAAAGTGCTTGACTTGTCAACAAGTCAAAATTGAACACCAGAGACCGACAGGAATGCTACAATCACTACCAATTCCTGAGTGGAAGTGGGATGACATATCCATGGACTTTGTTACAGGACTACCAAGAACTAGGAAAGGAGTGGATGCCATTTGGGTGATCGTTGACAGGTTGACAAAGTCAGCTCATTTCCTTGGGATTCGAGAGACTTGGGGACCTGAGAAGTTGTCTGAAATTTTTATCAGAGAAATTGTGAGATTACATGGTGCCCCGAGAACAATAGTGTCTGATCGAGATGGTTGTTTTGTCTCAAGGTTTTGGAAGTCAATTCATGCAGCACTTGGAACAAAAATACATTTTAGCACTGCTTACCATCCCCAAACTGATGGTCAATCTGAAAGGACGATTCAAACACTAGAAGATATGTTACGTGCTTGTGCACTATATTGGAAGGAAGATTGGGGATATCAACTACCACTGGTAGAGTTTGCATATAACAACAGTTGGCACACATCTATCCGGATGGCACCGTATGAGGCATTGTATGGTCGACGTTGTCGCTCCCCGGTTTGTTGGGATGATAGGGCAGATTCTGTAGGGACTGAACCTGACATGCTTCAGGAGACGAAAGAGAAGATAAAGTTGATTCGAGAGAGATTATTGACTGCCCAAAGTCGTCAAAAGTCATATGCTGACAAGAGACGTCGTCCGTTGGAATTTGAAGTCGGTGATCATGTGTTAGTCAAGGTGTCACCAACTCGAGGAGTTTTTCGCTTTGGGAAAAAGGGAAAACTTAGTCCAAGTTATATAGACCCATTTGAGATCTTAGAAAGAGTTGGCGAGCTCGCTTACCGATTAGCCTTGCCCCCATCATTAAGTAGAGTGCATAACGTCTTTCATGTATCTCAACTGCGAAAGTATGTTGCTGATCCTAGTCATATAATTAGTTACGATGAAATTGAGATAGCTGATGATGCAACTTATGAAGAGTACCCAATGGAGATACTAGAACACCGTACAAAGCAATTGAGGTAAAAAATGATAACCTTAGTAAAAGTTAAATGGTCTCGCCATGGGGTAGAGGAAGCAACATGGGAGACGAAAACAAGTATGCGAGAGCGTTATCCTGACCTATTCTCATCCTAGTTTCGAGGACGAAAATTCTTTTAAGGGGGAAGGTATGTGATATCCTATATATATAGTTAATTAGACGGCTTAATTTTCAGTACGCGACTCTTTTGTTTTCGGTATAAAGATGTTCGAGTTCCACATAATTTAAGATACATTATGCACGATACATGATTTATTCCTTAGACTATATTAGACTTGGGATGAGTATTAACTAATATATATATATTAGTATTTATGAAAGGCTTCCTAGATAAGCTACCTTCATTTTTCCTTCTATGTTAAGGATATAGAACTCCCAGTACCTAGTCTAAACCCCTCCTTATATATATCCCTCGTACGTGAGCTAAAACCTAAGAATCATCTAGAGAAGAAAAAGAGGAGGAGAAACTCTCTACTCTAATTTACTCCAAATCTCATTTTTCACTCGAACCAAATCGTTCAACTCTTTTAGGTATGATTGCGAACTTATTAGTTTCATTCTTTAATTGCAAGATGCAGGATTAGTACGGTACTGTTTTGATGAGCTAGATTTATATGGTTTGTTAATTAGATAAAGCTAATAGGGTATACAAGTTTAATTCGGTATTTTCTTCATGGGTTTACATATCTAGCTATTAGTAAGAGATTGGAGCATTTCATACTATATCTTTGACCAGTAGAAGCATGAAAATTTGTACTAAACATTGTTATTGTTTTTATCGATTAATATGTGCTAATGTTTTGATATTAGTATACTACAACCATGGCATATACCTAGTTATCGATTTTTGTGAAATGGTTTGTAATTTTATAGAATGGAGATTAATGATAGGTCTTAAGGGGTTAGATATATATGTCTACGTGATTGATTATTAATGTGGATTGAACTAATCTTGTCATAAACGGTGTTTTACCATGTATTAAAGTGAGTTATCATATGATATAGGCGACAATAATATTTTAGGATAACACTGGACAATTAGAGCTTCAAGAACTTCAGGCAAGTTTATTTGACTTGCTCGGTTGCTGATTAGTTTGGTTTCTTGTTATGTGTTCTTTTGTGTTGTCAGTAGAGCATGAATTCATATATATTATATGGTGGGGAACATAATGCATGAGCGTTCCCATTATAAGCTATGGTAGGGGCCAATATATTGAGCGTGCCCCAAGGTAGGAGCCAATATATTGAGCGTGCTCCAAAGCTAGGGAACATATATATATATATATATGAGCGTTCCAAAAGCGGTAAATTCCAACGAGCAGGATTTACCCCTCTTCGCTTGCGAGTGAAGGGGTGGAAGTGGTACCATCTTCTTATTACTTGTGATATATTAGCTGACACATCTAATTGCATTCTGAATTATATCAAGCAGTTGATGACAATCAGTTCTAATATCATTTATTGGTAAGCTTGTCTTGCTGTTGTGTTTATGCCTTAATGCTTCCACCTGAGAATGCCTAGTTTGATATCTTACTGATTTAGTGACTGACCCGTTGTGGTTGGCTCTGTCTTGGACATCCAGGTACTGGGGCTGCATAGACACAGGAGCAACAAGGAGGGATTGGTGATCACCGACGCTGACTAGATAGTTCGTTGAGTCTTTGTTCCTTTCCATGTATTTAGTTGGTCTTGTTATCTTTTGTCACTCTTTGTAAACCTTAGTATGCGCGCATTACCCTAAAAGCTTGCTCTTTTTATATATAAACTTTCGGTTTGATACCTATATTGCTTGTCGGTCACCTGTTTATATTTTCCTTTAACCTTGTGGATTATGGGTGGAATTCACGGCTCTGTAATGCCCTAGATAGGGGTGTTACATTGGCTTCCCTAAAACAATGGAAAAACTTAATATTATGACGATATTTAATTATATTATGAATATCATCAATAATATTTCTTATTTCCCAAGGAATCTTCCAAATAGTTTTAATAGAATTAATAACGGTAAGATTGTCTCCTTCTATGATCACATTATTATCTCTATACCTCGCTGTTAATGTGACAACATAAATTGCGGCTAAGGATTATGTTATTAATGGTGACATTGAGTTAACCTTTTTATTAAAAACATCAACTATGATATCATTATGATCTCGAACTATACATCCTATATATGTGTCATCCTTGGATCTGAATGATCCATCAAAATTTATTTTAAACCAATTATGTGGTGGCTTTTTCCATTTCTGATTAACTTGTTTAATTCTGTTTCTGAGTGACTTCACTTTTGGGCCTTTAGTCTTTAGTGAATTTGCTTTCCAAAAATTGTATTGTTCAAATGCAACAAAGGCAGTTTCTTTCGACTTCTTCGTATCCCTTTTAAATAATATTGGATTTCTGTAAATCCATATTGAGTACCAAAGGGAAAAGTCTCAATATCTTGCTTACTATTTCTGAAATCTTGTATAGTTTCTGAAAGAATTTGTGAAAAAGGAATTTGTGATTTAACGTTATAATTAATCTTTGTCAGTCTTTTATAAAGATTTAATTGATTTATTGTAAAGTGACATTCAAAAAATAAATGTTCTCGTGTTTCTATTGGAGAGTTACACAATGAACATTGGGATGAAACTCTATTGTAATATTTGTTTGATCTTTGTGTAGTGGGTAAATTATCATAAACTAGCTTCTAGAGAAAATTATGATATCTTGGTGGGATTTTAAGACTCCATAGCCAATCATATAAATTATTGTAATTATAATGTTTTTCTGCTATAAGCCGATCTCTTGCTGAAGAAGTTGTATATGTTCCAGATTTGTTTGGAATCCAAATGACACGATCATCCTTATTACTTCTTGGAATATATATGCACTTTATATATCGAACCACTTCTTGTGCTAATATTGTTTCCAATTTCGGTATATCCCAATCTTTTGCGTTTGTTATAAAGTTTGCTACCTTAGTGGCTATGTCCGATTTCTCAGGGTCAAAGTAACTCCTCAAGTTTAGGCCTTGTATCCAGTTATTTGTCCAAAAACTTATGTTATTCCCATTTCTTAGTTCCCATCCTATGTCCTTTTGAAAATCTTCCCTTAAATTTAGTAATCTTGAAAATTGTCAAGATTGTTTATTCTTTTTGTTGTAGTTAAAAAATTTCGAATTTTGAATATTTTTGGCATATTAATCTAACCCAAATATTATTCCTATCGACAATTAATTTTCATAAAAGTTTTTGCTGAAGTGCGTTACTAAAATCATTAGCTTTATGGAATCCTAATCCTCCACTATTTTTTGGTCTACACAATGAATCCCATGATGTAATTGCTCTAAAGTTTGGATTAGAGTTATTCCAGAAAAAATCCTTACTAATTTTATCAAATTGGTCACATACTCTCTTTGGTAATGAGAAGCACTGCATTAGATGATTTGCCTTTGACATTATGTTAGATTGTATAAGTATCGCTCTTCCAGCTTGAGAAATTGTGTTAGCTTTCCATCGTGATAGTTGCTTCTGCATATTCTGGACATCATATTGGAAACACTCATTTTTAACTCTTCCCCTAACGATTGGAATACCCAAATACTTTTTCATTGAGGTTGTTTGTTGTAGATTTAAAACCTAAGCAAGCGCTTGTCTTTGTGTAGAGGAAATATTAGGTGTAGTTTGGAATGAGCTCTTATAATAATTTATAGTTAATCTTGAGAGATCAGTAAATCGTTGTAGTAATTTTTTAATATAGTTCATGTTATTCATATTTGCATTGGCAAATATAATTGTATCGTCAGCGAAACATAAAAATGGAATTCTAATTCCATTTCTAGTAAGTTGAATGCCCACTTTTCGATTTGTTTTTTCAGTTTCTTTTTGTAAATTTCTGGCTAAATATTCCATTACTATTACAAAAATAAAAGGTGTTATGGGATCGTTTTGTCTAAGACCGCATTTTGGTTTAAAAATTGGTCCCGGTTCATTATTAACCAGAACAGAAAATGACGCAGATTTCACACAAGTCATAATTTGATCGATCATTTTGCTATGGAATCCAAATGAAGAAAGAATTTTAATAATAAATGGCCACTGGACCTTATCGTAAGCCTTTTCCATTTCTAATTTTAAAGCCATCCATCTTCACTTACCTTTTTTTTTTTTGATGAAAGGAGTTGAATATTTCATGAGATATAAGTATATTATCAAAGATAGATCTATCTTGCACAAAAGCTGCTTGGCAATGATGTATTAGTTTAGGCAACAGAAGTTGTAAGTGGTTTGCCATTAATTTGGTAATAATTTTTATATATTGTTGTACAAAGGCTGATTGGTTTATAGTGGTTAATTGAGATTGAATTATCCATTTTTGGAATGAGTGAAATAAAAGATTGAGCACAATCACTCAACATTATGCTGAATGAAAGAATGTTTGTACAACCACTAAATTTCCAGCAATTGTGTCATTATAGTGTAAAAGCGTGTAAGATTGTGTAAAAGCATGCTATTGTCCTCATTAGTAACATTCTTTTAGTAATCAATCATGTGTTATTACTTTCTCATTAGAGACTGCCGGACTAGGTGGTCCGATTTGTTTATCGACAAGTGCTTAGCTAATGCATGATTTTCTCTTTATGTTGATTTTCATTATTTGAATGTATGTCATGCTTCTATTAACTAACATTACAGATAATGATATAAAAGCATCTACATTCATGTTATTTTGAGTAACAAAGTCGATTTAGAAAAAGAAAAAAAAATATTATGTCATACTATATTTGATAAAATCAATGTCGTGAATGGAGAGGTTGACCACAAGAAACACTCTCCTTTCTCTCTAAAAAACCCAAAATCCAAAATCCCATAACCCAAAACCCAAAACCCCCTTCAACCTATTCAACATCAATCCCAAAACCAAAATCAAAATCAAAACCAACACTAAAACTAAAACTCAAAACCTGAACAATCAATATCAAAAACCAAATCACCAGTAACAATTGTTGAAGTTAAAAAAACAAACAAATCCCACATTAAAAAACCATGACGAGTTTCTCAGCACTCCAAATCGCTCTCCTCCTCAAGCCCTCACCCCCAACCCCCAACCCTCAAAGTCAAACTTCAACCCTTAACCCAAAAACCAACCCAATCTTCAATCTTAACCCAAATCCAGTCTTTAACCACAAGAACAAATCAACTATAATCACAGATTTTTCAAACGGAAGTATACAAAAGATATCTCTTTGTGAGTGGGTGTCTTCTGTTCTACAAACCCAAAACCCTCGTTCATCTTAACAACAAAGGATGAACACCGCTTCAGTTGAACCTCTGCAAGCGGCTCTCATCACTTGCCGGAACCACTTTTGACGATTTTGTCCACCTCAGTCGGAAATATCCCATCTTGGCAACCCTGCAACTCAGCACTTCTTTGTTCTCGCGTTGCTGAGTTGTTGACCAGCTTTTCTCGTCTCCTGGACTTTCTAGATCTGATGTTCTCCCAATCGTACAAAGCAAGATTGGAAAAAAGTCCAAAAAAAACAAACAAATACTCGTGCATGTTATTAGCATTGTGCTGGCGTGGGCCTTAAAGCCCATATTACCAATATCCAAGCCCATTGTAATCGTTATATCAGGTTTAATAACAAATTGCTTGTTATTGGCATTGTGTTGGTAATAAGCAAATCATTTATTAACACTAGATACGGGCCCCGAGAAAATTACGGATTTTCGTATGTGATTTAATATAGTTATACATTATTTGTTAATATGTTGTTGTTGTTATCAAATTTATTAATATTTGTAAACATAAGTATTTTTTATTTCCTTATATTTATGTTTGAAGTAGTTTTAAAACATAATATTAGAATAAGTTTGCATTGTCATAAGAGAAGCTCACACATTAATTTAATTTGTGACTTAATCAAGTAGACTATAAATAAATATAACATAGGTATATAAGAAAGATATTTAAATACATGCCCAAAAGTCCAATAGGAGGTGATTAAGAAATGAGTAATGCATTAAATTGATATCAATTTCATTCAATTTTGACAATGGACAGCCAACTTTTATATAGATAAGATACACCTAAAATGAAAATACTTGTACTACGGAAGCCATGTGTGCCGACGTGGGCTTAAAGCCCATACTATCAATATCAAAGCCCAAAGCCCATATTAATCGACATTACAAATTTTAATAATGAATCTCTTGTTATTGGATGGGCTAATAACAACAAAAAGATTTATAAGGCATAAAAAAACTAAAAGGAAACTACTTTGCTAAATGAAGTTGTACAGCTTGCACCGCATGCCTAGTTCATTGAGGCGTTGAGCTTAAAAAATTAATTTAATATTTCTTTTTTCTAGCTTGTTGCACAAGGTGGAAAAAAATAGAACAAATATAAAACGAAAATAATAAATCTAAGTTTTCAACAAAGAAAAAATAATTGGTCTTTCTGTTGCCTTTCAAGTCATTGAAGTTCTTTCTTTTCATTTGGCTAAAGTTGTATACCAACTCTCGTGATGAAATGTCGTTCCGGATGAGACTACCGTCATGGCTGTGTGGTTTAGATTGTCTGCTTGAGATGAAGCACTTCCAAGAGTTAGTTACTTGCCTAGGTGCATCACACAACTTGAAGATTGATTGTTTTCTGCTTCCGGTGTCACAACGCTTGTGTTGGCCATTCTCTTGTGTTCGTGTCCATTCTCTCTCCATCCCGGTGTACTGAGCTTACTCTTCGATTTGCTAAGTTCTTTTTTGACGTTGATAATGGTGTGGGAAGACCTTATTGTTTTTTCTCACTCTGTTTCAACCATTACCTGTTTTTGTAACATTTTCTTAGATCTTTATGGTCTCATCATTTGGGATGCTCTAGGGCGGTTTATTCTTGTTAGGTAAACCCCCCTAAATGTTTTCTTCATCAAAAAAAAAATGTCATGAGTGGAGAGAAGTAACATAAAAGTGTTACTCATCCAACAAATAACACTTACACATTTTGCCAAGTGGTTTTCTATCATTGCTTGATAATTAGACCCCACCACTAAATCAACAATTTAACCAATCCACAATTTCATCAAAATAAAGTATGGGTGTATGAAACTTGAGTGGAATAACACCATTGTAGAACTAAAATAACAAACATTCAATAAAATAATAAAAAATTAGCTATGTTACTCAAAATGGATAACACGAATAAAGATGCTCTAAGGGATTTGGTTATTCTTCATTTTATTTCAAATTAATCACTTTATTTATTTTTAATAAAGATCTGGAGAACGTCACCTCTTTTTTTAAAAATAAATAAATAAATGTGTTTCTATTGGAAAAACTTATTCTTGTATGACTTGGCGGGTCTTTATTCTATATTACGAAACAAAGCCCAATGGGCCAAAATTTACCGCCCAGACCTATCGGCCCAAATCTGGAACGCCTTCAACCTCGAGCCGTATACCAGAAAAGAAGAGAATTAAAACAAGGCGCCGTTGTCGTCACCGCCATTTGCACTTGTCCCTCATCTTCTCCCCCGGAGCTATACCTGCGTTTGTAAGAGGGATTCTCATACTCAAATCTTAGAGGTTCTTCTTCTCCTTTAAAAGTTGTTACTTTTCTCCAGTTTCTGTATAATTCTTAATTGCTCTAGATTTCCAGTATCCGCTATGTTTAACAGTCTTTCTCTTAAATTTATCCTTCAATCATCCGATTTGGAGTGAGCTATTAGCAATTAGAACCTAACATATGTAAAATCAGCACTCTTCTCTTGAATATCACTTGCGGAATAATCACTCATACATGTTTATTTGATATGTTCTGGAAATTAGATACTGTGTCGAAATTCAATGTTTATGTACAAAAGGAAGTAATTGCCTTTAGATATAATTCTAATGTGTTTTCAACTGAGTATCCTGGAAATGACTGAAGCTATTTAGGGTTTTGAAGTTTGTAAGATTGTGTTTATTGAGTTTTGTGTGAGCTTATTAGTTAAGCTCAAAAGACTGGTAATTGATTACTTGATGTGAATGTGGCTGATCTCTCGCCTGTTGCAGATATAAAATGATGAGAACAAAAGCCAAACCTGGGAGGAGGGAGAGGGAGGCCGCCAAGTTTGAAATTAAAACACCAAAATCAGCAAGAGCAAAGCGAGAAGTCGATAAACGAGCCCCAAAGCTTGTAAGCTCCTTTCTTAGTTTTTGTCAGTCCTCTTTCAAATGAATTTTGATTTTATATATAAGCTTGGATGCATGGTTTCAGGTTGAAGATGGGAAGAAAACCCTTATCCTTCACGGTACCAAGACAAGTGGTGTCTTGAATGCTGTGCTATCTGAAATCTATCACCTTAAGAAAGGGAGTGCTGTGAGATTTTCTAAGAAGAATGACAATATTAGACCCTTTGAAAGTGGGGGTGAAGCTTCTCTCGAATTCTTCTCACTTAAAACCGATTGCAGCTTATTTGTCGTAAGTAAAGGGATCTTAGGATGTCCATTTATGGTTCTATTTTAGATTAAAGATTCTATTTTGCATTATCTTCTCACTTAAAACCGATTGCAGCTTATTTGTCGTAAGTAAAGGGATCTTAGAATGTCCATTTATGGTTCTATTTTAGATTAAAGATTCTATTTTGCATTATCTTGTAACTCTGTTTGTTGCTGGAACTGAAATTTCAAGATTATTTATGCAGTTTGGTTCCCACTCCAAAAAGCGGCCAGACAATCTTGTAATTGGCAGAACATATGACCATCACATATATGATCTCATAGAGTTGGGGGTCGAAAACTTTAGGTCCTTGAAATCTTTTGCTCAAGATAAAAAGATCTCCCCTAAGGAAGGATCAAAGCCATTCATTGCTTTCGTAGGTGAAGGTTTTGAGAGTGTCGAAGAGCTGAAACACTTAAAGGAGATTTTGCTTGAATTATTCAGAGGAGAGGTAAAATCATTACAGCTTAATGCATTATTTATCTCGATTGATGCCCATAATTAAACCGGTAATTTTGAACACCTGCAGGTGGTTGAGAATTTCAATCTTGTTGGATTGGATCGTATTTATGTTTGTACTGCCATCTCCCCAACTAAGGTGTTCCTTACTCATTGTGCTCTGAAGCTGAAAAAATCAGGCACCATTGTTCCTAAGATAGAGTTAGTTGAAGTTGGCCCATCCATGGATTTGGTGGTTAGAAGAAACCGTCTTCCAGATAAAAGTTTGCAGAAAGAGGCCATGAAAAGTGCTCCTCATCACACTAAGAAAAAGGTTAGCAATTGCTATTTCTTCTTTGAAATCCCTTCCCATTCTCACATTTTGTGTATTTTATGCAGGTGAAAAATGTCAAGGGTGATCCAATTGAAGGCACGGTCGGAAAGATTTACATGCCTGATCAGAAGGTGAACATAATGATTTTTATTTAGTTGAAGACAGTTTTTTCGTGGTTTAATTGCTTTAACACAACACATTTGCATGATTTAGATTGGGGAGAAGACTCTACCATTTATTGCCAAGGGGATGAAGAGAGAGCGCCGTGAAGCTAAGTCAAAGAGTGAGACCGGCAACCATGCAGCCAAGAAACAAAAAGGAGAGTTGGAATCCGTAGAGGCTTAATCATTTCTCTGTTGGTATTTATATTTCCCCTAGTCTTGAAATTTTGATGTGAAGGTGCTAAGATTGCTGGCTTACTCAGCACTTTTTCTAGGCCTTTCTGCACTTTCAGATGTGTAACTGAGTGGCATTATGCTTCTGCAAATTCAATAGGTAAAAGACTGCAGTCCTTTTTTATTTGTAAAATTATTTGCTCAATCTAAACAAATTGAATTTGGACCAACAGAATAAGGGGAAAGCCTTATTTTTATTTTCTTGTCATGAATAGTTAGATGTTTTTTAAATGGTAGTGAAATATCCTATGAAAATCCATGAGCTACTGAGCACTCGCAATACACTTAGATACTGTATTACAGAGTATGTATCGATTTTTCCGAAACATGGAGATTTTCTTAATGTGGTGGAATATTTACGCATTGTCAAATCTCGATGGAGAAGCCATAAGAACAGACAATGAGGATAACAACACACAATTATTAGCATCAAAATCAACCATAAAGATGTTCATTCCCAAAAGTCACCATTCATGTTGTTAGTTTTTTACTGTCCTTGTTTGAAATCACTTTCTTATGACAATTTGTCTGTTTGTCGTGTGTTTCTCAGACTCCCATGGTACATCGAATTCTTTTCCTCATCAAAAAATAAAATAAAATCAAGATGTTCAATTTTAAAATGAAATGAATGTGGGCTTGTCCATTTGACTACTTTGGTAAATATTTCATGCGCGCCAATAGTTAGTTACAACTTTCATCTACATGTCGAGCAAATGGCGGGAACAGATAGCTTTTGTGACACACATTATCCAGATTGGTTCCTGCCAAAGTGCATGAGTGTACGTTATATGAAGCTTGAGAATCAATTTAATTATTACTCTGTCTTAGTTGTTCTTGCCAATCGCCTTTTAATAATCAGCTGGATTAACTTAATCCTTCAGTTAATCAATGTCAGCGTCTTCTTGGGAGGGTATCTTGAATTTGCGGACAAAACACTGTCACATTATTTGATGGCCATCTATTTAAGCTTCAAATTTTGGTATTTCCAAAAGTGTTTATATTGCGTTTAGCTGGATACTGTAATATATGGGTTCTCTGGAGCTTAACAAATGTGTTCCAAAGCTAAGAATTGCAATGCTTGTAGTTGGCACAAGAGGAGATGTGCCGCCATTTCTCGCCGTGGCTAAGAGATTGCAGGTGACTCGCTCATCTTATAGTCAATTGGTTTTAGAATGAAATTATACCAATGAATCCACCAAGTTCAACACAGTAACTACATCTTTTTACTGCAGGAATATGGTCATCATGTGAGATTGGCCACCCATATTAACTTTAGAGACTTTGTGAAATCGGCTGGGGTTGAGTTCTACCCTTTGGGTGGTGATCCTAAGGTTCTAGCAGCATGTAAGTTAATTCCTGCTTAATGCATTATTCATCTTCTGATAGTATTTATGCATGCTTGTAAATTATAATGCAAGAAAGAGATAACAGGATATACTACGCGGATTTTTCTAGTAGTATCGAAGGGTTTTCGTGCCTCATGAAAACCTTATATTCCCAGAGGCGGTTCTACCACGTGGAAACGCTCTTTAATGGAACTTTAGCTTGTTTCCTTAACTCTTTGCGCAATTTTATAATGTTTTTTTTGTCAATGCATTGGCTTTGTCAGATATGGTGAAAACTAAAGGGAGGATGCCATCTTTAGGAGGAGATATAGCAGCTCAGAGGAAGGAAATGAAGGCCATAGTTGAGTCTGTCTTTCCTGCGTGTACCCAACCCGATATCGACACTGGTGCGGCTTTTAGAGCTGAAGCTATTATTTCCAATCCTGCAGCCTATGGTAAGCTCTGCATTGTTCAAGTTGGATGAATAGTAATCCACACTATGGTTAACAGGGCCGTGCCGTTCCTTCCAAAATATGGAAGGAACGGCCCTGCTACAACTCTTAAAAAATATAAATCATAGAAAATAAGTAATATATCATTACATATTAATTAATTAAGCATGTTTAATTGCTTATCATTCTAATAATCGAATTTAATATCAGTAATATTAGTCAGTAAAAAGAAGGAAGTTAGTACCTCACATGAAAATTAAAACGATTGAAAGAGATTCGAAAAAGCAAGAATAACAAAAAAAAAATGAAAATCAGCAGCCCATATGCCAAAATTTGTGTCTTTGAACGTTGACGAAGGAACATATAAAAAACCCAAATTTATAACAAAAAATTTGACAAATGATTCATTGTAAACTAGTTATGCTTTTAAGATATTAAATGTATACGTTTGAATTGAGAATCAACAATAATTGAAAGAACTGAGACCGATTTCTAGAAAAAGGGATCGAATTTAGACAAAAAGAGGTAGAAATTAAACCTCGTAATTTTGGAGATATAAATAAAAAATATATAATAGACCTAAAACTAAAAGGGTGCGGTTCCGGTGAAAACAATTTTTAAAATGAAAACGTGCAAAGGGCTAATGTGTATCAAAATATACTTAAATGTGCATCAAAATATACTTAAACGTGCATCAATTTTTTTGATAATCCTTTAAAAAAGTGATGCACATATACAATTTTTACCTGAATTTTCTTCGGTTTCTAAAAAATGAATGTTCTTCAAATTTTGGATGTTTTAAGTTTGTCAAACGAATGTGCACCAAATTAATACTAAATGTTCACCAATTTACTACTAATGTGCACAATTCTCACGTTCATATTTTAAAAGTTATTTTCATCCGACACTTTTTCAAACTAAAATATGGGGCCCCGAAATTTTGGGGGCCGTGTTCGATCACCCACTTTTAACACCCTAATGCCCGGCTATGATGGTTATATGGTAGTTGGGCTTTGATATTTTATCCACATACTTGAAATGTGGGATAGAATTAATATTCCAACAAGATTTTTTGCATGTAGGACATGTCCATGTAGCCGAAGCTCTTGGTGTACCTCTTCACATATTCTTCACTATGCCTTGGACGTGAGTATCTTTTGTTGTTGATACAAATAATTTCACTAAATGTAACTCTAAAACTATGCTATATAATTGGCAGGCCAACAAATGAATTTCCTCATCCATTTGCACGTGTACCTAAAAATAGTTATAGACAAGGGCAACGAAAAAAATCCTTTACAAATGCACAGAGACGTTGTTAACGGATGCACACAGATTAGTCACATGCTGTGTGCATCTTCATAATGTCTATATGCATGAATCACAAATTCACAACGTATTTATACATCATCTTCAGTAAGTCTTCATCCTCATATGATCTGAATAATACGGTGTTAATACACTGCTTTACAGACACTCGAAAATCCCATTGAAACGACAAAGATCATTATGGAAGCTTTAAGAAAAACCGGACAACGAGGAATACTTGACTGTGGGCTGGGGTGATCTTGGTGTCTGTAAGTCTCTCCATTTCATTTCCGCCATTTGGTAAACGTAATTAACTGAATGTGCATACAACAGCATCAGACGTACCTGAAAACATCTTCCTTGGGGAAAATTTCCCTCATGATTGGCTTTTTCCGCAGTGCTCTCTTGTGGTGAGTTTTGAGTTATATAACTGTCAATGTTGAAGCTCCTTCGGTTTTGAATGGAGACAAACATTCTGCTAATGAAATGACTAAGTGTTTCAGGATCGTCACTCAGAAAGGAACGTTACATAGTGGTACACAGCGGTATTCTATCTTAGGAAGGCGAGACCGAGAAAGGAGAAAGACAAGGGATTGCGTTTCTAAAGGAAAGATCTGAGAGAAGATATTCGAAGAAGATATACTCGAAGAAAAGATATTCAAGGAAGATTGTGATCTCGGTGGTTAGGCGGTTAAAGATATTATGGAAGGAAATATTATCTTTTGCTAAAAGATATTATTTTCTTAGAGATTTATTTCCATGCTTTATTCTAGACGATCTAGGTATAAAAGCAAGGCTTTAGACTTAGAAACATGTGACGCTTGAGATTGAAGTTGTACGACTGAGAGATTAAGAGAAGAAGAAGAAAGGGTGATCCTTAGGCTTAGGGGTTGAGTTCGGGCTCGAGTGAGAGGAGTGATTCGTGATCGTAATCCGAGCTCTCTTTTGTAACGAACGAGAAATCAATAAGATAAGTACACCTTTCTAAATCCTTCAAGTGAGAAGCGTGAAGGTAGTGGTTTTACTCAACACGAATTTGTTGAGGTTTCCACTCTAAATCTTGCGTCAAAGTTTACTTCTTGCACACTATTATTCCGCTGCTATACCTCCTGAGGAACAATACATATTGTTCCCTAGGAAGTAACTATACTAACCGATCCAACAATTGGTATCAGAGCTTGGTCTCTAGATTTTTGTTAGCTTTGCAGGAAGTATGAGTTCACAAACTGCCATCAATGATTCGTTCTGGAAACCCCCTGTGCTCAAATTCGGAGAGTTCTCTTATTGGGTGGAACAGATCGAGTCGCATATATGTTCGCTCCATGGACAGATGTGGAAAGTGGTAGAGTTTGGTGATATCAAAATTCTTGATCCTACTGATCCCTCTGGAGTCAAATTAAAGTCGAGGGCTGACTATCAAGACGTTGATTACAAGGTTCTGGAACTCAACATGCGAGCCAAGAAAGTCATGCTTGCAGCTCTAGGTCCTTCTGATCAAAGAAAAGTCCTCCGCTACAAAACTGCTCATGATATCTTCAATGCACTCAAAAGGATGTATGAGGGAAACGAAGATATCAAGAAGAACAGAATTCTTGCACTCACTAAGGAATATGATAGCGCTGTTCAAGGAAAGAATGAATCTCTTGATGAGTTTCACTCTCGATTTCAGGGATATGTAGGTCAACTGGAGTTTCTAGGAGAAACAATTCCTGAATGGAAGATCACTCATCAATTTCTTCAGGGATTATCAGCAAAGTGGGACGCATTCTCTCTGGCTCTTCAGGCACAAAATGACATCAAGAACATTACTCTAGAGGAGTTGGTTGCTCGCCTTCAGAGTAATGCAGGCATTCAACAAAGCAAAGTCTCTAGAAGAGAGAGTGAAAAATCTGAAAAATCTCAAAGCATTGCTCTAAAGGTTGAAAAAGCTTTCGATCTCGCTCAGGAAGATGATGAGGATGAAGATGGTGATGAAGAAATTGCCCTTATCACACGGGCATTTCGCAAAGTCTGGAGAGGAAGTCGCAACATGCAACGTTCCACTGATGGGAACAAAGCTGCCAAAGACATTGTCTGCTATCACTGTCAAAGGAAAGGACATTTTGCAAGGAACTGTTTCAAGAAGAAGGCAGGAGAAACACCTGTCCCTGCTCGGGAAAGAAAGGAAGCCATGATAGCTGCATGGGGTGCGTCTGACTCAGATGATGACTCTACATATACCTCAAAGGAAACGTGTCTTATGGCTGCTGGAGGAGAATCGGAAGATGAGGTAACTGACTCTGAACTCGACTCTATTTTACTTACCAGAACAAAATCTCAGATCATAAAAGCTATAAAGTCCTTAGGGGAAGAAAATGGAAATCTAAATCTACTTCTGGAAGAAAAGAATGAAACTATCTCTAACTTAGTTGAAGAAAACAAGCTTTGGGTTTCAAAAGTCACCAAACTCGAGAAAGTTTCATTCCAGTCCCCAGATGTATGCAAATCCTGCCCTACCTTTCAATCTACCATCACCTCCCTTGACAGTAAAGTTACTAAGCTCGAATCAGAAATTCTTATGTTAAGGCTGAGTAACTCTAAGCTAATGAAAGAAGCAGTAGATCTTAAGGGAAGTGAAGAAGAAAGAAAGAAGGTTTGGCTGGATGAGTATGTTGCTTCCAAGATTGAAAAGGAGAAGATTGACTTCTCCACGCGATTTGTACCCCGTACTGGACTCGGCTACTGTAAGTCCTTAGACTCCCAATCTAGTAACATTCCCTCCGGATCTCAAAGTCCTTCTCCTTCCGAGGAACATTGTGGTGGATCCAACTCTGGTTGCTCCCACAGTGGATCCAAGGGGGAAGAAAGGATCAAAGCCCGTGAGGAGAAGGTATGGTTCGATGGACAAAAGGCTTACCACATGTGGCTTAAACAGGTTCAGAACACCAAGCCGGTACAAATTGACTTCCAATCAAGGATTAACAATAAACCCATCTGGCCAGGTCAAAGTAAGTATGTGAATCTATGGAATCACAAAGTTTGTTGGTACTGTGGTAAAGCAGGTCATTACAAACAAAACTGTAACCTTAAAAGGGAAGACGATGAAAGAGCTTACCATTCTAGGCAACAGTCCAATGTTAGGAACACTCCTAGGATAAAAATTGAACTTAATGAACCAAGAAATGAAGAGTATTTTCTAATCCAGGTAAGCCTAAGCTTGCCTGGGTGCGTAAAAACTAATCTTTTACTTGCAGGATGGAGGGAAGAAATGTTCTTGGTATATAGATAGTGCTTGCTCGATTCACATGACAGGGAACAAAGACTGGTTCATATCTCTCCATCCACAAACCAAGGGTTCTATAACCTTTGGAAACAACAGTAAGGGAGAAGTAGTAGGAGTAGGAAAGGTAAGAATTTCTGACAAACTCTTTGTGAACAACGTTACTCTTGTAGACAACCTTACCTTTGATCTGTTGAGTGTACGTCAAATGTGCCAGGATGGTCAAAATAGGGTTGTCTTTACCACTGATGAATGTTTGGTTGAGAATGTTAAGACAGGAAAGGTTCTTTTAAGAGGCATTACTGAAAACAATCTATATAAGGTGGATCCCTCTTTCATCCCAGAAGAGGAACTATGCCTAACTGTCCAAACTGAGGAATCAAACTTGTGGCACAAACGATTCGCACATGCTAGCCTCAGACTACTATCAAAACTTCACAACAAGGACCTAGTGGTAGGTTTACCAAAGATAGACTGTCTAGCTGAAGAGGTGTGCATAGCATGTACAAGAGGAAAACAGGTAAGATCATCCTTCAAATCGAAGAAGCAGGTAAGTACTTCTAAACCTCTAGAACTCATCCACATGGATCTGTGTGGGCCTATGCGCACTCAGAGTCGTGGAGGAAACAAATATGTGTTTGTCATAGTGGACGATTATTCCAGGTACACATGGACAATCTTTCTTGCATCTAAGGAAGATGTGTTTGATGAGTTTAAGTATTGGTTGCATGCTGTTGAAAATCAGTTAGGTCTTCTCCTAAAGGCTATTCGTACTGACCATGGAACGGAGTTCGAAAACTCTCAGTTCTTGTCCCTGTGCAGGACCAAAGGAATTAATCATAACTTCTCTGCTCCAAGAACTCCACAGCAAAATGGAGTGGTTGAGAGGAAAAACAGAACACTGGAAGACATGACAAGAACAATGCTGATTGCGAGTGGTCTTCCTAGGAACTTCTGGGCTGAGGCACTGAATGCTGCTTGCTATGTACTCAACCGGGCAATGCTAAGGCCCATGATAGAGAAAACTCCATATGAATTGTTTAGGGGAAGAAAGCCTAATGTTTCTCATCTGAGAGTTTTCGGTTGCAAATGCTTCGTACACAACAATGGGAAGGAAAGTCTGGGAAAGTTTGATCCAAGAAGTGATGAAGGAACCTTCGTTGGATATTCACCTCAGAGCAGAGCTTATAAAGTGTATAACAGGAGAACCAGGAAGGTTGAAGAAAGCATACATGTAGTCTTTGATGAAAGTATTATGGCTGGTACACTTGTCCAGGATTCAAATGTTCTTCCATTAACTGAAGACGACAAGGAACATTTTCAACTCTTGGAAGATCATATACACAATCCCAGTGAAGAAGTCAACCAAGTACAAGAAACTATCTCTACAGAAACAAACAATGATCAAGTTCAGACAGAAAACGTACTGGAGGAAGTATCTGGATCTCAGGGGGAACATATCCCTAACGAGGAACAAACAGGTGTTGAAGAACCTCAAGTAGGAGGAACTCGTCAAAGTACTCGTATTCATGGTCCTCCATCAAGACTCATGGACTACGTGTGCAATTGTGCTTCTGCTTCAGCGTCTGATGCATCACCAGATCCTAATCTGAAGGATTGTTCCATCCTTACCTTAAATCCTATATTTCATGCCTTTTGCGCCTTTGTTTCTGTAGTGGAACCAAAGACAGTTGAAGAAGCCCTAAGAGATCCAGAGTGGGTAAATGCTATGCAAGAAGAGCTTCATCAATTTGAGAGAAACGAAGTATGGAGACTTGTTCCCAGACCTAAGGACAGATCCGTCATAGGTACCAAATGGGTCTTTAGGAACAAGATGGATGACAAGGGACAAGTAACCAGGAACAAAGCTAGACTGGTTGTAAAGGGGTATAACCAGCAAGAAGGAATTGATTATGATGAGACTTTTGCTCCAGTTGCAAGGTTGGAAGCCATACGTCTTTTGATTGCTTACTCTGCTCATCATGGATTTAAGTTGCAACAAATGGATGTAAAGACTGCCTTCTTGAATGGTGTGCTCAAAGAAGAGGTATATGTCGAGCAGACACCTGGTTTTGCAGATCCTTCAAATCCAGATCACGTATTCATCCTTGATAAAGCTCTATACGGTCTCAAACAGGCTCCTCGAGCATGGTATGAAAGGCTGTCTCAGTTTCTATTATCCCATGGTTATGTCAGAGGGGAAGTTGACAGGACTCTATTCGTACTGAAGGAAGGTAAGCACACTCTAGTTGTGCAAGTGTATGTTGATGACATAATCTTTGGTTCCACCAACAAGCAACTGGTTACAAAGTTCACTAAACTGATGGAAAGTGAATTTGAAATGAGTATGGTGGGGGAACTTAAGTTTTTTCTGGGATTACAAGTGGTACAAACTGAAGAAGGAACAAAGGTTCATCAACAAAAGTACCTCAGGGAATGCATCATAAAGTTCGGGATGGCTGATGCCAAGGATTGTTCCACTCCTATGTCTCCAAATGACACAATAGGAATTGATGCAGACAAGAAAGAAGCTGATCAAAAAGTCTACCGTGGAATGATAGGCTCATTGCTTTATCTAACCGCCAGTAGGCCTGATATTATGCAAAGTGTGTGTTTTTGTGCTAGGTTTCAAGCAAGCCCCAGAGAAACACATGTTGTGATGAAGGATCATCTGGACAACAACCGACACCTCCGGTCCCTGAATTCAAAGGTGCATTGACGCGCTCGAGAGCTAAGGAAGTCCAACAAGAGCTAGATAAGTTAGTAGCGTTCTTCAGTTCCAAGGAGTTGAATACAGACGAAGAACCACCATTGAAGACTGTTCTGATGATCGAGGTTCGAGAACGAGCAGAGGACGACAGCGAAGAACCGCGACCGCGGCTGGAAACCGCGCCCGCGGCTCCATAACCGCACCCGCGGCCAGGAGGCAAGAACCGCACCCGCGGCTCCATAACCGCACCCGCGGCCAGGAGGCAAGAACCGCACCCGCGGCTCTATAACCGCACCCGCGGCCAGGACCTCGGCGAAGAGTTTCAGAAACATTATTTTCGGATATTATTTGTTTTCGGATTATTATTTTAGGATATACTTTTTATTGTTTATTTCTTTAGTTGGCACCCTTATGAACCCTATATAAGGCTGCCTTAGTTGTTGTTTTACCCCCCCCCCCCAGACTTTGATATTGAATACAACGTTTATCGTTTTTCCTCCCAAAAGAGAGAGCTTTTGTGAGAAGAGTGCCCCGTGTGCATTGTCGTTGAGTCGGCCCTAGTTGTGCTTGTGTGTGTCAATCTCCTCCATAAGGTTGGTGCTATCGGGACTCCATAGAGCAACCTCCAGGTGCCTTGACCCACCAAAGTCATTGTGTTTGGTTGTAATCATCCGTTGGGGTTTCTTCATCATTCGGTAAGGTTCTTGTTCTTAAGTTCAAGGGTTTTATCGTTGTTTGATTTGGTTCCAATTGGCCTATCATTCGACTTATCCTTCTTTCATCTCATTCTAATTCCGCCTATCTTCTCTGTTCGAGTTTCCTATTCGAGTTTGGTGTCTAGGTCGGCAACTGCGGCTTATCCCCGCATCAAATTGGTATCAGAGCTGTGTTGACACCATTCGTCTTCACAAGAACATCAAGAGACCCCCTATCCAGAAAATCACAAAAAGAGTCAGCTTTTATTTTCTTGTTTGTCAGTTTCTTTCAGAAATTGATTTTGAGTCTTCCATTGCTTTGATATTTCTTGTTGAGTCATTACAGGTTGTGTGCAAGAAGCTTGGATCGATTAGTGTTGGTGGAGATCGAAAGATTGGAGTTTGGAGCACCCTTGTTCCCAAAATCCATTCAGCCCTTCATCCATCTCAAAATCTATCCACCCCTACCAAAACGCAGCCATCAGAAACCCAAAAGAATTGCTGGAATTTCTTTCCTTGAAGCCCAAACAAGATCTTCAAAGAAGGAAATCTTATCTTTCTACAAGGGAATCTTATCTTTCTACAAGGGAAATCAAGTTAGTTGTTATTTTTATTTATTTTCAATTTTGCTGAGATTAATATCTCACATCAAGTCTGTAATTTCGTTTTGTTTAGTTGAGACAAAAAAAAAAAAAATCAAAAAAAAAAAAAAAAAAAAAAAAAAAAAAAATTCAAAAAAAAATTCAAAAAAAAAAGGAATCGAAAAGTCTCAAAGTCAGTAGTTTTATTTTACGTTTTGTTGAGTCAAAGTCTAGTTTGATATTGTTTAAGTCGGATCTCAAGAACTCAAAGGAAATCGGGTTGAACAAGCCCGAACGGAAGTGAGAAACCACAGGACGCGCCAGAAACCGCACCCGCGGTACCTTAGCCGCACCCGCGGCTTAGCCTCAAAAACCCGCACCCGCGGTACCTTAGCCGCACCCGCGGCTTAGCCTCAAAAACCCGCACCCGCGGAATTCGGGCCGCGCCCGCGGTTTGACCTTAAAGGCCACAGTCCGAAAATTTTCAGATACGAGCCTCCATTAATTACCTAACCCTCCCGACTCCGTCTTCGATCCTTCAATCGACATCAGTCGGAACAAGTTAAGGTACGCTTCCTATTGGCTTGTCTTGAAATTCGAAGCTCAATCATATCTCTGTTTTGCATTCTCATTCTTGCAAACGCCTTCGAGTTTTATTTCCTTTCTTTCATTGAGTCAGTCTCTTGTTTGAGTCAGAACCTTACAGTCGAAACCCCGCACTACGCTAGCCATCTCCATCTCTACCATCATTCATATATTGCTAGGAGCTCGGTAGTTTCAACTTATTGGGTTATTGATCCATACAAGCCAATTCATCAAAGAAAAGCTGATTGCAACGACAATTGAGAGAGAGTGCAGAGGAAAACATACGAGAGTAAACACTAGCGAGTTGTTTTCAGTTACACTTACCTTAATATTGTTCTGTGTTAGTCTTTTCTTTAGTGATGAGCAGGTCAGTTTCTCCCCATGGGAGGCAAGAAGCCCCGGAGACCCGCGCCCTTACCCCGGAATTTATGACCAACATGTTTCGGGAGATGACGTCGGCCATTACCACCGCCATAGAGCGGCAGCAGCGATCCACCCCGTCCCCAAGGGTTCGAGAGCACATCGGGACCTCCTATGATGCTCCAGTCGACAATCGGAGGCCCCTGCCTCCTCAGCAAGAAGCCTATGAGGCTGCCCGCATGGGTCGGGAACCCAGACGCAGGCCTACGCCCCGGGACGATTTGCCACAAGACCGGAGAGGACGCTTTCGTAACTCTCCTATACCTCACTTTAATAGATACAATGCTGCTAACCGTTTTGATGATGCATTTCAGGACCTAGGTGATAATGATAACGAAGAGGAGCCTGAAGAAGAAGATGAGGCGGGATGGCGGCCACACCGTCCCCAAGGAGGCTACCAAGGAAGGCGAAGAGAGGCTGAGCAAGATGGAGTGGGAAAGATAAAGGTTAAGATCCCGAGTTTTGAGGGAAAGTGTGATCCAGACGTATATATGGAGTGGGAGACCAAGATTGAGCAAGTCTGGAATTGTCACAACTTTCCTGAAGCCAAAAAGGTGCATCTGGCATCTTTGGAGTTCAGTGGCTACGCGTTAGTTTGGTGGGATAGCTTGATCAGAGGAAGAGTTGCCAATGGAGATTATCCTGTCACTACTTGGGAACTTATGAAGAGGATGATGAGAGCTCGATTTATTCCCCGACATTACACTAGGGAACTTATTCAGCGGCTCGAGAATTTGAAGCAAGGATCAATGGGAGTCGAAGAGACTTACAATGCTATGCAAATAGCTATGGTTCGAGCTAATTTGGTGGAGGATGAGGAGACAACCATGGCTAGATATCTTCGAATCCTTCACCCATATGTGTCTAGTGAGATTGAGATGTTCCCTTACAACTCAATGACTGAGTTGCTACATTTGGCTATCAAGGTGGAAAGAAAAACCAAAATTAGGAGCCAAGGGAGCAAAAACGCAGGTGGCTGGAAAAATCAGCAAGGAAGGAACTCCTATCCTTCAGCCCGAGATGCCCCTAACAAGGAAGACAGTGGCTCTCGAAGGAATCCGCCATCCACTACTCAAGTGCCCTCCAAGACAACACTTGGCCCTTCTAATCCACCCCGAGGGAGTACTTCTAACCCTACTTCTAGAGCTAGGGATATTGAATGTTTTAAATGTAGAGGAAAGGGTCATATGATGAAAGATTGTCCTAATTCTAGAGTATTAATTGTTAATCAACTAGGCGAACTTGAAAGTGAAAGTGAAAAAGAAGAAAACCTAGGTGATATGCATGATGAGGATGATCTTAGTGATGAAATTGGTTATGAACATGGTGATTCTTTGATTTGTAAGAGAAATTTACATGTACAACCCGCCCCTTGTGAAGATAATCAAAGAGAAAATTTATTTCACACTAGGTGTTTAGTTCAAGGAAAGGTCTGTAATATGATTATCGATGGTGGAAGTTGTTGCAATATTGTTAGTACTGAATTGATCACTAAATTGCAGTTTACTACTATTTTCCACCCTAGACCTTATAAATTGCATTGGATGAATGAATGTGGAGAATTAAAAGTTCTAAAACAAGCTGAAGTAACATTCACCTTAGGAAAATATACGGATACGGTTTTATGTGATGTAGTTCCTATGCAAGCTTGTCATATATTGTTAGGAAGACCATGGCAATACGATCGAAAGGTTACTCATGATGGTCATACTAACCGTCATACATTCATCTTTAATGGTAAGCCTATTACTCTTAAACCCATGACTCCAGCGCAGATAGCAGAAGCTTACGAAAGAAGCAAAGGCAAGGAAAAGGTTCCTGACAGAAACGAAGGAACAACAGCAGCGACCAAAAACCGCACCCGCGGTTCAGATGCCGCACCCGCGGCCAGCGATAGCTCGCGACAGAAGGAGCGGCACGAGAACCGCACCCGCGGCCCAGAGGCCGCACCCGCGGCCCATTCGCCAAACCGCGCCCGCGGTGATTCAGCCGCGCCCGCGGGTCATTCTTCTGGCGCACTGGTTCCTGCAGTGACGAATCGAGCCCTATTGTCGTCCAAAGCCGAGCTGGAAGGTGAGTATTTACCCTTCGATACTACTTTAATGATGCTGTGCAAGAGATTTGTGTTGGCAGGTACCGATTCTCGACTTGATCTACCCCTTAGCATTCAAGCTATTCTTGATGAGTTCGCTGAGGTGTTCCCGGATGAGATTCCACCGGGCTTACCGCCCTTTAGGGGCATTGAGCATCAAATTGATCTTATTCCAGGAGCGTCGTTACCTAACCGACCCGCTTACAGAATGAACCCTCAGGAGTGTCAAGAGATTCAGAAGCAGGTGCAGGAGCTTGTAGATAAAGGGTATGTTCGAGAGAGTCTTAGTCCTTGTGCAGTTCCGGTCTTACTTGTGCCTAAGAAAGACAATTCTTGGCGGATGTGTGTTGATTGCCGAGCTATCAACAACATAACTGTCAAGTATCGTCATCCTATACCAAGGCTGGATGACATGTTGGATGAGCTTCACGGTGCCACAAACTTCACCAAGATTGATCTGAGGAGTGGCTACCATCAAATCCGAATGAGGGAAGGCGATGAGTGGAAGACCGCCTTCAAGACCAAATTTGGTCTATATGAGTGGCTTGTTATGCCATTTGGACTTACTAATGCCCCCTCTACTTTTATGAGGCTTATGAACCATGTCTTGAGGAAGTTTATAGGGAAGTTTGTTGTAGTTTATTTCGATGACATTCTGGTTTACAGCAGGTCCCTAGAGGAGCATGAGCAACATCTCAGGGAAGTACTCGTTACTCTTAGTCTACAACGACTATATGCTAATTTGAAGAAGTGTGATTTTTGCACTGATAGAGTTATATTTCTTGGTTTTGTAGTGAGCTCCCAGGGATTACAGGTGGACGAGGAGAAGATCAAAGCCATTCAGGAGTGGCCGACTCCTATGACCAGCAGCCAGGTACGCAGTTTCCACGGGTTAGCAAGCTTCTATCGGCGCTTTGTGAAGGATTTCAGCACCATTGCTGCACCGCTGACTGAGGTAACTAAGAAGCATTCAGCGTTTGTTTGGAAGGAGGCTCAAGAAAGGGCGTTTGAGGAGCTAAAACGCAGATTGACCGAGGCACCTTTGCTTGTGCTTCCCGACTTCACTAGACCGTTCGAAGTGGAATGCGATGCTTCCGGAGTTGGCATTGGAGGAGTCCTCATGCAAGAAGGTAAGCCTATTGCCTTCTTTTCTGAAAAGTTGAAAGGTGCAAGTCTAAATTACTCTACTTATGATAAGGAACTGTATGCGTTATATAGAGTACTTAAGACTTGGCAACACTACCTATGGCCTAGAGAGTTTGTTTTGCATACCGATCATGAATCTTTGAAACATTTTAGGAGCCAAGACAAACTTGATAGGAGGCATGGTAGGTGGATGGAATTTATTGAGACTTTCCCTTATATTATCAAATACAAGAAGGGAAAGGACAATGTTGTTGCTGATGCACTATCTAGGAGGCATGCTTTAATTGTTCAACTTGACTCTAAGGTGTTAGGCTTTGTTTACATCAAGGAGTTATATCGTAATGATGCTGATTTTGGTGCTATTTATAAGCAATGTTTAGATAAAGGGACTTTGGATAAGTTTTACTTGTTTGATGGTTTCTTGTTTAAGGCTAGTAAAGTGTGCATACCTAAGTGTTCTTTGAGATTATTGCTTGTTGAAGAAGCCCATAAGGGTGGATTAATGGGACACTTTGGTAGAGACAAGACATATCATATGCTGCATACTCATTTTTATTGGCCTCATATGCTTAGGGATGTTGAGCATTGTTTGAAAAGATGTTTGGAGTGTCTTAAGGCTAAGTCTAGAGTTAAACCACATGGATTGTATACTCCTTTGCCTATTCCTACGACCCCCTGGGTAGACATTAGTATGGATTTTATTGTAGGGTTGCCTAGGACTAAGAAGGGGAGAGATTCTATTTTTGTGGTTGTTGATAGATTTTCTAAAATGGCTCATTTTATTGCTTGCAACAAGACTGATGATGCTCATCATGTGGCTGACTTGTTCTTTACCGGAGTTGTTAGGTTACATGGAGTACCAAAGACTATTGTGAGTGATAGGGATGTGAAGTTTCTAAGTTACTTTTGGAAAACTCTTTGGGGAAAACTAGGGACTAAACTTCTATTCTCTACATCTAGTCATCCTCAAACTGATGGTCAAACTGAAGTAACCAATAGGACCTTAGGAACCCTTTTGAGAGCCATTCTTAAGAAGAATTTGAAAGCTTGGGAAGAAGCCTTACCCCATGTTGAGTTTGCCTACAATAGGGCCATCCATTCCTCAACCTCGATGAGCCCCTTTGAATGTGTGTATGGTTTGAATCCACTAACCCCTTTTGATCTTATGCCGTTACCTACGAAGGAGCGAGTGGATTTCAATGCAGGAAAACAGGTTGATCACATCAAGGAAATTCATGAGAGGACAAGAGCTAAATTGCTAGAAGTAGCTGCTACAAATGCTAGCAAGGCAAACAGGAATAGGAAGAAGGTCATCTTCAAGGAGGGAGACCTCGTGTGGGTCCACTTTAGGAGAGAGCGTTTCCCCAGCAAACGCCACTCAAAGCTGTCCCCAAGAGGCGATGGACCATTCAAGGTACTTAGGAGGATTGGAGATAATGCCTATGTCTTAGAGCTTCCCGGCGACTATCAAGTGAGTGCTACCTTCAATGTGCAAGATCTGACTTTATTCGAGGGTGAAGAAGAAGAGGAGCTGGATGATTCGAGGTCGAATCCTTTTCAAGAAGGGGAGGATGATGAAGGATCATCTGGACAACAACCGACACCTCCGGTCCCTGAATTCAAAGGTGCATTGACGCGCTCGAGAGCTAAGGAAGTCCAACAAGAGCTAGATAAGTTAGTAGCGTTCTTCAGTTCCAAGGAGTTGAATACAGACGAAGAACCACCATTGAAGACTGTTCTGATGATCGAGGTTCGAGAACGAGCAGAGGACGACAGCGAAGAACCGCGACCGCGGCTGGAAACCGCGCCCGCGGCTCCATAACCGCACCCGCGGCCAGGAGGCAAGAACCGCACCCGCGGCTCCATAACCGCACCCGCGGCCAGGAGGCAAGAACCGCACCCGCGGCTCTATAACCGCACCCGCGGCCAGGACCTCGGCGAAGAGTTTCAGAAACATTATTTTCGGATATTATTTGTTTTCGGATTATTATTTTAGGATATACTTTTTATTGTTTATTTCTTTAGTTGGCACCCTTATGAACCCTATATAAGGCTGCCTTAGTTGTTGTTTTACCCCCCCCCAGACTTTGATATTGAATACAACGTTTATCGTTTTTCCTCCCAAAAGAGAGAGCTTTTGTGAGAAGAGTGCCCCGTGTGCATTGTCGTTGAGTCGGCCCTAGTTGTGCTTGTGTGTGTCAATCTCCTCCATAAGGTTGGTGCTATCGGGACTCCATAGAGCAACCTCCAGGTGCCTTGACCCACCAAAGTCATTGTGTTTGGTTGTAATCATCCGTTGGGGTTTCTTCATCATTCGGTAAGGTTCTTGTTCTTAAGTTCAAGGGTTTTATCGTTGTTTGATTTGGTTCCAATTGGCCTATCATTCGACTTATCCTTCTTTCATCTCATTCTAATTCCGCCTATCTTCTCTGTTCGAGTTTCCTATTCGAGTTAGGTGTCTAGGTCGGCAACTGCGGCTTATCCCCGCATCATGTTGCTGCAGTGAAGAGAATCTTGAGGTACTTAAGAGGAACAGATGATCTTTGCTTATGGTACCCAAGAGGAGGAAGTCTTGAACTACTAGGCTATACAGATGCAGACTTCGATGGTTACAAACCAGACAGGAAATCCACCTCTGGAATGGCTCAATTTCTCGGTCCATGTCTCGTGTCATGGGCTTCCAAGAAACAAACCACAGTAGCTCTCTCCACCGCAGAAGCTGAGTATGTAGCCGCAGCTGCTTGTTGCTCTCAACTCATATGGCTCAAACAACAGCTAAGTGATTTTGGTATCACCCTAGGTAACGTTCCTATTCTATGTGACAATACAAGTGCTATTGATATCTCTAAAAATCCTGTGCAGCACTCAAGGACCAAACACATTGATATTAGACATCACTTTCTACGTGATTGTGTGGAAAAGGGAATCGTCTCTATGGAGCACGTTCGGTCTGAGGATCAAATCGCGGACATATTCACAAAGCCATTAAATAAGGCCCCTTTCGAGAAGCTACGACTAGGGTTAGGTATGATCTCTCTCGAATGATCTTGCTCTTCTATAAAACCCCCAATGATTGGTGAAATTAGCTAATTTATTCATTCTGTACTTGATCTTTTGAAGCATGGTCACTCTTGAATTCCCATGATATGAATTCGTGTCTTGTGTGCTGCATGCTAGTACTATACATGCTTAGGAAAGTTACCACTCATTGTATTCAATTGAAGTCATGTTATTTTGAGCAAAGGTCTTATTTCCAGCCCAAAAGATTCCTCTTGATGTACTGAACCCACAATATAAGCCCAAAGGATAGAGGAAATCTACAGCCACCCTTAGCCTTCATGGATGATAGTCCTATGAGCCCTGTTTATTCATTCACAACTGGACTCACTCGCCATGATATAAAATTATTAAAATTCATGCTATATATTATGTTTTTGTGTGATGTTCTCTTTGTACTCCTTCTGGTAACATTACCCCAACCATCACACACCTTCAACATCAGATAAGGAAGGAAAAGTGAAAAGGCAATGTTCTGAAATCTGCAAGTGGGAACTCATGGGTATTAGCGACGAGTGAAGTGACTGAAGGTTCAGACCAATAATGGCAGTTTTACTCCCAAGGGTCATGATGAAAAGGGAAGAATTTTGATTGGAGAAAATTGCGGCAAAAATCAACCGGTGAATTTATGGAAACAAATTCACACAAGGAAAATCAAAGATTTGAAATTTGAAGCGTTTTTGTTCTGGACACGCCTCATTATAAAAGGAATCTCCTTTTGTCGTCCTCCTCACGCCTCAGATCATCTCTAAGAAAATAATCTCCAGAACCCTAAAATCTTCAATCCCCATCAAAGCTCTCAACAATGGTGAACTCCAACTCCATCTCTCTCACAGGCAAAGAAAGCCCAGAAACAATTAGACGGATACTGGCAGCCATTGGAGTCGCCATTGAATATCCCGCAGAAACCCAATCAACTCCCTCTACCCAAATCAAAGAAAAATCACCATCTCCATCTCCAACAAAATCAAAATCTCTCTCACCAAAGCCAGCCAAACCAACGACACCCACACCGTCTCCAGCCAAATCCAAAACTCCTCCTGTCACACCCATTCACACCACCTCCAACACCTCCACCGAAAAAGTCTCTACCCCTCCCACAGTAAAGCTCCACAGCCCATCTCCTTCAACAGATCCTTCACCACAAAAGTCGAACCCTAGTTCTATCCCTGAACCCATCAATGCTCCGAAATTAGCAGAGCCTGAATCAAGCCCACAAAAAGCCACATCTGAAGGCACCGCCTCCGCCACAACACCAACAGATCTGGGCGTTAAAGGAGTTCTTGAGGAAATAGAGGAAGAGAGCAGAAAAGAGGAGAAGAAAAAGGGTCTGGATGTAACAGACCTGACAATGGAAGATGAGGATGAACCAATCATCAAAAGAAAGGCACGATCTACGCCTCGACGGTCGTCAACCGTCGTATCTGAGGAGTCTGATGAGCCTTCCACCAAAAGAGCAAAATTCGAAATCTCTCTCTCTCGCCCTCGCACTCGCAGTCTCGCAGCAAAACCGCCCAGAGCCAAGAAAGCCCCAAAAACGATTGCCGAAGGCAAAACTCTGGGGAAGAGGGTAATCATCAGGGACTTAATATTCAACGATCAATTCTTGATCAACAATGGAATGGAAGCATTGGTAGATATGGTTCGCTTCCAAGGCTGGGGAAAACTGTTCTGTTCCGCTGAACAGGTAAATGCTCAACTGCTCCGTCAATTCTACACTTCCCTCATAATCACTGAAAAACCTCACGCCGTGCAAGCTTCCTTCAAACTGGGTAAGGAAACTCATGTCTTCTCAAGTACTGAATTAGGTTTAATTCTGGGAGTCCCTCATTGTGGGTTTGAGGAATATGTTAAAGGTCAGTGGCCTAAGGAGGTGAGTTTGGCTGCTATTCAGAATGTCTCTCAGGACTTCAATACTGAGGTGGTAGGGGAAATGTCAACAACATCCATGGGAGTTGTGAATCGTGTGCTCCACAGTTACGTTATCAGTAACATTACACCCAGAGAGCAGAAGCGCACCACAATACTGATCCAGGATTTTCTAATCATGGATAGAATGCTCCTCAGGAAATCCATCAATCTGCCTAAAATCATCATGCTGCACATGGCTCATGCCAGGAAGAATGACAGGCATGGTCTTCCTTTCCCTGGAGTTGTGAAAAAGGTCCTGGAGTATTTAAAGGTGTATGAGTCTGGGCCTACTGATGCTGTACATGCACGAGAGCTTGCTGAGGCAAATTTGAAGAAGATGCGTTTTGACAAAAACGCTGATGGTGCTTGGGTGAGGGCTTTGGACAATACTGAGATTGATGCCCTGTCTGAAGACCCTCAAGAGGAACAGAATGAAGCGCCCACTATGGTCTATCACAGTGATAAGTTGGAGGAATTGTGCACGCTTGTTGGACTACTGTCTGAACAACAACACAGGCTAGCTAAGGAGATCACTGCTCTGAAGGATGAGATCCGTCGATGGACGACATCAAACCAGTAAGGTTCCCTTCGCAGTATCAAGACGCTGCCTTGCACTCTTCCTTCCTTATATCTGACCCACACTTTCTGTTCCCTAGCACATCAACTTCTTCTCTTCTATGTTTTTTGTACCCTTTGCTTAATGTACTTGTTCTTCGTTTGTTTGCTTTGCTTGCGTTTTTCTTTTCTTGCTTCACTATGTACTAGCGTCGGCCCCTTAGACGCCTATTAATCAATGGAATGACTGTTTTGTGACCTGACTTCGCTTGCTTTAAGTCCTTATATGATTAAGTACAGCTTTTTGATGATGCCAAAAGGGGGAAAATAAAGGAAGTTCAAGGTTTTAGGGGGAATATCAGATCCTTTCTCTACGAGTAACAATCCTAAGGGAAACTACTTATGGTCTACTGTGAATACACTTTTCATGTCTTATATCCTAAGTGTTTATATGCCTTAAAGAAGAGAATGTTTGTCACCATCAAAAAGGGGGAATTTGTTGAAGCTCCTTCGGTTTTGAATGGAGACAAACATTCTGCTAATGAAATGACTAAGTGTTTCAGGATCGTCACTCAGAAAGGAACGTTACATAGTGGTACACAGCGGTATTCTATCTTAGGAAGGCGAGACCGAGAAAGGAGAAAGACAAGGGATTGCGTTTCTAAAGGAAAGATCTGAGAGAAGATATTCGAAGAAGATATACTCGAAGAAAAGATATTCAAGGAAGATTGTGATCTCGGTGGTTAGGCGGTTAAAGATATTATGGAAGGAAATATTATCTTTTGCTAAAAGATATTATTTTCTTAGAGATTTATTTCCATGCTTTATTCTAGACGATCTAGGTATAAAAGCAAGGCTTTAGACTTAGAAACATGTGACGCTTGAGATTGAAGTTGTACGACTGAGAGATTAAGAGAAGAAGAAGAAAGGGTGATCCTTAGGCTTAGGGGTTGAGTTCGGGCTCGAGTGAGAGGAGTGATTCGTGATCGTAATCCGAGCTCTCTTTTGTAACGAACGAGAAATCAATAAGATAAGTACACCTTTCTAAATCCTTCAAGTGAGAAGCTTGAAGGTAGTGGTTTTACTCAACACGAATTTGTTGAGGTTTCCACTCTAAATCTTGCGTCAAAGTTTACTTCTTGCACACTATTATTCCGCTGCTATACCTCCTGAGGAACAATACATATTGTTCCCTAGGAAGTAACTATACTAACCGATCCAACAGTCAAGATTAAGCAAGTTTTAGTTCATAATAAAAAACCTTTCGTATCTCGTAAATGCAGATTCATCATGGCGGTGCCGGAACAACAGCTATTGGATTAAAGGCTGGGGTACGAGAAGATGAGCTTATTATCATTGTTTTCACACTGAGTGCAATATATCTTAATGAAATGCTAATTGAATTGCAGTGTCCAACAATTATTGTACCATTTTGCACGGATCAATTCTTTTGGGCTGATATGATCTCCGAGAAAGGATTAGCTCCACAACCAATGCTTATTAATCAACTCAGTGTTGAAGTCCTATCAAATGCTATAAGAATTATGCTCCAACCAAAGGTAATTAATTATCATATATTTACAATCATTAAATGTGTCATTATAACCAATTCTTTGCTACTTAGGTGAAATCTCGAGTGGTGGAAGTAGCAAAACTAATCGAGAACGAAGACGGTGTTGGGGTTGCAGTTGACGCGTTTCATCGCCACTTACCTCCCGAGTTACCACTACACGCTGCACATTCATCAGACGACGACTGTCCAAATCCTCTACAACAATTTTTTATGAAGATTGGGAATTTGTGTTGTGGAGTATGTTAATAGGCTTACTTGATTTGAACATGCTATTGCTTCTTCTTTTATCGTCACATGTTTATGTTCAAAATTTCATGCATTTGATATATCCATTGTTTACATAATTTGTACATTCATTTGAGTGGAAATTTCTTCAAAACTCCCTGTTTCATGAATGGCATTTAAATTTCAAGTATCTGAAAACCCACCGAAGAACAAGTGTCCTTCCACCGGAAAACCACTAAACTTGTCCAGCAAATGGCGCAAAATCTTGACACACATGATCCAGCTTGGCTCCTGCCAAATTGCTGAGTATACGTTTCATTAAACTTAACAATCAAGTAGCGAATTAATTCACATTGGCAAATTAATATTTTGTAGTTCATATTTACAAAAAATAGTACCGAATGAACTAATACTACTGTTTGTCTGACTTGCTGGCGAGTCTTTCGCCACCCGGTTTCATGATTCTACTACGCTAAAATTATTGCTCTTATCTCCGGACAATTTTATTTTTTTTTGTTCTGGAAACGGGCAGGTCCCGTTACGGGTTTATTTAGATGGATTGATCCGTGTGTCGGGAAATTTCTGTGTGTTTCATGAGAGAGCACAGTTCAGCAGAATTGTTGGATCGATTAGTACAGTTGCTTCCTAGGGAACAATACCTATTGTTCCTCATGAGGTATAGCAGCGGAATAATAATATGCAAGAAGTGAACTTTGACGCAAGATTTAGAGTGGAAACCTCAACCAATTTGTGTTGAGTAAAACCACTACCTTCAAGCTTCTCACTTGAAGGATTTAGAAAGGTGTACTTATCTTATTGATTTCTCGTTCGTTACAAAAGAGAGCTCGGATTACGATCACGAATCACTCCTCTCACTCGAGCCCGAACTCAACAACTAAGCCTAAGGATCACCCTTCTTCTTCTTCTCTAAATCTCTCAGTCGTACAACTTTAATCAAAGCGTCAAAACGTTTCTGTGTCTAAACCCTTGCTTTTATACTTAGATCGTCTAGGATAAAAATATGGAAATAAATTTCTAAGAAAATAATATCTTTTAGCAAAAGATAATATTTCCTTCCATAATATCTTTAACCGCCTAACCGCCGAGATCGCAATCTTCCTTGAATATCTTTTCTTCGAGTATATCTTCTTCGAATATCTTCTTCTCAGATCTTTCCTTTAGAAACGCAATCCCTTGTCTTGCTCCCTTTTCGGTCTAGCTTTCCTAAGATAGAATACCGTTGTGTACCACTGTGTAACGTTCCTTTCTGAGTAGCGATCCTGAAACACTCAGACATTTCATTAGCAGAATGTTTGTCTCCATTCAAAACCGAAGGAGCCTCAACAAATTCCCCCTTTTTGATGGTGACAAACATTCTCTTCTTTAAGGCATATAGACACTTAGGATATAAGACATGAAAAGTGTATTCACAGTATACCCATAAATAGTTTCCCTTAGGATTGTTACTCGTAGAGAAAGGATCTGATATTCCCCCTAAAACCTTGAACTTCCTTTATTTTCCCCCTTTTGGCATCATCAAAAAGCTGTACTTAATCATATAAGGACTTAAAGCAAGCGAAGTCATGTCACAAAACAGTCATTCCATTGATTAATAGGCGTCTAAGTGGCCGACGCTTGTACATAGTGAAGCAGGGAAAGAAAACGCAAACAAAGCAAACAAACGAAGAACAAGTACATCAAGCAAAGGGTACAAGAAGCATAGAAGAGAAGAAGTTGATGTGCTAGGGAACAGAAAGTGTGGGTCAGATATAAGGAAGGAAGAGTGCAAGGCAGCGTCTTGATACTGCGAAGGGAACCTTACGGGTTTGATGTCGTCCATCGACGGATCTCATCCTTCAGAGCAGTGATCTCCTTAGCTAGCCTGTGTTGTTGTTCAGACAGGAGTCCAACAAGCGTGCACAATTCCTCCAACTTATCACTGTGATAGACCATAGTGGGCGCTTCATTCTGTTCCTCTTGAGGGTCTTCAGACAGGGCATCAATCTCAGTATTGTCCAAGGCCCTCACCCAAGCACCATCAGCATTCTTGTCAAATCTCATCTTCTTCAAATTAGCCTCAGCAAGCTCTCGTGCATGCACAGCATCAGTAGGCCCAGACTCATACACCTTCAAATATTCCAGGACCTTTTTCACAACTCCAGGGAAAGGAAGACCATGCCTGTCATTCTTCCTGGCATGAGCCATGTGCAGCATGATGATTTTAGGCAGATTGATGGCTTTCCTGAGAAGCATTTTATCCATGATTAGAAAGTCCTGGATCAATATTGTGGTGCGCTTCTGCTCTCTAGGGGTAATGTTACTGATAACGTAACTGTGGAGCACACGATTCACAATTCCCATGGATGTTGTTGACATTTCGCCTACCACCTCAGTATTGAAGTCCTGAGAGACATTCTGAATAGCAGCCAAGCTCACCTCCTTAGGCCACTGACCTTTAACATACTCCTCAAACCCACAATGAGGGACGCCAAGAATTAAACCTAATTCAGTACTTGAGAAGACATGAGTGTCCTTACCCAGTTTGAAGGAGGCTTGCACGGCGTGAGGTTTTTCAGTGATTGTGAGAGAAGTGTAGAATTGACGGAGCAGATGAGTATTTACCTGTTCAGCGGAACAGAACAGTTTTCCCCAGCCTTGGAAGCGAACCATATCAACCAATGCTTCCATTCCATTGTTGATCAAGAATTGGTCATTGAATATCAAGTCCCTGATGATTACCCTCTTCCCCAGAGTTTTTCCTTCGGCAATCGATTTTGGAGCTTTCTTGGCTTTGGGCGGTTTGGCAGCAAGACTTCGAGTGCGAGGGCGAGAGAGAGATTTCAACTTTTGCTCTTTTGAGGGAGGGCTCATCAGATTCCTCAGATACGACGGTTGACGACCGTCGAGGCATAGATCGTGCCTTTCTTTTGATGATTGGTTCATCCTCATCTTCCATTGTCAGGTCTGTTACATCCAGACCCTTTTTCTTCTCCTCTCTTCTACTCTCTTCCTCTATTTCCTCAAGAACTCCTGTAACACCCAGATCTGTTGGCGTTGTGGCGGAGGCTGTGCCTTCAGATGTGGCTTTTTGTGGGCTTGGTTCAGGCTCTGCTAACTTCGGAGCAGTGATGGGTTCAGGGATAGAGATAGGGTTCGACTTTTGTGGTGAAGGCTCTGTGGAAGGAGATGGACTGAGGAGCTTTACTGTGGGAGGGGTAGAGATTTTTTCTGTGGAGGTGTTGGAGGTGGTGTGAATAGGTGTGACAGGAGGAGTTTTGGATTTGGCTGGAGACGGTGTGGGTGTAGTTGTTTTGGCTGGCTTTGGTGATAGAGATTTTGATTTGGTTGGAGATGGAGATGGTGATTTTTCTTTGATTTGGGTTGAGGGAGTTGATTGGGTTTCTGCGGGATATTCGATGGCGACTCCAATGGCGGCCAGTATCCGTCTTATTGTTTCTGGGCTTTCTTTGCCTGTGAGAGAGATGGAGTTTGAGTTCACCATTGCTGAGAGCTTTGATGGGGGTTGAGGATTTTAGGGTTCTGAAGATTAGTTCTTTGAGAGGATCTGAGGCGTGAAGAGGACGACTAAAGGAGATTTCTTTTATAATGAGACGTGTCCAGAACAAAAACTCTTCAAATTTCAAATCTTTGATTTTCCTTGTGTGAATTTGTTTCCATAAATTCACCAGTTGAATATTGCCGCAATTTTCTCCAATCAAAATTCTTCCCTTTTCATCATGAACCTTGGGAGTAAAACTGCCATTATTGGTCTGTACCTTCAGTCACTTCACTCGTCACTAATACCCATGAGTTCCCACTTGCAGATTTCATAATACTGCCTTTTCACTTTTCCTTCCTTATCTGATATCGAAGGTGTGTGATGGTTGGGGTAATGTTACCAGAAGGAGTACAAAGAGAACATCACACAAAAATAGAATATATAGCATGAATTTTAATAATTTTATATCATGGCGAGTGAGTCCAGTTGTGAATGAATAAACAGGGCTCATAGGACTAGCATCCATGAAGGCTAAGGGTAGCTGTAGATTTCCTCTATCCTTTGGGCTTATATTGTGGGTTCAGTACATCAAGAGGAATCTTTTGGGCTAGAAATAAGACCTTTGCTCAAAATAACATGACATTGATTGAATACAATGATTGGTAACTTTCCTAAGCATGTATAGTACTAGCATGCGGCACAAAAGACACAAATTCATATCATGGGAAATCAAGAGTGACCATGCTTCAAAAGATCAAGTACAGAATGAATAAATTAGCTAATTTCTCCAATCATTGGGGGTTTTATAGAAGAGCAAGATCATTCGAGAGAGATCATACCTAATCCTAGTCGTAGCTTCTCAAAAGGGGCCTTATTTAGTGGCTTTGTGAATATGTCTGCGATTTGATCCTCAGACCGAACGTGCTCCATAGAGACGATTCCCTTTTCCACACAATCACGTAGAAAGTGATGTCTAATATCAATGTGTTTGGTCCTTGAGTGCTGCACAGGATTTTTAGAGATATCAATAGCACTTGTATTGTCACATAGAATAGGAACGTTACCTAGGGTAATACCAAAATCACTTAGCTGTTGTTTGAGCCATATGAGTTGAGAGCAACAAGCAGCTGCGGCTACATACTCAGCTTCAGCGGTGGAGAGAGCTACTGTGGTTTGTTTCTTGGAGGCCCATGACACGAGACATGGACCGAGAAATTGAGCCATCCCAGAGGTGGATTTCCTGTCTGGTTTGTAACCATCGAAGTCTGCATCTGTATAGCCTAGTAGTTCAAGACTTCCTCCTCTTGGGTACCACAAGCAAAGATCATTTGTTCCTCTTAAGTACCTCAAGATTCTCTTCACTGCAGCAACATGTGTTTCTCTGGGGCTTGCTTGAAACCTAGCACAAAAACACACACTTTGCATAATATCAGGCCTACTGGCGGTTAGATAAAGCAATGAGCCTATCATTCCACGGTAGACTTTTTGATCAGCTTCTTTCTTGTCTGCATTAATTCCTATTGTGTCATTTGGAGACATAGGAGTGGAACAATCCTTGGCATCTGCCATCCCGAACTTTCTGATGCATTCCCTGAGGTACTTTTGTTGATGAACCTTTGTTCCTTCTTCAGTTTGTATCACTTGTAAACCCAGAAAAAACTTAAGTTCCCCCACCATGCTCATTTCAAATTCACTTTCCATCAGTTTAGTGAACTTTGTAACTAGTTGCTTGTTGGTGGAACCAAAGATAATGTCATCAACATACACTTGCACAACTAGAGTGTGCTTACCTTCCTTCAGTAGGAATAGAGTCCTGTCAACTTCCCCTCTGACATAACCATGGGATAGGAGAAACTGAGACAACCTTTCATACCATGCTCGAGGAGCCTGTTTGAGACCGTATAAAGCCTTATCAAGGATGAATACGTGATCTGGATTTGAAGGATCTGCAAAACCAGGTGTCTGCTCAACATATACCTCTTCTTTGAGAACACCATTCAAGAAGGCAGTCTTTATATCCATTTGTTGCAACTTAAATCCATGATGAGCAGAGTAAGCAATCAAAAGACGTATGGCTTCCAACCTTGCAACTGGAGCAAAAGTCTCATCATAATCAATTCCTTCTTGCTGGTTATACCCCTTTACAACCAGTCTAGCTTTGTTCCTGGTTACTTGTCCCTTGTCATCCATCTTGTTCCTAAAAACCCATTTGGTACCGATGACGGATCTGTCCTTAGGTCTGGGAACCAGTCTCCATACTTCGTTTCTCTCAAATTGATGAAGCTCTTCTTGCATAGCATTTACCCACTCTGGATCTCTTAGAGCTTCTTCAATTGTCTTTGGTTCAACTACAGAAACAAAAGCACAAAAGGCATGAAATATAGGATTTAAGGTGAGGATGGAACAATCCTTCAGATTAGGATCTGGTGATGCATCAGACGTTGAGGCAGAAGCACAATTGCACACGTAGTCCATGAGTCTTGATGGAGGACCATGAATACGAGTACTTTGACGAGTTTCTCCTACTTGAGGTTCTTCAACACCTGTTTGTTCCTCGTTAGGGATATGTTCCCCCTGAGATCCAGATACTTCCTCCAGTACATTTTCTGTCTGAACTTGATCATTGTTTGTTTCTGTAGAGATAGTTTCTTGTGCTTGGTTGACTTCTTCATTGAGATTGTGTATATGATCTTCCAAGAGTTGAAAATGTTCCTTGTCGTCTTCAGTTAATGGAAGAACATTTGAATCCTGGACAAGTGTACCAGCCATAATACTTTCATCAAAGACTACATGTATGCTTTCTTCAACCTTCTTGGTTCTCCTGTTGTACACTTTATAAGCTCTGCTCTGGGGTGAATATCCAACGAAGGTTCCTTCATCACTTCTTGGATCAAACTTTCCCAGACTTTCCTTCCCATTGTTGTGTACGAAGCATTTGCAACCAAAAACTCTAAGATGAGAAACATTAGGCTTTCTTCCCCTAAACAATTCATATGGAGTTTTCTCTATCATGGGCCTTAGCATTGCCCGGTTGAGTACATAGCAAGCAGCATTAAGCAGCATTCAGTGCTTCAGCCCAGAAGTTCCTAGGAAGACCACTCGCAATCAGCATTGTTCTTGTCATGTCTTCCAGTGTTCTGTTTTTCCTCTCAACCACTCCATTTTGCTGTGGAGTTCTTGGAGCAGAGAAGTTATGATTAATTCATTTGGTCCTGCACAGGGACAAGAACTGAGAGTTTTCGAACTCCGTTCCATGGTCAATACGAATAGCCTTTAGGAGAAGACCTAACTGATTTTCAACAGCATGCAACCAATACTTAAACTCATCAAACACATCTTCCTTAGATGCAAGAAAGATTGTCCATGTGTACCTGGAATAATCGTCCACTATGACAAACACATATTTGTTTCCTCCACGACTCTGAGTACTCATAGGCCCACACAGATGCATGTGGATGAGTTCCAGAGGTTTAGAAGTACTTACCTGCTTCTTCGATTTGAAGGATGATCTTACCTGTTTTCCTCTTGTACATGCTATGCACACCTCTTCAGCTAGACAGTCTATCTTTGGTAGACCTACCACTAGATCCTTGTTGTGAAGTTTTGATAGTAGTCTGAGGCTAGCATGTGCGAATCGTTTGTGCCACAAGTTTGATTCCTCAGTTTGGACAGTTAGGCATAGTTCCTCTTCTGGGATGAAAGAGGGATCCACCTTATATAGATTGTTTTCAGTAATGCCTCTTAAAAGAACCTTGCCTGTCTTAACATTCTCAACCAAACATTCATCAGTGGTAAAGACAACCCTATTTTGACCATTCTGGCACATTTGACGTACACTCAACAGATCAAAGGTAAGGTTGTCTACAAGAGTAACGTTGTTCACAAAGAGTTTGTCAGAAATTCTTACCTTTCCTACTCCTACTACTTCACCCTTACTATTGTTCCCAAAGGTTATAGAACCCTTGGTTTGTGGATGGAGAGATATGAACCAGTCTTTGTTCCCTGTCATGTGAATCGAGCAAGCACTATCTATATACCAAGAACATTTCTTCCCTCCATCCTGCAAGTAAAAGATTAGTTTTTACGCACCCAGGCAAGCTTAGGCTTACCTGGATTAGGAAATACTCTTCTATTTCTTGGTTCATTAAGTTCAATTTTTATCCTAGGAGTGTTCCTGACATTGGACTGTTGCCTAGAATGGTAAGCTCTTTCATCGTCTTCCCTTTTAAGATTACAGTTCTGTTTGTAATGACCTGCTTTACCACAGTACCAACAAACTTTGTGATTCCATAGATTCACATACTTGCTTTGACCTGGCCAGATGGGTTTATTGTTAATCCTTGATTTGAAGTCAATTTGTACCGGCTTGATGTTCTGAACCTGTTTAAGCCACATGTGGTAAGCCTTTTGTCCATCGAACCATACCTTCTCCTCACGGACTTTGATCCTTTCTTCCCCCTTGGATCCACTATGAGAGCAGCCAGAGTTGGATCCACCACAATGTTCCTTGGAAGGAGAAGGACTTGGAGATCCGGAGGGAATGTTACTAGTTTGGGAATCTAAGGACTTACAGTAGCCGATCCAGTACGGGGTACAAATCGCGTGGAGAAGTCAGCCTTCTCCTTTTCAATCTTGGAGGCAACATACTCATCCAGCCAAACCTTCTTTCTATCTTCTTCACTTTCCTTAAGATCTACTGCTTCTTTAATTAACTTAGAGTTACTCAGTCTTAACATAAGAATTTCTGATTCAAGCTTAGTAACTTTACTGTCAAGGGAAGTGATGGTAGATTGATAGGTAGGGCAGGATTTACATACATCTGTGGACGGGAATGAAACTTTCTCGAGTTTTGTGACTTTTGAAACCCAAAGCTTGTTTTCTTCAACTAAGTTAGAGATAGTTTCATTCTTTTCTTCCAGAAGCAAATTTAAATTTCCATTTTCTTCCCCTAAGGACTTTATAGCTTTTATGATCTGAGATTTTGTTCTGGTAAGTAAAATGGAGTCTAGTTCAGAATCAGTTACCTCATCTTCCGATTCTCCTCCAGCAGCCATAAGACATGTTTCCTTTGAGACATATGTAGAGTCATCATCTGAGTCAGACGCACCCCATGCAGCTATCATGGCTTCTTTTCTTTCCCGAGCAGGGACAGGTGTTTCTCCTGCCTTTTTCTTGAAACAGTTCCTTGCAAAATGTCCTTTCCTTTGACAGTGATAGCAGACAATGTCTTTGGCATCTTTGTTCCCATCAGTGGAACGTTGCATGTTGCGACTTCCTCTCCAGACTTTGCGAAATGCCCGTGTGATAAGGGCAATTTCTTCATCACCATCTTCATCCTCATCATCTTCCTGAGCAAGATCGAAAGCCTTTTCAACCTTTAAAGCAATGCTTTGAGATTTTTCAGATTTTTCACTCTCTCTTCTAGAGACTTTGCTTTGTTGAATGCCTGCATTACTCTGAAGGCGAGCAACCAACTCCTCTAGAGTAATGTTCTTGATGTCATTTTGTGCCTGAAGAGCCAGAGAAAAGGCATCCCACTTTGCTGATAATCCCTGAAGAAATTGATGAGTGATCTTCCATTCAGGAATTGTTTCTCCTAGAAACTCCAGTTGACCTACATATCCCTGAAATCGAGAATGAAACTCATCAAGAGATTCATTCTTTCCTTGAACAGCGCTATCATATTCCTTAGTGAGTGCAAAAATTCTGTTCTTCTTGATATCTTCGTTTCCCTCATACATCCTTTTGAGTGCATTGAAGATATCATGGGCAGTTTTGTAGCGGAGGACTTTTCTTTGATCAGAAGGACCTAGAGCTGCAAGCATGACTTTCTTGGCTCGCATGTTGAGTTCCAGAACCTTGTAATCAGCGTCTTGATAGTCAGCCCTCGACTTTAATTTGACTCCAGAGGGATCAGTAGGATCAAGAATTTTGATATCACCAAACTCTACCACTTTCCACATCTGTCCATGGAGCGAACATATATGCGACTCGATCTGTTCCACCCAATAAGAGAATTCTCCAAACTTGAGCACCGGGGGTTTCCAGAACGAATCATTGATGGCGGTTTGTGAACCCATACTTCCTGCAAATCTAACAAAAATCTAGAGACCAGGCTCTGATACCAATTGTTGGATCGATTAGTACAGTTACTTCCTAGGGAACAATAGGTATTGTTCCTCAGGAGGTATAACAGCGGAATAATAATATGCAAGAAGTGAACTTTGACGCAAGATTTAGAGTGGAAACCTCAACCAATTTGTGTTGAGTAAAACCACTACCTTCAAGCTTCTCACTTGAAGGATTTAGAAAGGTGTACTTATCTTATTGATTTCTCGTTCGTTACAAAAGAGAGCTCGGATTACGATCACGAATCACTCCTCTCACTCGAGCCCGAACTCAACAACTAAGCCTAAGGATCACCCTTCTTCTTCTTCTCTAAATCTCTCAGTCGTACAACTTTAATCAAAGCGTCAAAACGTTTCTGTGTCTAAACCCTTGCTTTTATACTTAGATCGTCTAGGATAAAAATATGGAAATAAATTTCTAAGAAAATAATATCTTTTAGCAAAAGATAATATTTCCTTCCATAATATCTTTAACCGCCTAACCGCCGAGATCGCAATCTTCCTTGAATATCTTTTCTTCGAGTATATCTTCTTCGAATATCTTCTTCTCAGATCTTTCCTTTAGAAACGCAATCCCTTGTCTTGCTCCCTTTTCGGTCTAGCTTTCCTAAGATAGAATATCGCTGTGTACCACTGTGTAACGTTCCTTTCTGAGTAGCGATCCTGAAACACTCAGACATTTCATTAGCAGAATGTTTGTCTCCATTCAAAACCGAAGGACCCTCAACAAGAATCAGTCTCAATCAACAAGTGCGGGTGCTGCAGATCAGTAGAAATGATAATTCCGTGTATAACGGCCTGAAGTTCAGCTTCCAAGTTAATTACGGAGAAATAATAATAATTTTGTCATAAATTAGTTTTGTTAAATATTGGACTACTACGTATCTCAAAACTTACAAGGACTTGTATTTTAGATGGAGAGTATGTGTCTTAAAACATACGATAGAGAATCTGTTCTTAGAAAAACACCCTTTTTTAAAATATGTAAAATAAAAAAATTCTACCGTGTCTTAGCTAGCAACTGGTGTTGCAAGTGGCCTGTAATTTTATCTTAGGTGTTAAGATGAAAGAATCATTTGCTTTCTTGCTTCTCTTAGCACTGTAATTTTATACTCCTGAAAGAGACTTCGTAGACTTAGAAAAACAGAATGGACACAAGAATTTATTAACGCAGTTCGGATCAGAAGATCTATCCTACGTATGCAGAGTCCCAAGAGAGGTTACAGAGGGAGACTCGTCAATCTACTAAACAACAAAAGGTTATGAACAAATCCAATTCAAAGCCAACAAAAGAAACTAACAAACTCAGAGAAGAATAGAGGCACACAAGTCAGAGAACAAGGGATGAAAACCAGAGAGAGTCCCTTGGATGGATAACCTCAAGGCTTTGAGCAAAGCTTCGAACCAACACCTTAGAACACGTACTCTTCTTCTTCCCTCTTTATGTCCTCTCAAAGATTCATACCAAAACTCCCATCAACTCTGGATGCTCCAGAGAATCGCTCTCAAGAGAACTCTCTAGGATACAATTTTCTAAAGTAGCCAAGAAAGAGAGGAAATAATACGGCTCTTAAGGTTAGATGAGAGGTTATACATCTCGTTATCTAATTGCTCACACGTCCCGTTCCGACACTAGGACAAATTTCTACAAGATAAACAATTAGAGATAGACTTAAGCTTCAACAAAGAAGTCGAAGGCCCAAAACCATCACAATTGTAGCGAGGGCCCAAGATACAGAAACAGGCAAAGCCAAGCTAAAACACTCAAATAACCGAGTTCAGAGCTTTAAGGTTTGGCTAGAGCCAAATGGCTCAGTGTCTCTAGCGATCTAGTGACTCGATGGAATACTAATCTATTGTGGTTGTCAAATAAACCAATAATACAATGGTTGATCATACTTTATATTCAACAACTTAAAATTAAATTACATTACAATCCACAAACCAATGTATCATAATTCATGAGTCATGTCATAAGTCTAAACCAAACGAACCCATAGTGTAATATACACTAATATATAGAAGAAGGTCATGTTAGAAAACTACGACTCTTCCCTTTTTTCATGTTGTTAAAGATGGGAGTGGAACAATTAGACTTGCAAACTAATTTTATATGCCAAAAACGAGACTGAGACAAGGCTAATTTATTTTGTGAACAAACTAATATTTTTAGTAAACTAACCTTTTTATATAACTCTCTTAGTTGCTTCCTTACAACTTGATTTGATTATTTTTGGATGATTACAAATTACGAGAGCATACTCCTATTTATACATATGAGGATTGGTTGAGATTGCTCAAGCGATTTGTAGATTAGTCTAGGCTCACTAATTATAGATTAATCTACAAGCTTATCATAAACTAATATCTACATCATTTCCGAACATTCTTTTCTTTTGAGCTTCTATTAAAATGTTATATAAAGCCCCATATGTTTTTGGGCTAATGGAGAAAATCCAACAAATCTCCCATTTCCCAACTTAGCCTGGGTATGTCACAATGTCAATGCCTTGACAACAATCTTCGAACTTTTGGTTCGACAGTACCTTGGTCATAATGTCTGACTAGTTTTTGTCCATGTGTGCCTTATCGAGATGTAGGAATTTCTCCTCAAGAACTTCTCGGATCGAGTGATATCGAATATGATGTGCTTCGAGCGAGAGTGCATGGTTGAATTCTTCGTTAGGGAAATAGCCCTCTGGCTATCACATAGGAACACACTTATCTTGCTCTACTCCCAGTTCACGCATGAAGTTCTTCATCCATAACATCTCTTTAAAGCCATCCCTGACTGTGATGTATTCTTCTTCGATGGTGGACAAGGCAAGACACTTTTGTAGCTTCTATTGCCAGAAAAACATCCCCCCTACAAAGGAAGTCATAACCGGAAGTGGATTTCCTAGAATCCTTGTCACTGTTCAAGTTCGTATTTGTATATCCCTGCAACTCAAGCTTCCCATATCCAAAACATAGACACCTTTTTGACTTACTTTGTAGATACCGAAGGATCCATTTGACTGTTGCCCGCTGCTCCCTCCCTAGATAGGATAGGAAGCGGTTCATTACGCCAATTACATAGGTGATATTAGACCTGGGACATACCATGGCATACACAAGACTACCTATTGCTGATGCGTAAGGGGTAGTCTTCATTTTCAGATTCTCCTCCTCACCTATTGAGCTCTGCTGCGAATTGAGCTTGAAATGTATGGAAAGTGGAGTGCTCACCGACTTTTACTTTTGCATGTTGAATCTCTCCAACACCTATTCAATGTATTCGTCTTGGGGATAGCCATAACAACTTCTTCCATCTATCTCGAGGGATCTTCATCCCAAGGTCTTGCAGGTCCCAAGTCTTTCATGGCAATACTCTAGTATTTCTTTATAACGGGTACCTATGATAAACATGTCATCAACGTAAAGAAGAAGTATGAGGAAGTCACCGCTTGCGTACCTCTTCATGAAGACACAATGGTCACTCATGGTTATCTTGAAGTCAGATCTGCTATGAAAGAGTCGAACTTCTTGTACCACTGCCTTGGGGCCTGCTTTAGGCTATAAAGACGATTCTCAGTCAACATACCAAATTTTCTTTCCTAGGACCTTAAACCCTTCAGTTTTTTTCCATGTATATATCTCTTCCTAGAGGTCACCATGGAAGAAGGTTGTCTTGACGTCGAGTTGATCAATCTCCAAATCTAGCTAGACCAAGTACTACTCGGATAGATGACATCTGCACCACCCAGAGAGAATATCTCTTCAATTTGATGCCTTTCTTCTAATTGAATCCTTTCACGACCACTCGTGCCTTGTATAGGGGCTTTGAGCTTCTCTCCTCAGACTTTATCCAATACACCCATTTGGTCTTCAAGGATCTCTTCCCTTTTGGTACCTCCGACAACTTACATGTGTGGGTCTCATGCAAGGCCAACATTTCATCTTGGATGTCTTTTATCCACTCATCCTTATGAGCGTCAATTGGATCCTCTTCATATCTTTGAGGCTCCCCTCGTCCGTGAGGGTCAGATACTCCTCTTGATTGTATCAGGTAGACGGTTTCTTATCTCTAGAAGACCGTCTTGGCTCAAGCTTTGGATTTAGCTCTGGTTGGGTGCTTGACTCTTCTTCTGCTTCCAACGACTCCTCTTCATCCATCTCTTGATCATCCTATTTTTGAGTAGGGTCACCTTCTTCATTGTTAGCATCATCGTTCTCGACTGCTTCTTCTGGATTGTCATGTTTTTTTTAGAAGGATGATGTCTCTGCTCCTACTTGCCCTTGACCCCGTCTTTTATTATCTCTGGATGTCTTCAATTGTTTTGTCCTCAAAGAACACCATACTTCTACTTCTAACTATTTTTCTATTGATCGGATCCCAAAGCCAATAACCTCACTCCTTGGTCTTCGTATCTAGCTTGTCTTGTTCATCCTTGAGGATGTGAGCTAATTCTCTGTACCCGAACACCTTCAAGTGGTTGTGGGAGACCTTCCCTCTCGACGAAACTTCTTCAAGGACATCTCCATCCAAATAAATTAATGGTGTGAGGCTAATGATGCCGATCACGGTCATCATAGCTTCTCCCCGAAATGACTTTGACAACTTAGTGTGAGAGGGAGAAACATCGTTTATCATGATAGGTTATTTTTATTTCTATTTGCACTAATACAAATTATTTTTCAGATATTTCTATGTTTTTATGTCATCTTATATGCTTTCTCCCTACATGTTCCGGGTAAAGATGTTCAGATGTGGCGGCTTAGGTGGATTCGTCTCCATTCTGATCCCACTAGATTTGCATAATGCCTCAAATGGACCTCGATACGCACCACCATTATCAGACGAACACACTTGAGTTTTTGGCCCATCTCTTGTTCTACTCAGGCTACAAACTCCTTGAAAGCATCAAGAACTATATCTTTGGATTTCAACAAATGAATCTAAATCTTCCTTGAATGGTCATCGATGTAGGTGATGAAGTATGATACACCTTCAATGGATTTCTCCAACATGGAGCACACAATGGTGTGCACGAGATCAGGAATGCGTTTTTTTTCTCGTAAGTGCGGAAGATCTCTAGAAAGCGACTCTATGTTGTTTACCATCTAAACAGTCAGAGCATGGTTCAAGGGATGTACCTTTCATATGAGGGAGGAGCTGCTTCCGAGTGAGGATATGAAGACCCTTCTCGCTCATATGCTCGAGCCTTTAATTCCATATCCTCATATTAGTGCTAACAAGATTAACCTCCTCCTTGCAGAACTTATCTTGTGTCACGTATAGTGATCCTTCTTTACTTCCACGAGCATTTGCCAAGCTTCCTTTGATGAGCTTCCTTTTTCCATAACCAAAGTGGTTCCTTAATTAGACCAACATCATCAAGCTTTCCAGCTAATATGAGATTAAGGCGCATGTCAGGAACATGCCTCGCATTATCAAGCTTTCCAGTTGATATGAGATTAAGTCCTCCTTCCCAACAATCTTGTTTCACCCCTCATTCCCATTTTGTGAGGGGTGACACGTAAGGAAGCACTAGAGTCGATGATCCAAGATCTATCATAAGAGGCAATGTTTAGAATATTAACTTCTACGACAAGATATACATCTTCTTCTTTTCTTTTTACGACAGTGGTGGTTATGCCATCTTGCCTCTTCGATGGGTTGAACCGGTCTGGCTTAACGTTACTCATCTATTGGTCTTTCTTGAGATATTGGCAATCCGATCTCATGTGGCCTACCTTGCCACAATAGGAACATGTAACCCTCGTGCGACTTGGATCTCCCTCGACTTTTAGTACGTCCACGTGTCTCGTATCTGCCCCGGTTATCTATAATGTTTTCCTATGTCTGAGTGTTTCTCCATGGCTTCTTCTCTTAGAACACTATCACTGATGGTATCCATGGTAATCTTTCCCTATGGTGTCGAGTCGCTGATAATGAACACCAACATGTCCCAAATCTCTGGCTGAGAGATAAGAAGTAGAAGGACTAACTTCTCATCTTCAACCTTCACGACTTTAGTGGGCTGATTTGCACCCCCTTGAAATTGTTGTAGTGATCAATGATGCTCTTTCCATCCTTATACTCCAACTCTACCAAGTATAGAACAACACGAGCCTTGTTACGAGGTGTTTTCTTTTGAATCACGGAATTGAGTTTAGTTCATATTTCACACAATGGTTGCCCATTTAGTTGTGGTCATTCAATAATTTATTAATATCTCTCTCTTAGATTTTCTAATACCCATTTTTAATACACATCTATGTTTATCATTATCCCAATGGTTACCCATTAATTTGTGGTCATCAATCTTCTCTTTCATAATTTTTTATTAATATTATGACATGTGCGGTCAAATAAAGTTGTGTTTTTGGGACACTTGTCATGCACATGTGAACGTCCATTTGATACCCATGGTCATCACAATACCCTGGGTATTGAGTCTCTCTCTTCCAAAATCCACTTTTTCATTAGTTTAATAATATTTTTAGTTTATCTCTCCCAATACCCACCCAAAGTGGTGACCCATTGAGTATGCTCTAAGTAGATACATCCTCAAAGAGAGTTTATGTACTTACGAATTATGACGACCATCTTCCGATTTAGAAGCTCCCAGTCCTTGATGCTCTTTCCTTCGGACTTGTCCTTGTGGATGATGAGTTCATGCAAAATCCTTGCAATATAAGTGATGTTTTTCCAATACGAGTAGTCCACCGCAAGCTTGAACATGTCACTTTCATAAGTGACGTTATCCTCCATCTTCAATTGCACGAGCTATTCGGGATCGTAATCGAACTTGACTCTGATACAACTTGTTGGGAAGAACTTAAACTTTTTTCCTCTTTCACATGTTGAAGATGAAAATGAAACAACTAAACTTGCAAGATAATTTTATATGTTGGGAACAAAACTAAGAAAAGGCTAAAGTTTGGTGGGCAAACTAAGAAAATTAATTAGGGAACTAACCCTCTTGCTTTCTTCCTTAAACCTTGATTTGCTTAGTTTTGGATGAGTAAAAATTGGGAGAGCATACCCCTATACATATGGGGGGATTAGTTTGAGATTGCTCAAGAAGTTTATAGATTAGTTTATGCTTACTAATTGTAACTTATCCTAAACTAATCTCTACATCATTGTCGACCATCCTTTTCTTTTGGACTTTTTGTAGAATAGATAAGCTCATTTTTGGGGGATGATGGAGAGAATCCAATAGGTCATAAAATAAAATTGGTTGATCGAGGTGCAGGAATTTGGACATCGTGTGAGATTGGCGACCCATATTAACTTTAGAGACTTGGTCAAATCCGCTGGTGTTGAGTTCTATCCTTTGGCTGGTGACCCTCGGATTCTAATAGGATGTAAGTTTCAATAATAAAACAAAGGGTTGTATTTATTTTATGTTATTTTTCAATCAAAAAGAGTTTGAGGTAGTTAATTATCTGCAGATATGGTGAAAACTAAAGGGCGCATGCCATCTATAGCCGGAGATATACCAACTCAAAGGAAGCAAGTGAAGGCTATAATTCAGTCTGTTTTTCCTGCATGTACCCACCCCGATACCGAAACTGGTGAACCTTTTACAGCTCAAGCAATTATCGCCAATCCTCCTGCCTATGGTAAGTTCAAATACACAACAGTAACAACATTTTCCATCGTATTAAAAAAAAGCTCAGTTAGAAGGTTTGGATGGACCTCCAAATTAAAGCACATTAGCCTAAAATTTGTGTTTGTGTGAAGAATTGAAAGCAAAAGAAGAGTAGAATGCTTGATTACTTCATTGAATTACAACAAGAATTACAGAGGAAGGTTTTATACAGAACCAGGAGGAAGAAGAGAAAGATGGCTTTCAGTTACGAGCACGTGCACAGCACATGCTTTCTCGTCTGAGTTTGTTACAATCGAACACGTGCACAACACGTGATAATAATCTCCCTATATCCCCCCTCAAATTGGAAGCTCTGGTAAGAGTCCCAATTTGGGAAGAATGGAACTGTGATGAGGTCCAGACAATGGCTTGGTGAAGATGTCAGCCAATTGTTGTTGCGTGGGAACATGGCTGAGAGTTACAAGGCCCTTGGTGAGTTGAGAACGCACATAGTAACAATCAACTTCTATGTGCTTTGTCCTTTCATGGAAGACCGGATTGCGTGCTATGTGGATTGCAGCCTGAGAGTCACAGTTGATTGGTACAGGATGAATGTCTGTAACTCCAAGTTCATTGAGCAATCGTGTGAGCCAGGCAAGTTCAGCTGTCAACCTCCTTAAAGACCTGTACTCTGCCTCTGTTGAGCTTAAAGAAATGGTTGTTTGTTTCTTTGATTTCCAGGAAATGGGAGATGTGTCTAGGAGAACAAAGTAACCACTGACAGATCTTCTAGTGCAAACACAAGTTGCCCAGTCGGAATCACAGTATGCTTGTAGATTAAGGCCAGGTGTAGAAGACAGGAGAAGAGCTGAATTCATTGTACCCTTTAGAAACCTTAGTGTATGCAATGCTGCTTTGAAGTGAACATCTGTTGGGCTATGCATAAACTGGCTCAAGTGTTGGACTGCAAAACATATGTCTGGTCTTGTGTTTGTGATGAAATTCATTTTTCCAACTAACCTTCTGTATGGTGTAGCATCTGAAAGAAAGACCCCTTTGGAGTTAGACAATTTTATTGAAGGATCAAGAGGACTGTTGGTAATAGGAGCATCCTCTGAATCAAAATCCTTTAACACCTCGAGAATGAACTTCTTTTGTGACATAACAACTCCCTTAGGTGAACTTAAGAATTCAATCCCTAGAAAATAACTGAGAGATCCTAGATCTTTGATCTTGAATCTGCCATCCAAGTAGCTCTTGATATTGTTCATTTCCATTTCATCAGTGCATGTCAACAATATGTCATCCACATATACTGCTAAGAAGACTTGAGAAGATCCCCTCTTTTTGTGAAAGAGTGAATGATCATTGGAAGATTGAACAAACCCCTGTGATAATAGAGCTTCTGAAAGTTTAGAATGCCACTGTCTGGATGCTTGTCTGAGACCATAGAGGGACTTATTCAATCTGCAAGCCATGCCTGGATGAGCATCAATGCCTTGTGGAATTTTCATGTACACTTCCTCTTCAAGGTCACCATGTAAGAAGGCATTGTTGACATCTAGTTGAGCTAAGGGCCATGAATTCTTGACTGCTACTACAATTAAACTTCGGATTGTGGTCATTTTAACCACTGGTGAGAAGGTCTCTGTGAAGTCAATGCCAGCCTTTTGTGTGCATCCTTTAATCACAAGCCTAGCTTTGTGGCGCTCCAAGGAACCATCTGCCCTATACTTCAATTTGTAAACCCATTTTGAACTTATAGGTTTCTTTCCTGGTGGGAGAGGTACAATATCCCATGTGTGTGTAGCATCCAAAGCAGCTAGCTCAGTGTCCATAGCCTGTCTCCAGTCTTCTGATGTATTAGCACTCTCAAAAGAAGTAGGTTCTGTCAACAAAGATACTTGGGAAACAAAAGCTTGACTAGTATGAGATCAGTCTTCAAAAATAATATGGGAAGATGGATCAAGTTCAGTAGAGAATACACTGTTGCAGGTTGCATTATGACAAATAAAGTCATTTAGATAAGTAGGCTCTTGTCTTGGTCTTGTTGATCTTCTTAGAGAAATGCCTGGATGAACCTCAGGAGAAATGACATGCTCAATAATAGCTTGCTCAGTATTTGGAACACTTTGAACTTCAGGAATGACAACACTTGGCATGGAATTATCATCCCATTTTGAATAATCAACAAGTGGAAATACAGCAGTAGAAAAATCTTTTATAGAAAAGAAAGGCATAATACTTTCATGAAATGTAACATCTCTGGAGTAAAAAATCTCCTTAGTATCCAGATTCAAGAGCTTGTATGCCTTCTTTGTAGATGGATATCCCAGAAACAAGCATCTCCTTGCTCTGGCTTGAAATTTGTGTCTGCCCACTGTTAGTGTAGAAGCAATAGCCAGACAACCAAAAACTCTCAAATGTGTAATAGAAGGTGCTTTAGAAAATAATATTTCATAAGGTGACTTCCCAGCTAGCACTCTAGAAGGAAATCTGTTGATCAAGTGAGCTGCAGTTGAGATAGCTTCTCCCCAAAAAATAAGAGGTAAATGTGCTTCAAACATTAGTGCCCTAGCAACTTCAAGCAAATGTTTATGTTTTCTTTCTACTACCCCATTCTGTTGAGGAGTATAAGCACATGATGTTTGATGAATAATGCCTTTATCAAGATAAAATTCAGAAACCAACTTGCTTCCACCTAATTCCATTGCATTATCAGATCTAATGATCTTTACATTGACATCAAATTGAGTGTGTACCATTGATACAAAGGATTTAAGCACAGTAAAACTGCTAGCTTTGTCTCTAAGTAAATGAACCCAAGTGGCTCTAGAAAAATCATCAACTATTGTCAAGAAGTAACTAAAACCATCATGAGTAGGTTCTCTAAATGGTCCCCATGTGTCTACATGAATTAGAGCAAAGATGGAAGTAGAACTAATAGAGCTACTAGGGAAAGGTAATCTATGATGTCTACTCTGTGCACACACAAAACAAGGTGGTAAGTCATCTTTAGACAAAGAAATTCCAGTGATCTCTTTGAGCTTGTAATATGGAAGATGGCCTAGCCTTTTGTGTGATGCTAAGTATTCCTTTATTGAAGAAGCCTTCTGATGAACATGAACAGATGATGCATTAGCTTCTGTTGGAGTGTGATCATCAGCTTGTTCAAGCAAGTAAAGGCTCCTTGATCTCTTACCAAGAGTTAGAGGCCTGCGAGCAAGCCCCTGCAACCAACAGTGTGAATCAGAAAATATAGCCAAACATTTCATCTGAGTAACCAGTTTAGATACAGACAGTAAATTGAACTTAAACTCTGGTACAAACAGAACTTCTTCAAGCAAAATATCAGTTGTTATCTGTACTGAACCAACCAAGGTGACTACCAAAGAAGAACCATTAGGAAGAGTAACTGAAATAGGAGAACTCAAAGTCTTATGAGTAATAAAAGAAGCTAAGTCATGACACATATGATCAGATGCTCCAGTATCTATGATCCAGACTTTACTACTATTAGTATGCTTAGATGCACTAAGTAGGGAAGTAGCAAAAACTTGAGAGTTACCAGCAAAATTTTCAGAACCACCAGATGTGCATTGAAGAAGGTTCTTCAGTTGAGTCAACTCTGTGGCAGAAAGACCAAAAGAAAGATTCTCTGAGCCAACCACAACATTTGAACTTGCATTTGCCTTCTTGAAGTCCTTTGGATAACCTATGATTTTGTAGCACGACTCAACCAAGTGACCAGGCCTTTTGCAATGAGTGCACACCTTAGGATTCTTGCCTTTGTAATTGTTTGGTTTCTGTGCATTAACACTAAAAGAACTTGCTTCTGTATTGAAATTAGTTACTGAGCTAATTTCTCTTTGTTGTTCCTCTTGAACAAGAAGGGAATAAGTTTGGTCAATATTTGGAATAGGAGACATGAGAAGTATGTTGCCTCTAACATCATTATATGAATCATTCAACCCCATGAGGAATTGATAGAGCTTTTGCTCATCATCAAGACCCTGCATTGCTTGTGCAGAACCACAAGAACAGCTGGGGATGGATCTCAGGGATTCAAGTTCATCCCAGAGACACTTAATCTTGGAAAAATAACTCGAAATACTATCAGTACCTTGAGCAAGAGAAGAGATTTCTTTCTGAATAGAAAACTTATGTGCGCCATTGACTCTACCATATCTTGAATTAAGCTGTGACCAAATAGCCTGAGCGGTGGTTGCAAATAGAACACTGTCTGCAATAGTGCGTTCAAGCGATCCAATCAACCAAGAAATGACAAGGTTGTTACAGCGATCCCACAGACGAAGACGGGAAGGATCTTCAGCTTCTGTGGAACGCGGATAAGAACCATCAATGAAGGCTAGTTTGTTCTTCGCGCTTAGAGCAACCCAGACTGCTCTCTTCCATGACAAAAAGCTCTTGCCGTCAAAAGCCTTGGACACCAGTAGCATTCCGGGACCATCCGATGGATAAAGATGCAGTGGATCACTAAGATCGGTGATCGGAACAAAGTTCATCACCATTTTTGCAAGAATTGCAATTACAGATAAGGAACCCTAGAAATTGGGGATTTCTGTAATCACCAAAATTTCAATCACAAACTGTGATCGAATACTCCGTTTAGCTCCAAGAAACTCTCAGAAACTAAAACCAACGCAGATCAATGATCTGTAATGCGAGACGAACTCGAATTTGAGAAAAAAATCTCAGAAAAAGTGCGGAAAGATGCGATCGAAACGCATTAGCTCTGATACCATATTTGTGTGAAGAATTGAAAGCAAAAGAAGAGTAGAATGCTTGATTACTTCATTGAATTACAACAAGAATTACAGAGGAAGGTTTTATACAGAACCAGGAGGAAGAAGAGAAAGATGGCTTTCAGTTACGAGCACGTGCACAGCACATGCTTTCTCGTCTGAGTTTGTTACAATCGAACACGTGCACAACACGTGATAATAATCTCCCTATAATTTGGAACCCAAATCTTCTCCACATAAAACTTTATCTTGGGGACATAATATATTGTTGCTTAACTTTGAACTACTTCATTTGCATACAAAATTGTGCCAAGTCTCAAACTGAAGGTTAGGTGAGCGCTTTCTGAGTTTAAACTTGAACACACGGGTATGTTGGTTTTCCAAGTCTCTCTGCAACTAATATGAACAATCCAAGAGCAAACCCAGACCAAACCTAATTTTGATACAAAATATATAAGTCTATGGTCTAATAGTTTGGAAACCGACGCCTACAAATTTAACATACATGAACATATACGCTCAATATTATGTTATCTTAATTGCTAATTGTCTTGTTGCAGGACATTCCCATGTTGCTGAAGCTCTTGGTGTACCTCTTCACATATTCTTCAGTCCCTTGGACGTACGTGAGAAATAGTCATTCAGAATACAAATTTTGCATTATGATGTCAACTATAATACCAAATTTAGCATTATAAATTTATAATGATGCCAGATTTGACATTATCCTAAACCTCTTGCTTTATAATTGGCATTTGACAGGCCAACCAACGAATTTCCTCATCCATTTGCACCTGTACCTAAAATGACTCATAATAGGGTAAGTTTATTATGGGTGATCAATATTTGTTGCTTCATTTTATGCCTTGTTTGCTTTAACTTATGAATTTAAAATGATGCAGCTCTCATATTTAATGGTTGATTTGTTCACATGGTTGGGTTTGAGGAGTTATATAAACGACTTGCGACAAAGAACACTAAGGTTATCTCCTATTGCATACTTTAGCTTGTATCATGTCTCGATATCTCACTTACCTACAACTTGTGGAGCCCTCATGTTCTTGCAAAACCAAAAGGTACATATAAACTCCGTCTTTTTTATGCTATATAATTACAATAGGATGGGTATTATAATCTACTCCCTCTGTTCCTTAATTATGTTCTCATTTTCCTTCTTTACATGAGAATTAAGGAGAGAAGAAAAGAGATGAGAGATGGATGAAAATAAGAGAAAGAATGTGTATTGAGATGAGAGAATGGTGAGAGATGAGAAATTAAAGGGTTAAGATTGAGTGAGAAAATAATGGGAGAGATAAAAATTAAAGTGTATTTTGGATGAGGGTATATTGATACAGATTTATGGTTAAAAATGAACCAAAAATGGAAAATGGAAACATAAAAAATGGACGGATAGAGTATAAGACAAGTTAAGCTAGGGAACCATATAACATACTTTAAATTTAAAACATGAGTTTATTCATAAGGATTGAGGACGATGCTTGTGACTCATGGACACAGATGTCGTGAAAGTATTGTAACATCAATATCTGATTAACATCACTTATCTGTGACTGTCCTTAATTTTTCAGAGTAAAGTTTTATCTTAAGTTTACCAAACAAGACCTTATTCTGCCCATAATTTTAGAAGATAGAATAAAAATGTTGATTCATACAGTTTTGGTAAATTCGTACGACATGCACAAATTGAGTACATCGTTCGCAATGTCCATCTGAATGAGTTACAATGTGTGTACATGGTCATTAGTTTTCATCTAAGCCATCGTCATTACACAATATTTTTCTATGATTTTTGTATACATATAACATTGGAAAATACATCGTATTACCTTCCCCAAATATATTTCTCTCATCTCTACGATCTTTTGTGTAACACCATGAGAGATTGATACAATTTGCAGATTGGGGTCACTTAGTTGATGTTGTTGGTTACTGTTTCCTTGATCTTGGATCCGAGTACGAGCCTCGAGACGAGTTGGTCGAGTGGATCCGAAAAGGGCCAAAACCAATATATATAGGGTTTGGAAGTATGGTAAGTATTTCTGAACACAACGTTACATTTTCAACTTCAGTCTCTTATCTACATTACTCGTGTTCCGACATGTGTTAATGCCAACAATAGCATTATGAAAGTATCGTCACGTTAATGTCCGTTTAATTTCGATTATCGACTCTTTAATATTTCATGATAAGGTTTTGTAAGGATTTTAGATGCTTAAAGCGGAATTTCAGGAAACGTTTTCCTAACATCTAACCAAGGATCTCATGCATAAACTAAATAGATCGTACATAGGAAAGAATAAATACCTCTTGATGCGTGTTTGAATCTCGCTGGAATGGAGAGATTAGAGCCCCAAGTGTTACTCCTCTAATTAGTCCACACGAGCAATAAACTGGATCACCTTTAAGTCTCTTCTGCTAGACCGAGTAACTCAAAGGTATAATCTTGAAACGAGGAACAATAACGAACGAACAAACAAATAACTTTTGCTCTCTCTGTTTTTGTGAATTGCGGCTGAGCACACGCCAATTTCATACGGCATCCTCTCATTTATATATAATAGGTTATCTTTATAACCCTAATAATATTATTATTATCTTACCATAATAATAGGAAAGTAGATATATCTTTATATATCTTAGCTTTTATTTTCAAGTAATAAATAACTATTATCTTATACTTGAAAAGCAATCCACTTCGTTTGTTATTTCACATAGCCCAAATACTACAGGCTTACCGACCTGCATATTTGCTTGATCCAGTCCATAAACTCTAAGTGTGTGACCTCATAGGACCCAATTATTCTAGCCATGGGCTTAACCTGATTAAACCCATAAGTCGTATTGGCCACTAGCAATAGCATGCGACTCCTAAAATATCTGGATTATTAATCTCCATAAATAGTCCTATTTCATAATAAGTAATTGCACATCCGATTAAAGGACACAATTCCTTCAGGTTTTTATTTTAAGTTTACCATACAACATCTTAACCTATAGAGTAAATGTTGTTATGTTTATGCCTGAATTATGTTAATTTGATTATATAGTACACATCTTTTGTTGTACAGCCACTTAAAAATCCTACTGAGACAACACAAATCATTATGGAAGCTCTAAGAAAAACAGGACACCGAGGAATACTTGAATGTGGTTGGGGAGATCTTGGTATATGTAAGTCCCACATTTCATTTGAATATATATATATATATATATATAAATTCTTTATTATAGTATAATAATTTATAACAAGAATCTAGTGGATTAACCCATCTAAGACGAATGTATGAAGGAGTCAAAATAGATTCATTCAAACTATAAACAAGACGGATGAATATATCTCAAACGATCCTCTAAAACCATTGTAAATGTAAACATGGGAAAATTGATACAAGTAAACTATTAAGTATGCTTTTTTCTCTGGTAAGATATAAGACAAGGGAATTTAATGCAAACATCTGAAGCTAAGAAGTGGTTTTTGCCAAAAATAAAAATAAGTGATTATTTAAATCTCTATTTAGTTTGATCTATTTTATTTTGAATTAACTTGTAGCATCAGATATACCTGGAGATATATTCCTCGTTGAAAATTGTCCTCATTATTGGCTCTTTCCGCAATGCTCTGTTGTGGTAAGTTTTATGCACATTTTGTTGGGAAATTAAGATACGTTATCTCATTCACTGATAAGTAATTTTCATTCATGTTTTGTATGCAAATTTTGATTCACAATCCAAAACCTTATATCCCGAAACTTGTCACAGATTCATCATGGTGGTGCTGGAACAACAGCTATTGGATTAAAGGCTGGGGTATGAGAAAATGAACTGATTCTACTATACACTATATGTTTTCATACTGCGTACCTTGTTGGAACTGATTTTGACTGGACTTCCGGGCACTTTTCTGGTGGGCTGCGGTCACCGGTTGTGCCGTATTATGGGAGCGTTGGCTTCGTCTCCGCGAGCACTACGCCGTAGTGTACTCACACGTCAAAATCGGGTTCCGTTTGAATGAGAAATGAAGGCTCAAAGTTGGTTGCTTGACTAAGTTCAAAGAACAATTTTGGAGCTGAATTTTGATATGGGTTTTGTCCCACATCGAAAATTGGGGTGGGAATATGAAGGGTTTATATACCCCAAACCCCATATCATTGGTAAGCCCTTGGGAGAGGTATGGAGAGAGGACACGGGGGGCCCTCACGCGGTCCGTCCGTCTGTCCGGGTCCGTGGTCTTGTGGTCTTGGGCCGTAAGCTTAGCTTCTTTTTTGAAGTTGGCTGGATCTGGAAGTTGGGCTTCCAGATTAGGTTTTGGACTGCCTCGTTGGGGACGCCCAACTGAGTCAGCAACCTCCTCCACGTTTTGCTCCACTTACTCCACAACTGACTCCCACCTCGGTGGTGTCGTCAGTTCCGAGAATACCTCCTCTAACAAACCCAGAATCTCTATTTAAGAGAGTTCTGGTGCTCATTCTCAGGCATCCGAAAAATCACAGCAATCCTCCCTTCTTCTTCTTCTTCTTCTTCTTCTCTGAGAGTACAACGCAGAACAGTGGTTCGTTGGCTTCTGTTTTTGATTGTGCAAACCAGAAGAATTCGTAGTTGTATCCTGGGATTCTCGACTCTACGCAGCAGATTCGTCAAGAACGATTCGGTAAAATTCTTTCTTAATTCTGTTCTTCGTTTTAATTCTTTACAGATTGTTATTCTGCGAAATACAGGTCTTACATACCTAACATCTAGTTTACATATCTTGCAGTGTCCAACAAGTTTAGTACCATTTTGCAGGGATCAATTCTTCTGGGCTGATATGATCTATGAGAAAGGATTAGCTCCAAAACCAATACTTATTAATCAACTCAGTGTTGAAGCCCTATCAAATGCTACAAGAATTATGCTCCAGCCAGAGGTAACTAGTTAACATTGTGTATGTTTTCCTATTATCAAATGTGTCACTCAAAACAAATTCTTTGCTACTTAGGTGAAATCTCGAGTGGTGTAAATATCAAAACTGATCGAGAAAGAAGACGGTGTTGGTGCTGCAGTTGACGCGTTTCATCGCCACTTACCTCCCGAGTTACCATTACGCATTGCATATTCTTCAGACAACGATTGTCCAAACTCTCTGCAGCAAATCTTTATGAAGATTGGACTTGTGTTGTTTTATATGTTGATAGGATTACTTGATTTGTTCATGTTATAGCTAATTATCGCGTCATTCATTTGATATATCCATTGTTCACCTTAATCTAGAAATCTGAGTGATCATTCATACGTATTAAGTGTATATGATTCTTTATACGAACAACTTAATAAAGAAACTGTTATCTTGATTTTTTTTTATATATTCATCCCAAGTTCGCTACATATAAAATCCACACAAAATAAATATAATCCATTTAATTTGTTATTTTGTTGCAAGTTTTAGTAACATTTGATGTGTTATCTCGCATTGGGAGTTGTCAGTTGATTTTTGCTGATGTACGAGTACAAATGAATTCTATAAAAATTGGTAATACCAACTCACAAGACAAAGTTTCAATCCACCCAAAAAATTGAGGTATTATGATTCAAATGAATCTGTAGCTCAAATCCTACCACATTCTCAATTTTATGTATATAAAGAAACACAACCCTTCTAGTCTTACATACCAAACAAGCACAAAGCGGCATGAAACACAATGTGATATCAAATAAAGGCTTGTTTGATATTGATATCCTGATATCAAAATGACTCATATCCATACCTGATGTTTGGTATATCAGTATATGGATATCAATTCGATGTCCTCATATCTGAATTTTCAATAAGCCTGATATACCCCCTTTTTCAAGGGTTATCAATGATATCTCTCTCATTCTAAAATCAAATTATCGTCTCTTCTCCTCCTCCCCCTCTCTTCTCCTCCCCACAATGACATAGCTATTCTTCCAAGTTATTCATCAAAGTCGATTATCTTCAAACAATTTGGCCAGATCTTTATCGAGTGGTGTCTCTCTTCACTTCAATCTCAACATTATCTTTTTCTTAAAGGTAAAAATCTTTTAATTTCAGATCTAGGGTTTAGTTTTGCTTTAAGCAAAAATTTATATGGACTGCTTAATTATCTTGATTTTATATAAAAATTACTGTCAAATCTAGGGCTTTCTATGGAAATATTTTATATAAAAATTACTGTCAAATCTAGGGCTTTGTATGGAAATTATATAGATACTACTTCGTTTGACATCTTGTAGGTTATTCGAGTGCTCCTTGCTATTTTTTTAGATACAAGAATTATACATGGGTTTGGGTTTCGATGGCTGAAGACAAACTTCCACACTATACTTATTTTTGGCGGATGTTCAACACTATATTTGTTACATGTACTTCGTTTGACATCCTATAGGTTCTTTTGGATTTGAATTACTTTTTTGGTGGAACTTCAACACTATATTTCTTTTGGATTTGAATTACATAGATTTTTTTGACATCCCGTAGGTTATTCGATTTTATTAATCTTCAAATATTCTTCTCGCTAGTTATATTAATCTTGCTTGTCCTTTTCTTTTGGATATTCATATTGTTTTTGTAGTATTTTTTATGGGTGAAAAGTAGATTAATTTTTTATTTTATAGAATTGATTGATATGAACTTGATTCAATAAAGAGAAAGAAAGAAAGATAAGAGCTTGCACAAGTAACAATTATACTTGTTACGAAACTCATCGTCGTTGCTACAACAATGATTCGCAAACGAGTGTATCAAATCAAAGAGGTTCCGATGAGCTATATATTCTTTGAAGTCCATCCCTTCTTTTCAATTCTAACTCAAGGCCAGATAGTTAGTGTGTCTGCATTATTGCACAACCTCATCCGTAACCTCATCCGTAAATACATGTCAATTGATGTTGGGTTGGACCTTAATATCGGGGAAGAGGAAGATGAGGAGGAAGAGGATGAGCTTGAGGAGGAAGAATGGGAGGAAAATGAACCAACTGAATACATCACACAAGTTTCTACATCAGTTGCTTGGGGTGACTTCAGAAAGCTCATGGCTCATACATTATATAAGAATTGGAGATTTAGCTCTAGTTGATTAGCCTTTACAAGTCTACTTTTTTTTTTTTGCTTGTGATTTGAATGTCTTGTACTAGTTTACAAATGTTAGTAAAATTAGCTAAGCATGTATACCTTTATATGTTTGTTTCAGTGTTTGTAAAACTATTTGGTTTCATTATGATTGAACTGTGTGTTTGTGTGAAGTTTAGGTGATTGGATTATATTTTCGTGTGTGTTGTATATGAAACATTTGATATTTTTAGGATGAATGATTCAAGTCAAGCTACTGGATGTGGGAAGAACATAGGAAGTGGAGTCATTTAGAGGAGGAGATGATGTTGGATTTCATAATGGAGCTAAAACTTGACCCTCGTTGGAAATGTGAGAGTGTTTTATAGAATGAATTTCATCAATGTGTGGCAGAAAAGATGATAAATAAGTCTCCATCATGTGGGCTGAATATTTCACAAATTGAATCAAAGATCAAATTCTTGAAGGAAAAGTATATTGTTATCCATGATAGGCTCAAGTTATCGGGATTCCAATGGGATGATGATGCTAAGCAGGTTCAATGTGAGATAATAGCTTTTGATGAATTTTGTGCGGTAATTTCTTAATTTTATTAATTTTATTAACTGCATAATTTTAGGTGTTTACTAGACTTTTTGGACCAGCGCTACGCGCGGGTTTTACGGCCTATAAAACTTCACACCTTGCGGAACCGAAGACTAGAAGATGATGATAAGTTTCATACAGATCCACTATAGACATATGTTGGTGGGTCAAAATCTTCATTTGAGTGACATATTCGTAAACGTATGAGAGAAATAGAAAAAAAAAATTACATAAATTAGAAACAAAGCATTAAATGCAGTGTGATTTATTGGAGAAACCCCTAATTTTATAATATATATATATATATATATTAAGATATACGTGATTGGAAAAATAATTAATTGCATTTTCACTATATAACTCATATTATATATTATTTTTCAGCGACATCCTAGGGGGAAGAGTTTATGGAAGAGTAAAGTTCTACTATTTGAGAAGTTAGAGCTTTTTTTTGGTCCAGATCGAGCGAATGGGAGTAGGGTTGAAGAAATGGATGATAGCATCAACAACACATACAAAGAGTTTATTGATCTAGATAATGAAGTAGAGGATTAAGATGTGACTGAATTGCCAACACTATCCGCTTGAAGAAGCTAAAGAAAGGTAAAATGCCCTCTTTGATTTACTAAAAAGAATGAGGCCAATGATAAGTTTGTGATTGTCATCGGTGAAATCAAATATCATATGGGCACAATAACAAATACTTTAAAAGAGGTCCAAAAGCGTGAACAAGATATTGTGGAGCAAAAGAAAAACTTGCTATCCGAGATTGCTATGATAGAGGGAGTTTCTAAAATTGATGCAATTGATGCTACTAGCTTTCTTTCAAGGAATCCAAGTGAGCTTGATGCCTTCTATAGTTGTCCAAATGATGAATAGAAGAAGTTGTATGTGGAGAGCCTCATTGTCAGATTTCGTGGTGGGCATGTGGATGCAACTTGAGTAAGAGAAAGAAGCATGAAAGATAATATTTTTGGTTTGTGATTGCAAGGTCATTTTGATTGTGTAATTTTTTGTGAGCTTTTGCATAACTAATCTATCGAATATTCATTCCTGTTATATTACCTTATGCTATGGATGTACATGTAATACATGATCTTTTGACTTTCCCATGTATTGGCCTGTAAAAAGGCTTGAAATTTTCTTAGACAAATGAGAAGAACACATATTCTTTCTCTCTACTCTTTTACTCTCTTACTCTCTACTCTCTTCTTCTAGTCCAAGTATATTGATTTGTAACACGTTATCAGCAGGACTGCTCACGGTAATCGATCCTTCACCGAATTTCTTATAGTATAATGTGATACTATTTTTCTTTGCTTTTGATCTTATCCCTTGAGGTGGATAATATATAATCATCTCCCGAAGATGATGATTTACGTAATTTGATCTTTTATTATCTCCTGAAGTGGATATATATTATCACCTCTCAAAGAAGATGAATTTACATGATTCAATCTCGTTTTATCCCCTGAAGTGGACATATATAATCATCTCCCGAAGAAGATGAATTTCCGTGATTGATCATGTATTATTTTTCGATTATCAGTACTTATTGAAATGAGAAGAACACATATCCATTCCTGTTATATTACCTTATGTTATGGATGTACATGTAATACATGACCTTTTGACTTTCCCATGTATTAGCCTATAAAAAGGCTTGAGATTTTCTTAGACAAATGAGAAGAACACATATTCTTTCTCTTTACTCTCTTACTCTCTAACTCTCTACTCTCTTCTTCTAGTCCAAGTATATTGATTTGTAACACGTTAGCAACACGACTGCTCACGGTAATCGATCCTTCACCGAATTTCTTATAGTATAATGTGATACTATTTTTCTTTGCTTTTGATCTTATCCCTTGAGGTGGATAATATATAATCATCTCCCGAAGATGATGATTTACGTAATTTGATCTTTTATTATCTCCTGAAGTGGATATATATTATCACCTCTCAAAGAAGATGAATTTACATGATTCAATCTCGTTTTATCCCCTGAAGTGGACATATATAATCATCTCCCGAAGAAGATGAATTTCCGTGATTGATCATGTATTATTTTTCGATTATCAGTACTTATTGAAATGAGAAGAACACATATCCATTCCTGTTATATTACCTTATGTTATGGATGTACATGTAATACATGACCTTTTGACTTTCCCATGTATTAGCCTATAAAAAGGCTTGAGATTTTCTTAGACAAATGAGAAGAACACATATTCTTTCTCTTTACTCTCTTACTCTCTAACTCTCTACTCTCTTCTTCTAGTCCAAGTATATTGATTTGTAACACGTTAGCAACACGACTGCTCACGGTAATCGATCCTTCACCGAATTTCTTATAGTATAATGTGATACTATTTTTCTTTGCTTTTGAACTTATCCCTTGAAGTGGATAATATATAATCATCTCCCGAAGATGATGATTTACGTAATTTGATCTTTTATTATCTCCTGAAGTGGATATATATTATCATCTCTCAAAGAAGATGAATTTACATGATTCAATCTCGTTTTATCCTCTGAAGTGGACATATATAATCATCTCCCGAAGAAGATGAATTTTCGTGATTGATCATGTATTATTTTTCGATTATGAGTACTTATCGAAATGAGATTAGTTTTTTATTTTATACCGCATATTGTTTCGTATACCGATGAGTAATTTATTTTGAGAATGAAAAAAATTAATTAAGTTATATACTCCATGTCAAACTTCCATATGCTAGTACATCATTCCATCAATTTTTACATCCGTTTTTTTTATCCATTTATTAGTATTAATGGACCTTAGTAGTTGCATATTAAAGGGTAAGTTTGACTAATGATGCTGCATGTTTTTTTATCCGTTCAAACACTAAATGGTGCATACGTTTTTTTTTTTACCTTGAATGTTTCTTTTTTAAGTAACTTTGACTTTTGAATCCTTAATTATTATTTTAAAGTTAACTTATTAGTACTTGCATATTGAAACTATAGTAATTTCAATTTCATATACGGATATTGAATGTTGCACATATATCTCATATGTTATTTTTCTATTTATTTATATAGATGACTAATTTGGCTAGGTTGGAATTTACGGCCCTTGATGTTACCGAAAGTAACTATCTTACATGGGTCGTAGATGCTGAATTGCATCTCTCAAGCAACAAGTTGGAAGAAACTGTGAAAGAAAATGCTAGCGCATCCCCGCAGGATTGTGCCAAAGCAATGATTTTACTTCGTCATCATCTCCACGAGGACCTGAAAGCTCAATATTTGACACTCAAAAATCCTTTTGAACCCTGGATGAGTTTGAAGGAACGTTTTGAGCATTACAAAACTGTCTTTTTACCTCGTGCAAGGTTTGAATGGATGCACTTGAGGTTCCAAGATTTTCAAAAGGTCTTTGAATATAACTCTGAATTATTTCGTATTGTTTCCACATTAAGGCTATGTGGAGAGAGTATAGAAGATGGTGATTTGCTTGAGAAAACATTCTCTACTTTCCATGCTAATAACTTTGTGCTCCAACAGCAGTATATGGCACATGGGTTCAAAACCTATTCAAAGTTATTGTCTTGCTTGATTTCAGCGGAAGAAAACAATCAATTGCTTCTCAATAATCATCAAACCTGACCTACTGGTTCCACACCACTACCTGACTCGTATAGAGTTGCCCCTAATGCAAATGTTACCTCCTCCCGTAGAGGATGTGGTAGATCCCGAGGGCGTGGTAATCGTCGTGGTAGCGATCATGGTGGAGGTCGTGGTGGCTACCATGGAAGCGTCCGTGGTGGAAGTCGTGGTGGTTTCGGGCAAGGGAACAAGCCTAAGAAGCAAAATCAGCAAGAAAAACCAAAATCTCAATCTACTGATACTTGCTATAGGTGTCGAGGAGTTGGGCATTGGTCTCGACTTTGTCGTGCACCACAACACCTGGTAGAATTATATCAAGCCTCTTTGAAGGGCAAGGGAAAAAGTGTTGAACCAACCTTGTTAAGGGTAGCAATTTTGCCAACACCCACCTTGAGGCAACAGATTTTCTCCAACAAGTTGATACCGACAATGGATTGCTCGATGTGAAGTTTGGCGATTATGAGGATAACTTTATGATGGAACCGAATTTTCCGGGTTCCGTTGGTGTCGGATAATGGGAGCGTTGGCTTCGTCTCCGCAAGCACTATTTCTTAATATGCTCATTTATATAATCCGGGTTCCGTTTGAATGAGAAATAAGGAAGTTACATTTAATGTAACTAAGTTGAATTTTGAGGATTAATGTGTATCTCACATTGATTAGGAGGAGAAAAACTCACTAATATATAAACTAGGAGTGGATTGTAATGGATGTGATTGGGCCAGAGGAGGCTATTTTGGTGGGCTTGGGCCTTCGAAGACCACACGCGCGCGGTTCGGTTCGGATCGGCTCGGCTCGTGGCTCGTGAGCTCGTGGGCTCCTTGGTCTCATTAGTCTCATTGGATGGGCCGTAGGCCCGAGGAGAAGGTTGTCTTTTTGGGCCTAGCTCAAGTGTGATATGACTTTTGGGCTTCTTTTAAACAAGCCTCATTCAGTCAACCAGAGCATTCAAGCTGCATATTGCGGGTATTAATGTCACGCGGAAAAATCCGAGCAACTTAATGCCACGCGGTGTTGACTTGGACCAGCCATATTAAGTCACCAGATCCGCCCATTAATCCACACGGATTGGGCCATTCATTACATGGATTCTCTCCTGCAACCTATAAAAGGAGGCTCTGCAGAACTCAAAAACACACATTCGAAAGTTTCTCATTCTCCTTCCTTCACTCGGTTTTAAACTCTATCATCTCTTCCTCTTCTCTTGTTCGAGTCTGAGAGTACACACAGTCTAGAGTTCGTCGGCTTTTTCTTTTGGGTTGTGCAAAGCAGCAGTGATATCGGTTTTATCCTGGGATTCGGAATGCCGGTAATCGTCACACTACAAGGCGTTTTCAGAAATTAAGGAAAGACATTCCGATCTCGACTCTGCTTAAGTTCAACCGTACGATTTGGTATTGGTTCGATTGTTTTCTCTTCTCCTTAATAATGATTTATTCTTGTATTTTATACATATTTATAAGTTTTAGAAAATAGGATTCCTACAATCTTAATTCCGAAAAAAAAATTCCTTATGTTTCTACGACTAATAAATTTGTTTCTTTGAGTAAACAGGTTAAGGCGAAGTCGGTAAACATTTTATTCTCGTTTTTGGGACGAGAAACTCCGAAAAAAAAATTGTATATTCATTTCGAATTTAATCTGAATTGATTAAATTATTTATATATTTATTCGAGTTAAATATATTGAAAATCGGCTTTTAATTTATTAAATTAAATTCGTACACAATTAATTAATTAAATTAGATTCGGAAAATTAATTAATTAATTAAATAAAATCGGAAATAATTTTTTATTTATTTCCTACTGTTTCGTTTTTGTATTTGTTCTAATCTGTTTCAATTTTACTTGGTCTCAGAATTGAAAAATGACTAACGGAAACGACAACGTTGTGGATGGTACCGCTACAACTAAGAGTGGTGAGTCGACACTCCAAATTTAGTTTGGAGATGGTCTGCCATCAGTGACTCTAGAACAGAATAATGTTCAGAACCCTGAAATGACTAAGGTCAATGACCCACTTCTGGTCGAGAACCAGGCTCGGGTCATACCGAAACCAGGTGCACAGCCTCAAACAAGCCATCTGTTGGACTTGTCGGATGATCAAATGCCCCATGTGAGGGTACCGGAAAGGTCGTACACGGCTAGCATGCCAAGTGCATTTCATGCTGGAGTTTTGCCCGATATGTTTGCCGGGAAGGGATTCATGATTTGGTCTCAAAAGAAACAATCTACTATATAAATACTAAAGCAGAATGCCTTACTCTCACCTTAGCTATGCCACGTGGCAAAAAGGCTTTTCAGCCTATCCACGTGTCTGCCACGTGTCATTACACGATTCGTTGTTTTTCTATTTTTTTCCAGAATTTTTTTTTGTCAAACAGCTGTGTTTTCATCTATTTGGCAAGTGTATTAACACCGATTTATGTTTTTTGTGGTAAGTTTTATGCTGCTAACGTGTGAAACTTTTTTTGGTAATTCATTCTACAATCCAATTGACCTAAAAGGCTGAAAACAATTGCCCTAATTCGTTTTAAAAAACGCCCATAATTTTAAACCTGTAATACAAAAAACGCCCATAACCAATTGATGATATGAAGTAAAACAGAAAGTGCTTTAAACCTGTAATGCAAAAAAAAAAATGAAACACAAGAAAAATGAAGACATTATTACATATTAACTAGCTAAAGACCTGATATGAAATTACATAAATTACACAAACATGAAACCCTAAAAGATGAAGACATTATTACAATAATTTCTGCATAATTAAAAAAAGAACCCTAAATCTCGAAGCAAATATGGAAATACCTTCAAAACAATGTGCACAAGCTGTACTGGAAGCAAATCTGTAACAATATATGTAAATAAAGAAAGGAAATATCGGCTAAGAAATTTTTCTTTGCACAATCTTCTTTGCCAGACAACCGAATATTTTTCTTGCCAGCATATCTTCATTACTAAAAACTATTAAATGAAATATCACGACTATACAAGCCAAAGGTGCTTGGTAAATATTTAGTTCCACCAATACAAAAGATCACGATTCTATTATTTATTCTTAACCAAAATTATAATTGTTGTTTTCATTATAAAAAGAACATATTCTTTCATTCACAAATCACAAATCGATTATTCAGTCTTCCCCTACAACACTCTTTTTCTCAGATCTAAGATCTTGAAGGTTTGATTTATTAGGATGTTCAAAGCTGCTACAAAAGATGATGGATCTCTAAAAAACCGATGGAGAAAAGCTAATCATGAAGTTTATAGATACAAGGTATTGATAATAACTTATTTTTTATTTTTTGCAGAAAGATTAGGTTTCATTTTCTACATAACAGCTAATAGAAGTGATTATGCAGAAATTTAATGCAGAAACGTAATTGATCTAATATGCAAAAAAGTTCTGAAGGCAAGTTCTAAAGCCCTGCATGACTGAAGATATTCCTACTCATGGCTTTCAATTCACAGATTTTGAGTGTATGATAATTCACTACATGAGAATACTCATTATGGTTAGTATTATAAACTAAATCAACACATTTTTGCTTCACTTATTCTCATACCTAACTGATCTGTTGTTGTTTTTCTTAATCGCTTCAGATCTTATTGGGCTGTTGGCTGGAATTGGAGATATAGTTAATTGGTCTGCTAAAAAAACCTGATGGAAAAAGGGTACCGTTGAAGTTAATGGATACCAGGTATGGTTTTGGATTAATATAGTGCAGATCTACAGTTTTAACATAAACTGCAGAAATATTCTGCAGTTTATGAATTTTAACAAAATCTGTAAAATGGTTATACAGATCTGTTTCTGCATACAGTTTAATCCTTTTATATATTAAAAACTGCTACTATTTGATATTTATATGCAAAAAAGTATTAGAACTAAACTATGTTCTTTTATTCTTTCTTACATTTTAACAGAAATAGAAGGGCTAAAAGTTGAGAAGATTGTTCAGCTTTTATTAGAGGCTGAAATTTTCCTAAAAGTTGAAAAGATTGGTCACTTTCCCAATACCTAGGTTTGCAATTCAGGTATCAGTAACAATTTTTTTATAAAGAAGCTTCACAATTTGTATAGAAAAGTGTTGTTGGGTAAGTCATAGAGAATTTTATACAATTTGTGATATATATACTAATAGATTATATAATAAATAGGAACTCTTTTTCAGTTTTTCTTAAAATAATATGCCAATATAATTATAGTCATCGGTAAACTTACTTGGTTATGTTGAAGGATACGTGCTCCCCCTTCAGGCTTTCTTTTTTCACCTCTTGCAAACTTCCCCAACATTTCAACATTTATTGGCTATAAAATACATAGTAAAAAACAATTAGGACAAACAACTCATAAATATTTGATTTCAGATAATGAAAATTACTGTAAAAAAATATGATTTAAGTTAATTTACTTAACTTAGGAAAGCTTGAAACCAATTCAGATCTTCCTCTGTTTTCTAAACATTCTTAAATCCACCTGTAGATGCCCCTGCATATAGAGGAATACATTAGGACAATGATATTTAATCTTTACCTTGATGAATTAATTAGCACGAGCAGAAAACTGAAAAAATCTTAACACTAACATGCTTATTTTATAGGAAAAAAACACAATCAAGCTAAAGAGGACATTCTGCAGTAATAAGTCAATTAATAAGTCAGTTCTGTATAAGCTAAAGAGGACATTCTTCAGTAATAAGTCAATTAATAAGTCAGTTTTGTATCTCTGTAATGGAGAGATTTGGTAAATATTTTTGACCCAAAGTGTGCATAAACATCAGTTCTAAAAGATCTAAATTATGCCCTATACTGATGAATGATCCAACTAATTTGAATCAAACCTAACTAAGTCAAGAAGCTGGAATCAATCCTAAGTCAAGAAGTTGAAGTCCATGTGAAATATGTATGACAGAAAACATTAAGTGGACAATCAACTCTCTTATTCAGTTAATTCTGCTCTAAAAGATAATCATATCATATTCCTTCGTGTAACATCAATTCAACAAATTTTCAGTTTTCAACTTATTCAATCTTGATTATGATCTTCTATTATACCATATCCATCAGCTCAGACACCAAAAAAAAACCCAATCTGATTTAAGAAACAAAATCTAGAATCCAGACACAAAATTCGAACAGTGCACTCTTTTTCCACACATATATCTTCAACAAATCATACATAGATTCAACAAACAAAAGAAAAAATTACAAACCTCTTCTTCTTGGTGAGCAGTTTGTTCTCATTGATTTTACGGTCGCCGCTTTCATTAGTGTTGCTGGCTCCTTCCTTCCACTTGTCCGGTACGATTACCTTTGAGAGCTTCTTCTCACCTGAGGAATCATCACACAAATCAAATGAATCAGAATAACGAAATTAATTTACCAAACAACAAGTAGGATGAAATATAATCAGGATTCCAACTGTGCTCAAAACCCTAATCTTTTCAGAAAATTGTTTGTGTCGAATACAAAAAGCTCTATACCAATTACTGGAAAAGAAACAAATGCTAAAAACCCCATAAAGAAACAAATGCTAAAAACGGATGAGTAGAGATAGAAACAAATTGATGATGCATTCAAGTAGGATAAGAGAAAATTAAGAAGCAGGTTTTAAATAAACAAATTGTCTAGGGTTATACTTTGTCTAGGATTATTCTTGAATAAGAGTAAAGTTTTTTGTTCCAACTACAAAACAAGAAACAACAAAACTAATGAAGACATTTGCAACTTAGTCAGAAAGTATCAATTCGATCAAAAAGCATATTAAGAAGTCATAGAGAAATGAGAATCGGAAAATGCAAGACGAAAATGCAAGAGGAAGCCATTGTTGGAGGATGGATTGATCGTTGGTTGGTTAGCTGTCCAGAGGCATGCGTTGTCCCAGAACATCAGATATGTGCAAGACATCTTATGTAAATGAAAATCACAGAAAATATGAACTTAAATCTCAACAATAATATGCTGAAACGGAACAACATTTAAGCAAAACTCACTTAGTATTAGTCCCATCTACATCTGAAATCACAATACAAGCATTCCATTTCCACAAGTGTATGTGTGCATCAACCTGTTGAAGCCAAAGCATAAAAGACACCGTTTAAGAAATGAAAGTAGATCAGTAAAAAATGCGGGGAAGATAGAGATCAAGGCACCTTTTGTTCTTCCATCATTGTGGTTGAGAATGTGAAAGTTATTTCATTTCTTCCTTGATACTGAAGGACGGAGGGCGAATCGAATCAGGGCTAAAGAAGCGTTCTAAAAGGCTTTTCAGCTTCAGATCCAGATGAGAGGAGGCAATTATAGGCCTTTTCGTCTTGAACTCTTCAGATCCATGGGAGGGATTTCCAGGCGAGAGGAAGAACGACTGGTTGGGTTGAAGAAAAGAGGTAGATGGGGAGAATCTCCGACTCAAAAATCAGATCTAGATTTTGATCTGGTTCGGGAATTGAAATCAATGGGGAAAATTGGTTTTCTTCGACTTTGGTTCTTCTAGCTGGTTGTGAATTAGGGCTTCGACTGAGGGAATGCAGAGGTGGATGAGCAGAGAGCTATGGCTGTTGAGCTTGGGAGCTATGGTTGTTGAACAACATTTCAGGAGGAGGGAGCTATGGCTGTCGAGATCTGGAATGTAGGAGAAAGGAGAGAGTGGATAGTGGAGGCGCAGGACATCTGAAATGTTGCTAGGGTTTCTCTAAGGAGAAGAGGAGTGTATCAAAAAAAAAATGTGATTTCTCTATATATATTTACATTAAAAATATAAAATAATCTTGAAATGAGAATAATTGTTAATAAATAATCTTGAAATGAGAATAATTCCGAACGTATTGAATTTTGATCACTCTACTTTATAATATAAATTGTTATTAAATAATCTTAGTATATATATGTTTATAGCTTATTTTTATCTTCACATGTATTTTTTTTATTTTATATTTATGTTTAAATATAAAATATTTTTTCAGTGATTAGAGAAAATGGTGCGAAAGGGTAAATTTCCAGAAAACGGACAAGGAACATAATCAAATCGATTAGGTATTCAATCAACTAAGGAATTGGGTATCGTTGTTTTTTTTTGAAATTTATATATGAATTTATTTTTTATTATTAAAATCATTTATTAATTAAATATGTGCAGGATCTACTAACTGAGTGACTAGATCTTCTTTAAATGGCTTGCGTTTACCAATGTCTGATATTTCCAATGGTAAGTAATTTATTGTGTTAATTCTTTTTGTTTTTCTTCAATTGAAGTATATGTTTCATCTATGTTTGAACAAATTTTAGTTTTTTATGTTTTTATTGTTAAATGCTAGATCAGTATATGTTCATTTTTAGTGAAATTGATATATATAAAAACATATTAAAATCATATATTAATTAAATATGTGCAGGATCTATTGACCCAATTAGTAGAGATTCTTTAAATGGTTTGCGTACCCCGATGTCTGATATTTCCAATGGTAAGTTTCTAGCAGATTAATTAGATGTTTTTATTCAATTGGAATATATGTTTTATTTTTGTTTAAAACAAATTGTAGTATTTTTATATAAGTGGCTTATTCATAAAAGAAATCATGTTTTCTCTCATGGTCAGTTTTATGTTGGAACGTCAAGAATGACTAGCAAAAAAGGTTTGTTGATTTTGATATGCGACAAAAAAAACAAAAGATCTGATACTACAACGAATGTAGTATACAAAGAAGTTTTTAGTAATTTGTACCAGTACTAGAATTTCTTAGTATATTTGTCTTTTTAGAGTTACTTTTTTTTGTTTAGATACTTCTGTTTCGATTGTTTTAATGGGATTAACTACCCCGTTTTGATTTAAGGTCGTCAAGATCTGCTACTTTCAAAATATTATTAGACAGAGTTGTCTTTCTTTCTACCATTATAATATGTCATTTAGTTATGTCAATCTAAATGGTGGCTTTATTATATAGAGATTAAATTAATTTAGTTTATAACTTTTTTAAAAATATAAAATATAAACAAATCCCGTGCAGGGCACAGGTACTGATCTAGTTCTTCCTAAGCACAATGGGTCTGGGCAGATTTCTGACGGAGGAGAAACCAAAGTTCTCCCGAACAACGCTGACGCCCTTGCTGATTCGGTCAGGGGGGGACTATTTATGCAGAGGCTATGTGAAGTGCCGCATGATAGACTCGTTGTACACAGTCTATTGCAACCATGATACCGCCAAGGAATTGTGGGACGCTCTGGAAAAGAAGTACAAGACTCAAGACGTTGGTTCAAAGAAAGCAGCAGTGGCTAAGTTCTTGAACTACAAAATGGTAGATTCAAGGTCGAGAGTGGAACAAGTTGAAGAGCTGTAACTTATCGTCCATGAAGTCCTCTCCGAAGGCATGAACATCTGTGAGACGTTCCAGGTAGGTGCCTTCATTGAGAAGCTTCCTCCATCATGGGAGTAGTTCAAAGTCTACTTGTTGCTGAAGCAAAAGGAAATGAGGGTTGAAGGCTTGATTGTGAGGCTCCGGGTTGAGGAGAACAACAAGAGGGCCAATGGATATGGACCATCGAACAAGGAGAACTTGGAAGAGCATAAGGACAAGGGGAAGAAAAGGAAGTTTCAACCCAACAACTCCAACAACTTCAAGAAGCAAGGGGCTAAGAAGTTCAATGGAAAATGCCACAAGTGCAACAAATTTGAACACAAGGCAGATGAGTGTCGAAGCAAGGTCGACACAAAGAGGGACAAAGGAAAGTCCCAAGCCAACCTAGCTGAAGGGTCGCTCACAGAGGACGACTTGTGTGCGGTTTTGACTGAAGTCAACATGGTGGGTAGCAACACAAAGGAGTGGTGGTATGACACCGGTGCAACTAGGCACATATGCTCGGATAGGGGTCTCTTCACGACCTATAAGGAGAGCCACACCAAAGAGCAACTCTTCATCGGAAACTCCACCACTTCTAAGGTTGAGGGATATGGGAAGATCGTGCTGAAGATGACTTCCGAGAAGGAGTTGACTCTGAACAACGTCCTTCATGTGTCGGACATCCGCAAGAACCTGATTTCGGGAACTCTACTCTCTAAGAACGGGTTCATGCTCAAGTTCGTGTCTGACAGGCTGGTTCTCTCTAAGAAGGGGGTCTATGTGTGTAGGGGTTATGTACTGGATGTACTGATCAAAATGAATGTAATGACAATCCTCCCAAAAGCTATTGTAACCGATGTTTCAATGAATAAGAATAACTTTATTACTTATGTTGTTGAGTCTTTTAATATTTGACATAAAAGATTGGGACATGTTCACTATAAGTCTATAAGTAGATTGATAAGTTTGAATATGATTCAAAAATGCAAAACAAGTAAAGACAAATGTGAAGTATGCGTTCAAGTGAAACTCACAAAAACACCATCACCCCATGTAGAAAGGACAACCGAACCTCTAGGATTAATTCACACTGATTTATGTGATTTAAAGTTTGTACAAACTAGAGGAGGTAAAAAGTATTTTGTGACCTTCATAGATGATTGCAGAAGATATTGTTATGTATACTTGTTACGTAGCAAAGATGAAGCTTTAGAAAAGTTCAAAGAGTACAAGTTGGATGTTGAGAACCAACTTAGTAAAACGATTAAAATCGTAAGAAGTGATAGAGGGGGTGAGTATAGTGAACCTTTTAATGCGTTCTGTAGAGAACATGGCACTGTTCACCAAACTACCGCTCCTTATTCGCCGAAATCCAACGGAGTAGCGGAACGAAAGAACCGAACTCTTAAGGAAATGATGAATGCAATGTTGCAAGAATCTAGGTTAGCCAAGAACATGTGGGGGGAAGCGTTGCTTACCTCAAATTACATTCTCAACAAAATACCACATAAGGTGACTGGAAAGACGCCTTATCAGTTGTGGAAAGGTAACGTACCTTCGTACAAATACCTCAAAGTGTGGGGGTGCCTAACAAAAGTAGCAATACCACCTCCTAAAAAGGTCTCAATTGGACCAAAAACCGTTGGTTGTATTTTTCATCGGGTATGCACATAATAGTAGTGCATATCCTTTCTTGGTATACAAGCGTTGCTTACCGGATATACATGCTAATACAATAATAGAGTCAAGAAACGCATCTTTCTTTGAAAATGTGTTTCCTTGCAAGGATAAAGAATATCCCAAAAGGAATCGTGAACAACGGGATGCACACGAATCTGCTCAAGAAAGAAGCACATTTATCCAAGAAGCAAGCACTTCTATGGAAATAGTGAGTACTTCTGTCCAAGAAACAAAATAAAATGATGAACCTAGACGGAGCAAGAGAGCTCGAAAGGAAAAATCATTTGGCTCAGATTTCACAATGGCGTTTCTTCTAGAAAACAAACCTCGGACGTTTAAAGAAGCCATGTCAATGTCAGGCGCACCTTCATGGAAGAAAGCGGTTCAATGTGAAATAAGCTCCATTATGCAAAATCATACATGGGAGTTAGCTGATTTACCCCCAGGAAAAAAGGCGCTGGGATGTAAATGGATTTTCAAACGAAAATTGAAAACCGATGGCTCAATAAAGAAGTACAAGGCAAGACTTGTAGTACAAGGATTTAGACAAAAAGAAGGTCTTGATTTCTTTGATACTTATTCGTCGGTAACGAGGATTACTTCTATTCGAGTACTAATAGCGATTGCGGCTCTACGTAATCTAGAAATACATCAAATGGATGTAAAAACGGTCTTTCTAAACGGAGAGTTAGAAGAGGAAATTTATATGAAACAACTCGAGGGGTATGTTGTGCCTAGACAGGAACACAAAGTGTGTAGACTTTTGAAATCTTTATATGGATTAAAACAAGCACCTAAACAATGGCATGAGAAATTTGACAGTGTTATGATGTCAAATGGTTTCAATATAAATGAATGTGACAAATGTATTTATGTCAAAAAAATTCCAAAAGGATATATCTTGTTGTGCCTATACGTTGATGACATGCTCATTATTGGTAGTAACAAAGATATCATCCAACAAACTAAGAACATTCTTAGTGGGAAGTTTGACATGAAAGACTTGGGACTAGCGGATGTGATTCTAGGAATAAAAGTCATAAGACATTCTGAAGGAATCGTTTTAACTCAAGATCATTACGGTGATAAGGTACTTGAACGTTTCAAGAAATACTCAAGTGGTAATGCAAAGAGTCTCGTGGACCCTCACCTCGACTTAAAGAAAAACTCGGGTGATGGCATATCTCAAGTAGAGTATGCACGAGTGATTGGAAATCTAATGTACTTAACAAATTGTACAAGACCAGATTTAGCACATGCGGTGAACGTTTTAAGTCGTTACACTAGTAATCCAGGACATGGTCACTGGAAAGGCATAACAAGGGTATTGAACTACTTGCGATATACTCGAAGTTATGGGTTACACTATGGACGATACCCAGCAGTGATGGAAGGATATACTGATGATAATTGGATACCAGACTCCAAGAACTCAAAATCCACAAGCGGGTATGTTTTTACTCTAGGTGGTACGGCTATATCCTGGAAATCCTCGAAACAAACTCTACTGGCTAGATCCACTATGGAATCTGAATTCATTGCCTTGGACAAAGCAGCAGAAGAAGCAGAATGGCTTCGAAACTTTCTGGAGGATAAACCAATGTGGGAAAAACCGGTGCCGACTATGAGTCTCCATTGCGATAGTCAATCGGCAATTGCTCGGGCACTGAGTTCAATGTATAATGGTAAGTCTCTTCATATTAGAAGATGACATAAAACCATAAGACAATTGCTCACAAACGGAGTGATCAATGTTGATTATATTCGATCGGCTGACAACCTAGCGGATCCGTTTACTAAAGGTTTGTCCCGAGAGCAAGTTGTAAAATCATCAAGAGGAATGGGTTTAAATCCTATGACATAAGATGACGTTTGATGGTTACCCTACTTACGTGATTGGAGATCCCAAGATGTAAGTTCAAAGGGACAACGAAATCAAGCTAAATCTAAAGAGCACTTGGAGATTAACATCTTCTCCCAGTTCCTAGGATGATAAAAGTGCGTTGGTAAAGTATAGGTTAAACCATAAAGTGTTGGTTTTTAATGATTCCATAACTTTGAAAATCGAAGTGAGGTATAATGGTATACTACTTATGGTAAAATCACCTTATGAGTGTGAAATGGGTCGTTTCTAGGAGAATTTACAGAGGCTGAATTCTCTAATCTCACTCATGAATAACCAGGGATGTTCACGACCAAAATGAACACAATCAGAGAACCTAGTTCTGTGAGAAGATGAAACTGTGTGATAGTCGTTGTCTAGGTTTACATCAAAGTCCGGGTGGTTCAAGACATCACGTTCACTACCTGGTCGAGTAAATCCGATGGCTACTCACTATGGGTGGTTCAAGGCTGGAAAAATGCTACCAGCCCAAATGAAGTGATTCTTCGACCGTACTCTCAAAAGTCTTTCTGTCGAGTCGTTTTTCACGTGTTTTAGAGTCATTTCTATTAATGTGGGGGATTGTTGGAATCGAATTTTCCGGGCACCGTTGGTGTCGGATAATGGGAGCATTGGCTTCATATCCGCGAGCACTATTTCGTAGTATGCTCATTTGTATAATTCGGGTTCCGTTTGAATGAGAAATAAGGGAGTTACATTTAATGTAACTAAGTTGAATTTTGAGGATTAATGTGTATCCCACATTGATTAGGAGGAGAAAAACTCACTAGTATATAAACTAGAAGTGGATTGTAATGGATGTGATTGGGCCAGAGGAGGCTATCCTGGTGGGCTTGGGCCTTCGAAGACCACACGCGCGCGGTTTGGTTCAGATCGGCTCGGCTTGGCTCGTGGCTCGTGGGCTCCTTGGTCTCATTGGATGGGCCGTAGGCCCGAGGAGGAATTTGTCTTTTTGGGCCTAGCTCAAGTCTGATATGACTTTTGGGCTTCGTTCAAACAGGCCTCATTCAGTCAACTAGAGCATTCAAGCTGCAGATTGCGGGTATTAATGCCACGCGATGTTGACTTGGACCAGCCCAATTAAGTCACCAGATTCGCCCATTAATCCACGCGGATTGGGCCATTCATTACATGGATTCTCTCCTGCAACCTATAAAAGGAGGCTCTGCAGAACTCAAAAACACACATTCGAAAGCTTCTCATTCTCCTTCCTCCACTCGGTTTTAAACTCTATCATCTCTTCCTCTTTCTTGTTCGAGTCTGAGAGTACACACGGTCTAGAGTTCATTGGCTTCTTCTTTTAGGTTGTGCAAAGCAGAAGTGATATCGGTTTTATCCTGGGATTCGGATCGCCGGTAACCGTCACACTACGGGGCGTTTGCAGAATTAAGGAAAGAGATTTCGATCTCAACTCTGCTTAAGTTCGATCGTACGGTTTGGTATTGGTTCGATTGTTTTCTCTTCTCCTTAATATTGATTTATTCTTGTATTTTATACATATTTATAAGTTGTAGAAAATAGGATTCCTACACTTTGCACTCAATTAGTTTTTGGGACTATTTTAATAGGTTGCGTCTATATGCACACGTTTTTTTTGCTAAATGCACACTATTCTATGCGGTAACAGTTGCAGTACACTTCTGTGCCTTAAGGATTACCGCACCAAAGGACTCTGGGGCATTGTTGGAAATTTTTCTGAAACCTATACGACGCTGGTGCGGTAAGAATTACCGCACAAATCTGTGCGTTAACATTTAACGCACACAGTTAATACGAGATTAACCCCAAAAAAAATTTAACTTCTGATGTACTTAAAACCTGTGCGGTAATTGTTACCGCACATGATATTTTTTTTTTAAAAACAAATAAATTTAAAAAATAATAATTAAAATATGAGTAAAACCTGTGCGGTAATTGTTACCGCATATGTTTTATATATTAAAAAAACAATAAAGTGGTGCGGTGAATAAACCTGGTGCGGTATTTGTTACCTCACCGGTTTTTTTTAATAATTATTTGAAAATAATTAAATTAAATTTTTAAGAAAATAATAAATATAATTTGTGCGGTAACTGTTACCGCACAAGCTTTTTTTGAAAAAATGCCCGTTGGAATTTTATGCCCGTTGGTGCGTTAACTATTACCGCACCAACGGGCATAAAATTCCAACGGGCATTTTTTGGTTGTATATATAGGTTGAGCTCTCTTGTTGAAGTTTTGCAATGCACACCACAATGTCGTATAATTATGAGAGTAGTGAGGATGATGGTAACGACAATTGGATATCAGGGGTCGTGGAAGAAGAATACGAAGTCGATGAAGAAGAGGAAGTGGACGAAGAAGACGAAGAAGTCGATGAGGAAGTGGACGAAGAAGAGGAAGAAGGCGAAGCAAATGTATCAATTGCATTAGACGATTGGACTCCGTTACCGATTTTGGTTAGTATATTATGAATTTAAATTTTGTATTTAATTGCATGAGATTTAGGTTAATTAGTTAAAATTGCGTATCTAAGTAATGTAGTTTAATCAATATAGGAAGAAGACTTTAGACCACATTTTAGTACTGCGCAAATGTGGGATAATAAAGAAGAGATGATAGAATGGACAAAACAGAGAGCAAGAGATTTAATGATAGTTTTGGTACATCGTACATCTAGCAAATATTGCGTTGATTTTGTATGCGATAGGTTTGGAAAACCTAGATCGGGTAGGCTGAAAGTGAATTTAAAAAATCCAGAATTGCCGGTTCCGAGGCTTCGTCACCGAAAATCGAAGAAATGTGGTTATACATTTGAGTTATATGGGGTTCGTATAAAAGAAGGGTCTTATAGTTATAAATGGATCGTGAATGTTGTAGAAGGTCGTCACAACCACACCCTTCCTACTAGTTTTCATGGGAATTCATTCGTGGGTAGAATGAGCAAAGAGGAGGAGAAAATAGCAAGGGAAGCGGGGGATGATCGCAAGACGCCAAAAAACATACTTATTCAGCTTAGGAAAAGAGACCCGCAAAATGTGACATCCATGAAGCAGATTGCCAATTTTTTGCAGAAGATCAATTTTGAAGATCGTGGTTTATTGTCAGTTACTCAGTGGTCTCTAAATTTTCAGAAAGAGAACAAGTATTTTTGTCAACCTTTGAGGAACACGAGGACGAATGAGGTTGAAGTCCTTTTTTTCGCTCACCCGGAGTCGATTCGTTTGTTCAGGAAGTTTCCTCACGTGATTATCATAGACGCCACATACAAGACAAATAGGTATGATATGACTTTAGTGGAGATGGTTGGTTTCACTTGCACGTACAAGACGTTCAACATCGCATATGCATTCATGGCTCAGGAGACAGCAATGCATTACAAGTTTGTGATGATGTGCGTTCATGAGTTGTGTAGAAATTTGGGAGTGATGCCGAAGGCTATAATGACCGACTGTGAAAAGGCTTTGTTGAGAGAAATCAAACTTGTGTTCAAAGACACTGATGTGAAGCAACTATTGTGTTGGGTGCACATTAAGCACAACATCCAGTCACACGCAGAAAAAGTGATTAAAAATACTAAAAGGGCGGAGAACTTTGTTACGCAATGTTGGGGGATATTTTGCTCGAGCACCGAAGAAATCTACGAAGAGAGGTTGAGAAAGCTGAGAGATTCATGGAAGAAGGGCATTTTTGGTTACGTTGAAAAGTACTGGTTTACTCCGTACAAGAAGTTCATAGTTAGAGCGTGGACGGACTACACTCTTCACTTTCACACAAGGACTACAAACAGGTATCTTTGTTTGTTTAGTTGTTAATTTGGACCACCATATTATTAATGCTAATGATTAGAAATTGTGTTTATTTAGGGTGGAGGGGATGCATAAGGTGTTGAAAGAAATTGTGGGTTCTAGTAGAGGAGGCTTCAACAGAGTGATCGTGAGGATCCACCATGCGGTCATAGTTCAGATGGACCTGATTAGGGCGACGATGAACCAAGCACTTACCACTCGGCAAATGGTCTTTGATGACCCAACCTTTCCTCCTGGCATTCGAATGTTGTTTTCAAGGCTATTTTACCGAGTGTCGGATACGTATTTTCTGTTGTTCTTGGAAATGTACCAGCAAATATTGAAGGAGGAGTATTCAAATGTTTGTGATGATCATTGGGTTCTAGATTGTCTTGGGATGCCATGCGTACACGATCTTGCTAGGGAAATCATTTCAAAGACACCTCTTGTTCCGGATGATTTTCATGACTTCTGGAAGGAACTGAGATGGGAAGATGATGCAATAAATTTGTCCTTACCCGACAACAATCGTTCAATGTCTATTCCGGAGATCATAATGCGTGAAATGTGGGCGAAATGGGAAAGTGGAGATTTGAGGGATGGAACTCTATTCAGATTAAGTGAGTTGTACATTGACTTGGAGCATCCGGAACAAAGTTCTTTGGTAGAGCCAACAAACTTGTTTAGGAAAGGAAAAGGAAGGCCGCCGGGATCAAAGAACAAGGAGAAGCAGCGAAATGGGAATTCTCCTCCGAGAGAAAAGAGGGAAAAGAGTTACCACGAGTACGTTAGAGAAGACTTAACAAATACTGAGAATGCGCAAAAAGTCGCAAAGGAGAAGGCAAATAGGCAAAGTGAACGACCAACTTGTCCTAAAAAGCAAGCAAGTCAAGTGTCGTTCGACTTCGGATCACAGTCCCAACCTGAACCATTGTTTTCAGCGACCATCGATTTAGAAGACGAAGACATGAATGTCGTGCCCCTAAGAGCTTGCTATCCAGATCGAAACGAAACAGAGGAAGAAAAAGATGAAGAAGAGATTGAAGAAGCCATAAGTTATATGGGGGTGAACTTGGGGGTGAAAAATATTGACTACTTTTGGCTTTCCTACATGACTTCTGTGAAAGATGTGCGTTCAGACGGACATTGTGGGTATCTGTCAATGGCTCTACTTACGGGTATGCAATAGAGTCAATATCGTATGATCCGTGCTGCGTTGGCAGCGGAGCTTCTTGGAAACAAAGAGACATGGGAGCCCATACGACGTGGACTACGGGTAGGAACATGGGATGATCTTATTGCTCAAGTTAACTACATGAGAAGTCCTTGTGAGAGACCATTTTGGATGGACATGCCATTTATGGGTTTGGTGTTTGCCACAGTGTATAATGTTGGTTTAGTGCAACTATCTTGGGATGCGCCGTGTTTATGCTTGCCAATAAGGCAGTCTACAGTGAGCCCTGGTCCTCCACAGAAGATTTTTGGGATAGCTCTTGTCGGATGCAGTAATCACTGGATACCGGTAAGAATCTGTGGTAATCTAAACAAACGTCATGAAACGTCGAAATCATTTATATTTATTGATTAATTTTCTTTGTATATCTAGCTTTGGCTCCGTGATGGGGCACCATTGCCACGTTGTTCCGGTTCGTGGAGAAGATTTGCAGATGACAACATCAAGTGGTGGGAAGGGATATATGCTGGCCAAGTGGACTTGTTTCGACAATACCGCTTTACTGCTGGAAAGCGTATGGACTACATGACTTGATTTGTAATAGTTTAGTAGCCTTGATCTTTAGACTTCGATTGGAATTGATTTATAATATGTAATGACTTGTCTTGTCTGCTTTGAAATATGTAATGACTTGTCTTGTTTGCTTTAAATAGTGTTTTCAGTAGAGTTAGATGAGGTAGGTGAAACAGTGAAGTGAAATCAGTGAATCCATAAACTACAACACACTCAGCATAAATTAAAAAGACAACAGACTCATTAAGGAAAGACAACAGACTCATTCTTGAAATTTCAACTAAACACAGACTTAACAGAGATTCACTGATTTGATACCAAGATCCCTAATCGGAGTCACTGTCATAAAAACTAGGAACAGGGTCATTGGGAAACCTTTGTTTTATCCAGTGTTTGGCTACTTCAATACTCTTAGCCTGGTGAAAATATACCAGCTTCAACTGCTGGTCAGCTATTTCCTTCAACAGTTTTGCAATGACTTGGAGATGATGACTGTCGTATTCTGGCTCAAGATACACGATCATGTAGTTACACTGACATGTGGTATACCTTCGTCCATACGTATGGGAATTGTTCTTGTCATTACCAGTGAACACCTTGATTGTTCTTGAGCACCTTCTACTCGGGCACTGGATCTCACTGCCTTCTGCTGGAACTGGGGAGGATGAAGATGATGCCATGGTTGTTTGAATCTGTAATACAAAGTAAGAAAACATGTTAGAAACAATGAAGATATCTAACGAAATCAGAAAAAAATGAGACTTTTAATTGAAATACAGAGTAAGAACTTGAAACCTAATTATTTTACGGCGCAGTGAGAATGAGATAATAGGGTTCACTGAGGCAGTGAATTTATAGCCGAGGTTTTACTAGGGTAACTTAGATTTGGGCCGATGTAGACAAAAGGTCCACAACAACAAAGGCCCAATAACGTAATTCGGTCATCCAAAAGTGACTTACAGCTGTGTAGTAGCTGTAACACACTCGAGCAAAATATGGTGGTGCGTTAGCAATAAACGCACAACTGATAACACAACTTCGGCAAGATCCAACAGAAAAAGCCCAGCCCAACAAAGACGACCAGCCCAAATCTAACAATTAACGCACAGATTATGTGCGTTAATTGTTAACGCACAGATAATGGTGCGTTAACACTTAATGCACAGATTTTGTGCGTTAATTGTTAACGCACCAACCCTTTTACCCAGAATCAAATGTTTCTGGTGTTTGTAGGGTTTAGGGTATTAGGGTTGGTGCGGTAACTGTTGTAGTACCAACCCTAATTACATAAAAATTCATTTTTTATGTTGTTTTCTTATACTATTTGATATTATAAAAAGTTTTATGACCCAAAGTAATGTTATACTACTGAAATATGTCGTTATTGAGAGTTTTGTGAATAATTTTATCAAGTTTTACTAATGTAATATGAGATTACGAAGAGTTATATGATAAAAAATCATATTATACTAATGAAATACGAGGTCAGTTCAGTCAAACGATAACAATTAAGTGTTAAACTAATGTTATATGATGAAATAAACACATTATATGAAGCTCATTTTAGTAACGAAGTGGTATCACATACATATGAGTATAACTATACAACTTATATACTTGAGAGTAGTAGCATACAGGTGAAAGTCTTCGTTTACATACTTCTAAGTGTTAAAGTTGTTAATTTCTTATAAAAACGATAGCGTTTGATTGGTAATGCTCAAATATTAATGTTACATTTCTTGACTTTTACGTTTTAAGTGCTTATTAAGCCGTTTTATGTCATTTTTTGTCGTTTTTTGTGTTTGGGCCTCATTCAAAATTCATTAGGCCTTATTAGGCCCGTTGACGTTTTTCGATAATAATTTTTCGATTCCGAAAAATGAAAATAACTATTCTCCGTATTTGCTGTCATGTTACAATTTCAAAATTTTGATTTTCATCGTTTCAAGGCGTTAAAACGATATGGGCCCAAACTATACACATATGACATCCATTACCCACTATCCATTATCCATTATCCACTATCCATTATCCATTATCCATTATCCATATTTCGATTTGGCTTGTTTTATATCGTTTTGAGTCGATTTTTTTCGTTTCGAGACGTTTTTAACAATTTTTATCAATATTTGACGTACTTGGTCGTTTTTCGCCTTTTTCAAAAAACTCAAGTTTTGCTAAGATTTGCTCAATTTGGCCATATTATGCCATCATTTTGGCCACATTTTTACACGTTTTTACAACTTGTTCGGAATTCCTTCAAATTTCGATTTGGCTTGTTTTATATCGTTTTGAGTCGATTTTTTTCGTTTCTTAGTCGTTTCGAGACGTTTTTAACCATTTTTATCAATATTTGACGTACTTGGTCTTTTTTCGCCTTTTTCAAAAACCTCAAGTTTTGCTAAGATTTGCTCAATTTGGCCATATTATGCCATCATTTTGGCCACATTTTTACACTTTTTTACAACTTGTTCGGAATTCCTTCAAATTTCGATTTGGCTTGTTTTATATCGTTTTGAATCGATTTTTTTAGTTTCTTAGTCGTTTCGAGACGTTTTTAACCATTTTTATCAATATTTGACGTACTTGGTCGTTTTTCGCCTTTTTCAAAAAACTCAAGTTTTGCTAAGATTTGCTCAATTTGGCCATATTATGCCATCATTTTGGCCACATTTTTACACTTTTTTACAACTTGTTCGGAATTCCTTCAAATTTCGATTTGGCTTGTTTTATATCGTTTTCAGTCAATTTTTTTCGTTTCTAGTTTCGAGACGTTTTTAACCATTTTTATCAATATTTGACGTACTTTCTCGTTTTTCGCCTTTTTCAAAAAACTTAAGTTTTGCTAAGATTTTGCTATCAATATTTGACATCACTCCAAGTCACGACCCTCATTCCCACTACCTTGCCCACTACCTTGGCCTTCCTCGTGGATTGAATGCCGAAAAAGATGAGATTGACGAACCGGAGCTGGAGCCATCGGTGGAGCCCCGTCAGTCAAAACTCCAAGGAGACGCCTCATGAACTCATCGATATCTGCAGGCCTCCTCTCTGGTGGTGTCTCCAAGAAAGCTCGAATCTCACAAGTCACTAGCTGGGTCCGCTATATTAACAACATATCAAAACATTACAATCAAATATACTAATTGAATGAATATGACTAATAAAATTTATAATCGTACCGCAAAACTGTCAACCGAAGGTGGAATACGCAATTAGTATAGTTTACATTCACACAATATAACGAAAGCATACATTCTTAAAATCTGACCTCCTCATAACGAACACGGTCAAGCATGCCACGAATGGCAACCAAACGATCCGTGCTCTTCCCCTGTGGCACCTCTCTGCCCTCCCTCATAGCAGTTGCGGCGTGGTCCATAGAAAGTGGATCTATCACAAAATGTCCATGAAAATGTGGAAAATATGCCCAGATCCATGACTGCAAAAAAAGGATAATTAGAACTTGACTTCCTAAACATAGCCAATCGTATAGTTGTTTGCGTACTAACCCGCAAAAGAATGCCAGAACTCCCCATCCCCATAGCCAATCGCCTCGACGCCTGTCCAAGGTTGCGATACAGATGAGCTAACACTCCAGCTCCCCAAGCATATCGGCCAGTGCTGTCGTGGTCGGCCAAAAGAACTAACCACCAGTACTTGACTGCTGTAGTCGACTTGTCCACTAGAACTGTAGTGCCGAGAAGCAACAGTAAGTACATAGACGCAATGAGGCTCTCATCTCTCTGTCCATCCTCCATCCGCATCATATCCTTCAATCTCTGCTGAAGATAACCCAAATGAATGCCTCCATCCCTATACCAAGTCTTCACCAGTGCCTCCTCTACGTGAAGCATCTCAGCAACAAAAGTGAAGATCTCCTCCTTGCTCAAAACTGAGCTACAACTCCTGCCATGTATAGGCAGCGACAGGATCTCAACCACATCGTGAAGTGTAGGACCAATCTCTCCAAATGGCAAATGAAATGTGTTGGTTTCTGGGTGGCATCTCTCGACGAAAGCATAAACCAACACATGATCGACAGGACCGGACCCGATATAGCGTAGATCAGTCAATCCAGATCGCTCTGCAAGCTGAAACCACGAATCTGGACCAGGTCTCCTAAACGCCTCTAGTGGAGTGCAGTAGGCGGTGTGGAAGTGAACCTTGACGACCTTCCGTGTCTGGAAAAAAAGTAAAAAAATAACACAGTTACTTCTACAGAATGCCGTTCATATTTCACATATGAACATTATAGTTCAAATACATACCAAATCAAGAGGAGCCTCTCCTTCTGGAAGATCAGCAGGCTGTGGAAAATCAGCATGATCTGCAGCACATCCACGTCCTCGTCCTCGTCCTCCGCGTGGAGCACGTCCACCTCCTGCTGGAGGATCAGCAGCGTCTGCATCAACAACATCATCATCTGCCTGAGCTCCTCGGCCTCCTCGCTGTCTCTGTATAAATGGAGGAAGAGGACGGGGGCCAGCTGGAATCACAGGTGCGGGAGGATCAACAACTGTAAGCTCATAAATAGCCCAGGCGATGTGCGTCTCATAACTCTTCAGCACTCATTTATTTAAAAATTTCATAACGTTATCAAATCTTATTAAATTCATAACGTTATGAAATTAAATAACTAATTTCACAACGTTATAAATTTAATAAATTAATTAAATTAAATAAATTGATAACGTTACGAAATTTATTTAAAAATTTAAATTTCATAACGTTATCAAATATTATTAAATTCATAACGTTATGAAATTACTTATTAAATAATTTCATAACGTTACGAAATAAAATAATTAAACTATTTAAAAACATTACAAAAGTTATAGAATATTTAATAAAAATACATACTTGATGTAGATCTACGGGAGTCGAAAAAGCTTCCGGTTGCGCCTCGGTTTGAGAATTCAACCTTCTATTTGCTCGAGTAGCGTACCCGGGACCGACGTTTTGGACGGGTCGCTTTCGGTTTCTTGGCCTCGGAGCGGGTTGGGCTGCTGGTATGGGGTCGGGTCGGGCTTCGGGAATCGGGTCGGGTCGGGCTTCGGGAATCGGGTCGGGCTTCGGGGATCGGGTCGGGTCGGGTCGGGCTGTGGGTACGGGATCTCATCGGGCTCGGGATTTTGGCCGGTTCCGGGCACCACCACTGTAAATCAGTGGCACCTTGGCTTCCTCCTCGTCTTCATCCTCCACAGCCAGCCACGGAGTCGCCGTCGTCGCCGCAGGAAGAGCTGCCGTCGGCGGGGAGCTTGGACCCTCGTCTCCGGCCGGATTTTTGGGCCCAGAAGATGCGGCTTGCTCGGGGGAGCTCGAATCCATCATCAATTTGTGGATTTGGTGGCTTAATCGACGGGAAAATGGACGGAGGAAGAACTGTGGCGGCGGAGGAAAAAACGCAGAAAGAGGGAAGGAGGAAGAAAGGTCGGGGATATAACCTAAATTGGTGCGGTAACACTTACCGCACCAATTTATTATTTTTTAATTACTTAAAACTGGTGCGGTAACACTTACCGCACCATATTATATATTTTTTTAATATATTAAACCTGTGCGGTAAGTGTTACCGCACAGGATATTAGTATTTTAATACTTTTTTAAAAAAAATTATTAATTAAAAAAAATAAAATTCTTGTGCGGTAAGAGTTACCGCACAGGTGTTTAAGTTAATCAAAATCTGTTTTTTTTGGGGTTAATCTCGTATTAACTGTGTGCGTTAAATGTTAACGCACAGATCTGTGCGGTAATTCTTACCGCACCAGCGTCGTATAGGTTTCAGAAAAATTTCCAACAATGCCCCGGAGTCCTTTGGTGCGGTAATCCTTAACGCACAGAAGTGTACTGCAACTGTTACCGCACAGAATAGTGTGCATTTAGCAAAAAAAAACGTGTGCATATAGACCAAGCCTTTTAATATATTGCATGTTTATCTTTCATGTCATTGTTGTTGTTTTTCCTTATATCGTCATTTCCCATGTATTGACCTTTTTGTTTTCGGTTTTTAGCTCTTGTGGTATTCCCATGTATTGTTAGGTCATATCGGTTACTTCCTCCCAACCTGTTGGGGTAAGGAAATACCAATCCCGACCACCTCATACCCCGTTTTTCGGGATAAATGGGGATTGATGTTGTTGTTGTTGTTTGCGTCATTTCCCATTTTCGGTTGTAATAACTTTAATTAAATCAGTTTTTCCCTTATAAATTTAGTATGCATATTTTGGTTTTAATATTTGTAATTTCCATTTTATTCATTTATTTCCTATAGAATGAATTTCAATGGTGGAGAATGTTGTCTTGTGGATAGTGCTACAACTCATACAATATTGAGAAACCCGAAGTTTTTCACAAACATGAGTATGGCAAAAACTAGTGTCACTACTATCTCTGGGATAAGCAATATTATATAACGCTCTGGAAGAGCATCTATTTTGTTTCCTGAAGGAACAAGGATAAATATAAGAGATGCTTTATAAATGCACCAGCTCGTTTGGAGGTTCCAGTAGTAAATCCAAACAAACACATAGCAAGTGATTCCCAAATACGCAGAAAGCGTGGAAGACCAATAAGATCTAGAGATTTAGTTCCTAGGAAAAGGAAAGAGCACGTCAAAGTTCCAAATGACGTTGACATGTCGGCTACACAAAATGATAAACCCCCCGAAGAGAGTTTATCTAAGGAATCTGAAAACAAAGATATCAACGACACTTTTGAGATGTCGATTAATTATGCAAGCTCTAGTACAGGGTGATATCGGGATAATGTAGTTCTTGATGGTATCTTTGCCTATTCGATAGCTTTGAAGGTCATAAATGAAGATGACAATGATCCACATACAATGGAAGAGTGTTGACAACGAAATGATTGGGAGAGCTGGAAAGAGGCAATCCAAGCGGAGTTGGATTCTTTGAATAAACGTGGTGTTTTTGGACCTATATCTCCAACACCACAAAGTGTAAAATCAGTTGGCTATAAGTGGGTGTTCGTACGAAAGCGTAATGAACGCAATGACGTTATAAGATACAAAGCCAGACTAGTTGCACAAGGTTTTTCTCAAAAACATGGAGTGGATTATATGCAAACATATTCCCCAGTGGTGGATGCAACAACACTCAGATTTTTAGTTGCTTTAGCAGTTGTTGAACGGCTTAAAATGCAACTCATGGACGTAGTCACCGCATACCTGTATGGGTCATTGGATACCGACATATACATGAAAGTCCCAGAAGGTTTAAAAATGCCTGAAGCATTACAAGTAAATCCATGTCATATGTACTCCATCAAACTGAAAAGGTCGTTATATGGGTTGAAACAATCTGGTCGAATGTGGTATAATCGTCTTAGTGAATATTGGCTAGCAAAAGGGTTTGTGAGCAATGAAACAAGCCCATGCGTCTTCATAAAAAGGACAAAATTATAGCTGTTTATGTTGATGATCTAAATATAATTGAAACTCCAGAAGAGATTCAATTAGCAGCGGATTACTTGAAAAAGGAGTTCGAGATGAAAGATATAGGGACTACAAAGTATTGTCTCGGCCTGCAATTCGAACATACATATAATGGAATATTTATCCATCAGTCAAATTACACTGAAAAAGTCCTAAAACGTTTATATGGATAAAGCACATCCATTAAGTACTCCAATGGTAGTGAGATCACTAAATATAGAAACTGACCCCTTTCGTCCCCGGCCAGCAAAAGAAGAGGTTTTAGGTCCTGAAGTACCTTATCTTAGTGCAATCGGAACACTAATGTACCTCGCCAGAAATACCCGACCAGACATATCTTTTGCAGTTAATTTGCTGGAAAGATATAGTTCAACACCTACTAAGAGGTATTGGAGTGGTGTTAAGCATATTCTACGCTATTTACGTGGAACAAGTGATATGAGATTATTTTACAAAAGAACAGATGGTGTACAAAACAAACTATTGGTTTGTTATGCAAATGCGAGTTATTTGTCTGACCCACATAAGGCCATTTCGCAAAACGGGTTACTTATTCATGTATGGAGGAGCAGCAATTTCACGGCGATCAACAAAACAGACCTTGGTAGATACATCGTCAAATCATGCAGAGTTGATTGCTCTATACGAAGCCGAAAGAGAATGTGTGTGGTTGAGATCATTTATCCACCACGTTGAGACATCTTGTGGGGTGGAATCAAGCAAACAAATTCCAACAGTGATATATGAAGACAATGCAACTTGTATCTCTCAAATCAAAGAAGGCTACATCAAAGGAGATAGGATGAAACACGTAGCTCCAAAGTTTTTCTCTACTCACGAGCTTCAAGTCGAAGGAAAGGTTGATGTTCGTCAAATTCAATCTAGCAAAAACTTAGCAGGCTTGTTTACAAAGGAATTACCGACAAAAGTTTTCAAGGAACTCGTTTGTGGCATCGGGATGTGTCGTTTAAAGGATGTATGATAATTTAGGGGGAGTACGACTGCACTATTTTTCCCTTAGTCTTGGTTTTTAACGAGGCGGTCAGTTATGTACATCCAAGGGGAAGTGTTATATTACCTTATGTTATGGATGTACATGTAATACATGACCTTTTGACTTTCTCATATATTGGCCTATAAATAGGCTTGAGATTTGCTTAGACAAATGAGAAGAACACATATTTTTTCTCTCTACTCTCATACTCTCTACTCTCTTCTTCTAGTCCAAGTATATTGAGTTGTAACAATTCCCTAATTTCTTTTAGAAGGTTTTTTTGCACATTATGTTGGTGTTGATATCTCAAAACTCTACCAAACACATATATCACATATCACTAATGCACATATTTAATATACTAGTAATAGTATATAGATAGAGAGGGAGGCTCTTGTGAGGACAAAGCTTATGGTGAGGACATGAGGATGGATCTGGGCCTTTAGATCAATCAACCTACGGTTGAGATTAAAAGGGAGAAGGGATCCGGTGTGATGCACGCGCGTGAGATTGGATGAGGGAAGCGGTGGCAATTTTGCAATACTCAAATTTTTTTAAGGGTAAAGTTGTCTTTGTCTAAAAAAATCATAACAGCAGCCAAAAATGACTTCCTCGCTCCGTCTTCCTCCCTCGACCTCGCTCCTTGCTTCACGACCTCCTCTCTACCCACCCCACCATCCTCCGCTCGTCATCTCTGGCGTAATCAAAGCGGCCAACCACCTACCTTCACTCGTCTAGTGGCCAAGCAACAACAGTCAGCGATCCTATTCTCTTCTGCGCAACAGTCAACTAGGCATCGGCTAGTGAGCCTCTCTGTCATCTCTGCGCAGCTCGTCCGTGCAGGGACCAACCTCCGTCGTTCAGAAGCTCGTCGGATCCTCCTTCGAGCCACCAAGCTTGCCAATTACCCAATTGTGAGAATTTTCCCCTAATCTGATAAATTTGGGGGTTTTATGTTAATTTCTTACGGGGTTGGTTCATTGCTATGAATCCAAATGCAACTCTTGATGATAGGTCTCCTTCAAACCCTAGTCATTCTGAGCAGCAGGCAATTGAAGCGTCATCCACAGGGTAAATTGATCTATTAATGTGCAGCAGTTCCACGACGAGCTCTTTTTTGCTTTGTTCTTGTAAATTAATGTGATGTGATGGAATTTTGTAGTCAAGTCGTTTCAAGAAACTGCAAATTTCATTTTGATCTGAAACTTACATGGGCTAGGGCTATACTCCCTTCGTCCCTTAATTATGTTCTCATTTCCCTTCTTTGCACGAGAATTAAGAAGAGGAGAGAGAAAGATGAAAATAGGAGAGAGAGTGTATTGATATGAGAGAATGGTGAGAGATAAATTAAAGGGTTACGATTGAGTTAGAAAATAATAGGAGAGAGAAAAATTAAAGTGTATTTTGGATTGTTGTGGTTTTGGGGGAAATTAATGGATTTTGATGAGAGTATATTGGTAAAGATTTGTGGTTAAAAATGAAAATGAGAACATCAAATTGGGACACTCAAAATAGAAAATGAGAACATAAAAAAGAGAACGTCAATTGAGTTTTTTTTTTTGTAACTATTTTTAATTGAAGACTTCGGTTCTCTTTTAAGCTACATGCTTCGTGCTTAAGAGCTATTGTCCCTATGAAAGATGCACTATTTATTTTTCATAAGAATATCTTATAGTAGTACGCATTTGTAACTAAATTTAGGTTTGAATTGCAGGCCTTGCAGGACCGCTTCAATCTGTCAACTGGCAAGCACTTTTGCACAATTCAACAATCTGCATATCCCACTTCGTTCAACAAAGCCACTAACTAGAAAGGTAAACATCTCTAGCAGATGATGTCTCATCTTACTAGTAATCTGAAGGGAACCTCAGGGGCTGGAACTAACTAGAAAGGTTCAACATTCAGTATGGATTTTGCTCGCCTTCCTTGGCAAAACCAGCAAGTTTCTCAGAGATTTGGTGGTGGTCAAGGATTCAGACGTGGCGAAGACCCGAGATTTAGAGGCGGTGGTGGTTTCGGAGGTTCGGGATCTGGAGGTGGTGGAACGATAGCTGTAGAATTACATTTATCAGTGGTGGAACGAATTCTAAGATCGATTCTCGTGAATTTGGATTGTAAAATTACAATATGTTTTGTTGTTCTTCGGAACAGTTTGTATAGTATCATTGTGAAACCTGATTTGGTGCAGGGCTTGCTGTATAAGTAAATATTTTTAGCAGCGATACCAACTTTCATTAAACATTGAAACAGGGAAACAAAGAAGTTTGAGACAAACAGCCAATAGCTTAATTAGAGAGCCTCGTACTCGCCATTCGTTGCGTTAGATAAGCATGAAAATCAATGCTTAACAGTAAATGCTCAATGTTTAACGGTCAATACACACTGCAATATATAATAACAATATTTTTGGGTCAAACCATTTAACTTTTTGTTTTTTTTTTTTTTTTTTCAAGAAACCATCCTTTATGTCATTTTGTCAAGACCGAACCACCCTTCCGTTAATTGTTCCGTTAGTTTGTGTGAAATGTCTAATATACCTCTACTTATTTTAAAATTTTGAGGGCAAAATTGTAATTTTGCATTCTTCCCAAAAGCTTCACTCTCCCTTCTATGGCATATTGGCATACTCTATCTGGCTATCTGCTCCCTCCCCCAATTTCATGTCCCCGCACCTCCAATCTTCCCGATCCGAGCACAAAGAACCCCACCTCCTCCCCCAATCAATTTCTGCTCTCCCTTCCTCTTCAAAGCCCTAATTACAATCTTCTTAGTCTTCATCCCGATTCTCCCCTCCATCTCCCCTGAATTCTTCAACCAAAACCTCTTCTCTCAGGGTTGGGAGGTTCAACTAGGAGGAAAAACAAACCCGCCACATTAGCAATCCCGGTGCATTCCACCTCTCTCCTTTATAAACCCTTTTCCCAAAAACAAGATCTAGGGTTCACCTCTTACCCAAAATGGCGGCAAAATCAAGCAGAGATCGACCAACAAAGCCTGCTCTAATCGCTGCATCCATGCTCCTCCTCCTCTTCTTTGTCCTCTCGATCATCTTCCACGCGCAATTCCACCGTCCAATTTTCATCTTCGCCGCCTTCCTCCTCCATGCCGTAGATCTACTGTATTTCGGCTGTTTTCTTAATCGGTGTTATAAAGTCGAGGAGAGATTCGATGGAGTGGCTTTGCTTGAATTTGATTCCGGCTTCTCTTTTGATTGTGTTCTTCGTTTGGGTTTTGCTTGGATGGGGTTGTTGAGGATCATGTGCTCGGATCGGGAAGATTGGAGGGAGCAAATAGGGTCTGCCATGGAAGGGAGATTGAAGCTTATTTGGAAGAATGCAAAATTACAATTTTGCCCTCAATTTTTTAAATAAGTGGGGATATATTAGACATTTCACACAAACTAACGGAACAATTAACGGAATCGACGGAGGGGTGGTTCGGTGTTAACAGAATGACACAAAATGGTGGTTTTTTGCAAAAAGTTAAATAAGGGGTGGTTTGGCGCAAATTCGGCCAAATAAAGGGTGCTTTGACGCAAAAACCTCGTATAAATACATACTTTCTATTCACCGCTCACTCAAATTGCTATTTACCGCCCAGTTTTTGTGCGTCACGCATGGAATAAAACCATACGTCGCGCACGAAATTTATGCGTCACGCATGGATTAAAATGACGTATGGATTTTTTTTTATTTTTTTTATTTTTTCCATAATCTTGTAGATAATTTTAATACGATCGCGTGTATATAAAATTCGTCCAAAACGGACATCGTTTGCCCCTTCAAAAGGCTAAAAAACAAAAAACAGTGAAGTAATTATGATTAAGTGTAACAAATCTATTACTCCGTACTTATAAATTGTAGTTATTAATTTTATTTAATTATTACCATCACTAAATAAAATTTTGCTAAGTTATCTACCATATTATAAAAAAAATTGAAAAATGGTATGTTGTTTTAACGGACTTCTTGATACAAGAAATTATGTGTGATAAATTTGTATTTTGGCCTTTTGAAGGGGCAAACGATGTCCGTTTTGGACGAATTTTATATGCACGCGATCGTATTGAAATTATCTACAAGATTATGGAAAAAAACAAGCAAAAACAAAAAAAATCCATACGTGACGTATGGTTTTAATCCATGCGTGACGCATGGATTTTTTTGAAAAAAAAAATTCGTGCGCGACGTAGGGTTTTATTCCATGCGTGACGTACAAAAACTGGGCGGTAAATAGCAATTTGAGTGGGCGTCAAATAGTAAGGGCCTATAAATATGTAGCCATATACACAATATTCAACCCACTTCCACATCAGTGTGAGATTAAGGCTAGATGAAAAAACATGCATTACGATTAAAAATAACAAACTACCTACTATTGTGATCAAGGCCAACATAAAATTTCCATCGCCAAACAACTGAATTTGCACAGAAGAAGCAAAATATCAGCCAAACTTCAAATCTTAATTCTAGGGAATGGATCCTACTACAAGAAGCTCATGAGCAGACTGAACCCTTTCATGTTCCTCTTATTCTCTGTCTACTTCGAGCACGATAATGAATCAGACGACGTCACTTCATAGAATCCCGTCTTTGTAACCACCTTTTCTTTTGCAGAGGAAGAAGTTTCTCGAACCTCATTCCACAAGCTTCTCATCCCTGTCCAGACCTGAAACAATAACTCATTCAATCAATCAACCTAATCGCTTAATCAATCCAATTGTGAGAAAACTTAAAAAGTTGAGCAAACATACTTTCAAGGTTGAACTTGAGTTCATAAGCAGTCGGACCTGAATCCGCTAGCACCGGTCAGGCGGTCACCTTCCTTCCTTGACATACATCCTTACCGTCGTTGAGACCAAACCCACAACACTCGATCCGACAACAACAACACTTGAACAGGCCCAAGGCTCCCCTGAATTGTCACTTGAGCAGATGCATACCATAATAGCTACAAATTTACCAAAAAAAACGATATGAATGAGCAGAGCATATAATACCAAAAAAAACCCTAGGAAGAGACAGCAATGGCAGCCAAAACAGAAAGGAAAAGAAAGAGCAGAACAGAGCCATCACCTTTCTTATCCTTCTTGACGCAATGTCGGCATCCATGAAACGCTCCAAAACGCCGTAGTATCGGAAGGCGCAAAGGGCGGTGAGGGCACGCCTTGCTCGGGTTTTGAACTCAATGATTACAAAGTTAACTGGTAGCGTTTTTTTTGTCATGATCCGATTTAATGGGTCGGTGTATTACGACCTATGAAGGGGTATATCTCTCCTAATTAACATCAATATCTGAATGCATACCTCATCTACATAGACCATTTAAGATAACTTTGTGTCAAACCTCTAAATCAATTGAAAGTCTTACTTAAAACTCTTATAAGAAGCATAGAGTTATATAGTTTTGGAGTTAGATAGTAGAGAGCATTTGGAGGATTATGATAAAGGATTATGATAAAGTCCGCTAAGTCGATAAACACGGAGTCGTGTTTACGACGCATAAGCGCATTAAACTTACAATAAGCCCACAAACTTCCATCGTAAAATTTAATGACAACAGAAAAAATAATCAATTAGCTTATATAGGGGCTATTGTTATATCAGCTCCGATCCTATTCTCACAGATTACAAATGTTGAAAGCTTTTCATCAGTCGGGTACGTGGGAAAAGTTGATGTTTTATGAATGAAATGTTGACAGCAGATTAGAACATACTTTAAATCAGGTTCATCAAACATACACATGCTTATACCTTATTTTCACAAGTATAACCCACCAGAAAAGGATGCCTTACTTGCAAAATTCAAAATATTTTTTTGGGTCTGATAATTAATAATCGATATTCTTTACAATTTGCACAAGAAGGCATTCAACAATTTTCGAGTTTCTGAGGCTGAACCGAGCTCCTCTGAACTGTTTCTGCAAATTGTTCCAAATAAAATACGAGAAGAAGAAAAAAAGCATTCCCACATCGACAATTCGAAAACAAATCAACCCGTTTATATATGCCCAAATTACAGAGATTAACGTCGAGCTTGTTAACGTGGGCTGACCCAAGCCTTCGCCCGAGCCAACCCGGTTCAGCTCTCTACTTGGAGAGGGCGAGCCAGTGATTGCCACCTCAAACCCGACCCGGCTAACCGAGACCCAGTCCCATCACCTTAATGTCCCCACTCGGGTTAGCCGGGTCTCGGTTATCACTGGCTCGCCCTCTCCAAGTAGAGAGCTGAACCGGGTTGGCTCGGGCGAAGGCTTGGGTCAACCCGGTTCGTAGAGAGGAGGGCAACGCGTGAGGCTGGCTTCACAGAGCAGCGATCACCTCCCGCTCTTGTCAGTGGAAGGATCGCGGGCCGGTGCCATCCAGATCCATTAGTGCCTTGGCTAGCCAGTTCTCTGGACCATCTTTTTTTGGGCCGGCCCAAATTAAACAACAAGTCCAGCACAGAACAGCCCGCCTTGGCTAGCCAGCGCTTTCAATACATCCACTCTGTCAAAATTGTACTCTAATTTTAAATGAAAGAACTAGAATCCGACTCTGCGGGAGATACAATTTTTTATCTCAAAATTGAATTGGGCTAATTTTATATTTACAACCTTTTTCAGGGCATAATTTTATCTAATTCAGGTCAAAGTAAATCTAACATGCAGATCAAAACATTAACACAAAAATAAACGAACAATAGAAGTGATAAAAAAGGCAAATTGATTGGTTCAATTACAAATTGACAATAACCATGAGTAACGGCGAAATACAATATGCAGAATAGTAACGACGACTTGATGAGAGAAGAGGAATTCAAGAGGCCACATAGTAATGACGACTTAATGACAACTTTTTAGGGCGCGAGCCAAACAAATTTTATTTTTGTCTATATTCATATACTTAATATATGTTTTCATATATGTATTTTTTAGTAAATTATAATAAAATAAATTGAATATCTTTTATATATGTACCAAAATCACATTAGTGCCTTACGTTGCTCAGATTGATCTTCATCGTCATACGGATTGGAGGTGAAGAGCGAAGAAAAAAAGATGAAAATGGTGGAAATACGAAACAATTAAGCACATAATTATAGTTTTATTAGACATTTAATAAGTGTCAATTATCACTGGATAATAAAATATAGAAAGAAAAAGAAAAAATTAGGTTTAAACATTAATGAGACCCAATTGACATTACTTTCTCAAACTCATGAATTTTTATATATAGATAGATATATTATATTTTTTACTTTATAACAATTTAGCCAAAATTTTAGAGGTACCAACCCTTCCTATAAGCACGGGTCAAATGTATTTAAATAAAAATATTTTAAACTGACAACATTAATGTTTAAACCTAATTTGGGAAAAGAGCCGTGAGGACTACAAACATATCCATCCTTTCCATGTTGAGAACATGTTAAAGTTCTGAGCGTTGCAATTCTGTTCTTTTATATTGTGACACTGAAAAATGATCATTATTGTATGTTACTGATTGTAAAGAAATAAGTGGGATATTATTTTGAATTTGAACATGGAACATTTTCAGCTTTACAGCCGGTATCTATATTGTATCCTAATATACTATAAAATTGGGTGTTCCCCTAAATTAATCACTGCATTTAATGCTTTGTTTTTAATTTATCATTTTTTTATTTTATTATTTTCCCTTTTTTTTTCTACGTTTACGAATATGTGGTATAAATGAGTCGTGTTTATTGGTCTTATTTGGGTCTATGGTTGACGCTTTCTACAAATCCCTGTCTCACGCTGTCTTTCTCCTCTCTTTTGCGCCCTTTCTTCTTCTTCGTGAGTCTTTAATCCCCACACTTCAGTAATCACGTAACATTTCATATGCTGTCTCTTCTTTTTATCATGTGTGCTCTCTTTAACACATTGGTTGACTAATTACTTTTAATTGGTTTATGTTTTTTAACCTACCATGGTTATAAAATTACTCTTATTATTACATTGCTCTTATTGAGAGTAATTTTATATATTTATGCAGTGTTATACCTTTAGAATTATTACATGACACCATCTAGGCAAATGATGTTGAGAAAACTCGGGTATATCCCTTTGATAACTTATTTCTTACCTTCATGACAATGTAATTTTTGCTATACATTTACCCTCAATTTTGTTGAATGAATTGATTACTAAGACAAGTGTTTGCATCTTCTTTTTACTGTTATCTACAAAGTTTTATCTGTAGCACAAAATACTCATAATCCCAACTAATCATTTAGTGATGTGAAACCAAATTATATCCTTACCAAAAGCTACAATTCACCTTCTACCATCCCAACCCTATTCAAGTTGGTTCTTTGCAGTTCGAAATAATAGATACGATTGTTATGCTTCATTACTGTGCAGAAGTTGTGCAAATGGATAACAAAGTTGTTCTTAGCCTTGGATCATTTTCATCCAAGCAGATTTGGTTTGCTAGGAGAGGTTATTTGTAGTCACCTACTATTATGTAGTTTATAACAAAGTTGTTGTAAGCCTTGGATTGTGCTTTGCAGGTTTAGACTTTAGACCTTTTTTTTGGAAGGGAGCTGTACTTAGTTTGTCCTTTATCTTGTTTTGCTGGTATTATAGGTTGTTATGTATAAATCTTTGGTTGCAAGCATGTTGGTCATACATAAATTTGACATTAATATTACCCCTTTCCTATGGGCTCATCTGTTCTCAACCATGCTCACGGTTCAGCAAGTTGGTCTCAAAGTTATTTCGCTTACTTTCTTTTTTGAAAACTTTTTCAGTTTTAATAATATAAATGCACATAGTCTACCTTTGACAACAAATGAGTCTGCGGTTCGGTCGCCTTAGAATTTCAAAAGTTTATGAGGCTATGAATTTTACACTTGAGCTTAGCATAAATTCCACATGATCTTTATGCTCTGTTGACTGTTTTTCCTACCTCTCTTTCTATAATTGTTCAATTAATTCAATAGTTTCATTTTTCAAGTTTTCACTTTTACTCTTCAGGGTAGTTTTACGTATTTTGAAGTCCTTTTTTTGTTTCTTTAGGGTGTTGATAAAAAAATCTTTAAAGAAACTCTTCTAATAGTTGTTGAATGTTATATGTCATTCTATAGATCACCAAGAGTTCTACTTCATTTGTTCTTTCGTTTTTAAAAGATAATTATGCACGTTTATGAAGATATTCAAAGTTAGTTCTCCATTCTCTACAAGCAACAAAAATAAAGCTAACTATCATGGAGAAAAAGAACTATCAAGACTAACGTTTATAAAAAATTTGTGGTAGTATATTAAGTTTGTAACATTTAATCATTTCAGAAGACATACTTATTTACTTAACTAATGACAGTGTCTAATGTGGATGGAGATACTTCTAGGCACGTCACTCAGCTTAATTTCGAAAAAATCAAATCTGTCATATAAAACGATTGGAAGGCTCATCGACTACCAACTTTGATCACTTTCTTTAGGGTGAATGGGAAGGCTCAGACAAAGGTGCATTGGTTAACTTTCTCTGAAAAATTATGTTCGAAGTATTTCTATAAATTTTGTTGGTCATGAACAAGTCAAGCAAAGAAGTGCAGAAGTCAAGATCAAATCACAAGAAAACCACATTAAGAAGCAAAGAGTATGACAATGGACCAATTGTAAGCTTGCCTTTCTACTCTTCTCCACCGAGCTTCACAGGGTAACATAGATCCATCTCTTATGTGTTGTTGTAATCCAACTTTAAATGCATTTATTAATATTGATTGGTTACGCCACTTTGAACATGAAAACAAGATGAAGGACGTTACATCTGAAACTTATTAGCACCAGGATATTTGGTTTTGCTATTGACAAGAGAGACAGTATGGTTTCTCGAACCATTCGCAACATGCTTACCTTCACAACTCTCAACTTAACTCTTAATTTGAATAATAAATTTTATAACATATTGAAGTATATTTTCTTAAACAGGAATTCAGTTATGCATTTTTCTTAAAAAATTCGAATGAATAGTTTTGAAAACAAATGCTGAAGAACTGTTCATTTGTCTGAAAGCATACTCATTAATACAATATGTAAAGAGTTCTCTGATGAGGAACTCAAACTCCAAGCACAAGGTGTTGTCAGTGTCACTACCTGATTAATGTTAATACCAAATCTTGAAGTGCTTATATACTTTGGGATATCTCCATGTATTTCTTGATTATTTATATTCCTCTACATTAGATATGTACTTTTTTTATATGATCCGCACAATTTTATATGACAATAAGAGAGAAACACCGTAATTTCCTACACTTCCTCACTCGACACTACGCGGTCTTAGGAGTGCATTTGCATTTATGTTTCTAAAAAGAAATCAATTAGCTACACGTATGTGTAAATATAAGTTTTGGTAATTTGTTTTTTTTATTATGCCAACCTTATCAATTAAGTTCTTTTTTGGGATTATTACTACAAACATGGTATATTCATGTTAGATGAACGATTTCAGGTAGGAAGTCGGGCCTCCATGGAATTCACATCCACAACCGCAGCGACACCACCAATGACTGCACACATAACAAGTGACTTTTTTGTCATTACTATGGTTTATATCCTCTATTTATAAGTGAGTTCTCTTTTGTTGAGGCTACATTGCTGTATTAGAGGTCGTGAACATGATTAGCCCCAATCCGATTTCGAAACACCTATATAATTAAGTCAAACCGATTACGAATAGCTGTAATGTTAATTTCATCACCAACTAAGAACACATCCTTTGCGTCTCCTTCCTCTACCACAAACTCCAAACTCATTCCCGTCTCTATCCCGTTCCTCAATCCCTTCGTTTCATCTCGGCGCCCCCTCCTTCCCCGATTAAAAATTAATCTGAATGCTAATATCTTAAATCTTTACCCTAATTATCTCTTCTCTTAATGCTAATTTCATCACCAACTAAGAACGCATCCTCTTCGTCTCCTTCATCTACCACAATCTTCAAACTCATTTTGATCTCTACCCCGTTCGTCAATCCCTTTGTTTTATCCTGACTTCCCCTCCTTCCTCGGTTAAAAATTAATCTGGATTAATTATATATTTTTAATCTATCTATATATTTTATATATAATAAAATTGATCCTTTGAGAAAGTAATGTCAATTGGACTAATTAATGTTAAAACCTAATTTTCCTCTCTTTCTTTCTATCTCCCATCTATATCTCATATAAAACTATAATCCCTTGAGAAAGTTATGACAACCGATACATATTCAATGCATGAACTAATTCGTTCTCATCTCATTCATGAATTAATAATAAAAAAATCATCTTCTCTTAGTTGAAACCAATATAATTAATATCTACATTTCTTCATATTCTTCAACTCCATAATATAAAATTTAGTTAATGAATGCACTAAATTAATAAATTTTTAACACTAAAAAATTGTTAATATTTATCAATAAAAATTAGTGTAACAAAATATATCTATACCGAATTTGTGAGAATGTGATGTGATAAGTTGTAATTTAGTCATATACATAATTGTTGTTTCGTATACGTGACATATTTTATTAAAATAAATGAAAAGAAAAAAGATAAATTAAAGAAAAAAGGTCGTTCATCATCAATCTCCTTCGTCTGAAGATCTCTGTCTTCTCTTCATCTCCACTGTCGTCTGCCGCCGATCTAGACCCTAAACCGCCTATTTACAACATTATACCGTATACGAAAAATCTGTAATTGCCCCGCGCGTAGCGCGGGGGTCCGAATCTAGTATATATAAAAGTTGGTTGTCCATTGAACGAATTGAATGAAATCGGTACCGAATAATGATTGACGCAAAATTAATGTACTTGATATAGCTCACTTCCTAACAATAAATGCTTTATAATGAAAGAAATCTATTAATGAGCTTTGTTTATGTCTTCGTTTGAGCCATATTAATGAGATTTAGTTTCAATTATAAGTTCTAACAAATCGCTTTTCTCAATAGCTCTTTGTCAGAGTAAAGTTGGAGCATATTTCAGCATCCACATCCAATTAAAAATGGGTGATCTCATCTATCTAATCTAATATCTAATATTATAATATAAAAATCGCGGAGAGAGAAAATTAAAGACCGCATTAAATACCCCATATTTCTATTGGTTAATAACTTTCCTCAATTTAATACTTATATTTTCTAATTGGTGGATTTTATACATTATAATAATAATTGGATCAAACTCCATAAAAATTTCTTCAATGAGTATGTGGATGGAATCATCATTTCCAGCTAAACAAATTTTTGCTTTGGAGATTACTCCAGAAGTTGGTAAAAATTACAAATAATGTGTATATAATATCAACCTATGTTTTTTCAGCATGTATCAGATATCCAAATTACATTTATAGAGAAACACCAACAGGACGAGTAATCCAACAAAGAGCAATCAAGAAGACGATCAATTAAGGGATTATAACTTTTTATATTATACAACATCTAGAATTTTTTCATAGATCTTTGAAAAAATTCCTCAATTTATTTTCTAGAAAATAAATTTTACAACATCTAGAATTTTTTTCATCTAGAATTATAAAACATATAAAATTTATTTTCTAGAAAATAAATTTTACATAATAAATGAAATAAAATACGCGTATCGTTGATGACTTTTTCTTATAAATTAGCAATGGATATATAAAATAATATAGACCTGCGCGTAGCGCGGGCCCCAAAATGCTAGTAATTTGATATAAATAGCGTGATTTTCTTCTCATAAGGCTGAGAAAAATGCATGTAAGTTCACTTTTTTAGAGTAAAACAAAACGAGTGCGACTAGCATCACCTTTTTTAAATCTATTTTAAAATATTCTCGTACAAAATTATATTCTCTTAATAAAATATGTAATTTCTTCGTGCGGAGCGCGAGACACGTATGTATCTAGTTTTATTTTAATTCAATCATATCTGATATATTTATAGATCAATTCATCGATCAATTTATTGAATGATGCTCGCTTCTTTTGTAGCAAGGTAAATGAAAATCTATAGATCAATTTTTATTACTCCGTATTAGATAATTTACAACAGTGAATATTTATTCTGAATTGAAGTACTTTCTTAAAATTTTCTCACGAGTAAAAGATGTTCCCACTTGGGGCTCATTTAGATTCCCGCAATAATGTTATTATAATGCCAATTTGATAATATAATGATAATATTTGGAAATCAAGACAGACCTTATATTAATAGAGGTTAGAGTGACTTTTCTTTATGTGTTAAAAGAATAAATCATGTGTATCTCTGTTATTTTCTTGGTTAATTCGATTTATAAATTTAACTTTGCCGAGGTCAAATTTCTATATGGGAAGAGGTTGTGAATTTTACGGATCGGTCCAGATCGACGGACCGTTTTTTTACAAACTTATGGACCAGGGACCGGACCAGACCCGATCGGAACCCGAAATTTTCAAAATATACGGACCAAGGACAGGACCGACCCGGAAAATTTTGGTCTGGTCCGGGTTTCCGGTCTGGGTTGTTTTTGTGCACCTCCTTGCTTGTCCAAAAAAAACGTGGGTCTCTTTTTATAATGTCTCCCCCACCTTCATTTTTTCTTGAGTCTTAGGGCCTGTTCGACAAACATTATAAAATGAGGTTGAAGTTGAAATTATGGGTTTTAATTGGTTGAAGTTAGAAACTTATGAAAATGGGGTTGAAGTAGATCAAATCTTCTAGTATTAATTTTTTTTTTTTTTTATCCAATTTCATATCCCCTACCCCTAAAATAATAAACTCTAAACCCAAAAATATAAACCCCAAACCCTAAATTATATATCCCAAACCCCATATTATAATTTTTATATATTTAAAAAATATTAGATATACCTTGTGAAGAAAGGGTAGAGGAGCGGTTATATGTGCCGCTCCAGATGATCCGAATAATCCGAATAAGGTGGTTGAAGTCCCCACTTCCTTAAGGTTTACCGAACAGACTCTTAATTTCTTCCGCAAAAACACTTAAAAACTGATCAATATATAATACTCCCTCCGTCCCCAAATGTTCTTCTTATTTCAATTTTTGAGACTATTCACATTACAAGAGAATCTTCGATATATCGTCCAATATAAAAAAAAAAACATAGTAATATGAGATATTATTTGATTCGTATCAACGAGAACTTTAATAATAACAAAACTTTTATAATTTTTATTAATATATATTTAGAGTTATTAACGTTACAAAACGTGTCTCGACAAATATGTCGGAAGAGAATGAAAAGAACATTAAGGGACAGTAGTTCGTATATAGTACTCGGTATGTATAAAATCGAGTAAATCGAATTATATTCTCTCCCGCTCAAATGATTTCAAGACGTGCCACGTCTATACAAATCTGGAATATTTGCCCAACTATGATATAACTCTGCCCACGGATGACCAGTTGGCTACAAGTAACTAATCTACCACTAATCCGTACAATTCATCTATTTTTGAAGACATAATAAAAATCTTGTATAATGTTGCTGACTCCATCTCAAAATGTGAGTGACAGTTTTATATCATTTTGTTTTTGTTGAATGAAGAATTAGAGCATGTCGGAGCCAAGAAATATAGAACTCGCGACGCAATACTTCGCGAGGTACCATGTTCATAATTGTTAGGTTGTTCCTAATACGAAACCTACCTCTACTTATATAAGTTCTACCGGTCTTTAAGAAACCATAATAGTTTTATCAATATGATGATAGGAGGCCAAGTCCGATCATCCGAAATAAGACCGATTGATGAGCTAATGACAATCATAATATCCCGGAGAAAAACCCGCACTCGGAAAATTATAACTCGCACCCATTTTTGGGCGCATCCTTGATGGTCCAAACTTTTTTTTTTTTTAAATCCGGTTCAGTTTTAGGCGCACGTATTTTGAAGGAATTTTTTTTTCTTGGGCTCATCCAGGATGCGCTCAGAACCGACCTGATTTGTTTGGACGCATTTAGGATGCACCCAAAACGGGTGCGGATTATAATTTTTCGGATACGGGTTAAACTCCCCGATATCCCAAGACTTCTTAATCAATTTGATACGATCAGATGTAAGCATAAATAAAAACTTTTTAGCTAGAGAAAAAGAAACATTCTTCGTCAATATTTAAGTAGTCCGTCAGAATGTTTTTGAGACTAACAAAATTAATTTCCAATCAAAACAATATAAATTCAACGAAAATGATAAGTACATCAGTCTACAAAGAAAAAATAATAATCGACGGCCAAGTCTAAATTATACTCCAGGTAATAGTTGATGAATTCATCATTCAAATAAGGCTGATTCATAAGGCATAAAATAAAACCTTATATAACTCGGAATATGTAGCTCTAACAGTCCTTCATAATTAAGAGCTAATTAAATTCAATGAAGTTTTTCTTCGTAATCACCTCCAAATCAATCCTCTTACTTGTTCTACCAATATTAACAATCCACCACTCCAGCGCAGACTTCTTCCGCGACCCACGCGCCATCCCACCCACATTCAACGCCACTCGCGGCGGCGCGTGGGATAACTTCTATAAATTCTCGGGGTTCCACATCGGGCAGAGCGTGGAAGGACTCTCGACGCTCAAGACTTACTTCCACAAATTCGGCTACATTCCGACACTTCCAGTCGCCGGAAACTTCTCCGACGACTTTGACGAGTCGCTCGACTCCGCCGTCAGGCTGTATCAACAGAACTTCCGCCTTAAAGTCACCGGCGAGCTTAATGATCAGACGCTCCGCCGTATCATACAACCTCGTTGCGGTGTCGCTGACATCATCAACGGCACCAACACCATGGCCACCAAAACGACGCCGTCCTTAAGAGCCGTTGCCCACTACAGCTTCTTTGAGGTATTTCATCTTTGTAATAATGTTTCTTGAGATATAGGCTTTTTAACATTTAACAACCCTAATAGTAATACGACAAAAACCTTACACCCCGTTTTTTATAACTGACACCCACTCTTGGGCGCATCTCGGGTGGTTCAAAATATTTTTTTAAAAATTCGGTTTAAGTTTCGACCGCAAAAAAAAAAAAATAATTTTTTTTGGGCGCATCCAGGGTGCGACCAAGATTAACCCGGTTTTTTGGACGCACCATCTGGGCCGCAAAGCAGTCAGTCGGTATGCCCATTTGCCTTTTTCGAGTTTGAGCGTTGGATCAAAACAGACCAAAACCGCCAGAAAGAAGGCACTGGAGACGTTTCAGAAAAGGATCCTGGAGGTGGTCGCTCATTCACTTAGCTGGAAGCACACATTCATATCGGTCTTGGGGTGCCGGTTATAATTTACGCTTGCGGGGTTAAACGCCCTAGTAATATGAACGAACATTAAGCTAGAAATTACGAATACCCATTTTCATGCATCAAATTTTGTGGGTCTATTTAAAATGATGAATGGAAATGTTCAAGACGTCCTTACATATAAAAGAGAAGAGCACTCCTAAGGCTGCCTAGCTAACATTTTGAGCACCAAGTATTTCCAAGCACAATTTTTATTGTGTTAAATGATAAAAATACCCTTATAAAATAAGTAGGAGTATATATATATTTTGTTAGTTCAAATAAGACATGTCAATGCAGCCGAATATATATATATATATAGAACGTGAGAATTTTCCGTAATAAGACGAAGATAGAGATTTTAAACGAGAAACTCGTACTAGAGGCAAATGAGCGGACACGGGGCTTCGACGCGGTCCGCCTCGCGTGTTTCCCAAGCGTTGGGTAAAATAGGACTTTGCTACGTATATACTCCCTCTGTCCCTAAATGTCTCATTTCACTCCGGCACATTTGTCGATGCACGTTTTGTATCGTTAATATCTCTAACTACAAGTTGGTAAAAATTATAAAATTTTGATATTATTGTAGTGCTCATTGAAACGAATCAAACAAGATCCCACATGACTATATTTTTTCTTATATATTGAAAGATATTTACAAAATTCTCTTTAATTGTAAATAAATTGTGAATAGTGTTAAAAACAACAATGAGACTATCATTTAGAGACGAAGATAGTACATAGTATAAACGACAAGGTTTACACTATTGCTAGCATTTATAATTAATAGGCTCCATAATATTAAAAATACTTTTTTATCCTCTTCTTTCTCCTCTCTTTTATTTTTCCTTAGGAGCATAATTACATAACCTCTTTTCTTCCTCACCAAAACCTCACTTCTTTATTACTTTGTAATTAGACTATGATCTATCATATTAGAGAAAAGAGATGGTTTTATAATGAAGATTTTGAGGTTCATCCAATTCCCCCATTGAAGGATATATCTTCCATTTTCTCAACCTCCGAGATATTGATTTAATGGACTTGGAGATGGGCGAACAACAAATTTTTTTAGGTTTTACTAGATACGGGCCTCGCGCTCCGCGCGAGAAAATTATGGATTTTCGTATGTGATTTAATATAGTTATACATTATTTGTTAATATGTTGTTTTTGTTATCAAATTTATTAATATTTGTAAATATAAGTATTTTTTATTTTCTTATATTTATGTTTGAAGTAGTTTTAAAACATAATATTAGAATAAGTTTGCATTGTCATAAGAGAAGCTCACACATTAATTTAATTTGTGACTTAATCAAGTAGACTATAAATAAATATAACATAGGGATATAAAAAAGATATTTAAATACATGCCCAAAAGTCCAATAGGAGGTGATTAAGAAATGAGTAATGCATTAAATTGGTACCAATTTCATTCAATTTTGGCAATGGACAGCCAACTTTTATATAGATAAGATGTGCTTATATGGGCGTTGGATCCCCATTTAAACTCGAATTGGGGTTGGATCCTGAAAAGCCCTAAATCATCTGAAACCCTAGATATCAAGGGACTGACGGGGCAGACAGAGAAGAAGACCTTGTTTCCGCCATGGCCGACGAGGTTTGATCCCATTCCTAATCTTCTTTTCCCAATTCTAAACCCAAAACGAGATGATCTCATCGGGATTGTCCATCGGGGACTCAAGTGGCAGGAAGCGGCAGTGAACGAGTCGGAATCTTCTCCTCCAAGGCCGACGAAGTTTGGCGGCGTTGGTGGTTTTTTTATAGTAAGCACTCCCTCCGTCCTCTTACTTCATTCTTGATTCTCTTTTTTGACACTATTTACGAATTAAGAGAATCTTTGTAATTTCGACTAATATATAATAAAAAAACATAGTGATGTGTGATCTTGTTCGATTCGTCTTGTGAAATACTTTAATAATATTAAAATTTTATAATTTTTACTAATTTAGAATTAGAGATTTTAGTAAAACAAAACGTCCATCGACATACGTGACTGAGAGAAACAAGAAGGAAAGAGAGGGCGGAGGGGGTATAACTCTAGGTTTGTTCAGTAAAATACATATCCTGCATGAGATGGACCAGATTAGGATAGAGACTCATCCCATTCCCTCCCCCACCCCATCACCCAGGAATCCCGGCAAATATCTGCTCCCTCCGTCCCCGTTTCACATTTTACACTATTCACATTTCAACACATTTTATGGCATAACTTCTTATATATAAGAACAAATATAGTCATATGGGGTCTTGTTTGATTCGTCTCGATGAATACTTTAACATATCAAAATTTTATAACTTTTTATTAACAAATAGTTAGAGATATTGACGATACAAAACGTGTCTCGTCAAATGTGAAAAAGAAACATGAATTTATATTATGGGAGAAAGGGAGTATGTGGCATTGTTTATTGGGTTTTTCTATAAGTATTTAGCGTTGGTATTGCCTAATTGATTTCCTCTATGGAATTACTCATTGGGTATCTCCGTCAAATAGTTGAGATTTCCAATGAAATTTAACATAAGAATATCCTCACATATGTGAGAAAAGATGGTGGAGCGTTTGTGAAATTTCACGGGCACATGGTCTACAACATAGTGAGACGTCATAGGACGTGCTATCATAAAACTTATTAACATTACGAGGAGTCCATGAATTTATATATTAGATTTTGATTAGTCTCAACTTTCGATGTAAGAATCTATTAAAAGAGCGTTAAATGCAGAAATGGAGAAGGGGATTCGACGAAGATGGGAATAAGGGCAATTTTAACTTTGTACAAGGGGATTGAGACATGAATGGAGATTGATTATTTAAAAGAGGAGGGTGACGAATGAAGTACTAGCCTTATCCCATACCCACCCCCATTGACGTGCTATTTCTAACTGATTTGGGTGTAACAGGGACAACCACGATGGCCGTCGAATAAGAAGTTTCTGACGTACGGGTTCCGACCAGAGAACACACTATCAGATTCAGTGAAGCGCGTCTTCAAATGCGCGTTCGCGCGTTGGTCAGCCGTTATACCATTAACCTTCAACGAGACCGACAACTACTACGAAGCTGACATCACCATCGGGTTTTATAGCGGGGAGCATGGTGACGAGGACTCTTTCGACGGCGTCTTGGACACGCTAGGGCATACTTTTGCCCCGACGAACGGCAGACTTCATCTGGACAATGACGAGACGTGGGTTGTCGAAGGTGACGTCACCAAGTCATCGGTGTGGAATGCGGTCGACCTGCAATCGGTGGTAGTGCACGAGATTGGTCACGCGTTAGGGCTTGGTCACACGTCGGTGGAGGACGCTATCATGTTCCCCACAATCCATGCGAGGAAGAGGAAAGTGAAGCTCGTCCACGATGATATCCAGGGGATTCAAGCCATTTACGGGAGCTACCATTCGTCGGGAGGGGAGTTTAAGGATGTTTGTGGAAGTGCCGGCTTAGGGTTGTTGTTGCCAAGGAGCAGGAACTTTTGGGGTGTTGTGGTGGTTGTAGGGGTTTCTATTTTCTTTATTTAATTCATGTCCATATATATCTAACTAATAAACGACGCTTTTGCGTCGACACTTCAGTAAAGCGTCAGGGGAGAAAATGCCGCGTGGGTATCGGCGACGCTTTTAAGCGTCGAAACAGATCTACTATTGAATGAGTCACAAATATTATAAAAGCGTCGATTTGTAAACAACCTCCAAATTTTAGATCGAGTCCAATTCTCCCCGCCTTAACATATTCTAACCCAATTCTCCCCGCCTTTAGTCATCTAGCGAAGTGGTGCTCAATTCTCCCCTCCTTCAACCCTAGAAACTATCAGCGACAACGAACTGGTGCTCGATCTTAGGTTAGAATTTCAGTCTTCCACCTCTCGATCCAGCGCACAGTCCTTCGAATCAGCGAACTGCCAACTGCAAACCAACCTTCCACCTCGCGATCCAGCCAACTGCAAACAGGCGAGATTAGCGAGATGAGCGAGACGAACGAGAACATCAGGAATAATCTCAAGGTTTGGTGCAACGAGATCCAATATCTGAAAGTTAAAATTGAGCAAAATTTGTCCATCATTAGCTGTGTTGCTTCTCATCTCAGACCAGATTCACATACGTTTTCTTGGCTTTTATGCTATTTGAATGGATATTGGAGAGACATAACCAACTCACTAGTTGTATTAGTGGTTAGCTTGTTATTGATTCACTAGCTCACTGTTTGATGTTATTGCTAAGGACCTATCTAAATTCTTGGTACCAGGGGTGGAGGAGCTGCTGATTATCTGTTCTGGCATAGTAAACCTCGGTGTTGAGGTAATGCGTGTTGATATTTTATAAGAATATGATAAGGAAGAGTTGGGAAGTTGATGAAGGATCTCTTGGTTTAGTTTTTCTTGGGATCATGATAACTAACTTGCCTCTATGGGGTCAGTTTACATTAGTGCGAGGGAAGCACCCTGTGATATTAGGCTAGTTTTTTTGAAGGTTAGGGACATGTTGTGATAGGATCCTGATCCTATCTAGTAGAATATAATTTATTTCCTATTTATTAATTAGAAGAAGTCTATCTTTAGTTTAATTAATATTTTATATTTAGTAGAATCTATAATATCTAGGATATATTATTATTTTAGGAAGATATCTTTTAATTCTATGATTTACTTTATTTTAGGAGATAGGCAAATTATAAATAGATTCATTGTTCTAGGCTTTTACGGGAATCAATTATCAATCAATAAAGGTTCTTCCTTGGTAGTTTAATCTCTAATCAAAAGATTATCGATTGTTAGATCTCAAATCAAAAGATCAATCCCTATCTATCGAGCCCTGAGGAATCAGGTCTCATCATCTGGTATCAGAGCCAGGTTTTTTCCCACCCAAATCCCACAAATTTTTTTCTTTCCTTTACGATGACGCTGAAGGAATTGGAAGAACGCATGAACGCCTCCGACAGGACCCAAGCCGACCACACCCGGATGCTGACGGATCTCCAGACCGGAATCCAACGCATCCTTGATCGATTGGCCGCGGTCGAACAACCACCGCCGCCCGCGCCAGACAACCGCCAACAACTCATTCAGCCACCAATCCAGGGTAGACCAATTCGCCTCGATTTTCCCAGATTTGAAGGTGTCGAACCAGAAAGCTGGCTCTTTCAAGCCGAGCAATTTTTCTCCCTTTGATTAGAGATTAAACTACCAAGGAAGAACCTTTATTGATTGATAATTGATTCCTGTAAAAGCCTAGAACAATGAATCTATTTATAATCTGCCTATCTCCTAAAATAAAGTAAATCATAGAATTAAAAGATATCTTCCTAAAATAATAATATATCCTAGATATTATAGATTCTACTAAATATAAAATATTAATTAAACTAAAGATAGACTTCTTCTAATTAATAAATAGGAAATAAATTATATTTTACTAGATAGGATCAGGATCCTATCATGTTGTTTTAGAGATTTGAAGTGTTGAATTTAACCAGGTTATTATTACATATGTGTAGGATCTTCACTTGCAGAATTATTTTGTCCAATTGAATTTTCATTATATCCATCTCAATGGGAGATTTGACTACTACTTTAGCTGTCATACATCTTCAAGGTCTCCATGGTGATTTGTAACTCAAGTTACTTTCAGAGTTTGCTGTAATTACTGATGGTGTACTTTTGGGCCTATTTGAGTGAAAGTATCATACATGTCCTATTAATAAAAATACAGGTGCCTTGGAAGTAGACATATTGTAGTAATTTAGATAGAACATGAAAGGAGATTATATCATTAGATTAAGGAAGGATCGTCGGCTGGGAGTAGTTGTAGACATATGGTAGTAATTTAGATAGAACATGTGTCTGTCTGTGTTTGTCTGTATGATGTCTGATGAGCTGATGTCCTATTAATACCAGGGTATCTTTTATCTACTACAGTTTTGTATACGTATGTGTATGCCTGTATTGTAGCTCTGACCTGATTTGGATCTTGTGATTTAGAGTTTTAATTTAGTGGTACAACTTTAAACGGATTAGACATTTGATGATGAAGAGTTTCCATACATCGAATGGGATATAGGCCTTGATTTATTTTTAGCTTAGATGGTTAAAAGTATGTTCTGTTTAATAAATAATTCATGTTCAAGTCTCATGATATCCACTTTCACCTTGTAATGTCCTATCTTCTCCTATGGGAACTGGGAAGCATGTACCTCAATTTATTTATTTCTATCTCCTTGCATCAGAAGATATTTGAAGGATCAAGAAGGCCATGTTTATCATATCCTCTTCTTCCCAAATGAAATAATGATTTTGCAAAAGTAAAACAATTCAATTTTGGCTAATAACATGATCACTGCTGCAAAGTTGTTGTAGTGATGTCATATGTGGATTCTTTGTGAATGTGTGTGGGAATTAAGGTGTCGTGTATTGAGTTTAGAGTTATTTTTCTGTTGGTGCAATCCGTTAGTAAATGAGAGCTTAGCTTGAAGAATGAGATTGACTAAGTATTGATTGTATATTTAAATGATCATAAACTAGCATGAGGTTGTTGCAATTTGTACTGTGCAATGTAGAATAAATTTGGTTTATGTAAATTGTACTGTCATGTATAAAATTTGGTTTATCTAGACTTTGTTTGTGCTTCTTGCAATGATAATTAATGACACTCCGTGATTTGGGATTCATTTAAGCATGTCATCCTCAGAGTCGATCTTTTATAGTCTTGTTTAGAATAATCCAGCAATATGTGTTCACTTGTGATGATTTGATGCAGGTATGTGAGTGGATAAGTGCTAGAGCCGAGTATTTCACTTTAATTTATTAATTTTGTTTCTCCAATATCATGACTTTTAATATGTGTTCACTTGTGATGATTTGATGCAGGTATGTGATGATCTGCAGATGAAACAAAAGATTATTTATCTTGCACAGGTTGAAAAGAGCATTCAGTACCTGAAGAGACAAGTAAAAGGGTTTCATTAGCATTGTTTTATACAGGTATCATGAAAGTAAAGAATAACACCTGGATGAAAACTAAACACAAAGTGGACGGAGAATTTTTAAAAACAAATGACATGAACTTGAGAAAGAAAATTCACAAGTTATGCCTTGTTCGACAACAGTTCCATAATATAATACAATCTCTATTCTCTGATTCTACATTGCTCTTTGAAGATTTTCTAGGCAGTTTGGATCATAGAGCTATCTGTTTGTCTTAGTTCCTTGCTCTTGCTGCTTGTCTAGATGCGTTGAACTGTGCCTTTTTTTTGTTTTTCCAATATCATGAATTTTAATGTATTGGTTTCTTTAAAATCCGATTGATAGCTCTATTGCTCTAATATCATGAATTTGCATTCATATAGGAAACTTGAAGAGATGAGCTACAGAAGCAAAAGGACAAAAATAGGTGTCCATCAAGGAACACAATCAATCATGTCTTCCTCTTCAGTGGAAAATCAATCAAGAGGTCATCATCCCCTTCCTCATGCCTCATTGCAAAGGCAAGAAAAGCATACTACTAAACCAAAACAACTAGGACTGCCAAAGAACTTTGCTCCTCCTCCCGCAACTAGGACTAGTGAAGCACATGCAACTAGGACTAGTGAAGCACATGCTACTATGCCTCCTAAATTCACATTCCCACCTCATCTCGATCCGAAAGCTTTCCGGTTATCCAATAGAACTGCATCACTGAAAGCAAGGTAAAGTATATTTAGAATAGTCAAAATTATTTTATAAATATGTTGCAGACTTCAATTGTATCAAATTATGGTTCAGATGTTGTCAAGTATCGGTAAAGCGGCACGAGAATCTCAAGACCATTCACATACAACTGGTTGTAAAAGCTTTGCAAATACAAGGGCTGCAATTGTAAGTTTCAGTCATAAATTTCTGTATTTTTTGAGGTTGGTCAAGTAGTTTATTATGAGAGCTTAATGAGGCAATGGGATGCAAAATGCCAAGATATAGAGAAAGTGCCCTGTTAAAGAGAAAGTCAGTTCCACTAGGTTAATACAATCAGTGGGCAAATTACTTTCATTCTCTGTGCTGAATAATACAATCAGTGGGTCTTTGTTTTCAAGCAAATCAATTTTTTTGTGTTGGAATCCCTGAATTTGGGTTTACACCATTGTCTCTGCAAGACGACTCTTCTCTAGCCGAGAATTATGCATCTTTGGTGTCAATTCCACTGTCTCTGCAACTGGTTGTAAAGAAGGCTCAAACAACTTTAATTTTTGTTTGTTTTCAGGTTCAAGAAACAGGAAGAGAGCCTAGCCATATAGAGTTTTTCACATTGACTGACACCAAAGTTGATGGAGGCTTTGTGACAATTTCATCTTCAAAATTTTTGGTACAATTTTGCCAACCTATAAGCTATATTTTTTTGTTTTCTAATTGTGATACTATATTTGTATTAGACCCTACAATATGTTTTCTTATATGAACACAGGAAGAAGCAAACTCAAAAGTTGATGAATTAGTGCTCAATTATTCTCCTTCAAGGCCTCGTAAAGAAATTGAAAACGAGGTGTTTAATGAACTAATGTATGATGATAATTCTAAACGACCACTTTTATATGGGCATGGAGCAAGAAAAGGCCAGATATTTGGAGTACATGAGGTCTTGAGAAATGAAGGACATGGATATGCAACTACAACCAACAACTCTACCGAAATGGAAATCTTGAGATCAAGAGTGTTAGGTGTGACAAAGGAAAATGAGGAAATAAAAAAGGACAATCAAGAGCTGCGTGCCAAGATAGATCAAACTAATCAACTTTTATTACAAACACTTGAAGCAGTGCGCAGTGGGAAGGTCTCTGATGAGGTCTTTAATTCTATTCACTCAGTCTTACGCAAGCCTAATTTTGAGGTATGATTTTTAATTGAACTTGTTTTGTTTGCATGTGCTTCTTTTTTTATTGCTCTGTTATTCAGATTCTGCTACATAGCTTACAGAGTGATCATCTTCATTGATTTTTAATTCAGATTCTGCTAATTGAACTCGTTTTGACGAGGTTTAGGAGATCTTACAGAGTGATATTACTGTTACTTAGCTTTTGGTTTATTGTGAATCTCATGCTCTAGTACATTAGTGTTTGATCATCTTTATTGATTTGCATGATCATGAAATTGCTGTAAAAGCTTTAGGTGATCTTATTATGATTACAATATGATGGCTAATTATTTGCTTTTAAAATTGATATTGCTGCTACTTTGCTTTCAGTTTATGGTGAATCTCATGCTCTAGTGTATTAGTGTTTGATCATTTTCATTAGTTTGCATGATCCTGCAATTACTGTAAAAGGTTTAGGTAATCCTATTATGATTATAGTATGATGGCTAATTACTTGCTTTTAGAATTGATTTTGCTGCCACCTTGTTTTCGGTTTATGATGAATCTCATGCTCCTGTACATTTGCTTTTGGTGAAAATTCTTCCCATGCTTAGGTACCACAGGTTGGTTCAGCTGCAAATCGGGATAATACTCGCAATGATGATCTTCTCTCTTCGAGTCCGTCGCGGTAGAATTATTAATTAGGACATGCTATGGTATTTGGACTTGAATTTGCAAGTTAATTGACAAGCTACTTTGAACTGAGAATTATTTGATTAGGAAAATGGACAAGTATTAAGCTAGTTTGCTTCATGTATTATGGATATAGTTAATACTCAAGTTGTTTATGTTTGACCACATACAGCATTTTGAAGCATTTGCTTTCTGAGAATTTAGAATCATGTGCTTTCTCAAAATTTTGACAGTGAAAAATGTTCAGTTTCTGGGCTTTGTGAGAATTTCTGAGAAATTTGACGCTTTTTGAAAATGGATAAGTTCGACGCTTTTAATTGTCGATGATGTTCAATTTTTGACCTTTTTTTTCGTCTTCTAATGTGTTTTTGCGACGCTTTTTTATACAACTGTGACACTTTTGTTTGTCGTTAGCTTGATTTCCCGCAATCTCCAAAAAAGTGTCGAAAACGTCATTTCGACGCTTTAAAGCGACGAAAATATTCGACGCACAAAAGCGTCAAAAATAAATGGCATGGACATTTTCGACCCTTTACCATAACGTCGAGAGTGTTACGTTCGACACTTTTTACCGTCGCTATTTGTACAAAAAAGCGTCGAATTGGACCCGTATTTCTAGTAGTGTTTCTATGATGACTTGTTTGCCACGTGTAAACTTACTAGGGGTCTTTTAAAGGAGAATCCAACCACACTCTCGTTTTTTACTCTACACTTGTTGGAGCCCAGAAAATGATACCTCGCGACACAACACCTCGCGAGATATGAGAGAACAAATCTTCAGTCAAATGCCGAGGACCTCTTTCACACTTCTGTACAAACAACTTGATGAATACGTCTCGCTCGATCAAACTCCGCTTCTCACTATCTTCTCCATGAGCAAATCACTTGTTCTTGAGCTCCATAACACCTGCACAACCAAACCAAGAGGGGGGAGGCTCCGGATTTGGCTCTCCGACGCCCAAGTTAGCAAATGTGTAAAAGAGAGCAACAAAGAACGAAGCAAAATGACACAAGCGAAGAGGACATAGAATGGAAGAAGGGAAATGTTAGTTCTCAAACTCCATTAAACAAGCTCCAAAAGCTCATTCTTGTACCTTACTCAAATCACCTTAGAATTCACTCACTCTTATCACAAAAGCATGATCATAGCACCGAGAGTCGGAATCCAAGTGCCGATCGTCCAAACGCTTCGTAAATAAGGTCGAATGGGTGAATTGAAGCAAATGGAGAACTTCCGTGTTTTTCACTCTCGAGAGGAAGAAGAAGGAGAAGATTTTCTGGTAATGATCCTCTGTTTTTTCTCTCTCCTTTCAGTTAGGATTTTATACCTCCATCTGGGTCCCACGCGAGTTATTTCCGATTTTACCCTTCCATAACCTGATCTTATCGGACTTTCTACTTTGGGCCTCACACGTTCATGGGCCGCTTCCGTCCGTATGGGCCGGTCTTGAGTTTATCATGGGTCGCGTGCTTCAATTGAGCTTGACTCTCTTGGGCCTCGCGAGGGCTCCGAGAACCGGCTCCAACATCCACCCCCCAAGCTCTTATACTGCATAGTCTAAGGCTTGGGTTTGTCTTATTGAAGCCGGGTTCTCGTTTGTAATTTCCTCTTTTTCCCTCGCGAGGTTCACTCGCGTGAAATCTTTTCGTTTGAATTTGAATTTCAGGCGGGCGACGATTCGAATTCGAAACCTTTTCGTTTTCCCGCGCCCGGTGCATGTCGTCCACGTGTCGCCCTCTGATCATCTTCTATTTTTCCCGCTTTTCCCTATATATACGTCTTCACCTTCTTCCTTCCACTCTTTTTCGATTCTCTGTTTCTTCTCATAAGGCTTCTTTAATTTCTCAGAATAAAGTTCTCTGTCGGCGACTTTCTTCACCGCTCAATAACTTCCAATGGCAGGTCAGTTTTCTACTTTTGCTTCGCTCGTTCCTTGTTCGTTTTCTTCCTGCCCGATTTCACCGTTTATCCCAATTGCTTCGTTGTCCTTTCTTTCTGATTTTGTTTTGTCAAAATTCGGGTTTTAAAGGCTTCGTCTTTCTTCATTTCGACTCTTTTCCTGTCTAATTTGTGCTTCATCGGTCGCCTATTTCTGCTCTAAACATTTGTCTATTCGTCTCCTAACTGCCACTCTCTCCCTTTTTCTTGAGGACGGTTTAGGTTTTTGTTTCCACCATGGGCGTTCTTCGAAGGTCTCATTCTGTTCTTGGACCAAAATTACTTGTGCCTTTTCGACTTCTTTTTTGATCTTTCGGGTTTCAGTTTTCCAGGGATTTCGTGTTTTTTCCTTTTCCCACTCCCTCGCGTGTTCTTACCTCGCGTGGGTTCCTCGTCCTTCCTGCCCTGGAAAACTAATTCTGTCAACCTCGTGTTTCAGGCGGCGACGAAGCTGAATACTCAAGTCGTACTACCTCGGGTTCTGAGCAAGGCTCTGATGGATGTGAGCCCAGCTCTCGACCACATAGGCGCGCAAGGGTTTCCCGGAAACTTAAGAAAGTTAGGACCCGTAAGTCCGGAAAAACCTCTAAAACTGTGCCGTCTCGCGTGCTTCGGGAGCAGGCGGAACGCGACTATGGAGCGTTCGCATCTTTCTTTTCTTACACCGGGCCTCTTCCGTACATAGTAATAGAGAAGCCTTTTCTCGCCGAGCCTGGCAAAATAACAATTTCAACGCGACGAATAAAACACACTCCCGCTCCTTTTAACACCTCCGCTCAGAGGAGCGTTCTTTCTCTTGGGAGCCTCCGTTCCATCGCTCGCAAGTATCCTTTTCCTGAAGGGACCGTATTCGCGTTGCCAGATCATGAGGGTACTTCCTTAGATGAGTATGGCTCTTTTTTTGCTCTGTGTCGTCAGTCTCTAGAAGGTGGGTTTCGTCTTCCTTGGACTTCTTTTCACTCTGAGGTGATGAAGGATCTTGTCTTTAGTCCTTCGCAGATGCATCCTAATTTCTGGAGTTCTCTTGTCATTTATAACATGCGAGCTCAAGATATTGGGATAATCCCTAATACGCCTCATCATTCTCTGATTAAATCTCTTAAAAGGAATGCTCGTGAGGTTGGCATGTATACTGCCTAGATGAAGGTCGCGAGCTCTTGGAGTCTTCCAAGGAAGATTGACGGGTGGAAGACTGATTGGTTCTTGATTCGTCCTCCTCCCGGTTCTGATATCTCTGTGCAAGTCTGTGAGCAAAATAAGAGGAAAAATGTTTGTTTCTTTCCAAAAGAGACGCGTGGGAAATTCGTTAGAGACTACGAGGATTTTCCTGTTAAGGGTGTTCTGCAGATATTTCTAAGTACAGTTAACACTAGCCTCCTCGCGTCTCGGGGATTAAGTCTGAAGCCTTATACTAAAGGTTGAGGGGACGCGGGGTGTTTTTGGCGTTCTATTTGCTTTTGTTTGTTTCTTTGCTTTACTGATTTGATCATTTCTTACAGATGACGATTGTTTCGCGGAGCTCCCCGACCTTGATGGCGTTGTTTTTGACGATGGTGCCTCATCTCGCGTTGCTCCTCCCTTACCTACACCCATTCCCACTGGTGACAATCGGGGCTCTCCTGTCTTGGAGTCCACTCAAACGCCTCGCTCTTCGCCTCCTCATCAAGCCGCGGCGCTCACCATTGGGGAAACTAGGGACAAGGCTGCCGAGAAAGAAGACGCCCGTAGCCATACCTCTCGCGACAAGGGAAAAAGCTCCTCCTCAGTCAGTAAGTCTCGCGACAAGGGGAAAGGACCTTCCTCAGCTAGAATACCCCATTAAAGTTGGCACTTTCGTCCCAAGCTAATAGCTTGAATCTGAGTCCATCATCTTCATTAATGGCTGCCTTTTTCGTTATTATATGATCATTTCTACAGAGTTTATGTACCAAATGCTTTTTTTGCCTAGCTAGCTAGTTGCCATCCTGTTAGCCTAGCTAGTTTGCATATGCTTCAATTTTCTTGCTAACTAGTAAGTTGCAATTATTGATGTTTGTGGTTTAGTTATGAATAGATAGAAAAGATGATATTTTTGTGAGTGTAAAAGCAGTTTTGCTGGCCTTTAATTAGGTGAATGATATTAGATGGGAAATCTTTGTCCTAACTTACAATGACATTATGTTATTGATTTTATAGGCTGATTTGAAGTATTAACCTTCCTGGATTTAGATCCAAGATTCTATCCGGGCAGAAGGGTTGATAAATCCGAAAAAAAACTGAGTGACCTATTTCTAAATCTGATCAGCAGACCAAACTTGAAACGTCGGTAATTCGAATTTATTGAACACAAATTTAACTCAAAATATAGACACGAAACCGACTAATTCGAATTTTACCCGGTTAACGAAAAAATATAGTTATTTAAAATATACTGTAATTACTAAAAAAAATTGTTTTATAATTTATTCTTACTTATTTATTTCAAATTTAGAAAACTTCTTAAAGAATATGTTGGCACTTTGATTATCTAAACGTTAAGCAAAATCCTAGGGCACAGAAAAAGCTCCTTTTTCTTTCTCTCCGGTAGCCACCGTGGGATCTAGGTATCCCTCGCCGTCGTGCGAGTCTTTCCGAGGTAGTCATCACGGAGACCGCGGGGAAGAAGAAAGACATACACTTAACAGAAGAAGAAAGTACGGTGATTGTCGATAGCAATTCTGATCAAACCACTGTTCCATTGATCGACTCCCTAGTTCTGGTGGGCTCTTTACTCACCAAGAGACCGTACAATTCCTTTGCCCTAAAGGCAACAATGAAGGGAGCATGGAGAGTTAGAAAAGGATTTATCTTTCGGGAGTTACGCAACAATCTATTCATATTCCAGTTTGCGGATGTCAACGATAAAGAAAGGGTCTTGAAGGGAGGGCCATGGTCGTTTGATAAAGCTTTGCTCGTTCTTAAGGAGCCGGGGAGTGAGCAACCTTCAAAGATCAGTTTCAACGAATCAGAATTTTGGGTGCGCCTATATGATCTTCCAGTTAATATGATGAATACTGAGATGGCAAAGAAACTCGGGGCATCTGTGGGAAAGGTGATTGAAGTGGACGAATCCGATCTGTTGGTATGTGGGTGGTTCCTCAGAATGAGAATTTTAGTTGATATCAAAAAACCCTTACGAAGGGGGGTAATGATTGCTCACGGAGGACGTAAACTTTGGACAGATCTAAAGTACGAGCGGCTGCCGAATTTTTGTTATACTTGTGGGAGATTAGGGCATGTGGATCTTGATTGTGAAGATGAGAAAGCTAGGGGTTTTCAGAACGAGTATGGTGACTGGCTTAGGGCATCTCGGATTAAAGTGGAACGCTCTGCAGTAGAGAAGGCAAGAGAGCAAGAGGTTTTCAAAAGTTTGAAGGACGGCTCTGACAGAAGAGAAGAGTCAGGGTCCTCACGTTCAAACCCTACTCGAAAATCTCTGATTAGCTTATTGGAGATGGCAGATATAGCTAATGAGGGGCTGGAGGAGGATGACTCTAATATTGAGAAGTTGGCATTGCAGTCTCGCGAAGGGAAGGAGACGATGGATGAAATCAACTTTGCTTGTCTGAAACTCCCAGAAAAGTTGAATGTTGATATCAGGGAGCAAGTGATAGATGTGGATGGTGACTGTGATATGGAGGCTGGAGTGAAAAGGATATATTGGTAGGAGGTACTGGTCATAAACAGAAAGAAGAGATATTACCTCCTAAGGAGAGAAGATCGAACTGGAAAAAGTGTGCTAGGGCGGGTGAGAAGAATGCAGGGGGGGGAATGAGCACAGAAATCAGGAAGAAAAGGAAGGAGGGAGAGAGTATGTCTGATAGTGGAGTAGGAGTTGATCCTAAGGAGAGGAATGAGATGATAAATGAGGAGAAGAGAAGGAAGATAACTAAGGCTTCAGGTAACGTTGTGATATCGGCATGAGAGGAGGAGCTCCTCTCCTGCCGGAAGCAATGAATGTTTTGAGCTACAACTGTCGGGGGTTGGGGAAGGCCCTGGCAGTTACGCGTCTCACCGCTCTGGTGAGAAAGGTGGTCCCCAAGGTTCTCTTTCTTATGGAGACCAAAAGTGACAGAAGGAAGATGGAGGTTGTTCGTAGAAAGCTGGGCTTCAACTCAGGTTTCTTTGTTGACTGTGTAGGAAGGTCTAGTGGCTTAAGTATTATGTGGGAAGAGGAGGTTGACTTGAAAATAGTTTCATACACAACACACCATATTGATGCTTTGATTGTGCTGAATCAAGGGGGCCCGGAGTGGCGTATTACTTGTATGTATGGATGGCCTCAAAAGCAAGATAAACACCACACTCTCAGCTTACTTAACCGATTAAATGAAGATGCGCATGGGCCGTGGGTTCGCATTGGTGACTTCAACATTCTCTATAATTTAGAGGATAAAGAAGGTGGGCTCCTTGTAAACGTTTCAGAAGTTCTGAATTTCAGAACGACAGTGGATGACTGCGGTATGCGGGAGATCAGTTTTTCGGGAAATCAGTTCACTTGGGATAATGGAAGAGAGGGTGCTGAATTTATTCAGGAACGTATTGATATGGCTTTCTCTAACGAGAATTGCTTGAACTTTTTCCTAGTGCCACTGTTAATCACCTAGATCGATGTGGATCGGATCATATTCCTATTAATCTTGTTCTTAATCCCGAAGATCAAGAAGAACCGTGCAAAGTTCCCCGCCCTTATAAATTCAAAGCTATATGGCTTGACGAAGAATCGTGCAGTGACGTCATCCAAAATGCATGGAAAAACCCAGGGAGTGCAAGTGTTGACCCAAGCGTTATTGGGAAAGTCGAACGTTGCGCTGCTGATTTGAAGGATTGGGAGTTCTCGGTCTTTGGCAATGTGAACCGGGAATTGAGAAGAGTCAGGGAAGATCTGATAATTTTGAATGTGAGTGGGATGACGGGTGCGCAGGTTGGTCACAGGAAAGAGCTGGAAAGCAGAGAAAGAGAGTTGATGAGGAGGGAGGAAACTATGTGGTTGCAGAGGTCTAGAGCAAATGAGTTCAAATGGGGAGATCAAAACACCTCCATTTTTCATCAGAAAGCTACTGGTCGGAAAAAGAGGAATTCGATTAAGAAACTCATTGATGACGGAGGCTTAGAATGAAAATCTTTTGAAGGAAAATAAAAAGTTGCAATGGATTACTTTCAAGGCTTATTCAGATCGGACGTTAGAGCTGCAGCAGCTACGACTTCGGCTGGCATTGAAAGACTTTTATCTCAAGATGACAATGCTGATCTTATGGCTCCTTTTGATCCGGGAGAAGTAAAGCAGGCGCTCTTTTCCATGCACCCCCACTAAGGCTCCCGGTCCCGACGGAATGTCTGCACTCTTCTTTCAGAAATTCTGGCATGTTGTTGGCGATGACGTAACTAGTTTTGCCCTCTCTATTCTGAATGGTGGTGAGTTCCCGGATCAGTTAAATCACACTTTCATTTCCTTGATTCTGAAAGTCACCGATCCATGCAGGATGAAGGATTTAAGACCAATCAGCTTGTGCAATGTGTTGTACAAGATCATTGATAAGGTTTTATCTAATAGATTGAAACGCGGTCTCCACAAGCTAGTGGCCCAGAGTCAAAGTGCTTTTGTTCCTGGCAGACTTATATAAAAGTCTAGCCAAAATTTTTGTGCATTTTAGCGTCTCAAAGAGGTTGGGGAAAAGAGCCTAGAATGATTCAATGGGAAAATTGGAGATCTGAGTGGAAATTGCAGTAAATCTTATGGGTTTTGTAGGCGGTGTAGTTAGTGTAAGCAGGGGCGGACCAAGGAGAACTGAATGGGAGAGTCGGACTTTAAAATTTATGAACTTTTTACACCTGCCTCTATAAAAATCTCACAGATACAACTGGTTAAAGAAGTTAAGGAATCAAAGCATGCCAAAATTAGTTGCTAAAAATAGGTTTAAACAAATTACCAAGAGCACATAAAGTTGCTTGTTTATCTTCATGAGTCATATTCCCTCCAACTCCCCTATACAATGGCAAACCAGAAAACATGAATCAAGGAAACCATAAACCGCATGTGTTCACATAAAGTATATGACAAAATGAAGTGAAATCAATTATAGTAGAAGAGAAGGCTACCCACCTTATTGACATTCAGTAAGGTTGGCACCTCTCTGAAATACAGAAAATCGATAGAGACGCTCAGATAAAAATCCTAATAATAGATAGAAGAGAAAGAATATTGATGATATTTTGCATAATCATCTTTTCATCGACAAATGATTTACACCTGATAAGGTTATCTTTAAAATGGAAATTACAAAAGGAAGAACACACCTATGGAAACAATGCAACCAATTCTCCAGCAGTCTTTAAGAAAATCATACATCCTATCCATCTTAGTTCAAATTTTGATAGAACCCAACACTAAACATTGTAACCCAGGGGAAAACGCATGACATCAGAGAACATGGAAATATACCATAAAATTGATGTATATGAAAGGGCAAGTTCCACCTAAATCTGAGTAAATGTGCCTTACGCTTTTCCAGGCTTTTGCAGGGTGCATTCTATGTAATACAGGCATGTCAGGAATGATTCTACAATGTGTGAATTGAATAGAATGGGATGCAAGTTTGATTACTATCAACATACCCTTGTTCTGATTTCACTTTCGAACATAAGAAGAAGAAACAGAAAGCCATGAGATTAGAATGATGAAACATTCTACCCTAATACTAAGACTTATGGTGAATGTAGTCGAATGTTTGCAATCTGAAATGGTAAATCGACATTCACACAGCTAAGATCAACAAACTGAACGTGTTAAGATAAAGCAATATTAAGAAATGAGAAGAGTGTTTTGTTATTTCAGTTTACAAATAACTTTTGCAAACATTGGCAATTCAGAAAGACTACTCTTAAGATCAACACATTGAACTTGTTAAGACAGAGCAATCATGTACATTAGGCAGAAACTCCCTATCAATCAACTGGTGAAAAGGCACGTGGACAATATGCATCATGCAAGAGGCCTAAAAAAAGAATCACACGCTTAACTCAAATAACATATTCCTTACGATAATATGAAAATGCAATTCACAGTCTATATATAAAATCTATCAATTCCAAGTTCGTATCCCTATTAACAAAATGGATGTTAATTTGTCTATATATAACGTCTATAACTATAGATACAGAAATAAGTTGCTTACTTGATACTTCTGTAGCAAATGAGTGGCTTGGCAAGAAAGAAAATATAGGCCTAGAGAGTGCTCAAATCTAGAATGCACGCACCGAAGAAAGCCTTGTTCGCTGCACCTGCAAGTTGCAATTAACAAACTTTTATTTTCTGTATGATTCATATGAAAGGCAAGAGACAACGAAACATGAGGACTGTCTAATCAAGAAACCAAAAGGGTGGCCTTGAATTCAGTCTCGATTGGGAGACTGAGTAGAGTGATGGAGATTCGAGCCAAATTCGCGGGAGCCACGAAGATGATGATTGCCAGAGTAAACCAAAATTTACATGAATATACAATATTGAGGTATATATACATCGGATAAGGAAAAAATCTCAGCAACTGAAACATATACAAAAGTCAATTACCAATTCCACATCTCATATCTATTAACACCCAAGTACTATTAAAATTTACATGAATATACAATATTGGCGATGATTGCCAGAGTAAACCAAAAATATCCATCGATAATTTTGGAGAACTTCACAGAATGTAAAAATAGGATCAATGATTGTAAAGCATGATGAAAAAATAGCCAAAAAAAAAGTTCACTTGCCAATATCAAAATCAGAAATGGATGGCCAAAACAAAGGGAAAAAGTTCGAACATTAATCAAAAGCCAAGATGAAAAAATCAAATGCAAACATATCCTAAGCTTATTGGTAATCAAATGTGACGTATTTATCTACAAACACACTTTTGGAAACTTATCGAGATCAAGTGGTTGTAATGCTTTAGACACTCTTCTAGTAACCTGCTAGATCATACATGCTTGAATAGAGAATGTCATAATATAACTTGATACATGCTTAAAATACCTTCTTGAGTGTCCTAGAAACTTCTGAAAAGTTACCAGGTTCAATTTTCTTTGTTGAAGCAAGCTTAGTCCACTATGCAATTGTTTCCTTTCTTTCAGACCACTATGCTTCTTTCTAAAAGAAAATAAACAAAACTAACAATGATAGCAATCCTTTACAAAAAATAAATAAACCAAAAGCAGTTTACATTCTATCTTTTGTACTGATTACTAAAGAATAAATGAAATGAAGTAAACACCATATATAAAGCATACGCATAACATTCTGAATGCAATAGAAGATTGTGACTAACCACTCTTTCCCAAAACCCCGACTTCTCCAAGGGTGTGAGTATATCAATTGGATCAGCTAATTCATCTATTTCTGGAGGAGAAGGAAAAAAAGAGAGTAAAAAAACAAAAAGATTCCCCGCGAACTCTGAAGAATATAGTTTAATACTTAAATCTCATTTTCCCCGTTTCAAATTATGTAATATAAAGTAATTATGTTGCAAACCCACCCTTTTATGCAACTATAGCACTCTTTCCATAAGAAGTTGATGGTGTTTACCTTTTTGATATGTGCAGTTGATGGAATTTACATCAGTCTGTTTAATCAAATAAACTATGCATGCAAGAATAAACTGTGTTCTACAGTAAATTTGGGTAGAAGAAAGAGCAAAGCGCTATAGGCATAAAAGATCAATTCAAAATTTCAAGAATAGTTGCATTTACCGCAGACGATCAAACGATTATCCAACACCACCTTGTAAGTGGTACCCATCGTCCCTCTCCCGAGCAGCTACGCCAAAGCTGTCATAAGTTGATCTGGAGTGTAAGAATGCGCTTCACCGACGCAAAATAGTAGCGAAGCCGTCCTCACCCTTGGTCAGAAGCAAGGGGGTGGAGTTGTCATACCTGTAATTCACTTACTAACTCACTACTGTGATCTAGTCTTAATTTAATTCGATCACTAATTATATAGTGTGTATAGGCAGTTGATGGGGGCCTGTAGAAGGGGAAATTACCATTACTAACTATTTTGATTCACCACTTAGGATCATATAAGTTCCACTTTTTCACACAAATTTTCCCCAAGAAAAGCATAATGACCATCGATGAGGCATATCCACAAACACATGATCTGCTAATCAAAGTAGACCCCAGGAAACAAAACAAAAGGTGAAGACAACATCAATCCCAAAAGAAAGAAAAGGGAGAAAGAGATGGAACCTGTGAGCGCTGAATTGATACTCCTTGTCGATGAGTTGCTGAGAAGTGGTGGCGGATTGGCCTTGAGGAAAACCTCTGATGAGGCTAAAGTCGTAGTGCCAAATCAAAGAAATAAACTCTAAACACTAACTAGAGTATAGCAAGTAAGTAGAGGTCGAACCCAAGGGAATCAAAACACCAAATCAATGCAGTCAAGTGAAATATCAACTAGTGAACAAGTAACAAGTAACCAGGGGGGTTTTGATTGTATGAAACACAAAACTAATCAGTAACAAGCAGAGGAAGTTTGGGTGAGAATATGATGAGAAGGGGTTTCACCTAGCAAGTATCCACACAACAGTCAATCAAGTTGATCATAGATTTATCTCAAGTTCTATTCAATCCTAGGGAATGTTCCTATTCCAATATTTAATATATTAGCAGGCCAACCGGTCCTGATAATACTTACTATTCAGCAATCAGGGAAACCTCTCAAGATTAGATGAAATAGCAGCAAAGAGCACATGAATTATAAGGATGCATGCAATAACTTACAACCGTCAAGTATTAACATGCAATCAATTCTCTTTCATAAAAGCAATCAACTACCAGATCATGCAGATATGAGCGCTACAATGACAAGGAATTCCACCGTATATTCCTAGTCTAGCAATATAAAACTATCAATCAAACTAGGTTATCAAGCTAGCAAAACTAATAGAAATCAATAGATGAAGAACAAGAGAATTAATACAAACCCATAGGAAAAGAACAAGAGTTTAGAAATCTCACAACTTAATAACTGAAGGTTTCAACCGCTAAGTAAAACAATGGAGATTAGTTCCTGCTCATGGTTGCAGAACTAAATTGTCTGATGGAAAGATGATGATAGAAAAGATGATAGAACTAGGGTCCTTAAATAGAGAACTAACCCCAAAATATATGGTAAACGAAAGATCCTAAACGAAATAAAATAAGGTAAAAGAAATAAAACAAAATAAGGAAAATAAGGACAGTCCGGAATATCTTCGGCCTTGTTGTGGCGATCGCCATGGATGACTGGCGATCGCGGTCTTCATGTAAAACTTTGCCTCGTCTCTGTCGCCCCATGGCGATCGCCATAGAGTCATGGCGATCGCCATGCTCTCTCGAACTCCTGGAATGCTCCTGTTGTAGAATGGCGATCGCCATAGTGATGGTGGCGATCGCCGCTGCTCCGCAGGATGTCTTCGTCTTCATGTCTTCAATATTTGATCCCCTTCTTCTTCGGTTCTGGTCTTCATTTCTTCACTTCTTCATAAACAACTCAGAATATAACAATAGCTCCAAATACTTGTGATAACACTCCTAAACTAATGTAATAACCCCTAGTTACGCCATACAAAGTGTAGCGTATCAAATACCCCCCATACTTAGACTTTTACTCGTCCCGAGTAACTTACAGAAAAGCTACCCTTTCAATGAAAAGCTCAAAGCCTCAGGAAGTACAAGAATATCTCCTAGTGATTACATACTCAATAAGCCCAAAGCATACAAAATGCAACAACAACAATCAAGAACAAATGTGATACAATAAGCACAAACTCAGAACTACACCTTATTCCTCCAAGTGGCCTACCCGAATCCTCCTATACGCCTCCTTCTTATGTCACCATAACGCCAAGATGATAATGATCCTAAAACACTCAATTTTTTTTTTTTTTTATAACACTCATCTTGCTTGGGCGCCCTTTCGGGTTTTCATCCCAACCACTCAATAATTGTTCCGAGCTCACCAACTCACATCTCTCAAGACTTATTGTTGCCTCAGCCTAGTGCCGGCCAAGCCACCTTCTTATTGCATAGATCTTGCTATCCAAGGATTTTGTATGCCTTTTTCTCAATATTTTTGGTTTTTTCCATTTTTTAATTTTTTTTGAATTTTTTGATTTATAACATGCAAAATGAAATGCTAGGAAAGTAAATATGTACAATTACTCATATCATCCCCTCCCCCATACTTGAATGAGACATTGTCCTCAATGGAAAATAAAGGACATACAAATGTAAATGGGGAAGAAAGGATAATACTCACTGTGGTGATGGTGGTGGATGGTGTGGATAGTAGGGGTTTGCACCCCTAAAGAACTCTTCCTGCCTCTGTTGCAACGTCTGCATGGTCTGCTCAATGTTGGTGAACCGACTGTCATAGCTGCTCACTGTTCGGCTCACCTCAGCTAGCTGTGTCCCGAATGCCTGTTGCTGAAGAGACATACTCTCCATCAAACTGTACATCCGCTCATAATCAAATCCCGGGGCAGCAGCCTGAGGACCGCCCTGATCAGCCCCCGGAGCACCATCATGACCTCCCATGTCAACTTCCATCTCTGCCTCCTCGTCAGACTCCTCAGCCTCAGCACCATCAGGCAATAGTCGAAAATCCCTTGCAAGAGGACCAAAGGGAATTAATCTAGGTAGACGCATCTTGTGTGTGCCCTCATGCTTGGACAACCACGTATAAATATCCCTGCGCACATCTAGAAGCAGTGCACGCCTCAACCCTGGAACATCATAAACATAGTTGGAGTTGCTGCTACCACTAGGGATAGCCTCCTCTCCTATACAGAGTCGGGCAATGAGAGTGACCATGCCTCCCATACTTATCTTGCCCACCTTCTTGCCCATTTTCCTGTATTTGGCAACCCTATGGCAAAAAAGCAGGATCCAATCTGGAACGGTCTCACATTCAGGTGTGAGGCTCCATAAAAACTGTAGATCCTGAGCAGAGACCTTGTTCACCTCCCCACGCCCCAAGAAACACATGGCTATCACCTTGTGAGCTACCCTAAGGCAAGGATGAGTGAACTCGTAATTGTACTGAGTAATAGAAGGGTTCAGTACCTGTCCTGTAGAATGAAACCAGAAATCTGCAGCCCTCTGATCAGGCTCACTCCAACCTTCACTAGGGTCCTTGGTCACCCCAAATAGTACACTCAAATCATCAAAACCAAGAACATACTCTTTACCTTGCTGCATGAAAACAATATTTTGTTCCTCCGTACTGAATGAAAAAGTAGCAATAAAGTCTCGTGTCAAAGTCTCATCAGTGGGAGCGTTTTTGGTCATAAGTCCACCTAAACCACCATGGCTCAGCAATGCCAATGTGCATTCTTCCAAACCCAACAATTGCAAAGTGGGTACGCAAAAGAACTTAGTAGTAACTACAGCTTTAGAATCCACAAAATCTCAAACCTCTTTCTGCTTTTTAGTCATACATCTCTTGACTCCTCTCACCATTGTATAATAAGGGGAAGAATAGAAAAGGAGAGAAACAAAGTTTTACTCACAGAATTTTCGAAGCAAAATAAATGCTGCAGAACAGAATGGCGATCGCGGATGGATTATGGCGATCGCGGATGGCTTCTGTATTGCACTGGCGCGGTTAATGGATGGCGATCGCGGTCGCCTGAGTTTCCGAGGTCGAGCTTCTGTCACCAGATGGCGATCGCCGTGAGATGGAGGCGGTCGCGGTGGCTGGTTTCCGGCGAACTCCGGCGGATTTAGGTCGGCTTTTGTGGTGGTTTGAGGTAGATGGGAGCTTGGGAGGTTTTGGGGGTGGCTAGGGTTTTAGAAGATGAGGGAGAAGATGGGGGTGGCTAAGGGGTTTTATAGTGGGGCTGGTGGGATTTTATTGGTGAGGGTAGGTATGAGATTGGGCTTGGGCTTCGCTTTTTATTATCATGGACCTTTTCAGCCGGCTCACATGCATAACTGATTAACCCATGTAGCTTTATCAATTTATCGTCTCCACATCAGCTAGTCACCGTTCCGTCAGTGCCCCGTAAGCACAAAGTCAACGCCACGACATCCTAAATATCCACGTCATTTTTTTTTCCCGATATATTCTTCTTTTCTCGGAATCCGATATATTCTTCTTTTCTCGGATTTTTTTTTTTTTTTTAAACGAGAGAAGACTTACAGCGGGATTGGCTACTGACTGTAGCGGACCCTAAGCTTCGGTGCTTTCCTCCTGTCCATAGAAAAAGTAACAAGAAAATTACCCCGAACAAAAACAAAAACAAACTCAAACCTCGGGTTGCCTCCCGAGTAGCGCCTTATTTAACGTCGTGGCTCGACTTCATGCCTTTCAATCAGGTTTCATCAATAGGCTCAGTAAAATATTGCTCATCGATGGCCTCGTTGGTGAAACCTTCATGATAGGCTTTCAATCGTTGCCCATTTACCTTAAATACCTTATGAGTCTCCCCATCATATAAATCCACTGCTCCATGGGGAAAGACTTGGGCAACAACATAAGGTCCTACCCATCTAGACTTAAGCTTACCTGGGAAAAGTTTCAGACGTGATTGAAATAGTAGAACTTTATCACCTGTTTTGAAGTTCTTTCTCAAAATGTTCTTGTCATGCCAAGCTTTCGTCTTCTCCTTATATATGACAGCATTGTCATAGGAGTCGAGTCTTGCTTCCTCTAGCTCACTCAATTGTAGCTTCCTGAATTCTCCAACTTCACTAATTTGCATGTTGCATTTCTTGACAGCCCATAATGCCTTATGCTCAAGCTCCACTGGAAGATGACAACCTCTACCAAAAATTAATCGATAGGGTGACATACCTATAGGAGTTTTGTAGGCTGTGCGGTAGGCCCATAATGCATCATTAAGTCTTAGGCTCCAATCCTTCCTGTTGGGAGCTACTGTCTTCTGTAAGATGGTCTTGATCTCCCTGTTTGACAACTCAGCTTGTCCATTGGTCTGTGGATGATAGGCAGTGGAGACCCTCTGAGTAACATGATACTTCTTCAGCAATGCACTCACCGTCTTGTTACAAAAGTGAGTACCCCTGTCACTTATGAGAGCCTTGGGAATACCAAAACGAGCAAATATGTTCTCTTTCAAGAACCCTGCTACAACTTGAGAATCATCAGTCTTGGTGGCTTTCGCTTCCACCCATTTGGAAACGTAGTCCACCGCAAGCAAAATATATAAGTTCCCGAATGAGCTAGGGAAGGGTCCCATAAAGTCAATCCCCCAAACATCAAAAATCTCACAAAAGATGATTGGTGCTTGAGGCATCTCATTCTTTTGAGACATGTTCCCAACTCGTTGGCATTGATCACAGGTTTTGCAATAGGCATAAGCATCCCGAAATATGTGTGGCCAATAAAAACCTGCATCCAATACCTTCCTAGCTGTTCTATTTGCCCCAAAGTGACCCCCACATGCATAAGAATGACAAAAAGACAAGACAGATTGTACCTCATTATCAGGAAGGCATCGACGAATCACCTGATCATTATAGTGTCTCCAAAGATAGGGATCATCCCACACATAGAATCTAGCTTCGCTTTTCATCTTATCCTTTTGAGCCTTGGAAAAATTAGGGGGGAACTCGCCTATGACAAGAAAGTTCACTAAATTTGCGTACCAGGGTTTGAAGGTTTTTAGAGCGAGGAGTGTGGCTTCAAGATCAACGTTAATGTAAGTCTCTGCGAGCCAACGGCGATCGCCACCAATGCATGGCGATCGCGGTCGCGGTCTAGAATCGAGGGTAGCTTCTGTGGAAGCATGGCGATCGCCAATGATATGTGGCGATCGCGGTCATGACTCGGTACTCCTGTAAACATTAGAATAATCATGGCGATCGCGTCATGGCCACAGTAGCTACTCCGAACAGATTGTCATCGGGGAAATTTCCCTGAATTTGCTCCTGCATATCTGGCTTGTCATCTGCACTGACTAATCTACTCAAGTGATCAACCACCAAATTTTCAGCACCTTTCTTGTCTCGAATTTCCACATCAAACTCACTCAGCAATAAGATCCATCGAATCAATCTTGGTTTGGCATCCTTCTTCGTCATAAGATAACGAAGTGTTGCTCGATCAGTATAAACAATTACCTTGGTACCAAGTAGATATTGTCTGAATTTCTCCAAGGCAAACACAATTGCTAGCATCTCCTTCTCAGTGGTGGAGTAGTTCCTTTTCGCTCCGTTCAAAGTCATAGAAGCATAATGAATTACATGAGAAGCTCTTGCTTCTTTTTGTCCAAGAACTGCTCCCACTGCATAGTCACTAGCATCACACATGATCTCAAAAGGTCGAGACCAATCTGGCGCCTGAATAATTGGTGCACTTGTGAAACGAGTTTTCAACTCATCAAACGCCTTCTTGCACTCGTCATTAAGCTCAAAATCAACCTCCTTTTTCAGCAGCTCACATAGTGGTGGTGAGGTCTTTGAAAAGTCCTTAATAAACCTGCGATAGAAACCTGCATGGCCTAGAAAAGAGCGAACTTCCCACACATTAGTAGGATAAGGCAAAGATTGAATTACATCAATCTTCGCCTTATCGACCTCAATACCCTTAGCTGACACAATATGCCCTAACACAATACCTTGCTCAACCATGAAGTGACACTTTTCAGAATTAAGAACCAAGTTAGTTTCTACACATCTTTTAAGCACTAGTGTCAAATGGTTTAAACATGCATCAAAACTGTCACCATGAACTGTGAAATCATCCATAAAAACTTCAATGAAATTTTCCACATACTCAGAAAAAATACTCACCATACACCTTTGGAACGTACCGGGTGTGTTACACAACCCAAATGGCATCCTGCGGTATGCAAAAGTACCAAAAGGGCATGTAAATGTCGTTTTCTCTTGATCCTCTGGAGCTATGGCAATCTGAAAATAACCTGAGTATCCATCCAAAAAGCAATAGAAAGGGCGACCAGCAAGTCGCTCAAGCATTTGATCAATAAATGGTAAAGGAAAGTGATCCTTTCTAGTTACCGCATTCAGCTTACGGTAATCAATGCAAACTCGCCAACCTGTTTGTAACCTGGTAGGAACCAACTCTCCTTGTTGATTCTCTACAACCTGAATACCACCCTTCTTGGGGACACATTGTGTAGGACTAACCCATTGACTGTCAGAGATAGGAAAAATCATACCTGCCTGCAGGAGTTTCAGCACCTCCTTCTTCACCACTTCAGTCATTGGTGGATTGAGCCGCCTCTGGGGTTGTCTGGATGGTTTGGGATCCCCTTCTAGCAAAATCCTATGCATACATGTCGAGGGACTAATCCCTTTGATGTCTGCAATGGTCCATCCCAAAGCTACCTTATGGTCTTCAAGCACTGCCACTAATTTCTCCTCTTGCTCCTTGGAAAGATGGCTTGAAATGATAACCGGTAATGTTTTACCTTTTCCAAGAAAAGCATACTTCAAATGTTTGGGCAGCTCCTTCAATTCAACTTCTGGTGCCTGCACAATAGATGGTAGGAGCTTCTCGCTCGATACTATTAGTTCTAAGGGGCCATTGCCCACATATGTGTAGGGAGGCTTACCTTCAGCGTTCAATTGTGCCAAGACTACCTGCATGTTAGTGGATAGAGACATATATGCATGTGGATCCTCCACATCATTCTCAATAATCGATTTCAGCTCATCACAACAAGTCACATCAAACACATCTTGCACAATAGGCTCAATCACATCAATAGAACACAAAGAATGGTCATCAATGGGATGTTTCATAGCATCATAAATATTGTATTCAACCTTCTCCCCATCAAATTCCATTGTCAGTGTCCCACTGTTCACATCAATCTTAGTTTGAGCAGTTTTCATAAAAGGCCTACCTAGCAAAATAGGTGCTGCATGCTTGTCATGCTCCATATCCAAAACAAAGAAATCAGCAGGAAAAATCAAGTCACCAACCATAACAAGAACATCTTCAACCACCCCTTTCGAGTACACATTAGATCTATTAGCAAGTTGAACAACAATTCCTGTTTCATGCAATGGTCCTAAACCTAGTGATTCATACAAAGAAAAAGGCAAAACATTGATTGATGCTCCTAAATCTAGCATAGCTTTTTCGAATTTAGTTTCACCAATCACACATGGAATGCTAAACATGCCTAGGTCACCACATTTCTTAGGCATACGTCTTTGGAACACAGCAGAAACTTGTTCACTAACTTTAACCTTTTGTCTTCCCTTGAGTTTTTGATTCCTCTTAATTGTGCAAACTTCTTTCAAAAATTTTGCAAATCTAGGAATACTCTTGACAAGTTTAAGTAAAGGGATGTTTACCTCGCACCTACTGAAGGTTTCGAAAATTTCTTTATCGTTCTCTGGCCTTCGAGTGTCCTTCAATGCCTCGGGAAAGGGAGCCACAGGCTTCTGTGAGAATAGAGGAGGAAAGTTGGGGCGAACATAATTGTCAACTGGCTCAGATGACTCATGGCGATCGCCATCAATGTGCGGCGATCGCGGTCGCGAACCTTCAACTTCTGTTGAAATATGGTGATCGCCAATTATTGGTGGCGCTCGCGGTTCCTTCTCGGCCAGATTCTGCTTGCTCTCTGTAGTGTTACCGCGATCGCCACCAATGTTTGGCGATCGCGGGGGGTCTTCTGGAGTTTCTGTCTCAGGATGTTGCTTCTGTTTGCCCTTTTCAGCATTAGATTCCTCAACCAATAATTTTCCACTTCTCAATGTCACAGCACTGACACTTTCTCTCGGGTTTACTACCGTTTGAGATGGTAGCTTTCCTGAATCTCTAGCTTCTAAGTTGCTCACAGCTTAAGCAATCTGCCCTATCTGTTTCTCAAGATTCTGAATACTCGACTCCGTTTTAGCATTTTGTTGCATCACAGATTGAGCTAAGGACTTAATCATTTCTTCAGCAGTCAGAGAGTTTTGAGGTCTAGGCTGATTTTGCTGATTTTGCAATACTTGAGGGTTTTGAACATTATTCTGATTATCCCACCTCAAGTTAGGATGATTCCTTGTACCTGGATTATAATGATTAGCATAAGGATCAAATCTAGGCCTAGGTTGCCATTCTCCAGCAACATTTACCTCAGCACTCGGTTCTTGGAGTTGTGGGCACTCGTCAGTAAGATGCCCTGTGAGTGTGCATACCCCACAAGCTCTCACGTGTTGTCGACCACCACTTTGCAGCATAAAAGACTTCATCATATCTTTCAGTTCATTCATATCACTTTGAATTTTAGCGGGATCAAGTGAACTTACTGACTGTGTTCTTTGCCTGCTACCAAACTGCCTTGAGCTTTCAGCTAATTCCTCAAACATTTCAGTAGCCTGAGGTATAGTTAATCTCAAAAAGTTACCTCCACATGATGCATTCACCATACGACGGTCCTCATCAATCAGGCCACTAAACAAATACATGAGAAGATCCTGATCAGTGTAGCTGTGGAAAGGACAACTTGAGCACAACTTCTTGAATCTCTCATAATATTCATAGAGACTTTCAGTTGCGTGTTGTTGGAGATTTGTAATGTCCTTTTTCAGGCTGCTCAGTTTAGTTGCTGGAAAGTACTTCTCCAAGAAAACCTTTTTCATCTTGGCCCAAGTATCAATACTCCCAGGGGCTTGATAGTAAAGCCAATCATTAGCAGCGTCTTTCAGAGTGAATCCGAAAGCTCTTAACATTACCTGTTCCTCAGTGACACCCCTCGGCTTCATGCTAGAACATATAGCATGAAACTGAGCCAAATGTTTGTTTGGATCCTCACCTGTTAAGCCATGAAAGTGTGGAAGTTCATGAATCAATCCAGCTTTTAGCTCAAAATTCACACCCTCAGCTATCTCAGGAAACCTCACTGCCAGAGGTTGTTGATCTAAGTTCGGGGCAGTGAGCTGCCTCATAGTAGGCAGTGGCGGTCCGTTTCGATCACCCATTTCGCTACTTTGGTTCAAAGCTGCTCTTCGGTTCCTGTGGAACGTCCTCTCAATCTCTGAATCAAAAGCAACAAGAGATGAGTTAGTAGCACGGGTCTGAACCATAAAGGTTCACACCAAACAGTTGATAAGTCACAATTAGCACAAAATTGGAATAATTTCAATTCCCCGGCAACGGCGCCAAATTTGATGAGGCTAAAGTCGTAGTGCCAAATCAAAGAAATAAACTCTAAACACTAACTAGAGTATAGCAAGTAAGTAGAGGTCGAACCCAAGGGAATCAAAACACCAAATCAATGCAGTCAAGTGAAATATCAACTAGTGAACAAGTAACAAGTAACCAGGGGGGTTTTGATTGTATGAAACACAAAAGTAACCAGTAACAAGCAGAGGAAGTTTGGGTGAGAATATGATGAGAAGGGGTTTCACCTACCAAGTATCCACACAACAGTCAATCAAGTTGATCATAGATTTATCTCAAGTTCTATTCAATCCTAGGGAATGTTCCTATTCCAATCTTTAATATATTAGCAGGCCAACCGGTCCTGATAATACTTACTATTCAGCAATCAGGGAAACCTCTCAAGATTAGATGAAATAGCAGCAAAGAGCACGGGAATTATAAGGATGCATGCAATAACTTACAACCGTCAAGTATTAACATGCAATCAATTCTCTTTTATAAAAGCAATCAACTACCAGATCATGCAGATATGAGCGCTACAATGACAAGGAATTCCACCGTATATTCCTAGTCTAGCAATAGAAAACTATCAATCAAACTAGGTGATCAAGCTAGCAAAACTAATAGAAATCAATAGATGAAGAACAAGAGAATTAATACAAACCCATAGGAAAAGAACGAGTTTAGAAATCTCACAACTTAATAACTGAAGGTTTCAACCGCTAAGTAAAACAATGGAGATTAGTTCCTGCTCATGGTTGCAGAACTAAATTGTCTGATGGAAAGATGATGATAGAAAAGATGATAGAACTAGGGTCCTTAAATAGAGAACTAACCCCAAAATATATGGTAAACGAAAGATCCTAAACGAAATAAAATAAGGTAAAAGAAATAAAACAAAATAAGGAAAATAAGTAAAGTCCGGAATATCTTCGGCCTTGTTGTGGCGATCGCCATGGATGACTGGCGATCGCGGTCTTCATGTAAAACTTTGCCTCGTCTCTGTCGCCCCATGGCGATCTCCATAGAGTCATGGCGATCGCCATGCTCTCTCGAACTCCTGGAATGCTCCTGTTGTAGAATGGCGATTGCCATAGTGATGGTGGCGATCGCCGCTGCTCCGCAGGATGTCTTCGTCTTCATGTCTTCAATCTTTGATCCCCTTCTTCTTCGGTTCTGGTCTTCATTTCTTCACTTCTTCATAAACAACTCAGAATATAACAATAGCTCCAAATACTTGTGATAACACTCCTAAACTAATGTAATAACCCCTAGTTACGCCACACACAATTCTTCTCCTTGCAATTTCGAAGAGTCGCTTAGAAGCTTGACCAAAAACAGATGTTGATCCAAATACCAGTTTCCCTGCACGTTTTCTCGCACAACTCGATGATGCGTGTTCTTCTTCTTCTTCTTTAATATGTTCTTTTGGCTGAGTACTTACTGAAGGCAAACCGTCCAAGCGTCTTGCAACACCAGTAAATGCAACATATTTGGGTACCTCGTTTGCTGGCTCTTCTATATTTTACACAACATAACGAAAGTAAGAAAAATTTAAAACACCACAAACAAGTAAAAAAAGTGAGTCTGAGACTAACTTTCACAACACGGTGTTTGAACCAAAGGCAAAAGCTTTTAGGGATCTTTATAATCGAGGGGAGGGGCAAAGTCGACTTCACAGTCAGTTTCAATGACGCTTACAGCAGAAGAAGGCTTTGTTTCAACCACATTGATGTTGAATTTCTCATCAAAGCTGATGAATTTACAATTGTACTGTGATCCTCTCCTTGATGCAAGCTACTCACATGCCCACAAAATCTCCTCTGCTCTCACCTTCACCTCCTTGAAATGCTTCTGAGATTCAACTGCACTCATGAATGATGAATCCATGTAGGTTAATCCAAAAACATAAAGTTAACCTAATAATGGCAATAAGAACACACAATCAACTGCATTGTAAAACACACAAAAACACAACCGGGATAAAAAATGAAGTATGTTAGCCTACAATTAACTTCATTTTGCTCATTTTTTATGCAAGAGCAAACTGAGCAGATATTATCAACCTAAACCTTCGCGTCTGGTTCTAAACCTTTTCCGGCTAAATCAACATGATTCCCGCGCTCAGGAGGGTGAAGGAAGAGGGAAATCATATTTATAAGGAATGCACCAAAGTAATGAAGAAAATCAATACGAAGATAAAACGATGAACAACAGAGGAGAAACCCAAGAGCCCTGCACCATAAAGTTACAAAGAAATCAGCCTGCCCAAGCTCAACAGAAATATGTGAGAGAAGGTCAGGGGAAAAACGAGAGGAGGAAACGGTCATACCTGCTTGTGAAACACTGGAGAATCTTCGAGGTCGATAAAGGTTGTGATTGTTTCCTAGCAGCAATTGAGCTCCACCAAACTATCAAATTGAACCACGGTCTCTCTGTTTTCTTTTTGTCCAAACCAGAAGAAGATTGCAGCTAGAGGGATTTGCAATTCAGATCGTTAATCTGTTTCTAACAAATAAGGTATATTTTATAAGATCCTTATGACTCTATCATCTAAATACATGATCTTATAAGACAACAAACCCCAAAATGATTAAAGAAGCATCTAACCAGATTCACTATCAGCAGAAAGAGAAATGTAGAATAACACTTATCCTAATCGTGAATTATGTGCATTAAAAAGTTGTGCAAAATCATATGAACCCTTTTTTATTGCTTGCTGCATCTCGGGCTAGCCCATACATTCAGAAGTATCATGTTGCGACAAAGGAGAGTGAAAGCTAGCATTCTGATTGATAAGTGAAATCAACAATCAGTAGTAAATATACTAAAATGCAGAAGTCGCATTATTTTTATTCCTTGGAAATATCTTATGTCATGATTGTAATAATTATTTTATGCAAAAAAAATCAACCTTCTTCCGAATATACAATTAGGGACTCACGTTTGGTAAGTGATTCATGTCGCACCTGTAAAAAGATGTGAAAATTAAATAAATATTAGTCGTGAGCTCCTGAGCTGAGATTTGGATGAATTGACTTACCTTTTGTTTTCTAGATACATCAATATGAGTCAGCAACAGGCTAAGTGTCAATATAAACAGAGAAAAGTCAGAAAATCTTGAATAAGATTGAAAATGAAACATGTCAATGAGAAAAGCTATTCAGACACTAAATTTTGATCCCAAAAAAAACAAGATCTTCAAATCTAAGTTTGACTTTAAAAACCAAACCCCTAAGCATTTTTTTTTTATGATGAATGCTGCTAGAATGTTTAGATAGAGCAAGGAAACTATCCAGAGAATACCATCTCAAATATACAACCTTAGAGACCAAAAACAACAAATACAATTTCTGCAAAACTTGTAAAATATTCAGACTCATTCAACTCCTTTAAGCACATTGTTCTAATAAAATGAAACTCAAGTAATCATACAATCTCTATTCCTTTCAGCTTAAGGTCAATTATATTCAGATATAGTCAAGTCAAAGGTCTACACCCTCCCTTAATTATTGAAAAATCTAAAAGATAACTATAAATGAATATCATCTGTTTAACGTACACGTACATATTATCCAAAATGATAATATGAGCTCTTTTCTGTACCTTTTGTTCCTTGGATACCCATTGCAAGACCTATGTTTGCCTGTAAATAAAAACAAAATCACAATGATGCATTTATTCTCTAGAATGAATTAAATGTTTATGTTGAAATAAACAGTAGATCAAGGATGAGATTTGTCAAACAAAATCACGAAACTATTCCAGATTCAGAGACGCAACCAAGCTAGTTTAGCTACGGAGTGCAATACTTAAAAACTCAAAAAGGTAGTAGCAAAGAAAATTAGAGACCCTTGGGGAATTCAAATCAATCTTATGTTTCCTTTTTTGCTTGTTTCCTTCTGTATCTCCGGGTGTAATATGGAAAAAGGTATCCATATAAGAAAAACCAGGACATGAACACCGATTATAATTGAGACAAAAAACCTATCGAGAAATTATTCAAATGACCAAAACATACAGTTAGGATTAGAGGTACCCGTTCTTATTCGCCGCGGTGATTAAATATATTTTCTAATGTATCTGAAATCTAAATCCTTCACCGATGCATGAGCTCATTCATAACTGAGAATCAGTTCCATGTCAGGCCACTTGAATACTTTTAAATACCCATCATGTACTGCAAAAAAAAAAAGCCAACATCATACCATGTTCATTTTCTTTTTTGAATGTAAGTAAATTGTAGTAATGAGAGCAAAGAAGTCCAGTATTGTTGGCAGTCACATGTGATTCCAACTTCTAAATTACGTGTTATAAGCTTTGGGGTCACTAAAATCAATGAGATATGCAATTATGTGTATGTGTACACGCGCCAAGTGAGAGGAAACTATAATGCCATATGCTTTACATCTATCACACTCAAGAACATGATTTACAATCCTAACTCACCACCAATAGCAAGCAAAGAACCATCTTCATTAAACGTTAGAGTTAGTTGTTGGCCCACATCTTCTAACGGTTCAAATTACTCGCCAACACATATATGCAGTGTAAAAAGTAAGAATTGAAAATATAATTGATCAAATATCAAACTCTATATTGATGATCTGTTCTTTGTTAATGAGCAGGATGAATGAACAAAAGATTATTTAAACATATCGATAATTCATAAACCATATAAAGAAGAGAAGAAGCATGAATTTGGAGCTTCTGTTTTCAAATAATCATTATAATGCAAACAAATCACCTTTTTAACGCAAAGAAACAAAACATTCTAAAGAGCAAATTATGTCTACCACATAAAAAAGGGATAAATCACTTTTAGAAATGATTATTTAACAAAATTTTAAAGGGCAATTCTCCTAGAAACCATGAAACATGAGAGAAAGAGCACACCAGTGATGGGCTAAGCAAGGGGAAATGAAGCTTTTGAAATTTAATTACCTGCTTTAATAAAATCTGTTATTGCATACTGATGTTGTCCAACACTTCATGCTTCTGTTACACATGTATACATACAAACCAAGCTCGAATCTCTATCATCTATGGTTAGCAAGTACTCCTCGTCTTCAGCCCCGAAAATAAGTTCATGACTGTTATTCCATATAAAGAAGAGAAGAAGTATGAATTTGGAGCTTCTATTTTCAAATAATCATTCTAATCCAAATAAATCACCTTTCTCTCATGCCCCTTGTTGAACTAAACAACGAATTTAAGGCTGGAAATTTAACAGAAGAATCGATAGGAAAAAAGAGAGTAGAAAATTCATAATAAGACCATTATAGGGCTGCCTTAAATTCTATTGGCTTTCAGAAGCAGTAAAATAACAAAAACTACCTGCAATATTGAATAACTGCCAAATTAAAAAATTCAGTGTCCTCAAAGATTGTGTTATAAGAGCCAAACTTTGTAGCTCTTGTTGATGCTTTACTCGAAGTCCTGAAAGATGCATAATCATATCAGAAAAAGGAATTGGTGTGTGCTTTTCATTTTTGCATAAAATAATGTCAATAACATCTATTAGAAAATACCAAAAAACAACTTTCATACTTATTTTCCATTAGTAATAGTATGTGTACCTAAGTTGTATGACTTTGACCAACTATCATCATGCAACTCATAAAAGACAACAAATTAAGCCATATAGGATAAAACCATCTTGCTCTTCTTCCGAGATCCAACACTATTCCATTAAACTCCTCTTGTCAACCAATATACGGAGTATGTTATTCATACTTTTTTTGATTTCAGGTTCCAAATGTGGTTTCTACCTCCACTTATAGTTACAAAGGCAAAAAATGAGATCTCGGCTAAATTAGGTTTTCTAGTGCTTCTGATATCGAGCAAACTGTGTTTTCTTGCTGCAATGATCAAAATTGGTTGAGATTAGCGGTATTTTGATTAGATACTTCTTGGCGCGGGTTTTAGGGTTTGAACTATTTGGGCCGCACTATCTATAAACCTAATCAAGGTTACATCGAAAAGGAATTCTCCTCCATTAATCCAGAAACATGCAACAAACGAAGCAACGGAGAATCAGACGAAACAAAATACGAAATCAACAATAACGTGTCACAAACCTGAGGCGGAGGAACCTCCATTTGTACATAAAATCGTAAGGGATACCATTACTAACATCATTCAGAGTGACTCATACCATTAATGGTCGGACCCTCGTGCAGCGGCGCCTAAGATGGAGAGCGTCATTGAAATCGCTAGCCCTACTAAGGACCGAGAAGGTCTGAAATTGCCTCTATCTTTCAGCAACAACAATGGCTTGGTCGATTTTCGAACGCAGCGCCGCCACGTTGGTCACAACTTGAGCCAAGAGTGTAGCAAGTCGGGTCTTGTGTGTCATCGCTTGAAGGAGGAAGTCGTCGGAGCGGTAGAGGAGGATGAGAAAAGGGTATAGAAAATATATCATCATACAACATGTAAGATAGGATGGGTATAGAAAATCGAAACCGAAAAAATTAAACTGGAAATAAAAAACCGACCGCTTTTGTGTTAGTCGTACCAAAAAATAATTTATTCAGTTATAATTAGCCAAACGATACTATTTACAGTTAATCGGTTAGGAAACAGTTAATTAAATTGTGTTTGTAGTTAATCGAAATAACCGAATATACAACATAATAATTTTTGAACAAAGAACTATGATAGTAAAAAAAATTGCAATATAGATGTAATGTCAGACTTAGTAAAATATTTCTTATAATATATATTGCAATATGATGGAAGTTAAATTTTCAGTTCTCATTAACTTAATTTCTATCGAATTTAAAATTTGTTATGAATTTAATAAAGTGATAGTTTTTATATTTGTATCGCCTTTCGGTCAACTTTGTTCATGTGTTGGCCTATGAGATATTCTAAACTCATCCGCCATATCATTCAAGTTACTAAAAAGCTAAACAAAATATTTATACTTTAGTTTTTTGATTATTTCTTTCTAAAATTATTCTTATTGTTTATATCTTACCGAGTTTTTATCTTGTAAAACTATTTGATATTAAAATTAATATGAACAAGTTTTTTCAAATAAAAATCATCTTATGTAAAAGTATTTTATAGAAAGTTATTAATTTTCTTATGATCTTTTATTTCATAAATATATTTAATGTAATTTAATTTTTGTGAAACACAATTATAATGTCAACTTAATATACTATCAACCTTCTAATCTTAAGCTACATGTTTAAAAATTGGAAGAGTGATAAATAACTGTCGATTTAATTGATACGTCTATCATAACGAAAGAATTTGATAAGTTATTTGTATCCTAGAAGGATAATTTTCCATTATTGTTTATTTGCTTAATTAAAATCAAATTTACTAACTACGTTTTTATATATTAAGCATAATCTGATTATAGGCCAAGTTTTATTGTCCATTTATAATTATCAAATTATTGGGCTGGGCCCATGACTAAAATAATTGGGCTTATCCATGAGATACATGACCAAAAAAAACGAAAATAAGCTAACTGGAATGCAATGGGGAAGATTTGAACCCTGGTGGAATAGGTAGGGTAAAATAAGGCTTTTTAAAAAATAAATAAAAACAGAACGGGTTCACTTGAACCCATCTTCTTCTCCTCTCTTCAATTACAGACAGCCGACCCTAAATTTAAAGGGGGTGCTTCAATGGAGATTTTTGGAAAACAGAGGTAATCTCTATAGCTCCCGACGATGAAGGAGGTGCTTGAGCACCCTCAAGCACCCCCCCTAGCTCTGCCACTGCTAATCGATCCAACAAATATTCTACATTACTTCTTAGGATAGATCATAATATTTATAAAATCGTCATAGATCATTATTATAAAAATAATTAAGCTTTATTAAAACTTCCCCATGCATGGCACGGGTATTACACTAGTTGTGTATTATTCATGAGGTCGAACACCATTTATCATAATAATTTGTTTTTTTCAAGATATTTATGTCGCGTTGTTCAATAATATGAGAATAATATTTTAAGAACAAGGCTTAACGTAGGAAAATGAAGTTTTTTGACGTTCCCCGATAACATGGTAATGTTCATAATTTAAACGCTAATGTTCATAATCTGGGTGATAAACAAAATTTAGATCATTTTGAGAAAAAAAAAACAAAAAATCCAAAGTTCGCAGTAATTTCAAGTATGTCACCACGTTCCTCACTGAATACGTTCAAAAATTATTATGGCCCAAATTAGAACATTATCATTAAGATTATGAACATTGACGTGTAATCTGTGAATGCGATTTGTTCGTTTTTCCTAGGTAAGAGTTATTTGTGTAGCAATCCTATTTTCTACAACTTATAAATATGTATAAAATGCAAGAATAAATCGAGATTAAGGAGAAGAGAAAATAATCGAACCAATACCAAACCTTACTGTCGAGATTAAGCAGAGTCGACAATGAAATCTCTTTCCTTAATTCTGAAAACGCCCCGTAGTGTGACGGTTACCGGCGTTCCGAATCCCAAGATACAACTGCTACGCTTCTGACTTGCACAACTCAAAGAACAGAAGCCAACGAACTCTAGTTTATAGTGTGTACTCTCAGACTCGAACAAAAGAAGAGAAGAGGTGAAGAGAGACTGATAAAAACGTGGGAGAAGGAGAATAGGAATGTTGTTTCAGCTGTTCGAATTGTGTGTTAAACTGAGAGCTCTGCATGCCTTTATATAGGCTGCTGGAGGAGCCTCTCGGGAGAGATGAAGCCCAATCCGCGTGGATTGAATGGGCTGATCCGCGTGACTCCAATGCCCAGATTCACCGCGTGACATAAATGCCTCGGATTCTCCGCGTGCCATTAATCCAGTCCGCGTGTAATGAATATTGTCAGATTCGACTTTGAACAAACTCATTTGAACAAAGCCCAAAAAGTCTGACAAACTTTGGAGCGAGGCCCAAAAATATCACCTCCTCCTCGGGCCTGCGGCCCATCCAAGGAGACCAAGGAGACCAAGGAGACCAAGGAGACCAAGGAGCCCAAGAGCCCACGATCCCAAGAGCCACGAGTCCACGAGCCTGAGCCGATCCGAACCGGGCGCGTGTGGTCTTCAAAGGCCCAAGCCCACCAAGATAGCCTCCTCTGGCCCAATCACATCCATTACAATACACTCCTAGTTTATATACTAGTGAGTTTTATCTCCTCCTAATCAATGTGGGATACACATTTTCATAAAAGTTTAACTTAGTTACATTAAATGTAACTCCCTTATTTCTCATTCAAACGGAACCCAAATTATACACATGAGCATACTACGAAATAGTGCTCGCGGAGACAAAGCCAACGCTCCCATTATCCGACACCAACGGTGCCCGGAAAATTCGGTTCCAACAATCCCCCACATGAATAGAAATGACTCTAAAACATGTGAAAAACAACTCGACAGAAAGACTTTTGAGAGTACGTCGAAGAATCACTGCATTTGGGGTGGTAGCATATTTTCAGCCTTGAACCACCCATAGTGAGTAGCCGTCGGATTCACTCGACCAGGTAGTGAACGTGATGTCTTGAACCACCCGGACTTTAATGTAAACCTAGACAACGACTATCACACAGTTTCATCTTCTCACAGAACTAGGTTCTCTGATTGTATTCATTTTGGCCTTGAACATCCCTAGTTATTCATGAGTGAGCTTAGCGAATTCAGCCTTGGTTAATTCTCGTAGAAACGGTCCCATTTCACACTCATAAGGTGATTTTACCATAAGTAGTATACCATTATACTTTACTTTGATTTTCAAAGCTTATGGAATCATTAATAGCCAACACTTTATGACTTAACCCATATTTTACCAACGCACTTTTATCATCCTAGGAACTGGGAGAAGATGTTAATCTCCAAGTGCTCTTTAGATTTAGCTTGATTTCGTTGTCCCTTTGAACTTACATCTTGGGATCTCCAATCACGTAAGTAGGGTTACCATCAAACGTCATCTTATGTCATAGGCTTTAAACCCATTCCTCTTGACGATTTCACAACTTGCTCTCGAGACAAACCTTTAGTAAACGGATCCGCTAGGTTGTCAGCTGATCGGATGTAATCAACATTGATCACTCCGTTTGAGAGAAATTGTCTTATGGTTTTATGTCGTCTTCTAATATGACGAGACTTACCATTATACATTGAACTTAGTGCTCGAGCTATTGCCGATTGACTATCGCAATGGAGACTCATAGCCGACACCGGTTTTTCCCACATTGGTATATCCTCCAGAAAGTTTCGAAGCCATTTTGCTTCTTCTGCTGCTTTGTCCAAGGCAATGAATTCCGATTCCATTGTGGATCTAGCCAGTAGTGTTTGTTTGGAGGATTTCCAGGATATAGCCGCACCACCTAGAGTAAAAACATACCCGCTTGTGGATTTTGAGTTTTTGGAGTCTATTATCCAATTAGCATCACTATAGCCTTCCATCACTGCTGGATATCGTCCATAGTGTAACCCATAATTTCGAATATATCGCAAGTAGTTCAATACCCTTGTTATGCCTTTCTAGTGACCATGTCCTGGATTACTGGTGTAACGACTTAAATCATTCACCGCATGTGCTAAATCTGGTCTTGTACAATTTGTTAAGTACATTAGACTTCCAATCACTCGTGCATACTCTACTTGAGATATGCCATCACCCGAGTTTTTCTTTAAGTCGAGGTGAGGGTCCAGGGACTCTTTGCACTACCGCTTGAGTATTTCTTGAAACGTTCAAGTACCTTATCAGCGTAATGATCTTGAGTTAAAATGATTCCTTCAGAATGTCTTATGACTTTTATTCCTAGAATCACATCCGCTAGTCCCAAATCTTTCATGTCAAACTTCCCACTAAGAATGTTCTTAGTTTGTTGGATCATATCTTTGTTACTACCAATAATGAGCATGTCATCAACGTATAGGCACAATAAGATATATCATTTTGGAGTTGTTTTGACATAAATACATTTGTCACATTCATTTATATTGAAACCATTTGACATCATAACACTGTCAAATTTCTCATGCCATTGTTTAGATGCTTGTTTTAATCCATATAAAGATTTCACAAGTCTACACACTTTGTGTTCCTGTCCAGGCACAACATACCCCTCGGGTTGTTTCATATAAATTTCCTCTTCTAACTCTCCGTTTAGAAAGGCCGTTTTTACATCCATTTGATGTATTTCTAGATTACGTAGAGCCGCAATCGCTATTAGTACTCGAATAGAAGTAATTCTCGTTACCGGCGAATAAGTATCAAAGAAATCTAGACCTTCTTTTTGTCTAAATCCTTGTACTACAAGCCTTGCCTTGTACTTCTCTATTGAGCCATCGGTTTTCAACTTTCGTTTGAAAATCCATTTACATCCCAGCACTTTTGTTCTTGGGGGTAAATCAGCTAACTCCCATGTATGATTTTGCATAATGGAGTCTATTTCACTTTTGACCGCTTCCTTCCATGAAGGTGCGTCTGGCATTGACATGACTTCTTTAAACGTTCGAGGTTCGTTTTCTAGAAGAAACGCCATTGTGAAATCTGAGCCAAATGATTTTTCCTTTCGAGCTCTCTTGCTCCGTCTAGGTTCATCATTTTCTTCTTCTGTTTCTTGAACAGAAGTACTCACTATTTGCATAGAAGTGCTCGCTTCTTGCATAGATGTTCTTGCTTCTTGAGCAAATTCATTTGCATCTCGTCGTTCACGAGTCCTTTTAGGATATTCTTTATCCTTGCAAGGGAACACATTTTCAAAGAAAGATGCGTTTCTTGACTCCATTATTGTATTAGCATGTATATCCGATATATCTGACTTGTATACCAAGAATATGCACTACTATTATGTGCATACCCGATGAAAATACAATCAACGGTTTTTGGTCCAATTGAGACCTTTTTAGGAGGTGGTACTGCTACTTTTGCTAGGCACCCCCACACTTTGAGGTATTTGTACGAAGGTACGTTACCTTTCCACAACTCATAAGGCGTCTTTCCAGTCACCTTATGTGGTATATATTTTTTTGAGAATGTAATTTGAGGTAAGCAACGCTTCCCCCCACATGTTCTGGGCTAACCCAGATTCTTGCAACATTGCATTCATCATTTCCTTAAGAGTTCGGTTCTTTCGTTCCGCTACTCCGTTGGATTCCGGCGAATAAGGAGCGGTAGTTTGGTGAACAATGCCATGTTCTCTACATAACGCATTAAAAGGTTCACTATACTCACCTCCTCTATCACTTCTTACGATTTTAATCGTTTTACTAAGTGGGTTCTCAACTTCCAACTTGTACTCTTTGAACTTTTCTAAAGCTTCATCTTTGCTACGTAACAAGTATACATAACAATATCTTGTGCAATCATCTATGAAGGTCACAAAATACTTTTTACCTCCTCTAGTTTGTACAAACTTTAAATCACATAAATCCGTGTGAATTAATCCTAGTGGTTCGGTTGTCCTTTCTACAAGGGGTGATGCTGTTTTTGTGAGTTTCGCTTGAACGCATACTTCACATTTGTCTTTACTTGTTTTGCATTTTGGAATCATATTCAAACTTATCAATCACTACAAGAAAAACCATTTATAGCAACGATCTTTTGCAATTACTAAATTTTGTCGTTGCAAAAAATATTGTATTGCAACGACAAAAAACGTGCGTTGCCAATGTTGTTGCTATATATAAAATTTTCATATTCCTCCACAAAAATTTGGCAGGAGGTCGAGCCAAAAATTGAAAATCATGTATCGCAACGACATTGTCGTTGCAATAGAAACTATGTATGTATTGTAACGACATTTATCATTGCAAAAATATTTAATATATTTAGCAACAGATTAGTCGTTGCAAAAGATTAAAGAAAAAAAAATCCTCTACTATTTTACGCAATGACTATTTCATTGTACATTATCTTTAAATCTTATACGAAATATTATTTTTCATTGTACAGTACCTTCGCCCTTTCACTTCCTTCGATGTTCGTCCTTCGGCCCGCAACCGCCATCTCAAATCTCCCTCTGGTTTCGCCTTCTGCCGCAGCTTCCGTGCGTCTTCGTCGCCATCCAGAGCCGCCTGCTGTACGCCTTCGCTTCCATCCTCGTCTACAGCGCCCAGTGAGGGGCCAAATCTGCCATACGAACTTCTACAACTGTCTAACGCCGCCTCAAATCGCTTTCGCCCTCTGCAGCCTCCGGCGCTGCGCGTCGTCGTCGTCGTCCAGAGCCGCTTGTACGCCGTCGTTTCCATCGTCATCTACAACGTGTAGTGAGCCCTAATCTGCGGGAGTCGGTAAATTTCTTTTCTCTCGATATTCCTTGATAAATCCAAAGGTCGGATTAGGGCTTTTTGTTTCTCTTGTTTTTCTAGCCAGATGTTCAGTTTAAGGATTGTGTTGGAGTTGAATTCTCCTAAGTAATTGACGGTTTTGTTTTACGATCTAAAATTTTGTTGGACAGTGAGGATGTTTCTGCTTGATTTCATTCTACTTGAATCCCAAATTTTCTGATCCAAATTTCTCTTCTTTTCTTACTAGGACAGGTATTTGTTTGCGTTGCTGTAATCGTCAGATTATATCTGAAAATTCAGGTTCGAAAAAGATGTCTCGCCTGTATGTTGGCAATTTGGATCCTCCTGTTACTGAACGAGAACTTGAAGATGAGTTCCCTATTTATGGTGTTCTTCGCAGGTATTGGTATGTTCATCATCCATCTAGAATTTATTGGTGTTGTGTTTCCTCAAACCCTGCGATTTGGAAAAGATTGAAAATGTGGAACATATTTGAAGTTAACATTGTGGGTTTGGTGGTTTTAGTTTCCCTAATTTTTTGGTGTAAGCTCGTCAATAGGATAGTATTTGTTTTTGATGGGGCTGCCAAGGATAGCAGTTTTATTCAGAATATAAGGAATTTTATCTTGGACATGTATTGCAATTGCCAATATTCCTTGGATAAATTTTTTGATGTATGATAAACTCATTCAACTTGAAGGCGATGCACTTGACATTCAATGTAGTGTGTGGGTTGCTCGAAGACCTCCAGGTTATGCGTTTATTCAGTTTGATGACCACAGGGATGCACTTGATGCTATTAAATTTGTGTTTATGTTTAAACATGAAAAATGATCCTTAGGCACTCCTAGAAGCCATGGAGCAACAATGCGTCTCTGTTGCAAAGGCTGGACTAATAGCTAGTTTATCTGCTCAGACTTCTGTATTGGCTGCAGCAAACCCTGTTGGTGGTCACTACAAGTAATATTTTAGTTGGTTTGTAGCTATTTCTTTTCTTTTCTACTGTCTGTTTAGCTGTGTTAATTTAGCTGGCATTCTTTTTAGAGGAATGATCAACTGGTATCCTCAACAATGCTCATGAAAATCTGCTGTTTGCTTTCATATAGTAATAATATACAAAGGTGTGTTGCTAAGGCATGTGATTTGACTTCTATTGATGTTAATTAACCCATCTTCCTTCTCAGTTTGTCTTAGATTTTTCCAGTAATTTGTTTATGTATTGTAATTTACTACTTTTCATCATGTTTTTTTTTGTCAGTCCTGATCTTGTTTATTTGATCACTCATCACCCGTGTGTGCTGGTTGTTGGCCTAAACATGATGATACTGAAACACCTTTCTGTGTGTAACTATAAACATTCATGAATATTTCTTTGTGTCTTGGTTTTATAAGTCTTTTTGCGGGTCTTTCAGCAGTGGAAATCTGAAACCTTTTAGCATATAGCTATTGAGACTCATTCATAAGAATTATTGCTTACTTTCTGTCGTAATAGAAGTTTCCTTAAGCTTTTACTTTCATCTTAATATTATTCTATATGCTTTATCATTTTCAGTGTGAACACCAATGCTTTTTTTTTTCTTTATTACCAAACTTACAAGTCTGTCTTGATGTGTGTTTACACCAATTACTCTTGATTCCATCTAATTTACTCTGTGTAACTATAGCTGACTCATTATTACTTTGAATTTAGTTCTTATTAGGATTCCCTCAAGTCATAGATGAAGCTAACATGGTCAGGAAAAGACCAGATCTATAGTAGCAGATCTTGATTTATTCCATGAATCTAATTGTCTATGAAACACAAAAAATAATATTTATTATCCCCCAATTAAGATAAGATGCATTTTTGGAGTATAAAAGGCATAGGAGGATGGTGTTACGATGTAGTATTTTGATGTAAAAAATTTTTTTACAATTTATTTGGACTGTTGGTGTACTTAATTGGTACTTAATGTGATACACTCACTTGCAATTACATAATTCAGAGGGATCGGTTGCTAACTTTACTGGATTTTTGCTTACAAAGATTTCTTCCAAGTGATGTATGTTTTTTTTGCCAAACCTTTCCTTCAGGTAGTATGTTAATTTATTTATGTTTTTGCTCACTTTATTTGTTCTTACTGGTTCATATGTGATGATATAGGATTGTGTATGTGTTGAATAGCAATCATATACTTACTACACATGTTTTGCACTTTGGTTTTTATTTTCAGGTTCCTCACACTTCAGTCAATCTACCCATAACTGAAGAGGAAATTGTACTTGGTCAGTATGAAGGCTACACATCAGACCCAACTAATCCTAACAACTTCAATAATCCAACCCTTACAACTGCTATTTTGCCGATTCACAATGAAAGATGGGAAGGTGCAAGTTCTTACTTGGAATAACTATGTTCAAGTTTTTTTTGGTGTAATTCAGGAAGATGAAAGAATAATGTAATATTTGACATTTCAATTTTATGAAATATTTTGGATATGATAAAACACATTGAATAGGATGGAAAACTATTATATACAACAAAACATTTGTCTTTTGAACAAATTACTTTGTATTTTGACCAAATGTCGTTGCCAAAAATATGTGTATTGCAACGACTTAGGTCGTTGCAAAACATATCTGTATTGCAATGACTAAAGTCGTTACTAAAAAAGAAAAGTTAACTATGTAAAAATGTTTTTTGCAACGGCCAAATTATTGCAACAACCTTAGTCGTTGCTAAAAATATCCTTTTTGTGCAACGAAAAAGTCGTTGCAATAGCCTTTGACTACGGGCAACGACAAAAGTCGTTGCCAAAAATCGTTTTAGCAACGACTTTGCTTATTTTGCAACGACTTTTGTCGTTGCCAAAAATAAGTTTTCTTGTAGTGAATCTACTTATAGACTTATAGTTAACATGTCCCAATCTTTCATGCCAAATATTAAAAGACTCAACAACATAAGCAATAGGGTAATTCTTATTCATTGAAACATCGGTTACAATAGATTTTGGGAGGACTGTCATTACATTCATTTTGATCAGTCCATCCTGTACATAACCCCTACCCACATATATCCCCTTCTTAGAGAGAACCATCCTGTCAGACACGAACTTGATCATGAACCCGTTCTTTGAGAGTAGAGTTCCGGAAATCAGGTTCTTGCGGATGTCCGGCACATGAAGAACGTTGTTCAGCGTCAGCTCCTTCTCGGAAGTCATCTTCAGCACGATCTTCCCATATCCTTCCTCCTTAGAACTGGCGGAGTTTCCCATGAAGAGTTGCTCTTCGGTGTGGTTCTTCTTGTAGGTCGTGAAGAGATCCCTATCCGAGCATATGTGCCTAGTTGCACCGGTGTCATAGAACCACTCCTTTGGGTTGTTGCCTACCATGTTGACTTCAGTCACCGCACACAAGTCGTCCTCTGTGAGTGACCCTTCAGCTATGTTGGCTTGGGACTTGCATTTGTCCCTCTTTGTGTCGACTTTGCTTCGACACTCATCCGCCTTGTGTCCAACTTTGTTGCACTTGTGGAACTTTCCACTTAACTTCTTAGGCCCTTGCTTCTTGAAGTTGTTGGAGTTGTTGGAGCTGTTGGGTTGAAACTTCCTTTCTTCCCCTTGTCATGATGCTCTGCCAGGTTCGCCTTGTTCGAAGGTCCATAGCCATTGGCCCTCTTGTTGTTCTCCTCAACCCGGAGCCTCACAATCAAGTCTTCCACCCTCATTGCCTTTTGCTTCAGCAACAAGTAGACTTTGAACTGCTCCCATGATGGAGGAAGCTTCTCGACGAAGGCACCTACCTGGAATGTCTCGCAGATGTTCATGCCTTCGGAGAGGACTTCATGGACGATAATTTGAAGCTCTTCAACTTGTTCTACTACCGATCTTGAATCTACCATTTTTTAGTTCAGGAACTTAGCCACTGCAGCCTTCTTCGACCCAACATCTTGAGTCTTGTACTTCTTTTCCAGAGCGTCCCACAATTCCTTGGCGGTATCATGGTTGCAATAGACCTTGTACAACGAGTCTATCATGCGACACTTGACATAGCCTCTGCATGAATAATCTCCCCTGACCCAATCAGCAAGGGCATCAGTGTTGTTCGGGGAGAGCCGCTGAATATTTGGGACTGAGTGCTAGCGGGCGTTCACATCTTGCTGGTGCTAGTGCTTCTCCAAGACCGCATGAGGGATGGGTCAAGCTAAATTGTGATGGCTCCTATCAGCTACGGGGTGAGAAGGCTTGGTAAAAGGTTCTCATGGAAAGTTTTTGCAGGGCTTTGTTGTTAAGGACCATGGCAAATCTCCATTTAGGGCTGAACACCTCGGATTACTTCATGGGCTCTATCTTGCAAAACAGATGAACTTGGACAAGGTGGAAGTAGAGATTGACTCGTACGAGGTTTTGGAGCATGTTATTGATGCGGACCCGCGCTCCACCGCGATTACATCCTTAGAATAAAAAAATACCTTGCAGATTCTAGTTGGAGAGTTGTTATTAAACACATTCTCCGTCTTGGAAATCGTGCTGCACACTAGCATGCTAAATTTAGCGTCTCTTGTGCTGGGGACTTCACTCGCTTTTTTAGGCCGCCGGAAGGTCTTAACTAGACCTGGCCAAATTAGGGCCGACCCACCCAGCCCGCCCTAAAATTTGGGAGGATACGGATAGGAGATTTTATCCATAAGGGTCGGCCCTGCCCGACCCTTTTTAAAGTGGGAGGATATGGTATCGGAGTAGGGCCCTGAGGGCCGGCCCATATTATATAAAATATTATATTATTAATATAATATTATAATTTTAAATAAAATTTAATAAATAACTAAAGAAAAAGTAAAAATATCAGGCAGCCCAGCCTAACTCTTTGACGTTGTAAAGTGTAAACATAATTTCTTTGTAAACCTAATTTCTTCACGCCTCCAGCCTCCTTCCATTCCATCACACTAAAATTTTGTTGAATTCGGTTATGAGGATTGTTATGTAAGCATGTATTTTGGACCTTTTTAGCATGCATTTTTAGATGGAGAATTGCTTGTAAGCTCTAAACACGTTTTGAATGTTTTAGTAACACTGTTTAGCCTGATTTCTAATATTTAATTTATCTGTGTAAGTAGTTGAGGGTCGTCCTGAGGGCCCTTATGGGAGGATATGGGTAGCGGAATTGTCCCATTTTAAATGGAAGGGCTTGACTCGGCCCTGGTAAATTGGTAGAATTTGGAATTAGGCGCTGCCCTGGACCAGCCCAAACCCTAGTTTGGCGAGGTCTAGTCTTAACTTATTAGTAAATGTGTGTAAGTCTTTTTTTACAATGAATGAACGGGAATAACCCTCCTTCCGTACCAAAAAAAAAACTGCTATTTCAGCATAAACGGAGTGGTGGAGATAGTGTTTCCTAACCTAAGCAATAATAAAAAGTAAGGGAGTATATTTTTCAAATAAATAATATTTCGGTCTTTTAAATTTATGGCTTGTGGGAGCATAAGAGCTTTCCCATTTTTGATAACTAACTAGTGTTTGTCCCGTACGACGTACGGAGAATGATACAATTTATTATTGGGTTGGTGAAATGAAATTTGATATTAAAAAATATGAAAAATCTACTAAAAAATTAAAACAAACCCCTTCAAATGATTTATCTTCCAGCCATGTGACACCTTATTACTGCCAATTTTACAGTCCAATTTTACACGTTTTTTTTTTTTAAACTTTCTTAACTTTTCTCTCCGTTTTCTTCCCTTACCCTTTCTCAACTTCTCTTCCTCTCTCAAAAACCTCACCTCCCACGTTCTCTTTCCCTGTTCAAATTCAAGGCTTCAACTGCTAAAAAAAATCAAGGCTTCAACTGCTTTCAACTGCACATATTTGCCTAATATGCTTTGTTTTAGGCGACTCTCCTAAACTCCCACCTTCCCTTCTCCTATGCCGAATCCCTGACTCTCCGTGGCCCTCAATTCATCATCGTCGTATTGTTGACCTCTGAATTGTTAAAAGCAATCAGAAATTCTTGTGTTCCTATTGGTGGACGGGAATTCTAGACTCGTCAATGGCGGTTTGACAGGGTTTTTCGTCCCACAAACTGTGTAAAACTTGGCTGGAAATGCCTAGAAGTTGAAGATATTATTCAGTCCTCAGGCAAGTCGACGATGAACCGACTAAGATGGCAGAGGAATTACCGGCGAGCGCGGTGGAGGAGTTGTCAGTGTGGAAGAAAGAGCACGTCATTACGACCCCCTCGTATCTTACTCTCTCGAGTGGCCTTCTCATGCTGTCCAATGACTCTCTTTCCCACCCTCTCAATCCCAATCTGACTCGTATCTTGTTGCTTACACACTTGTCCTCGGCACCCACACCTCCGACGACAACTCCAATTTTTGCCTTATTCTCAATTTATATGCTCCTACATCATCTGCACTGCTTATTTTGGACACACATCTCTCATTCTTCTCCCGTTTTGTCCGCTGCGTTGCAGTCTAGGGAGAAGGCAGTTGCAGATGTTGAGAAGATGCAAAATAATGTAAAATTTTCCATTGATTTTATTTTCCCTATTGATCGTGACATGTGATCCTCTTATTATACTTCGTTCAATTGCGATTTCACATTTCACATTTCACATTAACCTAGGTTGAGCTTTGAGTTGCTATGTGTTTTTTCTAGCTTGTAAGAATAAGTTACTGATATGTTTCTTGTAACATAAATGAGCAATATGCTGACATTTTAGAATTTGTTTTACCGCATTTGAAACAAGGTATTAAAAAGCCTCTCCTCCCTTTCTTTTCCAATTTTATTTCCATCATTTATATTGACTAGATACGGGCCTCTCGCGCTCCGCGCGAGAAAATTACGGATTTTCGTATGTGATTTAATATAGTTATACATTATTTGTTAATATGTTGTTGTTATCAAATTTATTAATATTTGTAAATATAAGTATTTTTTATTTCCTTATATTTATGTTTGAAGTAGTTTTAAAACATAATATTAGAATAAGTTTGCATTGTCATAAGAGAAGCTCACATATTAATTTAATTTGTGACTTAATCAAGTAGACTATAAATAAATATAACATAGGGATATAAGAAAGATGTTTAAATACATGCCCAAAAGTCCAATAGGAGGTGATTAAGAAACGAGTAATGCATTAAATTTGTACCAATTTCATTCAATTTTAACAATGGACAGCCAACTTTTATATAGATAAGATAAGATTCTCATGGTTTGAACATAAAGTCATCAGGTACTTGATTTGAAGATAAAGTCATCAGGTACTTGACAATCAGTTCAATAGGTATTCTCTCACTATGGTTTATCCTCCTTTCTCTTCCAATTCTTATGTCTGTTTGTTTTCCTATTAGACGAGGATATGAACCCCAAGATTGTAGATTTTGGTTGGTGTAGGATTATTGCAATGGATTGAACACATGTCCAAACAAAGAAAGTTGCAGGAACCCAATAAGTAATAGTTATTGTAGTCTAATTTTGGGTTTACCAATTTGTTTTGGTGTTGCTTATAATTCTCTGCTCAGCAGTGGGTACATGCTTATGATTCTTTGCTGTAAAAAATATTGGTATTTGATTTTCAAGCTTTTCATGTATGGGATCCTCTTATTTGTTGTGTGATTCGCAAAATTTGTTGTCTCAACGCTTGAATCACATTGAGTAATTGACTAGAAACTATTTCCCTTCATGGATTTTTAGATCACTGTCCATGGCGTTCTTTGTTTGTTAAATTGTTTTTCTTATTTTTTGAACCATACTGTCATATTTTTCCATATAGTTGATTTTCGGCGAGGATATTGATTTTGTCCATTAAGTTTTCAATCAATGTGTACACAGATAAAAACTCTTAGTTCCAAGTCTGATCTTCTAATTCCCAGCAATTTTATGTAGTGAAACAAAGAGACTGATCTTCCTTAAAAGGCCAGGTGCTCATCCTACTTTAGTACTCCGTATGTTTCAATCTGCCCGGTTGATGACACTTTGGTCACTGGCCCTATCTTTCTTTTGTATATTCATGACACTAATTGTTTCCTTTTCTCTATTTGTGAAAATATCTTTCAACTATATTATGTCTAGATGATTTGTTTGAGTTTCGGTGTTTTGGGAATTGAAATCTGAGAGTGCTCTCATATATTTTTTTTATAGGTTAATTAAATTTAAAGATCTAAAGGTTAAGATTTATCTTCTCTAATTTCTCTGCAACTTCTCCTCAATATGCTAAACTTTATAACTTGAACAATTTCTTCTGTCAAAATCTCTATTTGTTGGTAGTTCTTTTTATTCTTCATCAGTAATTCAATTGTCTTGGTTTCAGAGTTGAGTTAATAATAGAAATGAAACATTATTGTTATTGACAACATATTATTTGGAAATCTGTATGAGAATATGGTACATAAGGTTTCTTCAGTTTTATATTTCAACTTAGATAATCAGTACCGATTTCAGTTTACCCTGCACTCCTTATCATGTAGTTGGGAGTGAAATATTGAGCTCTTGAAGGTTATTTTGATATAGTTTTTAATACAAAATGTTTTTTGATAATCTTTTGTTTCTCTATACTCATCATTTGGATTATATTTTTTATTCAATGTGTCTTCAGTTATTTCTTTCAACCTTATAAAAATTTGCTTTTCTTGATCAATTTCTGTGAAAATTCTTTTTTTTTTATTCAAAGTTGCATGTTTGTGTCTTAGTGTGTATTTATAGGTCTTTAAAACACCATTTGATATAAAGAAGTACAAGGAGAACATTGTTGGCTGCAAACTAAAAGTTTGGTGGCCCAAAGATAAAGTGTATGCTAGTTAATTATTCTGGCTTCTTAATTATTCTGGCTACATGATTATTTTTCTTTAGCTTCTAAAAAATGTTTTCTATTTCTGGTTTGAACTATATGTTATAGTTTATTGCTTGATATGTCTGAGTACAAGGTTTGTAAGGTATATATAAATCAACGATAAACTTCTGAGAAAAAATGTTGTCTATTTGTAATTTACACATCTTTGAAACACCATTTGGTATAAAGAGAATCTTTTTCTGAAATGGGCATTATTTTAAAAAAAATTATCATTATAAGCTCGATTTGAAACATATTTCCAACGTAGGCACAAATTTTTGATTCGGAAAATTTACATTTGGAGAGACGTTGCCCCAACTGAACCACATTCTTTTCTTTTTTTAATTCCCACGTGTGACATAAACTTAACAAAAAATGTTTGCATAAGACGCTCGCTTTACCGGCGCCATATACAAAGTTGTTTTCTCCTACTTGTTAGTGTGCACCAGTCTGCAGAAGAACCGAGGTTCCATGGTGGTGCCATTCAATACTATGGCTAGGTAGCCTTAGGTTGACAAAAGAGTAATAAAATACCTTAATTTCCACACATTAATTAATAAGTCTAAACAAACCTCCATGCAAACCCTCCGACATTCGTCACTTCTTCTGCAGATTGGTGCACACTAACCAAGCAGGAGAAAGCAACTTTGCATAATGCGCTTTTTTTTTTTTAAGTTTATGTATAAAAGACGTTGGTTTTGTCAGCGTCTCTTACACATGAGAATTAAAAAAAAAAAGAATGTGATTCGGTTGAGAGACGCTGTCAAAACCAGCGTCTCTTCAACATGTAAATTTTCCGAATAAAAAATTTGTGTCTATGATGGGAATATGTTTCGAATCGAGCCTATAGTGAGATTTTTTTTTAAAAATAGCCCATTTTAGAAAAAGATTCGTATAAAGAAGTAGAACATTTGCTACTTAATTATTGTGTTTTATTTCTTTTGTCTATTTCTGGACTGTCAACTAATGATATTGAGAGTTAAAAAGCTGCTGCAAAAAAAAGTGATTTTATTGCTAAAGCATAAATATTTGTTCTTCTATTAAGTTAGTTTTGGACATAATTAGATTTATTTATGATCTTCGTACACGAAGGATAAATAGTTCTTTCTTAATACCTACTTTTTATACTTAAAAGCACTAAAGAAAAGTAGAGATTTGATATGTTAGATGTTTGGGTTTGGTGTAGTGAATTTTAATTATTTTGTTAGGATTAGTAATCCAATAATAGAGCACAAATGTATATGTATCAAATATGTTCAAATTTGAATTTTGTTGTAGGTTTCACATTTAATACAGGTGTAAAGTTTGTTACACCTTGCTTCGTATTCGGCAAATCGATACAGATATGTATACGACCGTTTAATATTTTACGGTCATGTTCGTATTCGGCAATTCGACACAGTTATGTATACGGCTGTTAGACTTGGCCAAACTAGGGCTTGGGCCGGGCCAGGGCAGGGCCAAATTCCAAATTCTACCCATTTATCAGGGTCGGGCCAAGCCCTCCCATTTAAAATGGGACAATTTCGCTACCCATATCCTCCCATAAGGGCCCTCAGGGCGGCCCTCGACTACTTACAATCGAGCTAAACGGTGTTACTAAAACATTCAAAACCTGTTTAGTGCTTACAAACAATTCACCATCCAAAACCGCATGCTAAAAAGGTCAAAAATGCATGCTTAAATAACAATCCTCATAACCGAATTCAACAAAAAAAATCCAAAAACACAATAAAAAAATTATGCCGTGGTAATAGTACTCGCATCTGAATCCTCATAACCTTAATATTATATTATATATATAATATGGGCCGGGTAGGGCCGGCCCCCAGGGCCCTACTCCGATCTCATATCCTCCCACTTTAAAAAAGGGCCGGGCAGGGCCGGCCCTTATGGGCTAAATCTCCTACCCAGATCCTCCCATATTTTAGGGCGGGCTGGGAGGGCCGGGCGGGCCGGCCCTAGTTTGGCCAGGTCTAACGGCTGTATAATATTTTACAGTCATGTTCGTTTTCCTCTTTTTAAGTCTTTTTTGTGTCTTATTATTATTTTATTTTATACGTTTTTTTGCATTGGGGATAATAATTAAAATAATCCAACTTAGAAGGTGTTAAAATTAGGCTGCGTCTATATGCACACGTTTTTTTTTGCTAAATACACACTATTCTGTGCGGTAACAATTGCAGTACAGATCTGTGCGTTAAGGCTTACCGCACCAAATGACTCAGGGGCATTGTTGGAATTTTTTCTGAAACCTATACGACGCTGGTGCGGTAATTCTTACCGCACAGATCTGTGCGTTAACAATTACCGCACCAGATTAATACGAGATTAACAAAAAAAAAAAAAAATTTGATTAACACCCGTGCGGTAACTCTTACCGCACAGATCTGTGCGGTAAGAGTTACCGCACGGGATTAAAAAAAAAATTAAATTTTTTATTAAAAAAATTCATGTGCGGTAAGAGTTACCGCACGGGATTAAAAAAAATTAAAAAAAAAATTAAATTTTTTATTAAAAAAATTCCTGTGCGGTAACCTTTACCGCACAGCTTTTTTTTTTAATTTTTTAATTTTTTTTTTAATTAATCGCGCAGATTTTATTTTAAATAAAATATATCTGTGCGGTAAATATAACCGCACAGATCTAATAATTATCGCTTCAGTCTCATTGCTCTAGTGGTAAGGCATTGTGTATCCTTTGTAAGGTCTCAGGTTCGAGTCTCAACTCCAACACTAAATCTTTTATTTTATTTGTGAAAAATAAATAAAAGAAGAGGGTGAGAAGGATTGAACTTGAGACCTTATGCACAAATATTTGGTGTGAAACCACCACACTAATGAGTTCTCATGATATGTTTGTAATTTTATTATTACATGTTACAATAGAACTTGGTTCCATCTTATTTTATTATTAATTTTTTTTTATCTTGGTCCCATATAATTATTGAATTAATTATAATAATAAATTCAAAAAAAAATATTATTCAAATAATCAGATGTTTAATATTTTATTATTATTATTTTAGGCCTTGTTTTAATATATTTATTATTATTTGAATATTTTTACTATTTTTCATGTTCTGATAAATCTTTTTATATAAAAATATTATAATTATAAAACAATAAAACCTATATTACTTTTTAAGATAAAAATATTATGATAATCAATATTTTTCTCAATTTAACTTTTCTATAAATTCTAGACTTGACAAACGACCCAAACGATGTCAGAATGGTTTGAAACTTGGTTTCTATGACTGTTAGAGGTATTTGACCATGTGGGTTACTCTCAACCACCACTTCGTATTTTTCAAGTAACACGTCCTTTGTAATACCAAACATCTCTTACCTCTCTAACTTGTCGATATACATATTGCGACAAGTTAGAGAGTTATCACTAGTTTGGTTTTTACATAGGAGGTGCTCTTCGAAAAGTTAGAAGTTGTGATTGGAAGTTATCCACATGGTAAAATATCTCTAATAGGCATTGAAATCAAGTTTCATTCCATTCCGACATCGTTTGGGCGTCGTTTTGTGAAATTGGGCCTTAAGCCCATTTAAGGCCTTTTAAGGCGTTTTAGCGTTTACGTATAGTTTCGAGCCTCGCTTTGTTTGAGCGAGACCTTATTGGTACTTTATATGCCTGATAAGACTAAGTTTTATAATTTTGTCAACAATAATCATCATCGATGTTGTAGACCATACATATTGCGACAAGTTAGAGAGTTATCACTAGTTTGGTTTTTACAAAGGAGGTGCTATTTGAAAAGTTAGAAGTTGTGATTGGAAGTTACCCAGATGGTCAAATATCTCTAATAGGCATTGAAATCAAGTTTCATTCCATTCCGACATCGTTTGGGCGTCGTTTTGTGAAATTGGGCCTTAAGCCCATTTAAGGCCTTTTAAGGCCTTTTAGCGTTTACGTATAGTTTCGAGCCTCGTTTTGTTTGAGCGAGACCTTATTGGTACTTTATATGCCTGATAAGACTAAGTTTTATAATTTTGTCAACAATAATCATCATCGATGTTGTAGACCATACATATTGCGACAAGTTAGAGAGTTATCACTAGTTTGGTTTTTACAAAGGAGGTGCTATTTGAAAAGTTAGAAGTTGTGATTGGAAGTTACCCACATGGTCAAATATCTCTAATAGGCATTGAAATCAAGTTTCATTCCATTCCGACATCGTTTGGGCGTCGTTTTGTGAAATTGGGCCTTAAGCCCATTTAAGGCCTTTTAAGGCGTTTTAGCGTTTACGTATAGTTTCGAGCCTCGCTTTGTTTGAGCGAGACCTTATTGGTACTTTATATGCCTGATAAGACTAAGTTTTATAATTTTGTCAACAATAATCATCATCGATGTTGTAGACCATACATATTGCGACAAGTTAGAGAGTTATCACTAGTTTGGTTTTTACAAAGGAGGTGCTATTTGAAAAGTTAGAAGTTGTGATTGGAAGTTACCCACATGGTCAAATATCTCTAATAGGCATTGAAATCAAGTTTCATTCCATTCCGACATCGTTTGGGCGTCGTTTTGTGAAATTGGGCCTTAAGCCCATTTAAGGCCTTTTAAGGCGTTTTAGCGTTTACGTATAGTTTCGAGCCTCGCTTTGTTTGAGCGAGACCTTATTGGTACTTTATATGCCTGATAAGACTAAGTTTTATAATTTTGTCAACAATAATCATCATCGATGTTGTAGACCATACATATTGCGACAAGTTAGAGAGTTATCACTAGTTTGGTTTTTACAAAGGAGGTGCTATTTGAAAAGTTAGAAGTTGTGATTGGAAGTTACCCACATGGTCAAATATCTCTAATAGGCATTGAAATCAAGTTTCATTCCATTCCGACATCGTTTGGGCGTCGTTTTGTGAAATTGGGCCTTAAGCCCATTTAAGGCCTTTTAAGGCCTTTTAGCGTTTACGTATAGTTTCGAGCCTCGTTTTGTTTGAGCGAGACCTTATTGGTACTTTATATGCCTGATAAGACTAAGTTTTATAATTTTGTCAACAATAATCATCATCGATGTTGTAGACCATACATATTGCGACAAAGTTAGAGAGTTATCACTAGTTTGGTTTTTACAAAGGAGGTGCTATTTGAAAAGTTAGAAGTTGTGATTGGAAGTTATCCACATGGTCAAATATCTCTAATAGGCATTGAAATCAAGTTTCATTCCATTCCGACATCGTTTTGTGAAATTGGGCCTTAAGCCCATTTAAGGCCTTTTAAGGCCTTTTAGCGTTTACGTATAGTTTCGAGCCTCGTTTTGTTTGAGCGAGACCTTATTGGTACTTTATATGCCTGATAAGACTAAGTTTTATAATTTTGTCAACAATAATCATCATCGATGTTGTAGACCATACATATTGCGACAAGTTAGAGAGTTATCACTAGTTTGGTTTTTACAAAGGAGGTGCTATTTGAAAAGTTAGAAGTTGTGATTGGAAGTTACCCACATGGTCAAATATCTCTAATAGGCATTGAAATCAAGTTTCATTCCATTCCGACATCGTTTGGGCGTCGTTTTGTGAAATTGGGCCTTAAGCCCATTTAAGGCCTTTTAAGGCGTTTTAGCGTTTACGTATAGTTTCGAGCCTCGCTTTGTTTGAGCGAGACCTTATTGGTACTTTATATGCCTGATAAGACTAAGTTTTATAATTTTGTCAACAATAATCATCATCGATGTTGTAGACCATACATATTGCGACAAGTTAGAGAGTTATCACTAGTTTGGTTTTTACAAAGGAGGTGCTATTTGAAAAGTTAGAAGTTGTGATTGGAAGTTACCCACATGGTCAAATATCTCTAATAGGCATTGAAATCAAGTTTCATTCCATTCCGACATCGTTTGGGCGTCGTTTTATGAAATTGGGCCTTAAGCCCATTTAAGGCCTTTTAAGGCGTTTTAGCGTTTACGTATAGTTTCGAGCCTCGCTTTGTTTGAGCGAGACCTTATTGGTACTTTATATGCCTGATAAGACTAAGTTTTATAATTTTGTCAACAATAATCATCATCGATGTTGTAGACCATACATATTGCGACAAGTTAGAGAGTTATCACTAGTTTGGTTTTTACAAAGGAGGTGCTATTTGAAAAGTTAGAAGTTGTGATTGGAAGTTACCCACATGGTCAAATATCTCTAATAGGCATTGAAATCAAGTTTCATTCCATTCCGACATCGTTTGGGCGTCGTTTTGTGAAATTGGGCCTTAAGCCCATTTAAGGCCTTTTAAGGCGTTTTAGCGTTTACGTATAGTTTCGAGCCTCGCTTTGTTTGAGCGAGACCTTATTGGTACTTTATATGCCTGATAAGACTAAGTTTTATAATTTTGTCAACAATAATCATCATCGATGTTGTAGACCATACATATTGCGACAAGTTAGAGAGTTATCACTAGTTTGGTTTTTACAAAGGAGGTGCTATTTGAAAAGTTAGAAGTTGTGATTGGAAGTTACCCACATGGTCAAATATCTCTAATAGGCATTGAAATCAAGTTTCATTCCATTCCGACATCGTTTGGGCGTCGTTTTGTGAAATTGGGCCTTAAGCCCATTTAAGGCCTTTTAGCGTTTACGTATAGTTTCGAGCCTCGTTTTGTTTGAGCGAGACCTTATTGGTACTTTATATGCCTGATAAGACTAAGTTTTATAATTTTGTCAACAATAATCATCATCGATGTTGTAGACCATACATATTGCGACAAAGTTAGAGAGTTATCACTAGTTTGGTTTTTACAAAGGAGGTGCTATTTGAAAAGTTAGAAGTTGTGATTGGAAGTTATCCACATGGTCAAATATCTCTAATAGGCATTGAAATCAAGTTTCATTCCATTCCGACATCGTTTTGTGAAATTGGGCCTTAAGCCCATTTAAGGCCTTTTAAGGCCTTTTAGCGTTTACGTATAGTTTCGAGCCTCGTTTTGTTTGAGCGAGACCTTATTGGTACTTTATATGCCTGATAAGACTAAGTTTTATAATTTTGTCAACAATAATCATCATCGATGTTGTAGACCATACATATTGCGACAAGTTAGAGAGTTATCACTAGTTTGGTTTTTACAAAGGAGGCGCTATTTGAAAAGTTAGAAGTTGTGATTGGAAGTTACCCACATGGTCAAATATCTCTAATAGGCATTGAAATCAAGTTTCATTCCATTCCGACATCGTTTGGGCGTCGTTTTGTGAAATTGGGCCTTAAGCCCATTTAAGGCCTTTTAGCGTTTACGTATAGTTTCGAGCCTCGTTTTGTTTGAGCGAGACCTTATTGGTACTTTATATGCCTGATAAGACTAAGTTTTATAATTTTGTCAACAATAATCATCGTCGATGTTGTAGACCATACATATTGCGACAAGTTAGAGAGTTATCACTAGTTTGGTTTTTACAAAGGAGGTGCTATTTGAAAAGTTAGAAGTTGTGATTGGAAGTTATCCACATGGTCAAATATCTCTAATAGGCATTGAAATCAAGTTTCATTCCATTCCGACATCGTTTGGGCGTCGTTTTGTGAAATTGGGCCTTAAGCCCATTTAAGGCCTTTTAGCGTTTGGGTCGTTTGCCATGTCTAGAATTTATTGAAAGATTAAATTGAGATTAATATTGATTATCATACTTTTTTTATCTTAAAAAGTAATATAAGTTTTATTGTTTTATAATTATAGTATTTTTATATAAAAACATTTATCAAAACATGAAAAATAGTAAAAATATTCAAATAATAATATATATTAAAAAGGCTAAATAATAATAATACAAAACATCTGATTATTTGAATAATATTTTTTTTTGAATTTATTATTATAATTAATTTAATAATTATATGGGACCAAGATAAAAAAAATTAATAATAAAATAAGATGGAACAAAGTTCTATTGTAACATGTAATAATAAAATTACAAACATATCATGAGAACTCATTAGTGTGGTGGTTTCACACCAAATATTTGTGCATAAGGTCTCAAGTTCAATCCTTCTCACCCTCTTCTTTTATTTATTTTTCACAAATAAAATAAAAGATTTAGTGTTGAAGTTGAGACTCGAACCTGAGACCTTACAAAGGATGCAAAATGCCTTACCACTAGAGCAATGAGACTGAAGCGATAATTATTAGATCTGTGCGGTTATATTTACCGCACAGATATATTTTATTTAAAATAAAATCTGCGCGATTAATTCAAAAAAAATTCAAAAAAAAATTAAAAAATTAAAAAAAAAAGCTGTGCGGTAATTTTTTTTTAATTTTTTATAATCCCGTGCGGTAACTCTTACCGCACAGGAATTTTTTTAATAAAAAATTTAATTTTTTTTTTAATTTTTTTTAATCCCGTGCGGTAACTCTTACCGCACAGATCTGTGCGGTAAGAGTTACCGCACGGGTGTTAATCAAATTTTTTTTTTTTTTGTTAATCTCGTATTAATCTGGTGCGGTAATTGTTAACGCACAGATCTGTGCGGTAAGAATTACCGCACCAGCGTCGTATAGGTTTCAGAAAAAATTCCAACAATGCCCCTGAGTCATTTGGTGCGGTAAGCCTTAACGCACAGATCTGTACTGCAATTGTTACCGCACAGAATAGTGTGCATTTAGCAAAAAAAACGTGTGCATATAGACGCAGCCTAAAATTATATGTATTTAGATAAAATTTTGATTAATAATATAATACTTAATACAAATTAAGTCCATTTTCTTAAACCCTAAACACCGATCTCTTTCTTTCCTAACCTTGTAAAACTCGGTCTCCATTCAACTTCTATCTTCTCCACCACCTCCTCCCTCCATAATCGATCAAGCACTATGACTATTAAATTGTGTATCATGGAGTTCGATATTTTCTGCGAACACTTTACAAATTACTTCAAATCCAATTCTGAGACCAACCTACTGCTTCGATCGGTCCCTATGGCTATTAAATTGTGTATCATGCCCTAGGTAAACTTCAATCTTGAATCTCTTTTCTTCCTTACATGATTGATGTATTAGATAATTCCTTAACTTATGAAATTGGATAAATTTCTCATAGCTATCTTCCTTAACTTTGACTTAGGGTGTCTTTGGATTCGATGAGTTTGAAAATTGAATTAATTAACAAAGGAACATATATGAAAGGGTGATACAATTGACTATTCAACTAATAACAACTCTATGTGATGATACATTTTGAGTTTCATTTTCTTTTCTTCCAGTATTCTTTCACAGTTTTCTGACAACTTCCACATGTTTTATTTTTATGTGTACAAACGAGAACATATTTATAAGATAATAATTAAAAATTTCCTTAACCAAAATTTCTTCATATTAATTTACCAAATTCATTATTAGAAAAAGTTGTGCTATTGATACATCCTCACCAACGTAATATCATATCAAATTCTACCACGTGGCACGCTACCTACAATGAGGGTTATATAGAATATTTTAATAATTGGTTACATTAGTAGTATTTTTTGCTATTTAACTCATACTAATCAAAATGAGAGTTAGATCCCACTTTTTTTTTGATAGCTAGCTTTATAAAAAAATCTTATCTAATACAAACTAATAAGTAAAAACTATTTAAGTTGTGTAAACTCAATCATTTAACCCCCACTACTAATAGCCTAGTCTTTTTTTCATTATATTATGTCCTTATTGCCAGATTCTGACAAATGATCCAAATAATGTCATAATGGAGTACGATTAAAAAATAACACATTTTCTACTTTAGTTTATAGGTTTACAAAATGATAGAAATGTTGTTGCACAACTGGTAAGGAGAGTTGAAAGAGTTGGTTTCAAGGCAATTGCCCCGAGTGTTGACACCCCTAGATGAGCGGCTAGGCGAATAGAACCTAATATAAAAAACAGACCGGTTTAAAAAAATATTTACTGCATAAATTTCATTCAATATGGCGTATTAACCTTGAACTTATTACATATCAGAACAAGATACACGATTGTGCATTTGCTTACGTTATTTATGCAAGTTTGTAAGATTTCGTAGCAATATAAACTATAGAATATTTAATATCATGTCAATATAAGTAGTTCAATTTGTTTTTAACTATAAAACTATATTATTAAAGCACATATAGACAATTGCGTAGCACACTTCAACTAGCCTAGAAAATCACATAAGTGTTATGTAATATATACTTACATAGTTACATTGAAGCAAAAGCGTAGCACCTTTCACCTAAAATAGAGAAGCACATATAGGAAAACACATATAGACAATTGCGTAGCACACTTCAACTAGCCTAAAAAATCACATATAGGTGAAAAATGTAGCACATTTAGGCAAAAAGTGTAGCACATTTCACCAAGCATAGAGAAGCACATATATGCAATATCGTAGCACAGTTCAGCTAGCCATATAGAAGCACATATGGGCAAATAGCGTAGCATATTTCAGTAATATAGAAGCACATAATACTTGTGGTAGTACATACTTTGCAAGTTCAAATTTTGCCTTAATATATCATAGCACATTTCAACATATATAGTGGCACATTTCGGGCATTTTGAAGCACTTGATTTTGTAAGTATAAAATCCGGCCTAAAAAAATATTCTTTTGGCCTAAAAAAATAAAAATAAAAAGTCAACGCCGGTCAACAGTCCGGTCAAAGTCAATCCCCTTGTTAGGATTGCTTCTCATTTCTCATGTTAACATTAATTTCTCATTTGATCTTTTGTCATATAAGTTATAGGTTTAGTTTGTGGATTAATGGATTTACAACATGGGGTGAGATCGTGGGATAGTGGGTCAATTTATTTTAAATGGAAAAATAATAAAAAGAAAGAAAAAATGTCACAACTCAAATTTCGCCAAATAACGCAAAATTTTGTGAAAACATGACTTCAACTTTATTGTATATATCATATGAAGTCGAGAGTCCAAATTTAAAGGTTGTCACTAGCCGTAGAGAGATTTTACGGATCATAAGCTAGTGACTTGAAGGGGTTTGAAACAAGATAGTAAAATTACCTTAGAACCAATCGGTCAATCAAATCATCCTTATTTCTCAACCAATCGGCCAAGAAGGTTGCACACTCTGCCGCAAAAGGGAGTTACTTGCTTCCCGAAAAATGTCAATTCCAACAACATCAGTGCCTAACAAGCAGCATAATTCTGTTCCGAGGCTACTTCCAGCAACATCAGTAAATGATTCAAAACGCCTTGTTGTTGAAAGTAGCCTTGAGTCAGAATTTTGTTGCTTGTTGACCCTGATGTTGGGTCAGAAATTTGGTCTGCCTTGTTATTGAAAGTAACATTCTTGCACAGCAACATACCAGGCATCACAGAAAAAGAAATGGAGAGACATCAGGTAAGAAAACCGAGATTATATACCGCTGCAAAAACAGAACTGAAAGAGTTGGTTGAAAGGTAAGCATACCATGATTGAACGATTGGTTGAAGGGGTAAAGATAGTGTGATTGACTGTTTGTATCATGTCCTAGGTAGAGCAGCTTGGCTCAAGTGTTAAAGAGGACTCGACTAGGAAATCAATCGAGTGTATTAAGAACCGTACAAAGTTTCTACAATAGCCTTAGACAGACCTCGTTCAACTTGTTTCCAACACAAGACATCATCCTCATTCCTCATCGACTCTGAGACCTCTATGATTCTTCTCGGCACGCCATTGCACAGCCGAACAATCTCATCGACAATCTCTTTAATCTCGACAGAAAGATCGTCAGACGGCTCTAGTGTCTCCATAAACAACTCCCTTGCATCTTCAAAACCTATCGCATCAACTCTAACAGTCGGTCGACATAACATTCTTGGACAAACCCTTTTAGACATGGCATGAGCAACTACAACGAGCTTCCCACCATTCTCAATAAGTGGAATCCCCACTTCATGTAGCTCAAAAGACGACATCAAACCGTCCAAAATAAGTACAAATCTCCCGGCTAACATCAATGTTCTGTATATCCTAGCCGCCCTTCTGATCACATCATCCTCCCCTCCTAAATCAGGCATCTTTAACTCTCGTGCAATAGCTGCTTGCATTTCGTACACGCCGTTTTCGTCTTCCTTGATGTTAACATAGAACGCGCAATCGAACAATCTCGGCTCGTCTAGTACTCGGTTGTACACAAGCATCATGATAGTACTCTTTCCCATCCCTTGGCCACCTTCAACTCCAATTTTGGTTACTTTTTCAGTAATCAAATGTCCCCAAATCTCTTCCTTTCTCTCAACACAAACCTTACCCACTAATCCACTAATGGTTATTAGCCTCTCTCTACCAAAACACTGCGCATTAACAACAAGCCCTTGTTCAAATGCCTTCTTTTGATCAAGTAGCAAGCTTACTTCCTTCTTCTTTGCTTCAACACAACTGCCAAGCCAAGCCCGAAACAAGAACTTAGAAAAAGCTCCTGTTTCGCCCATCTTCGTCTCTACTAATGTAACTTCTTCGTCTTTCCTCTTGACATTCTTTATCCAAGCCTCAACTTCTCTCTTTCTCTTCTTATTGTTCTCAAACTCCAATTTCTCCACCTCCATACAAACATCATCTTTAACACAAAGCAAGTTTGTCATCATTTCCTTGAGGGATTGTACGTTTTCTTCGAGGTTTTTGTCGTAGTTTACCCACTCCGGAGCTTCGCCTATGAAGTTAAGGACCTTCTTCCCCAGTTCGATTTTGTCGAAAATTGTCGGTGCGTTAGGGATTACTCTCAAAGCCATAGATCCAACTTCCCATAGCAGTATTATATCCCTTGCTCCTGCTATGGTAATATCTGATGAACAGCAAATTTGACAAGTAGAAAAACAGGGGATTCATCATCAAATTTACCAAGTAAAAATCAGCCATCAAGAGGTGAAAATGCTAGAAGATTTCTGTTATCTTGCACCAAAATATTGTCATTTTTCTGATCTGGGACATGATCAAATTCTAGCAGGGTTAATCATCTACAAAAAATAAACCTCTTTTTCAATTTAGGGTTATTTAAACAGTCCAGTAATTCAACAATCTACTGAAATTATAGGCAAAGTGACTCGCAAGAAGAAATACACATGTTCAAAATCAACTCGGGTCACAGAATTTCATAGAGCTTCAAGAAAATTCACAATAGGAAATGACCTCAATATGAGGAAGATACAGGAATCTGCACATACCTGGAAGTGAAAGATCCATACGAGGAAATCCCAGAAACGCAATTACAAGAAAATCAAAAGTAATATAAATATACTTGGCAAATTATTTTGAAGTATGTGAAGGGATGAGGAAGAAACCGGTAGTCGAAAATCCAAATGCGGAAGAATCCGAGAAAATTTCCAAGTTTCTGTCGACGACTTTCCCTCCATAGTCAACTAATATTAATGCGCTCTTATTTCACTTGTTTATTCATGTCGTTTTGTATAAAACCATCCATAATTAATATTTCATGGATAACTAATCATTGAAGTTTATCCGTCTCGAGGAATAAGCCAAGGCCCTTGATTGTTGATGAAATGGTGAATTCTCAATTTCTCATCAGCAGTGACATGTTTAATATTTCAGCCGAATCAATCTCGAACGACAATACTCCCTCACTCCCTTTTTGTTTGTTCATAAGTACGATTTTCGTGGGAATTAAGGAATTGTCGAAAAATAATGATTATAGGAGAGAGAAAAATATAAAGTGAATGGTTAGAGGAGATACGGAGTAGACAAAGAGAAATAGTAGATAAGATTGGAATTTAGGAGAGAGAAAAACTGAAAAGGTGGTAATTATATGTTGATAGTAGGGATAAAATGGGTAGAATAAAGTAACATAAATGAAATAATAGACAAACAAAAGAGGACACTCGAAAAGGGAAGTGGACAAACAAATAGAGACAGATGAAGTATTATTTTTACAGACTTTGAGTTTGAGTAGTTCGGACTTCTCGAGGTGTTTGTAGTCCATAATTTTTAACTTCAAAAAGTTAAGTTTGAGGTTACGTAGAACCAGGGCGGACCTACATAGAGATTAGTGGGGCCGACATTGAAAAATGAACGGAATTGTAGATCTTTTCAATACGAGTCCATGCACATAAAATTCATCAAAATCGGACATCGTTTGACCCCTGAAAACCTCAAAATACGAAACTCTCGCAGGTTGCAAATCACGTCGCCGCAATACAAGACTAGACGATCAAGACGACGTGTTCTGAACTATTCGAGGTTAGGGACGCAACACGAGGTCTTCTTTTTAGTTCCTTACACGTTTTTTCATGAACATCACAAGCTACTTTTTCATGTGTTGTTTCATTTTGAAACATCATAAGATAGAAAATATTTTTATTAAATTGATCATTTTTTTTTGTTGAACTCTATTGTGTAGAGTGTTGAGCTGATGTAAATATTTTGTTTGTGTATGCTTGATCGTTGATGCGAATAGTATTGAGATGATTATTAGTATTGATTGTATATACATTTGATTAGAATTATGTTAAATACTTATGTAATAAAAATTTTTTTAGCCGAAACAGACCCCCACTGACTTAAAATCCTGGGTCCGCCACTGCATAGAACTACAATTTCTAAATTAAAAACTTGCGAATATGCAATATACATCAAAATATACTTAAATATATATCAAAATATACTTTTGAAAAAGTAATTTTTACATAAATGTTTTTCGGTCTCTTAATAGATATTCTTTAAAAAATGAATATTTTCAAATTTAAGATTTTTTTAAATTTATCAACAAATTTGTTCCAAACTACTATTAAATATTCACCGATTTACTACTAATATGTATTATTTTCATGTTCGTATTTTATAAGTTATTCTCGACCCCGACACTTTTTCTTTTATAATATTATAGCATGTCTTCTTATATCATGCTTATCCTTTAAAAACTTTATTTAAAGCTCTTCGAGCCTTCAACACGTACATACTGTCATTATAAACCCTACAACAACACACTAAACATAGCTTCAACTCTTTGTCCAACTCAATCAATTAACCGTCAGTTCTTCATCTCAACTTGGACGTCACTCCAACCACCATTGGCAGAACCGACACGTGGAGGAAGCGAGCAACCACAAACTCGCCCATCGCACCTACACCTCGAGTCACAAGGGCACACCCAAGGAGTTGGTTGGTTCGGAAATAATCTGGACCCATCACTTGATAGGACCCACGGCCTCCAACTAGTTGTGGGACCGACATCGAGCTTGTCAGGTTGGGTGCAGCCACAGCCTAAGGTGTTGCACCCACACTGCATTGCTTCACAAGGGCAACCCCAACTAAGTCTCGACATCAATGGAACGGTGGTTCCATATGGCATTGGTAGAATACTTGACTGCTTTTGTGAGATTATACTGGGTCGATTGTTGTTGTTGTCACCAACTTGTTCACTCTGGTCCCTCAAATTCCACTTTCGTGGGATTAAATCGGGTTGATTGGGATCAGGTTCACTGTATCCTTTTGTAGGACATACGTGATTGGAGATGAGTGCTAGGAAGCATAGAGTGATGAAAGTGGAAGATGTTGAAGCCATTTTGAAAGTGAATCAGCTGTGTAGTTTTTGAGGTAAGTTGTGTGTTTATATAAGTGTTGAAGATTTTGCTTGATTAATTGCAGGCTGAGAAGTTGCCTTAGAACTTGCAAAAATGTGTTTTTGATGGCCTTGCATAAGTTAAGCTACACACTTTCCTTGTGAAACAGGAGTATGAACGGTTAGTACTTCCATTTGTTTTTTTTTTTGTTTTTTTCCATTTGCGGAGTATTAAAGAAAGGATAACTACAGTAATACGTTTGTCAGTTGTAGTGGCTGGTGTTTCGTGTGGCTCATGTCTAGATTATGCTTTAGGTAATCAAACTAGCTTAACTTGTTACAAGATTTTTTTCGATACATATTTCTCCCGCCGTCCCTAAATATAAGACTTGTTTGTTTTTATAACACTATTTACGATCGGAAATAATCTTTCGATTTCTGATTATTATATAAGGTAAAATATAATAATGGGTTTTGCTTGATTCATATATATGAGTACTTTAACAATATCAAAATTTTACAATTTTAACTAACTTATAACGAGAGATATCGACGAAATAAAACGTGCATCAACAAATGTGTCTTATTTATCTAATATTTAATTTATTTTATTTGTCAGATTTAGGTAAAATTTTCAAGTTTGATATTTTTACAAATATGGAAAAATTTATTCACGATAAATTTTTAAAAGATCATAAGATTATGTGAAAACAGTCTTTTGCGATATTCCTAGTAAAACAAATAGAAAACAATCTTTTTGTGATATATCATATCTATTTAATATAAGAAAAATTATAAAGACAATCACACCAATAAAATAGTGACATGTGAATGGTTTGAATGTCTAAGTATATATATATGTCACATGACATAGCAAGTAAATACTTATGTATATTGCTTCAGAATGTTTAGCTTCTAAAAATATGAATATTATTTTTATTAAATTGTTTTTGGTCGGCCAACATAATGGACCAATAAATCAGGAATTTGATATCTTTTACTTTTATGTAACTGTTATACAACAACCTTATTCTTTTTATTTTTTGATGGATGATTTGTAATTATCTATATATATATATATATATAAAAATTCATGGGTTTGAGAAAATAATGACAATTGGTACTCATTAATGTTTAAACTTAATTTTTTTTTTTTTTTTTTTATTTCTCATTATCCAATGATAATTGAGACTTATTAAATGTCTAATAAAACCATAATTATGTGCTTAATTGATTAGTATTTTCACCAATTTAATTTATTTATTTTCCGGTCTTCACCTTCAATCCGTATGACGATGAAGAGCAATCCGAACAACGTAAACGACTATGTGATTTTGGTACGATATTCAATTCATTTTATTATAATTTACTAAAAAATACATATATGAAAATATATATTAAGTATATGAATATAGAAAAAAATAAAAAGTGTTTGGCTCGCGCAAAGCGCGGGTAATGACCTAGAAAGTTGTCATTAAGTCGTCATTACTATGTGACCTCTAGAATTCCTCTTCTAATTTCAACTTTTGATTTTTCGACTTCTCCGGGATTTCGTATTAAATTCTCTCATCAAGTCGTCGTTACTCTTCTGCATATTGTATTTTGTCGTTACTCATGGTTATTGTCAATTTGTAATTGAACCAATCAATTTGCTATTTTTATCACTTCTATTGTTCGTTTATTTTTCTGTTAATGTCTTGATCTGCATGTTAGATTTAAATTGGCCTGAATTGGATAAAATATGTCCTGAAAAAGATTGTAAATATATAATTATCCAAATCCAGTTTTGAGACGAAAAACCGTACGCGCGGGGTCCGATTCTAGTCATCTTGTTGAGATGAACCTCATTTCTTGCTTGATTGAAAAAAAACTATAAATGCAACGTACATGCACAATTCTACAAGTCCACGCACAAAATTGCTCAAATATACTTCACTATGGAGAAGCAAGGGATTATTTTATCTATCTTACTAGCTCAGTTTTCCGTGCCTCGCATGAGTTTTATAAAATAATAAATTTAATTTTGATACATAAATAACTTAGGCAAAATAATTTTATCAAATAGATTTAGTTCATTACCACATACAAATTTAGTTTAATTTTAAAATAATTGTTTAATTTGAATTATTGCCTAAATAGCCAAAGTAAAAAGATGATCAATTCTTTAATATAAAGTTTTTGAATTAGTATGATAAACATTTTTAATAAAGAGAGTGTTAGTCAAACATTGTTTAAATATTTAAATATATTTAGTTTAAAGTATTTAAAAATTTATGAATTATAAGATGAAATCTTTCTATATAATTATTAAATAACTCTTTATATATTAAAGTACATAAAATATGGTTTGGAAATTTTAAAAATATAAATAAAGAAGCATAGTATCTTGCATATCCTAATTATCCTAAAATAAACATTTACACATATATATAATTTTCCTATTATATGATTTTTTTTTATCAAAAAGGAAAATGATAGAATAATGACATATGGCAAAATGAATTTTGAAATGACATGTGGCGGTTTTAGTGAGAATTTGACATGTGGCCAAAATTGAGGATTGCTTTAATAGTTTAATACTCCCTCCGTCCCATTATATAAGCCCCATTTCATTTTCTGACACTATTAACAATCCGAGAAAATCTTCTCGATTTCTTCCTATTTATAAGCAAAAACATACTCATGTGGGGTCTTGTTTGATTCGTCTTGACAAGTACTATAACAATTTCAAAATTTTATATTTTTTACTAATACGTAACTAGAGATATTGACAAAACAAAACGCACATCGACATTCGTGCGGGAATGAAATGAGGCTTATATAGTGGGACAAAGGGAGTAGATTAGACAATCACTAAGCTTGACCCGATTATGTGTAGAGGTTTTGTAGGGACCACATGTATCAATATGAAGGAGGTCAAAAGGGCTGGTAGTTTTGGCATGGCTAGTTGTGAACAAGCGTCTGCATTGTTTGGCTTTGGGACAAATTTGGCAAATAACATCCAACTTCTTAGGATTCACTTTAGATGCAGTTATCACATGACCAAGTTGATCGAAAGGTAAATGACCCAGTCGACAATGCCATAACAGAGAGTCAGAATGACTAAGAAAAGTGCATTTATTCATAGAAAGATCATCCTTTACATGAGATTGTGTGATGGAAGACGAATCTGCAGGATCGAATATATGAGGCTGAAAACGTTCTCTTGGGGTGGATGTTGAGGAAGTCGATGTTGAGATGGATTCGAGAGATCGTTGTGGCAGACGATCGATCGAACCTTGGCCTTCGACAAGTGTTATCTACCTTGACTCAGTCGTCGATCTAGGTAGACTAGCTTGACTCGGACACGATAAGAAAGTGACGTCTTTCTTGACTCAGCCGTCAATCTAGAAAGACTCACTTGACTCGAACTAACCCAAGGAATCCACCTAGGGTTCTTTCAAGGTTTGGAGGTCGAACTATGTGTAAACAACAGATCGATCTCACAGGCCAATATCGAACCAAGCGTTGACTTCTTGCAATTCAATATCAAACCAAAGCTACAGCTAAACGACGTCAAAACTAAAAACGTAATCTCAATTCTCAATTTGTCTAATCTGCCTAAAACCCTAGAAAAACACACATTAAATAGCCTTCCCGAATTGCTTGATTTCCAAGAAAGGAAACCCTAGAAAAGACCTAAAATCTTGAATCTTGTTCTGATCATGGCGGCCTCATCCAATCTCGAATGGGCCACAAATTTGGACACAATGAAAATAAGCCCAAGTACTGAAACATATCCAAAGGAGAGCTTAATCCGATCTTCCGTTTGCCCAAACAAACAGAAACAAATTCGGTCCTTGCAGCAGCCATATCTTGGTCATTGGGCCTCTGTTGGGCTTCAACTTTAGACACGGCCAAGATTGGCCCAAGAAGTATATTCTGACCAAAGATCATCTCAAATGGACGCCCGAGCCGTCCAGGCCACTCTGCCCTAACTCGGCCCCGTCGTCGTCGTCGTGGAAGTCTTCGTCTTCCGGGAAACTCTTTGTCAGCGGCCTCCAAACTTAGTAAGGTTCCCCAATTTAGTAAGTCTTCAGAATGGGGCCCTTGAGAGCTCACCCATACAGCCATGGGTTCCAAAGACGATATGAATGACGTCACTCTTCTTGACGTTGCTCTTGCCGCTACACTCATCTGACTCCTTATGCCGACGTCTGTGATCTAAGTAGTGGTGGTCATACGTGTACCAGCAGTGGGGATCCTACATACATCATCCTCCCTCTCTAAAAAAGGATTCGTCCTCGAATCATCATCAGGAAAGACAACAAACACAAGGTTTCTAATAAAAATAGGATGATTAAGAGTCAACTTACGTGGCACAATGTCGATTGGCTGTAGTCTGAAGCGCTCTTCAATCCGTTCCATCTCCCACTCCATGCTGTGATTCATGAGTACTAACTGATCTTCTTTAACGTCCATGACTTTCTGCTTGCCCCTACTTTCAGTGGTACCGTCAACGGAACCTTCCAAGGGTAGCTCCTTACACAGAAAGGTCTCGTCTATCACATCTGAGGCTGAAGATCGAACTTCCTCAACGTTCTCCTCTTGTTCCTCGTGGATATCCTCCTTGGGAGACTCCTCCAATTTAGCTGACAACCTGGAGGTGGTGTCGGACGTCGTTGTCGCTTGGTTGGGCGTGGATAATGTTGGTGTCGTTGGCCTGCTTCCACCTGAAGCTTTCATCTTTGGTTGGGACTCAAAAATCTGAGTGACTTTCTGTATCAACCTTTCAATTGAAGCTTCAACGCCCGGTCGGGTTTCCAAACGTATAGAAGCTTCCACATCAAACGTTCCTGTAATTATGTCGAATTGAACTTTAGCCTGAGGATGAGCTGCGGGTCGTTCCTGTGGTTGGTCGAAGTCCTGATAAGCTTGTACTCCCCATCTTGGCTGCGGGTTTTCTGGATTCCGTTGCCAGACCTGAGGATGGGTTGCTGGTCGGTCTTGGTGCTGATCGAACTCCAAAAATGTCGGGACTCCCCGTCTTGGCTGAAGATAGCCAGGATTCTGCTGCCGGATCTGACCACGGTAATTACCACCTAGGGGAACCTGATTGGTATTCTGAAATTGTCCCCTGGGTTGCATCTGTCTGAACTCTGGCTGACCGAACGTGCGAGGATGTCGAAGGGGGGTATGATCCACAACTTGCTCTTCCCAAACTGGATACGGTGTCGACTCTCGTGCCTGAAACACTGGACGATCTCTCGTTGTATGCCCGTCGACGTCATTCAGAGGCTCATAAACTTCAAGTCTGTTCGAGCCTCCTGCCCGTTCTTCCCTTGACGACGGTCAATGGCGTCTAGCACGTAAGTACTGATTCGTTCGGCTGATATGTCTTGTTTCATTTGCTGGACTAATTCTCGTAAGACCTCTTGCATCTCAGTAGTTACCGGTGATGCCCGCTCAGTATCTGAATTAACCATGGTTGCCTGAAGAACTGAACGAGAAAATAATTTTGGTGCAGGGGCAGGGTTGGCCGGCTCCTAGGGTTGAAAATCTTCTCCTGCCTTTTCCAAAGATCACGGCTTGCTATCCAAGGAAGAGATCTCTACACAAAATAACGAAAAAGAAATACAATCCAAGAATATCTTCAAAGGTTAAAAGAAAATAAGAGAATAAAAGAAATATCTTACTAGAATCTACAAGATCTTATGAGGAAATTAAAAGAAAAGAAAATAAATTAAGAAGATCCTAAGATAAAATATTTCTCTAACTTCCTAACAAGATAAGATATGCAAATCTAAAAGATCTTATTAGGACATTTAAGAAAAGAAAGTAAATTAAGGAAAATCCTAAAAATAAAATCTATTTCTAACTTCCTAACAAGAAAAGATTCTCTACTTCCTATCCAAGCAATATCTTTTTAATATCTTCTTTCAAAAATAATTAAAGATAATGCAAGTTTTAGGGTAAAAATATCTTCCCTTTTAAATTTCTTCTCTTTTTTTTTTGAGGAAGGACGGAAGATCGGCCGACCCTAAGGCCAACCGACTTCGACGCTGGCACTAGTAGGGCGCCGCGGGCGCGTCCGTTCGGTCTTGGGGGTCCGGTTCACCGTCTTTGGCTAGTCGTGATCTTCTTCTCCTGCAAAACTTGTCAACCCACTTGAAATAAAAGAGATAATAAAATAAAACGTCAAATTTGCGGGCCCTTAGGCTCGAAATTCTCACGTTTTCCCCTTTTGGAATGCTCTCTCAGGTTCTTGGCTCGGGATGAGGTATAGGCTAAAACAGGATCTTCCAAAAGCCAAAGAAAATACTCAGTTGAACGATTATTCAAGAAAAGAATTTCCACACAAAAAATTTCGTAAAAGAAAAACGAAAAAATGCAAGAGAAACTCGAACAATCCAGAGCCGCCCCCGGGCGGGAAAACGCCGGGGCGGAGTTCTAGGCTACTAGTCTGACTCTCTTGACTTGACCCCTTGGACTTCTCAAGGCTACTAGTCCGGGTCCTGCTCAACCTAATTAAAACAAGGCTACTAGCCTAAAACGTTCTCGCCCTAGTCGGTTTTCTCTTCAGCTAGTCGGGATATTAAAAGCTCTTTTTTTTTTTTTAAATGGCCAGTAGGCCGGACGGGTGAAGGGAGCTGAAACGCTTCCCGCTCTCTTGCCCTTTCAAATTCGAATTAAAATTGATTCTCTCGATTTCCTTCCAAAAAACAAATTTGCACAAAAAATCCTAACAGAAAATCTTTCAAACAGATTCTTCCCTTGATTTTTGGGTAGGTTGAGGAAAAAGAGGAAAGGGTGTTGGATACCTGGCTGCTCGCCGCCCCGGGCTGAGCCGTCGCTCACACACTCGGCTACTCTCTCCTCACCCGCGCTCATCACTCGTTCTTTGAGAAGGCTTGGCTGAAAATTTTTCTTACGTCTCTCGGCCTAAGGTAGAACAAACAAGCACCCAAGTGAGTAGATTTAAAAGCTTAAGAACACACAAATTAGAATGTTTTACCTCGATTGGCTCTGATACCAAATGATGGCAGACGAACCTGCAGGATCAAATATATGAGGCTGAAAACGTTCTCTTGGGGTGGATGTTGAGGAAGTCGATGTTGAGATGGCTTCGAGAGATCGTTGTGGTAGACGATCGATCGAACCCTGGCCTTCGACAAGTGTTATCTACCTTGACTCAGTCGTCGATCTAGGTAGACTAGCTTGACTCAGACACGATAAGCAAGTGACGTCTTTCTTGACTCAGCCGTCAATCTAGAAAGACTCACTTGACTCGAACTAACCCAAGGAATCCACCTAGGGTTCTTTCAAGGTTTGGAGGTCGAACTATGTGTAAACAACAGATCGATCTCATAGGCCAATATCGAACCAAGCGTTGACTTCTTGCAATTCAATATCAAACTCAGGCCAATATCAAACCAAGCATTGACTTCTTGCAATTCAATATCAAACCAAAGATACAGCTAAACGACGTCAAACTAAAAATGTAATCTCAATTCTCAATTTGTCTAATCTGCCTAAAACCCTAGAAAAACACACATTAAATAGCCTTCCTGAATTGCTTGATTCCCAAGAAAGAAAACCCTAGAAAAACCCTAAAATCTCGAATCTTGTTCTGATCATGGCGGTGTCTTCCAATCTCGAATGGGCCTCAAATTTGGACACAATGAAGATAAGCCCAAGTACTGAAACATATCCAAAGGAGAGCTTAATCCGATCTTCCATTTTCCCAAACAAACAGAAAAAAATTCGGTCCTTGTAGCAGCCATATCTTGGTCATTGGGCCTCTGTTGGGCTTCAACTTTGGACACGGCCAAGATAGGCCCAAGAAGTATATTCTGACCAAAGATCATCTCAAATGGACGTCCGAGCCGTCCAGGCCACTCTGCCCTAACTCGGCCCCGTCGTCGTCGTCGTGGAAGTCTTCGTCTTTCGGGAAACTCTTTGTCAGCGGCCTCCAAACTTAGTAAGGTTCCCCAATTTAGTAAGTCTTCAGAATGGGGCCCTTGAGAGCTCACCCATACAGCCATGGGTTCCAAAGACGATTTGAATGACGTCACTCTTCTTGACGTTGCTCTTGCCGCTACACTCATCTGACTCCTTATGCCGACGTCTGTGATCTGAGTAGTGGTGGTCATACGTATATCAGCAGTGGGGATCTTACGTACATCATTGTGCAAGTGAAGAATTCATAATAGAATCTGATATTTCAGACAAAGATTTGTTTGAATGTAAACTAGAAGACATAGCAACTCCACCGGTATCTTTAAGATCATGAGTGTCAAGTATGTATAACCCCTTGAAGATCTTACCAAGCACCATAGGTGCCTTCAGTGAAAGGTCCTGAAGTATGCAAGAAGAAGGGGTAAACAATACATGATGAGATAGGTCAGAAGCAAGACAATGCACAGACAAGAGATTCAACTGAAAAGAAGGAATATGGAGAAAATTTGTAAGAGAAATTGAAGGGCATAATTGCACTGGACCTATATGCATGATAGGAAACTGTGAGCCATCAGGAATAGTAATAAAAGTAGGTTTAGACATGGGCTTATATTCAAGAAATAGTGAAAGGTGTGAAGTAATGTGACCAGTGGCTCCACTATCAATGATCCATTGTGTATGAACACTATGAACATTGAAACAGAATGTCTTACCTGCCATGAAAGCATGAGGTGTACCTTCGGATTCAGTGGGACTAGAAATTGCATGTTGGCTTAACATAGCAAGAAGTCTGGAATACTGATCATCAGTCAGTCCTTTGCCATCAAATTTAGATTTGATAGGAGTTGGTGAGCTACTGGAATTAGCGGAAGAATTGTTGGAGTTAGGTGGATATCCATGTATCTTAAAGCACCTATCAATAGTGTGACCATCTTTCTTGCAATGATCACAGAAGTAGTTTGGTTTGCCACGACCTCTAGAGTTTCCATGACCTTTGCCGTGTGATGAAGATTGGCCACGAGCTCGAGCACCAGAAGATAATCTGTTTGCTGCAAATGCAGATGCATCTTGAGGAAGAGATGAAGGATTCTTGCAGATTTCTCTTTGCTTCTTATCTTGGAGAATAATTCTAAACACTTCATCAAGAGTTGGAAATGGTCGCATCATTAAGACATTTCCTCGAACAGTTTGAAAGCAGTCACCAAGTCCCATCAGAAATTGCATGATCTGTTGATGTTGAAGCAGTTTTACCATGGCAGAATCACATTGACAAGTGCGTAATCCACAAACACAAGCTGGAACTTCAATCATCAAAGAATACTTATCCCAAAGTTTCTTTAATTTTATGAAGTAACTGGAAATGGACAAGTTTTCTTGCGTAATGGAAGCAAGATCTCTCTGAATCTGATATATGCGTGCCTGATTGGATTAAGAATACCGATTTGCAGCTGACACCAGATCTCAGCAACTGTGTTGCAATAGATGATACTCTCAGAGATGTCGCTTTCCTCCGAATGAAGAATTCTGGCGATCACCATGTTGTTGCATCGATCCCATTGCTCTGCAAGAACTGGATCAGAATCAAGTTGTAGAACAGTGCCAGTGACAAATCCAAGCTTGTTCTTGGATTGAAGAGAAACTTCAACAGATCGACGCTAGTGATGATAATTGTTGCTATTGAGCAAACAAGTGGAAAGTTTGTAATTCGGATGATCCGAATGATGTAAATTGAGTGGATTAGAAAGCGGGAACTCTGTTGCCGCCATTGATGTGGAAGCAGGAAAACTTGATCGAAACAGTTTAGGCGGTTGATACCATGTTATCGATCAAGAAACGAAGAGAAGGGTTGAGAAATGTTTGTGTATTGATTAACTCTGTGAAGTAAGTATTACAAGGAGTGTATATATAGAAGATGTGACTAACTAAAGCTAAGAGCTAACAAACTAACAAATTCTTTTAACCCGGATGCCACGTAAGCCTGTCTTGTATAGTCAACAATATGAAAACCAATAGCATACCAAAATTTGAATGACTTAAATGAAAAGGAAGCTACGTGACATAGCTAGAATTGGAGAAAGAGCTGTTGTTTTACTCCGGGTAGTAATTATAATAATAGAGATCGGAAACAACTTCAAAATTCGAGTTACACAAGTAATGTGTGAGGCCTTAGAAACGTCATTCCATATCAATCTAAAAAAATAGGGAAAGGGAAAGGAGACAAACCTATTCCATTTTAGTGGAATTGTTCATCGATCAAAATGGTGATTTTATTTTCTCCTCCCTTCTGCTAGTAGTAGCGTTGAGGTATTTTTTACCTAATTTTGGGATGAGTTTCAAAATCCTCTTGTCTACTCACCAGTCACCACCTCCTCCTCGCCAACTCACCTCCCCCTCCTCTCCCCCTCTTTTCTCCTCTCTTAGAAGTCAAATTTTAGAATCCAAAATCAAGTTGTCAAGTTGTCAATGTATCATCAATTAATAATTGTCTAGATTCATTTACAATTCTTTTCCGTTTCCGAAAACTATAAACAAACGCCACCTAAGACATGAACTCGTGGGTATTAGACCGGGCTTTAACGGTGTCGGATATGTTGTCTATGGCAACCGGTCTTCGGGGCTGGATGGCCCGGGAAAGCCCATTTCTAGATTGCAATCATATCCTCCATTTTTGGGGAACCCGAAACCCGGTGGAGCAGAGCAACCACAACCTCGTCCATCACACCTGCAACTTGGCTCACAAGGACAAACCCAACGAGATTGCTTCATAGACATCTCAACATTTACCTGCAGACTATCAGCAAAAGAGAATGCTTTGCTGCATACACATCTCATTATCAAGCAGCAGCAGCAGACATTTGTAGTTTCTAAGAGTTACATTTGATACATGCACTAAGATTTCAGCAGTTTCCTCACAAGGATTCAAGCAACTGTTTTCATCAGCATGCACAAGAATTTTGAACATTAATTATCAGTAATAATCTAGCAAATACCACATAAATCCTTAAAAATCCAAAATTCAGAAGGAAATACATATAATCTAGAATCCAAAAAGGGCAAACCTGGTGTGCATATTTAGATCCCACGCCTGGTAGGACCCATAACCTCCACCAAGTAGGGCCCACATCGGTTCTTTCGGTTGGTGAGCAGCCACAGCCTAAGGCATTGCATCCACAGCGCATGGAGTCGCAAGGGCAGGTCCAAATGAGTGCTTTGGTTCGATATGGCATTGGAAGGATTATTGTTGAATCTGATTTTTTGAAGCTCTTATCACTAAGGAAGCTGATCATTGCTTCTCTAGGATCACTTTTATGTGCTTTTGTTGCAGGGAAGATGTGACCGGAAATTAGGAATAAGATGAATAAACAAGTGATAAGAGTAGTAGCTGATGAAGCCATTTAGATTAGAGGCTAATGTTTAAGCTCTTAAGGTTAGTTTTGTATTCAATGGGTATTGGTGTTTATATAGTTGAAGTGGTTAGTTCTGTTCTTGATTGTTGGGGTCTTCCTTAGTTTATTGGCCACGATCAACTTGCGAAAATATAAAGGGGTTTTTCATGAAACCGCCCTTTATTTGGGTCAATTTACATGTAACCACAAATTACATGCATATTGATTTAAACCACTCAAACATATTGATTTAAACCACCTTTATTTGGGTCAATCTTTTATTTGGGTCAATCTTTTATTTGGGTCAATTTAATGTACCCATAAATTATATTAATAAATAATGTTCCACATGATCACAACTTTTTTAGCTATTCAACTAAGCAGGGAATGTGTTTTTTTTATCATGTCAAAACTTCGGTTGAGATATCAGATCACTGCACTCTAAGTCTCTAGCAGAGAAATATAAGTATCAGATTCTTTACAAAGTCTGGCATTACAGAAGCAGGAACCTTATGTTTTTTTTATACAAAAGCCAATTGCATTTGGGCGGAGGCTTAAGCACGACTCCTATAACTCCAGCACTGGACCAGTCTTGACTAGCTTCTTGAGATCCACCAGGCACCGATACTCCACCAGGCACCGATACTCCACCAGCATCGATCACCTCATCCGAAGCGTCTGAGCCAAATCCATGTCTAGCTGATGCTGCATCATCCATATCAAGCATGGAGATTCTAGCACTATGAGGATGGCTAAAGAACCTGCCACCAAAGGCAAAGTTCACAGAAAGCAAGAGACAGAAGAGGATGGTCACTTGATTTGCTTTACCCATCTTGTTATATGGGTTTCTCACTGTTTGGCCTAAACAATGAAGAGATTTGGGTTTTATACTGAAAAACTAACACTGGAGACCTCCACGTTTCTTTTATGCTGCTCCTATGTTGTGTGAATAAGAAAACAAATTCGTTCTTGTAAGAATTGGTAATTGGTCATTGATTTTAGTTCTGTTATACAATATGATGCATGATAATCCAGGAGATTAAGGGGCTATGAATGTAGAAAGAGTATATGACACAAGAACCAGCTAGTCGAGTAGTGGCAACTGAGCAACTAAGATAGGACCAAAGTCAACTATAGTCAAGTCTACTGATATCAAACATACACAATCATAAAGTTATGTCATGCATTATTTTCCTCATGCTTCCTGAATCACTCTTCTATATATGGTTACGAATCAGTTGTATCAATAAAAAAACAAGGAGATTGTACATGGAAACGTTTGTTACATCACACACGAAATCAAGAGGGCGTCTTAAAGCAAGAATCATTATTTTGTGATCACTCTCCCTGTTGAGTATGTGTGCTATTTATGTCTGATCCGCAAGGATATCAAGAAAATACGAACAAACTAGAAGAAGGCTAAAACATGCACCTCTCACAGAAGACTGCATGAGGATAATGAACAATCACTCAGTATAAACAGCAAACCCAGAAGTCCTAATCTAACATAGCTAAGGATGATCTCATTCTTCTTTGGTTCACAACTCTCCAATATAGAATTTTAGAATATCCAACTATTCTGACCTGGTCCAAAAATATATGTTTGTATAACTTCCCTACATGGCAACATCCGGGTCCAGCTTTCTCTGTATAACAGCTGCAGCCTGGAAATCATTCAGTAAATATGGTTTAGTAGAATTATATATAAAAAAATGTACAGAGCTAAATCAAACATAAATAACGAGATTAATTGACTCGACCTCATAGTTTCCAACTTTATACAGGTACTGCATTTCTTCCTTGAGCCGAGCTTGCTCTTTCATTGCTTGTGCCTGAAAAATGATAAGGTTTTATTTATGGTAACCATGAAGTTGCTATTCTTTTGTAAAATGCAACAGATGTTAAACGAGGATAAGGAATCCTACCATTCCACTTTGCATGGCATTTTTCAATGATACAACCTCTTGTTGTTTTTGCTTTTCTCGTTCTTGCATCAACTCTAGCCTGCAAAGCATTCCATAAGAACAAATTAAAACATTAAAGGTAACTAAGAAAATCAATCTAAGATAAATATCTACAATGCACTTGCTGAGATCATGCAGAAAGTTCAACATAACCAATATGGCAAATACTACAATGAATATGTACGTAATAAACCAATAGAAAAATAAAAAATGAAGGGGATGGACGCCATGAAAGAAGGTGAACAAAGAAATAGATAATCATCCTAAGCAAACAGAAGTGGTATGTAACAAAGGTTTTATCTAATTTTTAATCCAGAGGGGATAATCTATAAAACACCTAAACTAAAACAAAATTATTACTAGCCTAAGATTCACTTTTGGAAGGCAAACAATTTTGCATCAGCTTGGAATCTGAAACCTTATGCAATTAAATCTCAAGCAAGTTTATTTCAGATAAATAATATGAACGATGAGCCAAAATAAGCTCAGTCAAGAAAGGATAAGAATGTGGGTACTGGCTAGTATTTTTATTTATCTTGCAACAATGGACTTATAAGTTAAATTGGGGATTTTGATAGCTATTTTTTTTTTGGTCGAAGGATTTTGATAGCTATAAATGATGCACAACATACCTGCGTTGTTCTTCATCATTAAACACAGTACGTTCTTTTGCCACAACTTTCTTCATTCCCTTCCTCATTTGCTTTGACAGTTTATTTTTGTGATAGATATCAAGATTATAGTACCTGGAATATGAATGATTATGATGGTATACATCCGGACTAAAAATAAACTGCTTCAAATCAAAATGATATATTTCATGGCTTTGATTTTAGAAATTAACAAAAACTCAGCACAGCCTTACTTCTTCGAAGGTAAGGTAGCCGTATTATAGTCCTCCATGTACCTGAAACGTGAATTCAAAGTCAGGCCATCAAAGAACAAGATGAACAATCCCCAGTTTAAAAAAATTCTTCCTCTGTTAAACTTTAGCCACATTCTTACTCTTTATACATATTCTTCTCTTCATAATTAGGCAGACTTTCCAAGTTCACCTGCTTCACATCCAACAGCCATGCAGTGAACTCAGGTCTCTTGTTCCTATGGAAACAACACAGATGCTCATACACACAATATTCAACAAGCAAAATAGTTACAAGAAGTATGCTAAGAGCTTACCACATGTCAACTTCTTTGATTATCCCATATTTTCCCCAGGAGTTAGTGACAGGACCTTTCTTTCCTTTATCCTTCTTCTTCTTCTTCTTCTTCTTTTCTTTATCTGTCTTCTTCTTCTTCTGACTCTTCTCATCATCTTCATCTCGCCTCCCTCTTTTCTTCTCCTTCTCTCTTCTCCTCCTCTTTCTATCCCTCTCTTCTCTCTTCTTCCTCTCCTTCCTCTTCCTCCTCCTCCTCTCATCCTCGCTTTCGCTTAAGCTATCCTCCGAATCCGAATCGGACTCATACGAAGAAGAGCCTGAATCCGAATCCGAGTATTCATCACTGTGACGCTTTCTCGACCTACGTTTCGAGCTCCTATGCTTCCTCTTGCTCCTCTTATGCCTCCTCTCATCTCCAGATTCGCTTGATTCACTGCCTCCTCCGGAATCGGAATCGGACTCTGAACCCGAACTGTACTCCATTTTTCGCTTGGATTTCGCATCTTCTCGTTTTCCATTGTCTATCTCTTTGCCTCCTTCCTCTAAATCCTCTTCTCTCTCTCTCTTCCTATCTCGCTCCCTCCCCATACTGATTACTCTGTGAATTCGAGCTTCGAGCAGTGGAGAAGAAAAGAGGGTTTCGTCTTTGCTGTTCATCTCTGTTTGTTTTTCGACCGAAATTTTGCAGTGAGAGAGACGAGTTCCGAGAAGTTGCTACTGGGCCGCTATCTAATGGGCTATTGGGCCCATTCAAGATAATTGGGCCCATGATGAACGAGTTACATTATTTTTCCAATTTCGTCACTCAAAATTCATATCGGTCAAACTCAATATGTTTTGGTCAAAACTGAATCTTGTGCAAAACACGAACTGTACCAGAATATCAAACATACTTGATACTTATGGATAAATTTCAGGCAGAAGCAAACTACACATACAAGAACTTCAACATTTAACATTAGGGATCTTGTTTTGACATATTTAACATTAGGGATCTAATTGTGCAGTAAAAGAGACATAATAGAAGTGTAGAGTCTGAAGTTTCATCCTGTCATACTTTATATGGTCTGCATCACAAAAACTTCTCTATGCTTGTGGTCAATGTTGATTTAGGAACAGCTCCAATCACAGAGTCTTTCTTCTCACCATTTTTGAAGATTATAACAGTTGGGATGCTTCGAATTCCATAAGTAGTTGCAATTGAAGGGCATTCATCCGTGTTAACCTTGCAGCACTTGAGCTTTCCTGCATATTCCTTTGCCAGTTCGTCGATTATAGGATGGATCATACGACAGGGACCGCACCATGAAGCCCAGAACTCAACAAGAACAGGGGTGTCGGAATCTAATACGAGTGATTTCCATGTTGAATCCGTAACAGCAGGCACTGCATTTTTTCCACAAAAAGAACATGTCTCTTTATGCTAATGAAGACATCATTCTGAGGATTCACATCAAACAAGCAATCAACAAGGTAGCCGTGAATGTTTAATCAACAAACACTACTGCTTACATTTTATATCATCTAAGGCAATTGAGGTAATAAACATCAGAATACAATCAAACAAATATAGTGATTTTCCCATATGATGATAAAACTTGTCATCTTCACAGGAAAAAAAAACAGCAGACGAGAATACAATCGAGGACCATTATCTTATAAATATCTCTCTAGACGCTTCAAACCATCACTAAGAGAAATAGCTACTTCACTGATTTGATTATATGCTGCTTCAGAGTTCAGACAAGTTAATGCAAACTTGGGATGACACAAGCTCATTGTATAATAACGAAACAAAATTACTATCCAATCAATCAATCAGCACGGAGAGAGCAATAAAGGTTCATAATCACTTCATCCTTTATATCAGTTTCATTCATTTTACAGTATGCAGTGTTGTGCAATCCACAGAAGAAGCCAGTTTCTAATTCAAAGATAGACCAATAGGTCCCTATTCCTTAGCTGATGACTTGGTTCAGATCGAGAAATCAAAACAAAAAGACAAGTCAATATAAACAGACAACGTCACTCACATGGCACACATGTTACAATCATATGAAAGAATCAATTCGGATTTCGGAATTATAAATCCAAAGATAGCGCCAGATGACAGCAACAGCACAAAGAAGATTCATTACATCACAAACGCATATAAGAATTCAGAAGAGAATCGCAGACAAGAGAAATCGAGGATCGATTTCCCAATCAACCAAAAATAAGTGCGAGTTGGAAACAAGAGAAAGATACTGACCTTCGGTAGCGGTGTCAGGCTTCTCGCAAACAACTCTTCCAGTACGACGAGAAACTGACCTAGCGCATCTTAGATGGCGAGTAGAGGTTCCAGATCTGATTCTGAGACCAGTAAAAGCCGGCAAACTCGCCGAATTGATGGTGGAAGGGAGAGGAAAAAGCGATGAAGCTGTGATCGGAGCGAGAGAAGCCGCCGGTGAGCGGGGAACGGTGATCGATTGGATGATCGCCATGGCCGGTGAATGTGATGGTGCTTTGTTTTTGTTTGTTAGCAAAAGCGAGTGGATGTCAAGTCGTGTTGGTAAACTAATTTACCGCCTTTATATCACCAACCAATAAGATAACGGCATGCATAAGAGACCACTAAGAGCATCTCATTTAAAAATTGAAAATTAAAATTACATCACAACTTATTTGATAGAATCAATGTCATGAGTCGAGAAAAGTAATAAAGAAGTGTTACTCACTCTTACACAAATCAAATCACTTCATGTGTTCAATTATTTATCAACATGTGAACCAATAATAAAGTTATACTCCGTATTACTTAGTTATTGGTAAATATCTTATAACATTCACAATACATAAAATTTTATTGTAATTCTTTTTCAAATATTTTTGATTTATTTTTATCTATATATTGATATTCATATTGACTATGTAGTACATTATTTTAATTTATAATAAAAATAAAGATAAAATCTATGTTATTTGACATGAGTAACATGAATGTGGATGAAAACTCATTTAATATTAAAAAAATAGACTATGTTACTCAACATGAGTTACATGGATAAAGATGCTCTAAATGATACGGAGTACCATTTTTTATTTCAAATATTCCACTGGATCCGGAACCCGCGCGGAGCGCGGGAAATCGCGGTTTTTCGTTTCTTGTTAGCCATTAAATAGGCCCTAAATTTAAAATGAGTGAATGATGATATAAAACAATTCTACAAATTCGTAAGGTGCAAATACAACTATTGCAACGGTGGTTACAACCGAAATCAAGAATGAAAAACTCGAGAATGCGTTTTGACACTGTAATAAGCAAGACATATTTATACCAAAAAAACCCTAAGTAAAATCATACTTCAATTCAGCAATCAAGTGAGAAGATCGAAGGCTAAAGGGAAAAAGAAAGTATGAATATCAACGGAAAAAATAAAACCTAATCAATAAATCAAATTTAATTCAATAACTCGATTAGACTTTTTTTTTAGAGGGAAACTATTTATATTATATATTAGTTACATATCAATATCCACCAAAGATACGATTCCTATAAATCTGCTCAAAACCCGAAACCGGATATAACCTAGACATGAGGTGAGCTACCGTATTACCCAATCTTCTTACATGTACACAAGAAGCTGATTCAAACAAAGTTAAAAGCCTTCGAATTTCAGCCAGTAGAACACCATAATAAGTGAGTTCCGGGGCAGTTTGCTGAACACCCAAAACCACCATCACAATCAGTTTCAACAATAACGCAACGTACACCTACGTTCAAAGCATGTTCAAGACCAAACAATACCGCCTTCGCTTCAGCGACATCAACCGACCAATTTACATGGACCCGTCGAACTGCCGCCATTTTCAGAGCACCATTAGAACCTCTTAAAATAGCACCAAGACTAGTAACTTCACTTCCAAGGCACGCAACATCTGTATTCAGCTTACAGAATCCTACAGGTGGGGGAGCCTAGACAGATTGAATTACCCTTGTTGTTACCGAGTCCCCAGTAGAAGAGGGAGCTTGTTGTATTGTTGAACCATTCCCATGAAACCCGAAAGCATCACCTTGTTGTTCGGTTGTTGGCCTTGAAAAATAAATTGATTTCGCACAGTCCACACAACCCAAGCTCTTGTTAAGAAATCAGTCAACCCAAGAAGCCCCTTATTATCAACCACCAATTGTGCATAATCAGCAAAACAGTCAAAATAAGCAAATATGAGAAGTGCTTGCAAGCCTGAATCTGCCCAGACAAGTGCAGAGCACGGGCAAGAGTATAGAGCATGCCAAATGGTTTCATCCTCCCTATGGCAGCGATCGCATGTTGCGGACTGGACAATGTTACGAGTCTTCAATCTATCTTTTAACACTGAGAGCCTTAGATAAAGCTTTCCATTCAAAGACACGCAACTTTGGGGGAATTGTCAAACCCCAAATCTGGCGCCAAAATGTGGACACTGTCGAGTGGTGTTGTCTTCCCAACATCAAAAACCAGTAGCCCGATTTTACAGTATATACTCCATTCTTTGTGTGAGGCCACATCAATACATCTGGAATGGAAACACCTCCAATAGCAATATTCTGAATTAATGGAATATCACTTTGTTGGAAGTTTTCATGCAGTATAGTAATAATCCAACTCCTGGAAACGTGGTCAATCAGATCAGACACACGCAACAATGAATCTGAACTCGGGAGTGGTAAAGGCTTACGAAACTGTTTGTCATCCGGTAGCCACACATCATCCCAACCAGAGATAGAAGTGCCATTCCCTACCCGCCATACCAATCCTTTGTTGAGCACCTCTTTAGCCCCACATATACTTTGCCAAGCATAACTTGGAGAGTAACTAAGGGTTGCATCAGTAACATCAATGTACTTGAAATATTTGGACTTCAAGACTCTTGTTGCAAAAGAATTTGGGTGGTGATGCAACCTCCACATTTGTTTGGCCAAAAGAGCTTTATTAAACAACTTCAAATTTCTGAAAGCCATCCCTCCTTGATCCTTTGGCTGACAAAGGTCCTCCCAGCTCTTCCAATGTATCTTTCGTTCACGGTCCCGAGCACCCCACCAAAACCGAGCAAGCATCGAGTGTAGTTCATCAAGAAGTGTATCGGGTATACGAAAAACACTCATAACATATAACGGGATGGACTGCAGTACAGACTTAATCAGAACCTCTCGGCCAACTTGAGATAAGAGCTTTCTTTCCACCCATAAAGTTTCTTATACATTCTTTCCTTTATAGCTGCAAAGACAACTTTTTTAGATCTGCCAATAATCGTTTGAAGCCCCAAATACTTGGAATACATGTCCACTTCTCGCACCTGAAGGCATTGCAAAATTTCTACTCTTCAAATTGCTGAAACATTCTTACTGAAACAAATTTCAGATTTCGACATGTTAACCTTTTGGCCAGATGCTTGTTCATAAATACTGAGAATATTAGAAATGCGAGCGCATTCTTGAACGTTTTCTCTAGCAAACAGCAGACTGTCATCTGCAAAAAACAGATGCGAAATTGTTGGCGCCCCTCGACATATTTGTATACCATGTATCTGGTTTTCTGTTGCAGCTCTTGACAATAACTTCAAAAGGCTTTCTGCACAGAGGATGAACAGATATGGGGACAAGGGACAATCTTGACGAATTCCTCTACTCGAAACAAAATTTCCATGAATAGCATTATTAAACTTGAATGAGAAAGAAACTGATTCCAGGCAGCTCATAACTCGTCGAACACATGAATCAGTAAAGCCCAGACGTTGTAACAGACCCCTCAAGAAACTCCATTCAACTCTGTCATATGCCTTCATCATATCAAGTTTTAGGCCAAAGCATCCATTACTCCCTGTACGCCTATTTTTCATACAATGGAAAGCTTCAAAAGCTAAAATAGCGTTGTATGAGATCTGTCTGTTTGGCACAAAAGCGCTCTGAGAATAGCTTATCGGATCACTTAACAGTGGTTTCAATCTATTCGCAAGCGTCTTCGAAGCAATTTTATAGAGTATAGAACATAAACTGGTCGGTCTATACTCACTTACTAATCTGGGATTTTTTACTTTCGGCACTAGAGTGACAATCGTATGATTGACCTCTTGAAGATTAGTCTCTCCCCTCCACCAACGTTGGACAAATTGAACAACATCACATTCTACAATACCTAGAACTTCTGGAAAAAAATAGCATGCATTCCATCGATCCCATGAGACTTTGTAGGATGCATTTCAAAAAGAGCAAACTTAATTTCCTCAGCTGTAGGCAAAGTGTCTAAACTGATGTTCATTTCATCTGTAATCTGAGGCTCAATCCCAACCAGCGCACTATCTATATTAGAGACATTTTCCGAGCAAAACAAAGTAGAATAGAAAGATACCACTTCATTAGCAATATCTAAATCTGAACTCTTCCACTGACCCGTAGCATCAACAAGACGATTAATATGATTTGTCTCCCTTCTTTGTGAGCCTTTATGGTGGAAGTAGGAAGTATTAATTCTTATCACCTTCATGAAGCTCATTCGATCGGGAACGCACATACCAATAAGCCTCCTCATCACATCTTAGCTTTTCAAGTTCACCTTAAACTTATGTGTCCTTTTGTAACACAAAACCATCCGGAGGTCTCTGCTGCAGTTGGGCAAGTTCTGTTTCAAGCAAAGTCATTCTTTTCTTACGTCCCCGAAACTCTTTAGCAGCCCATGAAGATAAATTCCCTGCACAAATGTGAAGTTTCTGAAAAAGGTGTGGCATCTGAGCTACGCCATGATGACTCAACAATTGACGAACATCGCTCATGGGATAGCCAAAAGGACTCAAATCTGAAAATTCTAGACCGCACTCGTTGTTGGCGCGTTTCTCCCAATAAGTTCAAGCATAAAAGAGCATGGTCTGAATGAATACGTGGATAGCATTTAATCCAGCCTTGTGGGAACAAATCATACCAATCCTGAGAACAGAGATCCCTGTCCAGCCTTTGTTGCAAAACCACACCATTCCTGAAATTTCTTTGCCAGGTAAATTTCGATCTTGTACAGCCCATGTCTGATAGAGCTAAATCATCTATGGTATCACAGAACATTTTTAATTCTGAATCACGAACATCTGCACCTCCAAATTTCTCAGAAGCACTTATGATCTGATTGAAATCTCCCATGAAAACAATAGGAATATTATTTGCGAACCAATTTGGCGCATAAGATCCCAAGTACGTCTCTTATTTTCACGCTCAGGATAACCATATATTCCTGCAAACAACCAATCACCCTTAACAGGATCATTTATTTTCTCCAAGATATGGTTCCTAGAAAAAGATTGGATCGAGACATCAACATCCCGCCACCATAAGCCAAGGCCACCAGATCTGCCTATATTGTCTAGACATAGACCATTATGAAAACCACAGGGTTTCATAACATTCTCTTGATCCCGCTATGAGATCATAGTTTACATCAAAAATATGATGGAAGGGTGATCTCTCCATGACCAGTCACGAAGAGTTCTAACTGTTCGGCGATTGCCCAAGCCCCGAACATTCCAAGCAAATATTTTCATTGGCCTTCACGAGCGTGATCTAGATCCACACTCGCTACTTGAATAATCTTTCCAGAATGAACATTAGAGTTCAAGAACTTCATTCACTTTGGTTGCCTATCAGTAATAAGCAGTACAAATTCTGCATCATTCTCATTCCTCTTTTGACCAATCTCAATAACCACATTCCTCAGTCTAGCACAATCCTTAAATTTCTTAAAGGATCCGGATATAGTATTACCTGTTGAATCACTCTTACCAATCACAAAACATTTTTGATTAAACTCCATATCCTTAGACAGATAGATACCTGCCGGACTAGAAATCTGAAAGTGCCTCGGCCACATAGACGATTGGTTAAGGAAACGCATAACTGAGTCCTGCACTACAACATTTTGCACCTGAGCACACTTGACGAGGCGAATTTGCCGTGTGTCAAGTCAAGTAATCCTAACATGCAAACTAAGTAATATAGTGCGCAAGCAAGGGTTGAATCCCAAGAGAATCAGTTTATCAAATTCTTAAGTTATCACAATGACTAACCAATAAACGTAACCAAAGGTTTTTTTTTTATGGTTTTGATACGAAGTATCGAATGTCAACTTGGTTATAACAATATTAAGCGAAGTGTTCCACTTAGCGATTATCCACAATTAGATTAACAAGTTGATCTTAGAATCCTTTTCATCCCTATGTCAAGTTCTCAAGTGATCGTTCTAATTCCTATTCTTGAATAGTTATTAGTCCAACTAGTCCTAATAACCCTTACTCGATTATAACCTTGAAACTATCAAAGTTCAATAACAAAGTAGCAATGCATTCAGGGATAGATAGATACATGCAATATCATGGACAACTAGTCAGATACTCGACATGTACTCAATTCTCTTCTCTAATAACAATCACAACTAGTTCATGCAAATAAATTGTGCTACACAACAAGTATGATAATTCAACTAGAAGTATCAAACTCTAGCAATATGAATAAGATAAAACTAACTTAGGTGATCAATCTAAAGTAGTAAATCTAGTTCATGGACAATACAAACAAGAGAGTTGAGACAATTAAAGAGTAGACAAAGGGAAAGGATAAACTCACAACTTGTTGAATCCAAAAGCTTCAAACGCCAAGTGAAACAAAGGAACTTTAGCAACTCATATGTTTGTGAAAATCTCTCCAAAAACTTAAGTAAACAAAAAGTGGTTGATCAAGGATGATAATCCACAACCTAAATGGTCATCAGCTATTGTAACAGCCACATTAAGGTAATAAAAACGTGTGGAAAGTTACAGAATTGAACACAAATTACTTCAAATGGAAAAGACATCAATTTGATTCTTCTGTCGAGGAACCGCACCCGCGGGTTGAGAGCCGCGGGCGCGGTTTTGGATTCTCCAAAATTTCAGGATGGCAGAGGGCCGCAGGCGCGGTTTGGGACCCGCGGGCGCGGCTTGTGCTTTCTCGGATCCTTGGTTGAGGGTGAAACCCGTGGATGCGGCTTGAGACCCGCGGGCGCGGCTTGTCGTCTGAGGTAGAAGCTACTGATTTCTTCAAGTCTTCGTCTTCGTCTTCGTTTTCGTCTTCGTCTTCGTCTTCAGCAGCTTCTTCCTTATGCTTCAATGCTTCCAATGCTTCGTATCATCTCTTGGAATCTCGTATGTAAATCTTCTCTCGAACAGCTCCATGATACAGATTACATAGAAACAAATAACATAATCCTATACAAAACTAGCTAATAATCCATAGTTGCGGTATGTAAAACACCGCTTATCAAACTCCCCCATACTTAGACCTTGCTCGTCCCCGAGTAAGCTAAAAGAAACTTACTCTTTTACAATAATCACTCAAAGATCTCAGGAAGTATGAAAAAGAAAGAAACTACAAATCACTAACACATTTAGTATACAAACAATATGATGAGAAAGAAATCTATCAATTTGGTCCTCCATAGTGGTTAACATGCAAAAAATTTTGTCCTAAGACACTCATTTCACTCTCACCATTCCTTACCGTCCTCAAGTCCTTTTTTGCCAAGCCGAACTACCCGCTTATTGCATGGATTTTTCCATCCCAGGATTTTCATTTGCCTTTTTTCGTATTTTTGTGGCTTTTTCTGTTTTTAATTCCATGCAAAGTACAAACCAAATTCAAAAAACCGAAGGGAAATAACAAGGAAATGAAACTACTCTAGGATAAGCAATGAACTAATTCCCCTCCCCCATACTTGAAGTGCACAATGCCCCCAGTGTGTAAGACATAGAAAAATAATGAGGAAGAGAGAAAGCAGCTCACTGATCCGGGTCATCCCGGTTTGGGTAGTCGGGCCAACGAGCCTTCATGTCGAGCCGCAAGTCATCCACCGAATGATGCATCCTCTCAACATTTTGGTTCACCGTCTGAACCGACTGGTAGACAAACTCAATCCGCTCGAATAGACGCTGCTCCCAAGGTATGTCAGCAGGGGCTGCAGATGATGAGCCTTCGCCCCATTGCCTCTGAGGCTGAAATCGAGGGGCAGGCTCCTGGAAGTCATCATCATCCTCATCATCAAGGTCAACGGACTGCTGATCCGGCTGCTGAACCGGCTCCTGGATGTTGATCCCACCTCGAGCTCGTTGTCGAGCAGTTGCATGAGGAGGAGCGGGTATAGGGTTGATCCTGAAAGTATGTGTCGGCCCATAAGCAAAGTCCTCTGTGAGAGCAATCTCGGGAGGACCGAGCCAAACCCACATACGCTCGTCCGCATTGACTGTAACAGACTTGAGCCACCGAAGTCGAGTCTGCAGAAATGTGGCATCTAGCAAATAGGGACCCATTGAGGGGTTCGGACTACCTACGCAGTCAAGAGTCTCCCAGTCGGGGATGAAAACCTCTAAGATGAGGGTGATCATGCCACCTAAAGCAATCTGACATTCCGGCATAAGAGAGAGATACTTCAGCTGGTAAGCAGGCACCTTGTTCACCCCAGAAAGCCCAAAGAAGGCCATAGATAGAGCCCGCTGTGTCAGGCAGAGACATGGATGGGACATCTTAGCATTATAATCATTACCATGGGAGTCCCGAACCTGTCCCGTCCACGTGTACCAGACCTGTGTAGGGCTGTCACCAACTGCAGTGTCATAATCTTCAGAGGGAACCTGAGAGATTCCCAAGATGGTGCGCAGTTGTTCAGCCTGAACCGTATAGGATCGCCCATTGTAAATGAACTGGATGGCTGAGATGAATGTGGTCTCAGAGATGGTCTTGGACTTGAGGCTCGCCAGAAACTGATATGTGTCCTCGGCATGAGTGGGAGCTGACCTGAACAAGAAACCATGCAACCCTGCGTGCTCAAGCATGGCCTCAGTGCACGCAGTCATACCCAAATCATCGAGCGTACGTCGATGGAAAAATCTCGTGGCTATACACTGCTTAGCCCTTAAAAAGGCTAAGTTAGCCTGAACCTACTGCAGCCATCAAAATGTCTACACAAACCAAATTCTAGCACAAATCCGCAACACAACAAAGATACCAAGCAGCAGCAGCACAATAGCAATATCCCTCCCTGAGGCGTAAGAAAATCAACAACGATGAGTGTGGTTGTCAGAAAAGCTTACCGAAATCAACAAAAATTGACGACAGAGGTTAAATCCGTGGGCGCGGGTTACGAGCCGCGGGAGCGGTTTGTCGTGTTTTCTGATTTCTGGCGAGAAGGGAGCCGCGGGCGCGGGTTTGGAGCCGCGGGCGCGGTTTCTGCGTGGTGGAGAGCTTCTTGGCAGGGTGAAGCCGCGGGCGCGGGTTTGGAGCCGTGGGTGCGGTTTCTGCGAGGCGGAGCACTTCTTGGCAGGGCGAAGCCGCGGGCGCGGGTTTGGAGCCGCGGGAGCGGTTTCTACAAGGCGGAGAGCAGTGGCCGGAGGTGTGGTGCGGAGGAGAGGGAAGGTGTGGTGGTTTTGGTGTTGGGAAAGAGAAGTGGGAGGATTGTATGTGGTGGGAGGTGGGAGGCTTTTATGTGGTGGGAGGTAGAGAATGGTGGAAGTGGGAGTTAGGGTTTGATTGGTGGGGATGGGAAGTGGGGTATGTAGATGGGGTAGAAGATGAAATCGTCAATTCCTATTTTTTTTTTTTGATAAACGAAAAGAAGAACCGTCAATTCCTTTAGTAGCAAACGACCATCGTCTTCTCGTCTTGAATTCCTAGAAAATAGAAAACAAAACAATTAAAAAGAAAATGAAATTCAAGGGAAAAAAAGAATACTTTGGGTTGCCTCCCAAGCAGCGCCTTGGTTAGAGTCGTGGCTCGACTTGGTTTCTCGTCTTCAATTTTCAAAAGTTGGCTCTTCTAGAGCCATTTCATCTAAAGACACTTTGGTGAATCCCTCATGGTAAGGTTTTAACCTTTGACCATTCACCTTGAATATGTTGTGGTTGTCCTTGTCAAACAACTCCACGGCGCCATGAGGAAAGACGCGAGCAACAACATACGGGCCATTCCACCGGGATCGCAACTTACCCGGAAAAAGTTGAAGACGAGATTGGTAGAGCAAGACCTTGTCTCCCACCTTGAAATCTTTCCTCAAGATGTTCTTGCCGTGCCAAGCCTTCGTCTTTTCCTTGTAGATCACCGCATGCTCATACGCATCCCGGCGTATCTCTTCAAGCTCTTGGATTTGCAACTTCCTAAAGTCGCCTACCTCATCCAACTCCATGTTGCATTTTTGCACCGCCCACCATGCCTTGTGCTCTAACTCCACCGGAAGGTGACAAGCCTTCCCAAACACAAGTCGATATGGGGAAATTCCTATTGGAGTTTTGTAGGCGGTCCTATACGCCCAAAGTGCATCATCCAACCTTAGACTCCAATCCTTCCGATTAGGAGCCACCGTCTTTTCCAGAATCCCCTTGATTTGCCTATTGGACACCTTAGCTTGTCCATTGGATTGGGGGTGATAAGCAGTTGAGACTCGTTGAGTGACAGGGTACTTCTTTAAAAGTGCACTCACTGTCTTGTTGCAAAAGTGAGTACCTTGGTCACTTATAAGAGCCTTTGGAATCCCAAAACGAGAAAAGATATTCTCCTTCAAGAAACCTGCTACCACTCGGGAATCATCAGTTCTGGTGGCCTTCGCTTCCACCCATTTGGAAACGTAGTCCACCGCAAGTAAAATGTATAAATTCCCAAACGTACTAGGAAAGGGTCCCATGAAATCAATACCCCAAACATCAAAAATCTCACAAAAGACTAATGGTGTTTGTGGCATCTCATTTCGTTTAGAAATTCTCCCGACCCTTTGGCATCGGTCGCAAGCTTTGCAAAAGGCAAACTCATCCCGAAAGATGTGTGGCCAATAGAAGTCGGCGTCCAATACCTTCCTAGCCGTTTTGTTAGCCCCAAAATGCCCCCCACATGCATGAGAATGACAAAAAGTAAGGATAGACTGTACCTCGTTATCCGGGAGGCATCGTCGGATTACCTTGTAAACACAATGTCTCCAAAGGTAGGGGTCATCCCAAACGTAGAAACGTGATTCCCGGTTGATCCTATCTTTTTGAGCTTTGATGTAGTTCGGCGGGAATTCTTCGCGAACCAGGTAGTTCACGATGTCGGCAAACCATGGTTTGAAAGACCAGAGGGCGAAAAGCGCTTGTATTCGGGGTCAATTTCTGCAAATTCTGTATAATCTGCATACTCTGCTGTCAGAAAACCTCGATCGCGGTTATCGAGACGCGGTCGCGGTTCTCCTTGTACTGAGAATTCAGGCAAACACAAACCGCGGGCGCGGTGCGCCTTTTTTCGAGAATATTTGAGAGCACAAACCGCGGGAGCGATGTTCAGGCCGCGGGTGCGGCTTGTTCTCAGCAGAAGCAGAATTTACAGAATAAATTTGATACAAGTTTTCGTCCGGGAACGTACCTTGAATTTGAACCTGTAATTTACCGTCCTCTTGCATAATCCGGCTCAAATGATCAGCTACGGAGTTTTCGACTCCCTTCTTGTCCCAGATTTCCACATTGGACTCGCTTAAGAGCAAAACCCATCGAATGAGTCTTGGCTTTGATTCCTTCTTCGTCATGAGATAACGAAGAGCAGCGTGGTCCGTGTGGATAATCACCTTCGTGCCCAAAAGATATTGCCGAAACTTTTCAAGGGCAAACACCACGGCTAGCAACTCCTTTTCCGTGGTGGAGTAATTCCTCTGAGCTCCGTTCAAAGTCGTGGAAGCATAGTAGATGACGTGCATTGCTCTTCCGACTTTTTGACCAAGAACGGCTCCCACCGCGTAATCACTAGCATCACACATGATCTCAAAGGGTAGAGACCAATCGGGTACTTGGATGATTGGTGCTTCGGTGAGGTGGGCTTTCAGAGTGTCGAATGCCTTCTTGCACACATTCGACATGTCAAAGGTAGCTTCCTTCTTCAAAAGCTCACATAGGGGCGTGGAGATCTTAGAGAAGTCCTTGATAAACCTGCGATAAAAACCTGCATGGCCTAGGAAAGAACGCACTTCACGCACATTAGTAGATTAAGGCAACGATTGAATGACGTCAATCTTTGCCTTATCGACCTCAATACCCCTAGCTGAAATTATGTGCCCCAATACTATCCCTTGTTCAACCATAAAATGACATTTTTCAGAATTCAATACTAGATTAGTATCTACACATCTTTTAAGCACAAGTGACAAATGATTTAAACATGCATCAAAGCTATCCCCATGTACCGTAAAATCATCCATAAAAACTTTTATGAAATGTTCAATGTATTCCGAGAAGATACTTACCATACATCGTTGAAAGGTCCCGGGCGTGTTACATAATCCAAAAGGCATCCTACGATATGCAAAAGTGCCAAAGGGACATGTAAACGTCGTCTTCTCTTGATCTTCGGGTGCAATAGCCACCTGAAAATACCCTGAATACCCATCTAGAAAGCAATAATACGGACGACCGGCAAGTCGTTCAAGCATTTGATCAATAAAAGGGAGAGGCAAATGATCTTTTCGAGTTACCGCGTTCAGCTTGCGGTAGTCAATGCATACTCTCCAACCCGTTTGAGCTCGGGTAGGAACCATCTCACCTTGTTGATTCTCTACCAATGTTATGCCCCCCCCTTCTTAGGGACACATTGAGTTGGACTCACCCATTGGCTATCCGAAATGGGGTAGATCATGTCAGATTGAAGAAGTTTCAGCACCTCCTTCTTGACCACCTCCATCATAGGTGTGTTTAATCTTCTTTGGGGTTGCCTAGAGGGTTTAGCACCTTCCTCAAGAAGGATCCTGTGCATACAGGTGGAAGGGCTAATTCCCTTGATGTCAGCAATGGTCCACCCAAGAGCGGTAATGTGTTCTTTCAACACCATCACCAACCTTCTCTCTTGTTCACCTGTCAACTTGCTCGAAATGATTACCGGGAGGGTATCATTTTCCCCAAGAAAAGCATACTTCAAGTGCTCGGGTAATTGCTTGAGCTCTACAATCGGTGCCTGCACAATAGAAGGAAGAAGCTTTTCGCTCTCCAAAGTTAGTAGCATGGGCCGACCGACCAAAATTCTACCCGAAGCGTCTAGACGAGCTAGAACACTTTGAATCTCAGGTGGAAGAGACAAATCATGTGTTGGTGAGTGAACGATGCTGTGTTCTAATACACCTTGTAATGCATCCAAGCCAAAGATATTAAAAACATCTTGAACTATAGGATCAATTACATCGATTGAACAAATAGACGCATCATCTTCGACGGGGTGTTTCATAGCATTAAAAATGTTAAATTGAACCACTTCCCCATCGAACTCTAAAGTAAGAGATCCACTAGCGAAATCAATCTTTGTGTTAGCGGTTCGCATGAAGGGCCTCCCAAGCAAAATAGGAGCAGCTTGCCCATCATGTTCCATGTCCAACACAAAGAAATCAGCGGGAAAGAACAAATTATCCACCATAACCAAAACGTTTTCAACTACACCTTTAGGATACACGGTGGACCTATCGGCTAGTTGAATAACAATTCCGGTTTCATGAAGTGGACCTAACCCAAGAATCTTATAGAGAGAGTAAGGCAACACATTTATCGATGCACCCAAATCGAGCATGGCTCGTTCAAAATGTGTGTCACCTATACGGCAAGGTATGCTGACCATGCCCGGATCGCTGCACTTCTTAGGCATTCGCCTTTGAAATACAGCGGAGACACGCTCGCTTACCGTCACCTTTTGTTGCCCTTTCAACTTTTGATTCCTCTTGATTGTGCAAAGTTCTTTTAAAAACTTTGCATATCGAGGAATGCTTTTAATTAACTTGAGCAAGGGAATGTTTACCTCACATTTGCTGAACGTCTCAAACAACTCCTTGTCGTTTTCCGGCCTTTTGGTGTTCCTAAGGGCATCGGGAAACGGGGCGGGAGGCTTGGTGGAGTCGAGAGGTGGAAAGTTGGGGCGAACGTAGTTGTCCAGTCTCAACTGGAAATCCCCCCGATCCTCCACTTCGAGTTCATCATTTTGTGAAGGAAATTCCGAAACATTTGCCTCAGTAGAGGAGCCGCGGGCGCGGTTTTCAACCCGCGGGCGCGACTCTCGGCTGTCCTCAAAAATCAACTTTTCTGCAGAAGTCTCAACAAGGTTTTTGGTTTCCCCTAAAATCTTACCACTTCTTGTTGTTACTGCACTTACATTTCTGGTTGGATTCACCACCGTTTGGGACGGTAGAGAATTGGACTTTTGTTGTGCAATGGTGGTTACAGCTTCAGCCAACTGCCCAATTTGCTTCTCCATGTTCTTGATGCTCGACTCGGTCGTTTGAACATGAGTTGTGAAGTGTTGAGTCAAGGATCTCAGCAGCTCCGCAGTAGATGGTCCAGCATTGGGTCGAGGACCTTGAGCTTGTTGTTGGGGCTCATTTGGATCACGCCATCGAAAATTGGGATGATCTCTATACCTCGGGTTGTAGTTGTTTTGTTGATCACCACGAGGTCGTGGGGGTCCATACCCACCAGCAGCAGCATTGACTTCAGCAACGTCTTCACCTTCAAGCTCAGGGCATTTATCTGTAAAATGAGAAGGGTCAGCACAAATACCACATACCTTTACTTGTTGTTGTTGTCCTTTTTGCAACTGAGAGACCATCTTTTTCAACTCTACAAGCTCAGCTACAAGAGCGGGATCCCCTGAACTTGCTGTGTGCACTCCCTTTTTGGTGTATGTCCTACCAAAACTCCTTGTGCTCTCAGCCATATCTTGCAATCTCTCCATGGCATCCTCCGGCGTCATGTTGAGAATATTCCCACCACACGCAGCATCAACCATCCTCCTTTCTTGGTTAAGGAGACCATTGCAAATGTAAAGCACTAGATCCTCGGTATCATACCCATGAAAAGGGCACGAAGCACACAACCCCTTGAAGCGTTCAAGGTAGTCATAGAGAGTTTCGTCTTCACTTTGCTCGACATGGGCTATCTCCTTCTTGAGAGCATTTGCCTTCTTCACCGGAAAATACTTGCTCAAGAACACCTTGTGCAACTTTTCCCAATTATCAACCGAACCGGTTGGCAAATGGTAATACCAAGAACGAGCACCATCCTTCAAAGTGAACCCGAAGGCTCTCATCTTGATCTGCTCTTCCGTGACGTTTGGCGGTTTGGTCGTCATGCAAATGTCATGAAATTGGTTCAAATGCATGATCGGATCCTCACCAGCCAAACCATGGAAACTTGGGAGCAAATTGATCACCCCCGACTTGAGCTCGAAAGTCACCCCGGGAGCAAGGGGTGGAATAACCACAACTTGAGGTTGCTGTGTCAGGTTCGGTGTTTGCCGCTCTCTCAAAGTGCGAGTAACACCACCTCCTGGTAGCCTTGTCTCAATTAGCTCCCGTTGAGCATCAACGACCAACTGCATGTCAGCCAATTGACACTGCACTTCAGCAAGAGCTTCTCGATCGACCATTTCTACTATCTCAGTCCCGACTCTGTTCTCTCTTCGATTCCGATGAAAAGTTCTCTCGATCTCTGAATCAAGAATAGAAAGAGGCTGATTAATAGAACGGGTGTTGACCATGCACTAGTCAACACTAAAGTTAATCAAAATAAGAACTTAAAAATAAGAAAATTTGATTCCCCGGCAACGGCGCCAAATTTGACGAGGCGAATTTTTCGTGTGCCAAGTCAAGTAATCCTAACATGCAAACTAAGTAATATAGTGCACAAGCAAGGGTCGAATCCCAAGAGAATCAGTTTATCAAATTCTTAAGTTATCACAATGACTAACCAATAAACGTAACCAAAGGTTTTTTTTTTATGGTTTTGATACGAAGTATCGAATGTCAACTTGGTTATAACAATATTAAGCGAAGTGTTCCACTTAGTGATTATCCACAATTAGATTAACAAGTTGATCTTAGAATCCTTTTCATCCCTATGTCAAGTTCTCAAGTGATCGTTCTAATTCCTGTTCTTGAATAGTTATTAGTCCAACTAGTCCTAATAACCGTTACTCGATTATAACCTTGAAACTATCAAAGTTCAATAACAAAGTAGCAATGCATTCAGGGATAGATAGATACATGCAATATCATGGACAACTAGTCGGATACTCGACATGTACTCAATTCTCTTCTCTAATAACAATCACAACTAGTTCATGCAAATAGATTGTGCTACACAACAAGTATGATAATTCAACTAGAAGTATCAAACTCTAGCAATATGAATAAGATAAAACTAACTTAGGTGATCAATCTAAAGTAGTAAATCTAGTTCATGGACAATACAAACAAGAGAGTTGAGACAATCAAAGAGTAGACAAAGGGAAAGGATAAACTCACAACTTGTTGAATCCAAAAGCTTCAAACGCCAAGTGAAACAAAGGAACTTTAGCAACTCATAAGTTTGGGTAAAACTCTCCAAAAACATAAGTAAACAAAAAGTGGTTGATCAAGGATGATCATCCACAACCTAAATAGTCATCAGTTATTGTAACAACCACATTAAGGTAATAAAAACGTGTGGAAAGTTACAGAATTGAACACAAATTACTTCAAATGGCAAAGACATCAATTTGATTCTTCTGTCGAGGAACCGCACCCGCGGGTTGAGAGCCGCGGGCGCGGTTTTGGATTCTCTAGAATTTCAGGATGGCAGAGGGCCGCGGGCGCGGTTTGGGACCCGCGGGCGCGGCTTGTGCTTTCTCGGATCCTTGGTTGAGGGTGAAACCCGCGGATGCGGCTTGAGACCCGCGGATGCGGCTTGAGACCCGCGGGCGCGGCTTGTCGTCTGAGGTAGCAACTACTGATTTCTTCAAGTCTTCGTCTTCAACAACTTCTTCCTTATGCTTCAATGCTTCCAATGCTTCGTATCATCTCTTGGAATATGTAAATCTTCTCTCTAACAGCTCCATGATACAGATTACATAGAAACAAATAACATAATCCTATACAAAACTAGCTAATAATCCATAGTTGCGGTATGTAAAACACCGCTTATCAACACTTCGTATCCTGTCCGAAATGAACTGCATCAGATACACTAGGCGATGCCTGAATTAATTTATTAGCCCTATACTCTTTCCTTATCAACTGAGTTGGTTCCTTGCAGGCTCATTGATGCAATTCATTCTTAGACCCAGAAGTCTCCTTTTTCCTCCAAGAATTCAGCCAACCTTTTTCCCGTTCAATTTCTTCCTGGTTCAGTCTTAATCTGCTCTTTAATGGAGCCTCCCTCAGCCACGCTCCAAATTTAAAAGACCCCTCAGGTTCCTTTCCTTTCATAGAAACTTGACAATGCTTGTGTACATGCCCCATCAATCCACACTTATAACAGAACATTGTCAATCGTTCATCTCCAAAATCAAACATTTCCAAGATTCTCCTACTGTGAGTTTTATTCCCCTACGAAGTGGCTTAAGAACATCAAGCATGACTCGGAGACGAAGTCCACTCCCAAGATTAAGAAAATCTGAATCATCCATTTCAACAAAACCCCTAATATGGTTCCCAATTACTTTTGCAACAGTTAATCCCCTCATGCCCAGAGGTAAATCCCTAACTGTCACCCAAAATGCACAGTGCGTAAAAGCCAATTGAGAAGGGCAAATTGATCCATCAATTTCTTTCAAAATCAGTAAATAGTCATCGAAGCACCATGGACCATTATCCAGAACCCTGCTACCATCCTGCATACAGAAAAATTGAAAGATGAACAGGTTTCTCACCAATTTCGCGAACAACCAAGCCCTTTGATGGACTCCAAACCCTTTGAAAAGTGTTCTTCAAACAAACAACACTGAATTTAGACGATGTAAGAACCCTTCCTGCCAAACAGAGATCAAACTGTTCTTGTTGCCATACATCCTGGACTCCTGGTCAATACCTTGAAGTTGAAAAACCTGTTCTTCCTCTTCTGAAAGGAGCAATTTCTCCCATTCCGATTCTAATTGTTCCATTGCAAGAAAACCACCAGAAACACCAGTCGAACCCTAATTCCCAAACAAAGAAACACCAGTAAAACCACCCACTTGACTGTCTTCCGACATCAAGAGAAACCGTTGCAACGATAACCGCTCAACGAGAAACGCTAATTTCTAGGGAGAGAACAACGCAATACACCCGATTAGACCCGATTGATTAATTACGGTGGTCTGGTACGGATTGACATTACTTTGTCAAATCTATCAATTTTTATATAGATATAGATATCATTCGTCACCTAAACTCCACACAACACAACTTCAGCAAGGCCTCATTAACTTATGTAATTGGAACCACAATCTTGCTTCAAAAATTTCCAGCACAGAAAAGATGAAATGGAAATAAAAGGATTTTACCTTAGCAAAGAATCCATTTAAGTTTCTCTATATAAAAAGTCAGTAGTGCAGCACCTATAAAATTTAAGCAAAAGCCTATCTAAATAACTTAAATTCAAATTCACATCCCACAAAAAACTTCTTCATCAGCGAATGCGTGCTAAATTCAACTGATTCTCATCAAAAGCAAGAAACTGATCTGTTTGATCTTATTTAGACAACAAAGTAAAAATAGGTACTCACAGCAGCAAGTTTATATCTGTCTCCAATTGTAAAGGCTTTTCGAAGTTTTAAAATATGCACTCATAACAGCATAGTTTAAATCCTTAATCAATAGTAAAGGCTTTCAAATCTCAAATCCTCTACAGTTTTGGATTCATGTCGGTCCCCACTCTCCAACAACGTCTCCTTGTCATATGGAAACTCTTCTAAAAGAGGTTTGTAATGGACCAATTTGTAAAACATTATTGAAATCCTTAGAAATCTTGAGATGAGAATTCTCCGTTTGGTCCCTCGAAAATTGCATCAACGGGAATGCCTTTTGACAGAATTCACAATAAATGTATTTTGTCATGCCAAGTTCATACCTCTGAAAAACATAACAACCAATACTTAGAACTTGATCTGTTATGGAGGGAGGGATTGTAAATGCAGATGGAGATTTCCTGGTGGTTTTACGACTCGAGTGCCATATTCTCATTCTTCAACTACTATTGTGATTGCTTGTGTTGGGCATAGATGAAACCATGAAGGACAATACGGAGCTTCATTATCTCCTCATTTGTGTGCTTTCTTACTCCAATATAACAATTACAATAGCAAAATTCAGGATAGGTTTTATCTACTAAAGTAAAACAAAGTCGAGACAAATCATACCAAATTCTAATCTGCGAACAAAGGGGGGATGACTTCAATACCATGCCATTGCTAATATGCCAGATGTGAAATTACATAACAGGTTGTTCCAATCTAATGCTATATGCAAATCGAATTTAGGGATAGTTGAGTAAGGTCAACTCACTGGGATTTGAATTGACATGGAGAAAGGCCACAGTTGAACTTGCAGGCTCACAATGGTAACGAATCAAAGAAACATTTGCAGCCCATCTTCCATCAAACCAATACATAGATCACCTACGAATCCAATGATTCAGCATACTATTAAAAAGCTAAAATAAAAAAGAAGTGTATGCTTCTTTTCTTTAAATCCTATGATTCTATATAGTCATAAGATTCATCATACTATTAAAAAGCTAAAATAAAAAAGAAATAAGAAGATAGAGTTAAGCTTACAGTATACATGGACTTCTATATAGTCCTTAAACACCACTCCATGAAGACGAGAGAATCGTAGTTGCGGTAACTATAACACCAACTATATTTTTGTCTCCTATTGACAATGAAGTGTCTGCTTCCTTTCTTTGAACCCTATGAACATCGCGTGGTGACGATCAGTCAGACATGGAATCACAAACAAAGACCTCTTTCATTGTGTTCTTCCATGAGGCTCTCACTGGCAGCCACCCTAATAATTGTGCCCTAAAACCTTAATCAATTTAGTTTTAGCTATTACATGCGATTTCTTCAATCAATAGTAGTATCACAGAAAAACTAAAAATTAATCAAGCCCTATATAATCAAGCATTCATTTAAGTAGCAATATTGCACGAAGTTTTCAAAAAAGAAATCTAATAAAATACAGAAATAAAAAATGGTACAAAGTACAAACCTGTCCACAAAGCCACTCCAGTAACCCTTTCAAGACATCATCAAGGGTAGTCTACAATGCTCTTTGAGTATGAAAATTCCCCTTTGAAAGTTGCATCGTGATTGTTTTTTGCTCTAGCATGTAGCAGTAGAAAGTAATATTGTTATAGAAAAATATTTAATCTTATAATTTTTAAAAAATTAAACACTTTAAATTAAAATTATTTAAATATTTAAACAATATTTGATTAACCCTTCTGAGTCCCGCCCCGATCCGATTGGAAAATTCGGGTGATCCAGAACCTTTACCCGACTCTTAACAGGGAAACTGAATATTACCCGGGCGTTGGTGACCCAAACCTTAGGGTTTTGAACGAGCCCGGTTTTGGATTCCATGATGTGGTGATCGAGTCTCCGACTCACCCGGTTCACCTCTCGGATCTTCCAGCGAAGGAAGTCGGGGATGTCATTTTGTCTTTAAGCAAAGAGTGTCGCAGCTTGCTTCTGTTGAGGGAATCAAATACATTCAGGTTTATACGCTTTTTGATCCATGCTTGAATGTTGTTGTTGTCTTTTCAAGATAGGATTTTCTGTTTAATGTTGTATTTTTTAACAGAAATTAGGTGTTTACTGTAAGAATGTGTTAGGAAATGGGGTAAAAGAGTCTAGACAAGAAGTTAATGTCTTAATGAAAGTAACCGTTACAGTTATCTTACGTAGGGTCTAGTATAAATAAAGGGATTTGTCTCCCTTAGGAGTTATCTAGAAGATAGAAAAGTATTGGGCGTTTTGCCCTAGGCTCTTAGGAAGATGGTCTTCCTCTGAGATTGGCTCTTTAGGGTTTGTTCCCTTTTGAGATTTACTGTTTTATTATCTTAATCTGAGTGTGATTGTTGTTTTTGAGTGTGTTCGTAATTTCTACTCTATCAATTGGTGCTCTTGGTGAGAGTTTCAAAGATGGAGATAGAGAAAAATCAGGAAGAAGACATAGTTTTCTTCATTAGAGAGCGGGTTAAAGAAGTAAGAGAGTTGGCATCGAAATGGAACTCTGGTGGGAAAGGCAGATAAAAATCCGTTGGAAATGATTTGGAGTTCCAGGCTGGAAATCTAGGAACTTTATTGGATTTAGTTTGGGAAGAAATTCAGGAAGATGGTGAAAACGATGAAGAACTGTCAAGAGAAATTAGTGAATACATGGATGAGATGAAGTTTCGGATCTCCCAAGTGCATTTGCAAAGGCTGCTGAACGGGATGAAGGTGGTGCCGCAAATATCAATGGAGGGAAGACGACCAATACCAGATAACCATCATTTCAAAAGATGAACAAGGGGTCGACGCAACTTCTCCGATCGATGGCAGTGTAAGCAAGGTTGTGATTGTCGGTGAGTCTCCGGAAATACTCTTCGCCATGGTAGACCGAAACCCGCAGATGGAGTAAGAGACAGAGAATTTGTAGATGGTCGCAAAACATGTTGAGGATGAGAATATGCCCGGACTGATTCGAGATGGAGTACAGATAGATATCAAAATTGATGCTCCGGTTGCTGGAAATTGGTGTGTGCACGCCGAGGAACTTGCACGAGAGTTTGAGAAGATGATTCTAGAGGCGGCGCGTGAAGTGCACACTGAGAAGGCGGTTTGGACTCTAGGGTTTAGCTTGGAGGATCATGTTTTCCTATTGTGGATGGACACCAATAACGGATTCGGATCCGACTTGAGTCTCAACCCGCTTGGCCCGCCTCCTTGGCCCAACATATTATCAGGAAGGCTTGAAATCAGGGAACTTAAGGGGAAAGATGGGCCAGGTATTCCGCTGCTCCAATTTGGTCCCGAAAGAGAATTAAGGAGTTTGCCAAATAGATGTCTTCAACCTCCAGAAGCGCGGACTCCTACTCGATGGGATTCCATCTACAAGAAGAGCTGGGAGTTACTGCGTCCGTCACCGGCAAAGCCGCCACCCCAACCATCCGACTGCTTTGGAAGAGTCTTAAGGTTAGAGACATGTCCTTCAGTTACTGCAGTCCTTGTCTCTCTTTACAATTCCGACCAAGCCAATGGCAAGACAGACTCTATCAGTGATGATTCCAGGGAATCTAGGAGTACCTTTTCGTATCCTCAAACCCCATTCCAATGTTTCACTCATCAGGCAGAGCGTAGTCACCAAAGGTGCTATATGCTATCACTTCTGGTCATCCCTTTCCGCGTGTCCACGTCAAGTGCGACGCTGCCAGTGACGACCCCGGGTGGACAAGAGCAGTGGTACTTTTTAGGGCAGAGAAGGTTGGGACAGACTTTGATTTCAATCTACATCTACAGTCACCTACAGAGCCTCCACGACACCCATCAAGTAATTGTGTATTTGTCTTTCTTGTTGATAACGGGAATAACAAGAAGCGGAATGACCCGAAGCTGAATGGAAGAGAAGAAGCTGCAGAGCATGATCCTGGAAATAATCAGATCTTAGAAGGTATGTCTTCACTTCTTCCTGGGGCAACTGGAATTGCGTATTTCAGCTTATACTGTGTGGTTAGAATATATTGCTTTGGGGCTTATGGCCGAATTTTCCAGCCAAGTCTGAATCAAGTTGAAAGACTATTGCAGAGGCTACATTTTTCATGCCCAAGTGCAGCAGCAACAACCAGATTTAAATCACTAATTGTGACAATCTCAGTTGAAGCTATCATCTCCAAGCCCCTTACTACTCAAGTTCATTCCTTAGCACCTAGCCTTGAGGACAAGGCTGTTTTAAAGGGGTCGGTATTGTTAGGAAATGAGGTAAAAGAGTCTAGAGAGGAAGTTACTGTCTTAATGAAAGTAACCGTTACAGTTATCTTACGTAGGGTCTAGTATAAATAAAGGGATTTGTCTCCCTTAGGAGTTATCTAGAAGATAGAAAAGTATTGGGCATTTTGCCTTAGGCTCTTAGGAAGATGGTCTTACTCTGAGATTGGCTCTTTAGGGTTCGTTCCCTTTTGAGATTTACTGTTTTATTATCTTAATCTGAGTGTGATTGTTGTTTTTGAGTGTGTTCCTGATTTCTACTCTATCAGAATGTATATTCTCGGAAGTCATGATTGTAGAAGATATTCAAATTCTGCCTTGATCAAATTAGGGAGAAAGTTTCTATGATTAACTTGCTACTAAGAAGTGAATATTTTGTAAGAATATATTATATATGAGAAAGAACATGTGTTTTATTTTGAAGGCATCTATTCTGAGAGGATTGTATATTCTCTGGAAGTTATGATTTGCAAAGCCTGTTTAGTTGAAAGTTGAGAATTGTGTGATCAAAGTTACCTTTACTACTTGATTCTCAACTTTCAATATATTTAGTTGTCAAATGCATATTGTAGTCAGTTATACTAATATGACTGAATTTAGGCAACTACTGCAATGCAGTTTTTTTTTTCATGAGCTCATAGCTGAAGCCATTAAGTTGGAGTGTTGAAATTGCATACTGGCTAAATGTTAATCCATCAAATTGTGAAGCAAGGCCTTGCTAGTGGCAACATCAAAACCTTGTATATATACATATATATATATATAATCAGGCTACTTAATGACTATTCAAAAAACTTGGCACAGGCAAATGTTTCCTCAAGCAAAAGGTATCCAGTTACTGAACTCCTGCCCGCTTGTTCTTTTCATAAAATCATGATTTACCTTAAAATCATTTCAAAGTAAGAGTAGTGCAAGTCTTATAGGCTAATATGCACTTAGAGTCATATTCCTCCTTGAAAAACATTTTCTCTTGACCCGAAAAGAATAATGACGACTTCGGGCTCCACGTTTGTTCTGAATTGACAGTGGCAACATATGCAGCAAGGTCAAGCTGATAACCCAATGTGATACAAAGATGTTTTATGCAAGATCTCTGTCAAAACAAAACAAAAACAAAAAAATAAAAAATTCAATAGTTGTACATTCTACATGTGTAGTGTTAGTATGCCTTGAATCTGAATCACACACTGCGACAGGTAGCACGAGGGGTTATTTAGCGCTATATATAACGGCTTATGTGTAAACCTAATTGTACCGAAAACTGTAATACCGCCTCCGTATAATCTGATCTCCCTCTCCTGTGGACGTAGCCAATCTTTGGTGAACCACGTATATCTGTGTGTCTTTCTTGCGTTTACTTTGTTCTCGTTTCGATTCTGTTACAACAAACTGGTATCAGAGCAGGTTCGAATTTCCGCCGAGAACGATGTCGGTATCCATGACGAAGATCGACAAGTTTACAGGGAGAAACAGTTTCAGTCTGTGGCGAATCAAGATGCAGGCTTTGCTGAAGCAAAACGGTCTGTGGGCGCCGTTAGCGAAAGACAAGAATGGAATGGATGCAACCTCCGTGGAGTTCAAAACTATGGAGGAAAAGGCTCATTCGATGATTATGCTGTGCCTCGCTGACGATGTCATTACAGAGATTGCAGATCAGGAAACCGCTGCAAAGTTGTGGTCGAAGTTGGAGAGCCTCTACATGACGAAGTCATTGACCAGCAAGTTGATGTTGAAGCAACGTCTTTTCAGCCTGCGTATGGAAGAAGGTACACCTCTTAGAGATCACCTTGATCAATTGAATACAATTCTGTTCGATTTGCGTAATATTGATGAGAAGGTTGATGATGAGGATGCTGCTTTGATATTGTTGGTATCTCTGCCTTTGTCGTTTGAGAATTTTGTGCAGTCTTTTATCGTTGGGAAAGAGACTGTGTCGCTGGAGGAGGTTAAGTCTTCGCTTCACAACAGAGAGATGCGTCATAAGGCATCTGGTTCGGGTACAGAAAATCAGGCTTCCGGGTTAATGGCCAGTGGAAGCAAGGAGGGCAAGAAAGGTAAGAAAAAGGGTCGCTGGAAGAAGCAGCAGGAGCGCCCAAAATTACCTAAAGACGTTTGTGCCTACTGTAAGGAAAAGGGTCATTGGAGGAATGACTGTCCTAAGAGAAGGCAAGAGCAGAAACCTGGCTCTGCTGCAGTAGCAGAAGATGATGCAGATTCCGAAAGTGATATTGTGTTGATGGCTGAGGAATACACCCATCATTCTGATAAGTGGGTTCTTGATTCTGGAGCATCGTATTATATCTGTCCGAAGAAGGAGTTGTTCACAACATATAGCTGCATAGATGGAGGTAGTGTTTCAATGGCAAACGACTCTGTCTGCAAAGTGGTTGGGATCGGCTCAGTCCGATTCAGAACGCATAACGGGAATTTCTGCACAGTCAAGGAAGTCAGACATGTTCCACACATGACCAAGAATCTGATATCTTTAAGCCTTCTGGATAGTAAGGGTTTCAGGTATGAAGGTGAAAATGGAATTCTGGTTGTCTGCAAGGGTTCTGAGGTGATTCTGAGAGGCATCAAGCAGGGAACTTTGTATATCTTATAGGGTTCTACAATAACAGGTTCTGCAACTGTTGCATCAGTGGTTAATGATGTTGATCTGACCAGACTGTGGCATATGAGACTTGCTCATATGAGTGAACGTGGAATGCAGATTCTGTCCAAAGAAGACCTTCTGGGAGGTCATAAGATCAAGAGTCTAGAGTTCTGTGAGCATTGTGTGTTTGGGAAACTACATCGCTGCAAGTTTCCTAAGGCAGTTCATCGAACTAAGGGCACGTTGGATTACATCCATTCTGATTGCTGGGGTCCTGCCCGTGTTGAGTCTTTGAGTGGCTACAGGTACTTTCTGTCTATTATTGATGATTACTCTAGGATGACGTGGTTACTTATGATGAGGCATAAAGGAGAGGCATTCAGTAGATTCAAGGAATGGAAGACCTTAGTTGAAAATCAGACAGGAAAGAAGGTCAAAAGGCTGCGAACAGATAATGGTCTGGAATTCTGTTCATCTGAGTTTGATAAGTTCTGCAGAGATGAGGGTATTGCTCGGCATCACACAGTCAGGTTTACACCACAACAGAATGGTGTAGCAGAACGGATGAATCAGACACTTCTAGAGAGAGCAAGATGCATGCTCTCTAATGCCGGTCTTGCTAGGAGGTTCTGGGCTGAAGCAGTAACAACAGCCTGCTATCTGATAAATCGGAGTCCACACACAGGCATTAATTGCAAGACACCTTATGAGGTGTGGTCTGGAAGAGCTGCTGACTACTCAAATCTGAGAGTTTTTGGCTGCACTGCTTATTATCATGTGAGTGAGGGTAAGTTAGAGCCGAGAGCTAAGAAGGGAGTTTTCATGGGCTATGGTGCTGGTGTGAAAGGATACAGGATCTGGTATGACAACAAGATTATACTGAGCAGAAGTGTAGTCTTTGATGAGAATTCTATGCTGAAGTCCAAGACTAGTGATATAGCAGAGAAAGAGGTTGTTGCTGAGGAGGTGGAGGTGCCATTTAATGCAGGGGAAATCGAGGCACCACTACCACAACCAGTCACTGATGAGCAAGATACAGATCAGTCTGAGAGTGCACTGCCAGAAACAGGTTTCTGATGAAGTTGGGCATCGAAGTGTTGCTCAAGATCGACCTAGAAGGGTTGGAGTCAGACCTCCAGCGAGGTACAGGTTAGCCGATCTGGTAGGATATGCATTGCAGGTGGCCGAGGAGGTGGATGATAATGAACCGTCCACCTACAAAGCTGCAATATCTGGGAGTGAGTCAGCACAGTGGCTTGCTGCAATGGGAGAAGAGATGGAGTCTCTTCATAAGAATCAGACTTGGGAGCTAGTCAGATTGCCTGCTGATAGAAAGGTAGTCACTTGCAAGTGGGTTTTCAGGAAGAAAGAAGGAATGTCTGCTGCAGAGGGTATAAAGTACAAAGCAAGAGTGGTTGCAAGAGGTTTCAGTCAGAGAGAGAGAGTAGACTACAACGAGATCTTCTCACCAGTAGTCAGACATACCTCAATCAGAGTGCTACTAGCGATAGTTGCACATCAGGATCTGGAACTCGAGCAGCTAGATGTGAAAATAGCTTTTCTACATGGAGAGTTGGAGGAGGAAATATACATGTCTCAGCCAGATGATTTTCAGGTTCCAGGAAAGGAGAATCATGTTTGCAAGTTGAAGAAGTCCTTGTATGGGCTAAAGCAGTCTCTGAGGCAGTGGTATAAGAGGTTTGACACTTATATGAAGCAGCTTGGTTACAACAGAAGTCCGTATGATTGTTGTGTGTACTACAATGACCTGCAGGGTGGTTCACGCATCTATCTGGTTCTGTATGTTGATGATATGCTGATTGCTGCTAAGAATAAGTCTGATATTCAGAAGTTGAAGGCTTCTCTCAGTGCAGAGTTTGATATGAAAGATCTAGGTGCTGCTCGCAAGATTTTGGGAGTTGAAATCTATAGGGAAAGGGAGAAGAGAAAACTCTTCCTCTCACAGGAAGGGTACATCAAGAAGATATTAAGCAGGTTTGGAATGTCTTCAGCAAAGTCTATAGATACTCCAATGGCGTCTAACAACAAGTTGGAAATGTACACTGTTCAGACTGATGAGGATCAGGAGTACATGTCTCGAGTCCCATATGCCAGTGCAGTTGGGAGTTTGATGTATGCTATGGTCTGCACTCGACAAGATCTTGCATTCGCTGTTAGTGTAGTAAGTCGATATATGGTCAACCCTGGGAAGGAACATTGGAAAGCTGTGAAGAGGATTTTCAGGTATCTTAGAGGTACCTCTGATGTTGGTCTATGTTATGGGAATGACACTCAGTGTTTGGTTGCTGCCTATTCAGATTCTGATTATGCTGGGGATGTGGACAGTAGGAGATCTATGACTGGTTATGTGTTCACTCTAGGAGGTTATGTGCTAAGCTGGAAGGCAACTCTACAGCCTACAGTTACTTTGTCTACTACAGAGGCAGAGTATATGGCTTTGACAGAAGCTGCTAAGGAGGGAATATGGCTAAAGGGGCTGGTCAATGATCTAGGCCTACACCAGGATCAAGCTTCAGTGTATTGTGACAGCTTGAGTGCAATATGCTTAACCAAGGATCAGGTTCATCATGAGAAGACGAAACACATTGATGTCAGGTACCATTTTCTGAGAAATGAGAAGAGAATCCAGGTGAAGAAAATAGGGACTGCTGATAACCCTGCTGATATGTTCACCAAGCCAGTTCCTGAGAGCAAGTTCAAACACTGCTTGAATTTGCTCAACATCAGTGACCATTAGTTGCCCTGAAGGGTAATTCTGAGGAGAGGGAGATGTCTGTTATCTGGCACTGCCATGGTGCGTCTGAGAGTCTACCTGGAGGATTCAAGTCAAGGTGGAGATTTGTTAGTATGCCTTGAATCTGAATCACACACTGCGACAGGTAGCACGGGGGTCTCGCTGACCGGGATCCATAAAGAGAAGATTTTTCAAGGCGATAAACTTGTGACTTGCTTGTCCAAAGCAACTGCATCAATTTTCTTCGAGCTGGAGTTTTACCACGCAATAAATCCCAACCCATGATAACCACCAAAGGTCGAAGTTGTGGAAACAGTGACAGACTCTTCAATCGATCGAGCATGCATACGATGCCATGTCGAAGTAGGAAATGTGATACAGCCGGGAGCGACACTCGTAGCCGAAGATCTGAAGAGGAGCGGCGTTGCAACAGAAGAGGAGATCGATGAACACAAGGTTGATTCAAGCAAATCAATCTCTGGTTGAAGCGGACATTTTCTCTGTCTGACGACTTCACTCGTTTTCCTTCATTATTTAGCCTTTCGTTTAGAATCCTCAGTTCATTACATTGACGATCACATGCATCTTTATGTTCACGGAGATTGTTCTCTGGCTCCTTAATATAACTGTCCTTCTTTAACAAAGATGCCTCCAATTCCTGTTTGCAAAAGCTACAGTATAAGCCCCGAAAACCTTACAAAAACGGGCTAAAAAAAAATGGAAATATGAATTCTGAAGAAGAGTCCCAGTAGATGCTACATCCCCTTTCTCAAAGTTCTCTTGCTTGAACCTATAACTAGCACTACACAATTCGTCTCTTTCTCTAGTAACAGAATACAGCTGCAATATACATCATGATGCATCAGTACAAGTAAATCACTTTTAGAAATATCATTAAATAAGGGCACGAGGATAGAGAAAAATTTGAAAAAATCATAATTTGACCCAGCTTAAATGTTGAGTAACACAATATCTGAGATATGTTGGATTTCCATATAATAATGATAATAATAAAGTAAATATCGTTAATTCAGTTTTAATGGAAACCCTATTTTGTGGCCCATTTAGTTTGGCAGTAAACCCATGGACTAATAACTGCCCATATTCCTCTCCCCACATTCAGTAACCACCCACCAAAATTGTTGCACGTTAAAACTGCTCTATGATGGCTAGAGCAATATAAATTAAATGTGTTTTCATCTTCTTATTCAACGGTTTACTGAGCCACTCTCATCAAGAAAAACACCATCTAAATTGAGAAGGAGGGTTTGGAAACTGATAATCAGGGCATAAGGAATTGACAAGAAGAAAGGGCAAATCAATCTCACAAACTCAAAAGCAATGGCTGGAGGTAATTAAATTGCTTCCGCTTACAGTATATGTTCATATAGTAGAGAGCATAATTAAGATTGTATAATTAAATTCTAACATTTGGCATCAGAGCCGGTTATTATCTCTGCCTTACTTGCTTTAGAGATCCTGCTTAGTTGAAATTCGTTTACTGCTTTTTCTTGAATTTCAAATCAATCGTTGCCTTTGTTTTGATTAATAAATTAGATTACGGTTATACTCCTTGAATTTTCGAACACGTTGAATATAGGTTTGATAATGTGCAGTATGCGTATGATTCCATGGTACAACATCATCAATTTTCCGGCTCACCATTGGAGGACCCAAACCTCCACCTCTCGGTCTTCTTGGAGATTTGTGACACGGTGAAGTACAATGGAGTATCTCAAGATGCCATTCGACCAAGGCTTTTCCCATTCTCACTAAGGGATCAAGCAAGGTCTTGGGTTTGTACTCTTCCGGAAAATTCAATCACCACTTGAGAGCAACTCTCTACCGCTTTTATGGCCGAGTATTTTCCACCAAGTAAGACTACCGCTCTAAGGAATGAGATCACTTCTTTTTGTCAAAAAGGAGATGAATCTTTCTTTGAAGCTTGGAAGAGATTCAAGGAACTCTTGAGAAAGTGTCCACATCATGGATTTGAGAAGTGGTTCTTAGTCCAAGGTTTCTACAATGGGCTATCTAGTACTTCAAAGATGGGAATTGATAGTGTTACCGGTGGAGCTCTCATGAGAAAGACGATAACCGAGGCTTGGAAATTGATTGAAGAAATGGCAATGAACCACCAAAAGTGGTCTAACCCGAAGTTTGAGCCCAAGAAATCACCGAGAAAGTATGACATTGATGCCTATGATCTCCTAGCGGCTAAAAATGATGCTTTGTCGGTTAAGTTGGATGCCCTCAACAAGAAGTTTAATGCTATGAATGTGCATGCCAATGTGAACAATGTTGGTTCAAATGGCCCTTGTTAAATATGTGGTATGGTTAGTCATCTTGGGTTGAATTGTCAATATATGACTTCGTCCTCCTCATCTTCCCAAAAACCTTCTATTGAGCATGTTGACTTCCTCAACAACCCAGGATCAAGACCTCAAAATGACCCATATTCCAACACCTACAATCCCGGTTGGAGGAACCATCCAAATTCTCTTACCGAAACAACCAAAACACCATGCCTCAACCTCCTCCACAACAACCTCCCAGTTTGAACCAAGGTCCTTACCCAAACAAACCTCCTAAAAAGTCCAACCTTGAAGTCATGATGGAGAGTTTCATCTCCACTCAATCAAAGCAAAATGATGAGTTTAGAAATCAATTTGAGCAACTTGCATCCAAATTTGATGCCATGGGTTCTCACAACAAGATGTTAGAGACTCAAATTTCTCAAATTTCTCAACAAGTTGCTAGCTCCTCTTCTAGACCTCAAGGTAGACTACCCGGTCAACCCGAGCCTAATACAAGAGAATGTATGGCGGTGAACCTTAGGAGCGGGAAGAAGTTGGAAGAACCCAAGAGGAATGATTTTGTGGAAAAAGAGTATCTTTGTGTGGAAGAACCTTTTCAAGATGATGGTGAGAGACAAGAGATGGGAGAAGAACCAAAGGGCAACAAAATGAGAGATGGAGGTGAGAAAGAACCTACATATGTGGCACCTCCACCATACAAACCGCCTATCTGGTTCCCTCAAAGACTTCAAAAGTCGAAGCTAGACAAACAATTTATGAAGTTTCTTGAAGTATTGAAGAAGTTGTACATCAATATTCCTTTCACCGATGCTCTTTCCCAAATGCCAACATATGCCAAGTTCTTGAAGGACATCTTGTCCAACAAAAGGAGCCTTGAAGAGTATGGAACGGTGGCCTTGACGGAGGAGTGTAGTGCAATTCTTTAAAACAAATTGCCTCCAAAGCTTAAGGATCCCAGTAAGTTCTCTATTCCTTGTGTGATAGGAAACACTAGCTTTAAAAGTGCTTTGTGTGATCTTGGTGCTAGTGTTAGTTTGATGCCTTTGTCAATTTGTGAGAAGTTGGACATGGCTGAATTGAAACCCACCAACATGACTTTGGTCTTAGCAGATCACTTTATTCGATACCCTAGGGGTATCCTTGAGGATGTTCCTATCAAGGTCGGAAATTTCTTTATTCCGTCCGATTTTGTTGTTCTTGAAATTGAGGAAGATTCTCAAGTCCCCATTATTCTTGGAAGGCCTTTCCTTGCTACAACGGGAGCCATCATTGACGTGAAAAAGGGAAAGCTTTCCTTGAATGTTGGGGAAGAAAGAGTTGAATTTAATTTATCAAATGCTACTAAACATCCTTCTTTTGAGCAATCTTTGTGTAGAGTTGATATTGTAGACCACCAAGTAAAGAAGGACTTTGTGAGGCAAAGCTTGAAAGACCCCGGTGGAACATATTTCACTATTCCCGACAAGCTTGGTGATAAATGGAGGATCACAATGTTGATGTCTTCAACTCAATTGACCAAAGTTAAGGAGCTTGAGCAAGAGAAAAAAGTGTTAATTCCTAAAGAGAAGAACCCTCCAAATGTTGGATGGAACAATCTTTATTCAAATATAAGAGGAGTCATGAAGTAGAAATTCAAAGAAGAAGAAAAAGAATGACACCACAAATCAAAACTTCAAGGAGTTCAAGAAAGGAGACCAAGTAATGCTTTTCCATCACCGTTCAGAGATGTTTCCGGGTGACAAGCATACAAGATGGTCCGGACCATATATGGTGAATCACATTTTCAAAAGTGGGATGATCAAGTTAAGCCACAAGAACTCAAGAAATTTTCAAGTCAATAAAATTCGATTAGAGCACTATGTTGTTGGTGATCCGATCAACAAGGGAGTCACCTTTCCCCTTTCCGATTCGGAAGCATGAATTGAGGAGAACGGTCTAGCTAGACCTTAAATAGCGCTTCTTGGGAGGCAACCCAAGCACTTCTATCATTTCTATATCTTTATTTCAACCATGCATGCATTTCTCTTCTTCCTTGTTAGTTTAATTTTATTAGGGTAGATATAAGTAATTCTCATTGTTGATGTGTGTTTTGCATGTTAATTTTGAGTATTATAGGTTAATTCCTTAAATAAAGATTAGATTAATTTGGGTTTAGAATGCATGTTTAGGCTTAGCTTTGTTTTCCTTTGGAAAAAAAAGTGCTGAAAAGTGAGAAAATCGTGGCAATAACCACGGTCGTGGAACAAACCGTGGTCCTTTCTGTTGAATTTACCATGGCTGAGGCCACGACCGTGGTCTTTTACACGGCCTAAAAAAAACACATTGTTTGAGATTTTGATGTGGATCATTTTGTGCTTCTTTTATTCAATCCCCCTAATTATGATCTTAAATCCTATACTTTTTTAAGATGATTTGGAATTCATGGACCCTAAAATGAAGAATGACAAGTAAAAGATTTTTGGATGAAGATATCATTTAGATGCTCACTCGGGATGGATGGCAAGAGTTCATTCACATTCGACATCTTACCCATCCGAGGAGAATGTGGATGAGGATCTAGAGCATGACGAGCCACAAGGTAGCCAAGTGACAATGCACCAATCTATTCTTAGACTCGAGGAGGAGCAACGTGCCCAACGCAGGCTTTTGGAGCAAATGAATACAGCACTTCAAGCCCTCTACAACTTGCACCTCACCCATGGATATCCTCCTCCGCCACCCCAATAATCCGGTGATTTCCTATCTCCCTTAACTTTTGTTTTTCATTGAGGACAATGCATACTTTTAAGCTTGGGGGAGAGAATGAAATTACCATGCATCCATCTTTTCTCTTTGTTGTTAGTTGCATAATAGTATGACATTGCATATTCATATAGTTTTAGATATTTTGATGAACTCATTGTGTTATTTCATTTGAAATGTCTTGGTTGTCAAAATGACATTTGATTGTTGAACAAAGTTACTAGGTGTTCAAATATGTGTGAATGATTGATTTGACTATTGCATGCGGATATTACTTGAGTTGGACTAAGATTGAAATTCATGACAAAAGTTGTGAGCTAATTCTTTTGGACCTTAGGACTTGCACTTCATTATAGTCCTCTCTTTTCATGTGTGAAATATCAAATATCCATTGAATTTTCATCTCTAGAACTTGCATTAGAACTATTTTTCAAGACCACATCACAACTATTGTACATGCACAAAAAGATTGAGGCAATTTGTTCTTTGATAGCCCATTTACCCATCACTACCCTTTACATCAAAATCCTCTTTGTTTAGCCATTTGAGCCTTCATTATCCATTCTTATTCATAACCTTCACAAAATCTAACCGAGCCTTATTTTATTAGCCTTTTTTCCCTCCAAGGAACTAGGAAAATCCTATTTTGACTTGTGTGGGTGCTTGGATGCTATGTATGGGAAAGTTTGGTGTTTGTATGCTTGAAAAGAAAGCTTGGGGGAGTTTATGTATGTGTTACAAATGTAAAGTTATTGGGTATGAGAAAGTCATTTTCCACATTACGTAGTAATCGAGTGCATCCACAAATGCTTGTATCTCGACAAATCATTGGAGTGAAAGCCGTTAAAAATAATTGAAAGAAAGAAGTGAAGAAGTGAAGAAGTGAAAAGCAAATGGAGGTTCAATGAAAATCAAATGAAGTAAAGTAGTTGGGGTTGGTTGTTAAATCTTGAATGTTTGGTGCATCCTTTTGTTTAGTCAAGATAGAATTTTTCCAACATTCCTCGTACTAGCACCACATGGCCAAACATACTCCCTACCTACTTGTCATTACCTTGGCCCCATTACAACCTAATAAAAGACCTCTTGATATTTTTGTGTTATGTGCATAGTTTCTAGTGGTGGAGATTTAAGTGTAATGCAAGCTTATGGTAGTTGATTTTTCTTTGGATGCAAATGAGTGAAGCACGTCCTTTAAACACATGAGAGTGAGTGTATCACATTTTCTTCCCGTGAGGTCTATGAACTTTCATGCTAGTCTAATCTCTTGAATGATCACATGCTATTTCAATGATTTCATTCATTCTTACTTGAGGACAACCTTTATATTTCAATGATCACATGCTATTTCAACTCCCCCAATATTTGACACTTTGTGAGTTTGTTTAATCACAACATTTGGAGTGGAGACAACCTTTATATTTCTTTTGAGATAACAATCTTCATATAGACATTCTTACTTGAGGACAAGAAAGATTTAAGCTTGGGGGAGTTTGATAACATGATTTTTGTGCTACATCTTGACTCATTTTCACTCGACTTTCTGGATGAAAACGCACTCCCTCATGCATTTTGAAGGAATTTTGTTTCCTTTGTTCGGTTCTCTACCTTTTTTCGTTTTGATTTTGGGTGGTTGAGGAGCACTTTTGGGAGCTATTGGAGCATAATGGAATGAACTTGGAATAGCTCAAGATTGGACAAGATCAAAAGGAGCATGAGTAGATGATTCGGTGAAGAAAAATGCACTTTAAGAGGATCATGAACCACAGGTGTCGGACAACACACTTGCACTTCATGACAAGCCAAGAAAGAACATGCTGAAGCTGACACGACCGTGGTAATCACCACGACCGTGGTCGTCACCGAGAACAAAAATGCTTATTTGTCTCTTCTCTTGTGACTCATATAAAAAGAGTTTGTAATGACATTTTGGAACATCAAGCAATAACCGTACATCTTATCTTAGTCTCCATTTTCTAGGGTTTGCATTTACTTCACTCTCTCCCTAGATTTAGCTAAGATTCCATTCTCCCACTCAAATAGATAGTGACATTAATGCTAGTTATGAGTTTTTAGTCCCCATTTTGGCTCACTTGGGATTGAAGACTTGGAAAAGGAGCAAGCTTTCACCTTTCTCTCATGATATCAATGGAAATGCAAGAATTTGATTGAATGTTAAGTATTTCTTACTCATCCTCTTTATCTCTTGCATTGTTCTTTTGTGTCTATATGTGTTTGATTGTTGATTTAGTTTCTTTTGCCATGTCTTTGCATATCATGAGTGAGTAGTTGATTGTGTTGGGATTGGGATTAGCCCAATGATGGTTGTGTAATACTTTGGTGAATTTACCTCTTTGGTTGTATGAGTTTTGGTTTACTACTCAAATCTTGCACACCAAGTGTTTTTGAAAATGCCTAGCTAGGATTTTCACAATCTTGCACACCAAGTGTTTGTGAAAATGTCTAGCTAGTGTTTTTGCTTATATCAAATGTTAGATATGCATCGAAAGATGATATTTGACATTGGATCTCATGATTTGAGCTAGGAACTTTAGGACCACGAAAGTAGGCCTAATTTCCTAGTGGTTGTTTAAATTTGTCATTAATCTTAATGCACTTAAACTTGACATAGCTACCACGAAAGTAGGAGTCAATCAAGTTTAGGTAGTCCTCTTATGCCTTGAAAGAGGATAAGAGAAACATTAGGAAATTTGACCATTGCAAACCACTACTCGCAACCTTAGAGATATATTAGCTTGCAATTACATGACCTCATTAGCGGTGAACCCCAATCCTAACCTTTTATTTCTTATTTGTTACAAGTATTTCTTTGTTATTTTAGTTTTCTTTAGATATTGCTTCTTTGTTTGTTTCAACACCCAAAACATATCACTTTAATCATTTGATCTAGATTAGTAGTTTGTGTGAAATTGGTGATCGACGAGTGCTCCTTTGGTTCGATATCTTTTATACTACTCGATAAGTACCGTGCACTTGCGGGCCTATCAAAGTTACCATGTCGGAATCCTTCCTAGTCCATTTTATTTTGTGCACTCTACCTCAACAATATGCCCCTTTTAAGATCTCTTACAACACACATAAGGATAAATGGTCAATTAATGAACTTATGACCATGTGTGCTCAAGAGGAGGGTAGATTGTTGATAGAAGAGGGCAAAAAGGTGAACCTTGCTACAACTTCTCTCTCAAAGAAGAAAAAGGATCACAATAAGGAAAAGGAAAAGGGGGAGATTCCTGTGAATCAAGTCATAAAGAAAGAGTCAAAGTGTTACTTCTGTAAAAAGAAGGGACACATGAAGAAGGACTGCATTAAGTTCAAAGCTTGGCTTGAGAAGAAAGGTAATTTTCATGCATTTGTTTGTTATGAATCTAATATGGTTAATGTTAATCATGATACATGGTGGATTGATACTGAAACTACAATCCATGTTTCGAATACCTTGCAGGGTATGACAAACCTAAGGAAGTCGGTGGACAGTGAAAGATTTATCTATTCAGGCAACAAGATAGCTTCACATGTGGAAGCCGTTGGGACATGCAATTTGGTTTTAAGTAGTGGTTTTAATTTACGTTTAGAAAAGACGTTCTATGTTTCTTATTTTGCAAGGAATTTGATTTCAGTATGTAGACTTTTACATTTTGGATTTTCCTTTAATTTTGCAGACTCTGGTTTCAGTATTATCAGAAATTCTGAAGTTATTGGTTATGGTACATTGTTTGATAATTTATTTCATCTTGGCTTGCAAAATGATACCACTCATAATAATTCTATGCATGTTAATGTTGGTTTAAAAAGATGTATTATGAATGAGGATTCCTCTATGTTGTGGCACCAGAGATTAGGACACATCTCCATTGAGAGAGTTAAGAGATTGGTAAAGGAAGGTGTACTTGGTACTCTAGACTTTACCGACTTTGATACTTGTGTTAGTTGCATTAATGGAAAGCAAACTAATAAACACAAAATTGGTGCCAAAAGGAGTTCTGACTTATTAGAGATCATACACACGGATATTTGTTGTCCGGATATGAATGCTAATGATCCGAAATACTTCATAACCTTCATAGGTGATTATTCGCGATATATGTATCTCTACTTACTTCGTTCAAAGGATGAAGCTTTGGATGCCTTTATATTGTTTAAGGCTGAAGTAGAGAATCAATGTGGCAAGCACATTAAGATCGTGAGATCAGATCGAGGTGGAGAGTACTATGGTAGATACACTGAGAACGGACAAGCACCTGGTCCATTTGCTAAGTTTCTTCAAGAGCATGGGATTGTTGCCCAATACACTATGTCTGGTTCTCCAGACTAGAATGGTGTAGCAGAAAGAAGAAACCGGACATTAATTGACATGGTGCATAGCATGAGAAGTAATGTTAAACTTCCATCTTTTTTGTGGACTGATGCTCTTAAGACGGCAGTGTATATATTAAACCGGGTTCCTTCCAAGGCTGTCTCTAAGACACCTTTTGAGCTATTCAAATGTTGGAAACCGACTTTGCGACATATACGCATTTGGGGATCTCCGTCTGAGGTGAGAATCTACAACCCACAAGAGAAGAAGCTTCACCCGAGGACTATTAGTGGGTATTTCATTGGATATGCTGAAAAGTCTAAAGGTTATAGATTCTATTGTCCGTCGCATAGCACCAGGATTGTGGAATCAAGGAATGCTAAATTTCTTGAGAATGATTTGATCAGTGGGAGTGATCTGTTTCAGGATATTATTCCGGAAAAAGAGCACTATAAGGTTCCATCCTCTGAATCAAGTGATAGGTTGATTGTCGTTCACACTCCTCAAGTTTAGCCGAGTGTACGACAACCAAATACAGAAATTCCACAAACTGTTGATCAAAATCCGATAGATCATGTTGTAAACGAGGATCCAATTCCTCATGAGAGTGAACAAGTCCCATTAAGGAGATCTACCCGAGAAAGGCGGTCAGTTGTTCCTGATGATTACGAAATGTACCTGCAAGAATCAGATTCCAATGATGGAGTCGATAATAACCCTCTGTCGTTTTCACACGCTGTAAGTTCTACAGATTCAAACTTATGGATGGATGCTATGAAAGATGAGATGAATTCTATGGCGTCTAATCGAGTTTGGAATCTCGTCGAGTTGCATGATGGTGTTAAAACCATTGGATGCAAGTGGGTTTTCAAGACAAAAAGAGACTCACTTGGCAACATCGAGAGACATAAGGCAAGACTTGTTGCTAAAGGGTTCACTCAAAGGGAAGGAATCGACTACACGGAGACCTTTTCTCCTGTACCAAAGAAAGATTCTCTTCGTGCGATTATGGCATTGCTAGCTCATTTTGATTTCGAGCTACATCATATGGATGTGAAAACGGCATTCCTCAATGGTGATTTAGAGGAAGAGGTTTATATGAAACAACCTGAAGGATTCTCCTCTAAGGATGGTGAACATTTGGGTTGTAAGCTGAACAAATCCATATACGGATTAAAACAAGCCTCCCGCCAGTGGTATAAGAAATTCCATGAAATAATTACTTCATTCGGTTTCGAAGAAAATATCATGGATGAATGCATATATCTTAATATCAGTGGGAGTAAGGTTTGTTTTCTTGTGTTGTATGTCGATGATATCTTGCTTGCAACCAATGATAAAGGGTTGCTACGTGAAGTGAAACAATTTCTTTCAAGTAACTTTGATATGAAAGATATGGGAGAGGCATCTTATGTCATTGGCATTAAGATCCATAGAGATAGATCTCGAGGCATTTTGGGATTGTCTCAAGAGGCCTATATCAACAAAGTGCTTGAAAGGTTCGGAATGAAAGATTGTTCACCAAGTGAAGCACCAATTGTGAAGGGTGACCGTTTCAGTTTGAAACAGTGCCCCAGGAATGACATTGAGAGGGCACAAATGAAAAATGTTCCATATGCTTCAGCTGTTGGTAGCATTATGTATGCTCAGGTCTGTACCAGACCTGATATTGCATATGAGGTTGGAGTATTAGGAAGATATCAGAGTAATCCAGGGATCGATCATTGGAAGGCTGCAAAGAAAGTGTTGAGGTACCTTAAGGGTACTAAGGATTACATGCTTATGTATAGACGGACTGACAATCTCGAAGTGGTAGGCTATTCGGACTCCGATCTCGGTGGCTGCAATGATTCACTTAAATCCACATCAGGATATGTGTTCATGCTAGTTGATGGTGTCGTATCGTGGAGGAGTGCAAAGCAAACCTTGACAGGCAGTTCTACTATGGTAGCGGATTTCATTTCTTGCTTTGAGGCTACCTCACATGGTGTTTGGTTGAAAAGTTTCATATATGGGCTTAGAGTTGTTGACTCTATTAATCGGTCGATAAGAATGTATTGTGACAATACAACTGCTATCTTCATGGCTAAGAATAATAGGAGTGGAAGTCGAAATAAGCACATCGACATAAAGTATCTAGTCGTGAAGGAACGTGTTCAAGAAAGAAAAGTGATCATCGAGCACATTAGCATTGGTTTAATGATAGGTGATCCCTTGACTAAAGGCATGCCAATTAAGACATTCAAGGATCATGTGGTGAGAATGGGACTTGGACCCATTATGTAATACATTCGAAATTTTTGTTGAACTTTTATTACATTGAATAATTTCTCATTTTGAATTATGAGCATTTTTATGTTATTAAGTTGAGAAATATCATTTTGTTTGAACCTAGAGTAAGACATGAGGTTTTATTCATTAAGTTAAGTGTGTCTGGTATGTTGAGTTTTCGATATATCGTGATACATGGAAGATTAATTCTCGCTTTAAGAGATTTCGTCGCCATGATTCGTATATCGTATCTCTTCGATAAATGGGCCAAGTGGGAGAATGTTGGATTTCCATATAATAATGATAATAATAAAGTAAATATCATTAATTCAGTTTTAATGGAAACCCTATTTTGTGGCCCATTTAGTTTGGCAGTAAACTCATGGACTAATAACTGCCCATATTCCTCTCCCCACATTCAGTAACCACCCACCAAAATTGTTGCACGTTAAAACTACTCTATGATGGCTAGAGTAGTATAAATTAAACGTGTTTTCATCTTCTGATTCAACGGTTCACTGAGTCTACTCTCATCAAGAAAAACACCATCTAAATTGAGAAGGATGGTTTAGAAACTGATAATTAGGGCATAAGGAATTGACAAAAAGAAAGGGCAAATCAATTTCACAAACTTAAAAGCAATGTTCTGCTTCCTCTAGAGCTACCTCCATCTGTTTCAAACGTGAATTTGTTTCCCCCAGTTTTGCCATGCCGTCTAATACTTCTCTGGCATTCCACACAACTCTAATTTTGAGGCATGAACAAATGATTAAAAAAACTTCTCAAGAGGGAAAAAAGATGAAAAAACGACTAATGTTGCTAACATACTTCTGCAGTGCAGCAAACTTGACGACAACATATTCAGGCTTACAAACCCCGGGAATGTCCTTAGATATATTCTTCCAAGAAAGTAACTCATCTGCCAATTGATCCATTGCAAGCTCCATTTCTGGTAACTTAAGTAGCTCAGTCTCTGCCTTTTCTCTATGCGCCTTTTCTTCCATTAACTTCTCTTTCAATAGCTCTATGTTCTCATATGATGCTCTCAACTTTCTTGCTTCATGCACTTCCAATTCCTTTGAAAAATATAAGACATGAGTCAAAGAAAGCAAATGGAATATAATGGAAATGACACAAAAGACAAACAACATAATAATTTCTTTTGCTCTCAATATTAAGCTTAAGTTTTGGTCAACATAGCATTTTAAGAAGGAAAAAAAATGAAAGGAGAAAGCATCCTAGTATGCAGATTTTGGGAAAGACGGGATCTTCTGAGAGAGATGTGAACATATCTCTGTGTACATCGGGTTCACTATAATAAAAAAGTAGTAATACTAAAAATATTAGAGGAACAATAATAAGAAGCATCAAAGCACTTTATAAACACGGAATGCACTCAAAAGAAAATTAGGAAAGCCTACAAGTGAGTCACCTTAAATATTACCATGGTATACCATCTATTTAACAGCTTAATCAGGTTAGAATGCTTCGTCTGTATGTCTCAGAGTCTGCATTTCCCTATAATTTCTTCTTGTACTTATCATTTTAAGAAATAAAGTTGGCTCAGCAACAGTCATCAATCAGTAACTTAGCAACATGGTTGCAGGGGAAATTTCTTAACCAACTGGACTTACATAGTTCCTTAGTTCTTCTTGTAATTTTTTCACCAACATACCACTATCTTTTTCACTTGAATCTTTCATGGGAGACGCCGTCATTGTTAATTTATTTTCTAGTCCAATCTTCTGGCTCAAGCACTGCAATGAAACATTGTATGGCAGAGCACATTAGTTTAATAGCCCAAAGTATTAGTAATAGTAACCAATCCCAACTCAGAAAGTACAAACAAAATTCATCAGCAATCAATCAAAAGCAACATCAATTAGGTCAAAAGCAAATGAAATTATATGAATCAACTTTATGTATAACGTTCACTGTTATGAGGTCGAGGGCTTGAACCGTAAGGTGAAAGTTAAATTGTTCGAAAATGTCAAAAAGCAAACCAAAGGAGCTTTCCTTACTAATATTCTATACATCAGAAACGACAACACAATGAAAAGAGAAATCACTTTACCAAGAGAAACCCTTGATTAATGTTACACAAAAGGTAAGATTGTTGAACTATCCACCTTCTATCTATATATAAAAATTGATGGGTTTGAGAAAGTAATGACAATTAGGACTAATTAATATTTAAATTTAATTTTACTTTTTTCTTTTTATCTCCTATTATCCAATGATAATTGAGATTTATTAAATGTCTAATAAAACCATAATTATGTGCTTAATTGGTTAGTATTTCCATCATTTTAATCTTTTTTTTCTTCGCTCTTCACCTCTAATCCGTACGACGATGAAGAACATTCCGAGCAACAGAAACGACTATGTGATTTGGTACGTATATAAGAGATATTCAATTCATTTTATTATAATTTACTAGAAAATACATATATGAAAATATATATTAAGTATATGAATAGCAATGACCTAGAAAGTTTTCATTAAGTCGTCATTACTTTGTGGCCTCTTGAATTCCTCTTCTGATTTCAAATTTTGATCTTCCGACTGAGATTTCTTATTGAATTTCCCATCAAGTCGTTGTTACTCTACTGGATATTGTATTCGTCGTTACTCATGGTTATTGTCAATTTGTAATTAAACAAATCAATTTGCTATTTTTATCACTTCTATTGTTCGTCTATTTTTGTGTTGATGTCTTGATGTGCAGGTTAAATTTACTTTGGCTTGAATTGCATAAAATTATGCCCTGAAAAAAATTGTAAATATATAATTAGTTCAATCCAATTTTGAGATGAAAAACCGTAATTACCCCGCGCGTAGCGCGGGTGTCCGATTCTAGTCTAATATAAAATTATAGGTTCTTTCAAAATCCGCATTTATTACTTTTGTTTTGATTGGTCAATATTCATCTCATTTATTGTCTCTTTTTGGTGTTTTGTTTTGATTGGTCAATATTCATCTCATTTATTGTCTCTTTTTGGTGTTTGTGAGGATGTGAGACCTAATCTATGGATCAATTTATACCCCATTAATATATAAGTCTAATATGTAACAAATACATGCAATCACATCATAAATCAAATTGTCATTGTCATTGTAATCTATAACTTATTTCCAAATAGTAGAAGACTTGAAGGTCGTCTACGATGGTTCAACTTTTTAACGTCTGCGATTATATCACCCGTTGAAAGAAACAATTATAATCGATTCTTCATTTTTATTAATTATATATGTTTCGTCGAAACAATTAAGCCCGCGCATTGCGCGGGCGCCTTCTCCCTAGTGTAAATTTATAGTATATCATTAATGAAAGTACACAAAGACCGAATTGCAAATTAAAAGCAGCTTAGATTGTAGAAGTGAGGAATATAAATTGAATCATTAAGAGAGAAAAGAACCTAGAAATCGAGAAATATTCATCAGTTCATCACAAATTCACTTCAACATGATAACACCCTTCTTAATTCATCAGTTTATCTGTGCCCAAACAATGATATGGTGATAACTTCAGTGACACATAATTGTCTAACTTCAGTGACACCTATTGTATAGTAGCAAAGCAGTCGAGTAAAGACCCCACTTCGTTTTGAAAAAAAACTAAAGCTTACAATAAAAGTGTAAGGCACAACACTTAGGAACTCCAAATGATCATATTGTTTTTGTTTAACCAATAGAATAGAAATAAATGTAAGTGTTATGCTCCAAATCAATATAAGCAAACAAATTTAGATATATTTATATAAGAAACATGGATAAGACAAACTGTGCTTTGTGTAGGTGATGCCTATGGTATATGATATCATGCATAATATTTAAAACGAACAGAAAAAACAGAAACTCGTGAAGCATGTTTAAATTTTCAATATGTGCTTATTTTTTATTCTCGTGTCCTTGTTCAGCACTTTTTCACTGAACCTCCATCGAAATGCAAATACAAACCTTTTCAAATTCTCACGTCCTTTACAAATCAAGCATTGTGGGCCCTGTCAAAGAGACCGGCTTCGACTTCGTCTTCAGCTTATTCACCACGGGGGTGGGCCAGTGCACAAAAACTCTCAGAACAAACCATCTCTAAGACGATTTTGGAGAATCTCTCGTAGGCTCGTAGAAGTAACCGAATATGCTCATGACTGGAAAGTTCTCTCGCTGGTTTGATGAAGAATTAATAAGGACAATGATTGGAGATGATTTTGCCCCTTCAAGCTCCACTGACCCAATCGTAAATAATAAAACCACATTAAGTTGAGACCATTTAAGCCACCAGATTTTTTAAGGGTAATATGTATAGGAGTTCGATCATGTACAAATGAACTTATCCTATAAATATATGAATACATGAACACCTTCTATATCCACATGCACATTCATTCACATGCACATGCACACGCACACATGTACATGTATTTTTCATATATTGCTGAACACATGCACACAGTTGCGAATGTGTATGTATTTATATCTGTATGTGAATGTCAATATGAAGAAATGTACATGTGAATTTTCCATTCTTATATTACTACAATAAAAATCATTCTCACATTAATCTTTCCCATATTTATATAGATTTGGAATAATAGAAGGGCTCAATTGTTTATCAAATATAATTTTAATATGTAATGTTCATCATATATATTTTTTATAAATACAATAATATAGTATGAGATCTTGGGTCATTGAAGGAGTAGTCTGCCCCGACGTTTTAATCTCTTGGATTTCTTTGAAAGTTTATCTGATGTTGAATAGTCGAAGAATATAGCATTGTGGAAAATCAAATTGTGAAAGAATAACATCCAATATTGAGTCATTAATATGTGAGTTAATTATATTGTCAAGATAGTAGAATTAAATGTCATCTCATTAACTCACTTATTTTCTATATGACAACCTCTATATAGGCTTTGCTACGTCGGGCCCAAATGTGTATTTATATATGTTTTTGTTATTACATTTTAAAATATGTCAAATAATAACAATATTAAGCAAGATTGATCATATTGACGCCCATAATTAAAATATTTTGAATTGAATTCTTCATGTTGTTCTGAACCAAGTCAAAAACATTAAACTTCCACCTCTTCTAATCTTTTCTCCGGCAGACAATATTTATTTGAACTTCAATGAAAAGAATAGACAATTAAGAACCCATTCAGATATATAAAAAATATGAGATTAGAATGCAAAGCATAATTTCACACATGACAATTTCGTTTCGCACATCCTTGTTTATTTGTTGGAGTACAAACATGCTAATTACTCTATTACTTACATGTTGAGAAACAAAAATGTGAATATAACAAATACAACACTCTAAAATGCACCTAACATGGAAAAAGAAACAACAATACAACAAATATTACATTACATGCTTCACTAAGCAAAACAATACTAAATAGAGTAGTGGATACCTGAAGATAAACATATTTCTTCCTTTAAAATCAAAAATGGAGTGAAGAAATCAAACAACTTGATTGATTTAGGGTTTATTGGTATATTCAAATAAAAACTATTGTAATTAACTATTCTAACATATTCATTTGTTCTTAGTGGTACGGTACTTCCCGTAGGCGTTTCATGAAAAAAGGAGAATTAGAACACCGAAATACATGTGAATGGGTTAAACGAACAAAGTGAAGAAGGTTGTGGATTACCAACTATCGGTGACGCATGAACTTAACATCTTTAGCAACAAAATCTCGAAAACCATCGGAACCTTCTTTGAACTCTATTTTGTAAGCTCTAAATCTTCCGGAAAATCTAATCTTGTAAAAGTTAGGTTGTTGTGATATATAGGAAAAAAAGATTGAGTGAAGCTTTGATACACCAGAAGATAATGACTTGTGCAGAGCACGTAAACCTTCTCGCCAATTGATATATAATAAAATAGTGCAAACCACTATTAAGTGGTAATAAATTCCAATCATATTAACTCACCTTATTTTCTAAGGAGAACACTTATATATATACTAGGGAGAAGGCGCCCGCACATTGCGCGGACTTAATTGTGTCGACGAAACATATATAATTAATAAAAATGAAGAATCGGTTATAATTGTTTCTTTCAACGGGTGATATAATCGCAGACGTTAAAGAGTTGAACCGTCGTAGACGACCTTCAAGTCTTCTACTATGTGGAAATAAGTTATAGATTACGATGACAATGACAATTTGATTTATGATGTGATTGCATGTATTTGTTACATATTAGACTTATATATTAATGGGGTATAAATTGATCCATAGATTAGGTCTCACATCCTCACAGATACAAAAAAGAGACAATAAATGAGATGAATATTGACCAATCAAAACAAAGGTAATAAATGCATTGAGTGGATTTTGAAAGAACCTATAATTTTATATTAGATTAGATATTAACTTATAGAAAACGTGTAAAAAATTATACATGCTTGGGCGTTAGATAAAATAACTGCATAATATTTTCTATCCTAGGCAATTTATACATTGGGCAAAGGTTATTTACATATTTTTTCTCTCCCTAGGCAATAGGATTAGGGTATCGTTCATTTTTATGATAAGGATACACCGAACGACACTGAATAGTTAAATAGCATAAATACCACAATAAATTGAGTAGACCGTCTTAATATTCTATCATTTAGGATCAGAACTAGTGTTTGTCTCGTACGACGTACGGGAAATGATACAATTTATTATTGTATTGGTGAAAATAAAATTAGATAATAAAAAGAGATATGGGAAATTTATCAACAAAAATATATATTTTCAATTGAAAAAAATGAAGATGAATTAGTAAATTCATAATGTAATTGACAATGTAATTTCAATTTTACAGAATCAAATTGTCTAAAATCACACAATCATATTTTTTAAATAAGCTATAAGTGTATTTCATATACTTAAATTTTGTAAATTTAACAATAAATAGAGAAATAATAAAAAGAAAGTACACATGTTTCCACTTAAATTTTGTATTTTTTTTGTATATACATGACTTTAGCTTTAATGTTGTATATATTAGATTGTTTATTGGATGGTGTAAAAATAACTAATTAGTTATTGGGATTGGTAGTTAATTTGAATTGAGTATTATAGAAGAAATTAGATGGAGTAAATATAGCTAATTAGTTATTGGGAGTGGTTATTAGTTGAGTCATGGAGGTTGACCATGACAAAGAAGCCTTGTTAATATGATTAAAGTTTACTGCGACAAAACTCCATTTTTTATGAAGCATGTATAGTCAACTAGAGAGAAGTTCACGGAAGCAAGAGAAGCCTATCTCATTCACATCCAATCCAAATTAATATACCAAATATTGAATCATGTAATAACCAATCCAAATTAAAGTTTAATGACACTGAAAACACAACTGTCACATAACAGAAATTTAATGTAATCATAAGAATTAGCTCTTGTAGAGATGAAAACAGATATTCACCTGAAATATTTTGAAGAACTGGTATTTTTCATAGCCCTCGTGAATGCCCTTTACAGTATCATCAAGCTGATAAAGCGCATGTCTGTCTATCATTGGAAGGTCATCGTATGGAACAGTGCTTTCTATCTGCACGAAGGAAAATTATGAGAACAAAGCAAAAGCAAGTAAGTATCATATAGCCACTTATTAAGAGGAAACTAAGAGGGAATAAGGCTATGTTTTGCATGAAAGGCATAACAAACTGAAAGAGCAAATTAACCAAGTAACTTAAGCAATTGACTGAAAGGATATAACAAACTGTTTACACAAAAAAATATGGAGGCTTGCCTCATGTTCGTGATTGACAAAGAGGATAAGAAAATATGGAGGTTTCTTGTGAGATTGCACTTGCTGCTAATGGGGATAAAATCCAGAATCAGATAACGAACATTAGACCAAACTTAACATAGAATATAATAATGAAATAATTAATAAAAAGAAGATCAAGCAGGCACAAAATGTACAATAAGAAGATCAAACTCTGGAAGTAACAAACTTGATGATATAAAATGAAAGTGAAATACCTAACCAGGGATAAGGTTAGCTATGCAGAAATTTGCACTTGTTACAATAAATCATACTCACTGAAAATATTTGAACTGCCCAATCTGATCAAACACAATATTGAGCAAAAACATCAATATTTACTTAAAACGAAATTCAGTACACAAAAATGACAAACCCTAGATATAGAAATTACAAGTTACAAATCAGGTTTGACAAAGCCGATGAATTCAGTGAAGGTACAAACTGAGGAAATACCATAGACGTGATCGTCGGGTTTAAAAATGGAGATGTCGTTGTCGAGGGAATGTTCCATAAAAGACTCGTAGTCCAATTTTCCACTGGCGCCAAAATTAAACCTTATAAACCTATTTGGATGAGTGGGCTAAGTGGGCTAGAATTTTTATGGGCTTAGTGGAGGGAGTGGTTTTAGTGGAGGAAGTGGTTGTTTTAATTTTCTGAAATGAAAAATAATGAAAAATCTTGAAGTATGTCTCCACTCAAATTGTGTCAAGTGGCGCAATTTTTTGTGAAGACATGACTTCAGGTTTAATATTGTATATATTAGATAATAAAAACAATAAAGCCATTGAATGAGGGCATCTTTTAAAAAAAAACATCAACATTGTGATTCATTTTCTTTCAGTTTCATGGAATCAAGCCTAAGCATTTGTAGATGTACAACATGCACATATATTTCCTCCGTCCCCAAATGTTCTTCCCATTGGTATTTTTGACACTATTTACATTGCAAGAGAATCTTCGATATATCGTCTAATATATAAGAAAAAATATAGTAATATGAGATCTTGTTTGATTCGTTTCAGCGAGAACTTTAACAATATCAAAAATTTATAATTTTTATTAACGTATATTTAGAGATATTTACGTTACAAAACGTGTCTCGGTAAATGTGTCAAAAGAGAATGAGAAGAACGTTAATGTACAGTATGGTGTCTAACAGGAACCGAATTTCAGGCACATCCAACGATGTGTAAAATGTTGTAGTTGTTGTACTCTGTACAAAAGTGTACTATGCAGATGCAAAATTATTAAAAAAAGGTTTAATAAGTGATGAAGCATCGTGTATTTTGTAAAAATCATGTACCGTCTTGTTGCTTCATATCCATAGAAGTAAGGAGGGTCACAGTAATTTCATATTTGCTAGACGTGTGGCGTATGAATTCATCACATTCGAGCCCGACCATCTTATCTCTAATAGTACGGCCACAATCATCGGCCAACCAACACTCTATGTAGGGCAAGCCCCCTCTCGTTGTTCGTCTAATTCCAGTGGCGGAAATATAACCAATAACATCTACACGCTAACCTTTGTTGACATGTTAAAATTACCATGTGGATTGGTTTTTTTATTTTTATGCCCTCCATTGGGTTTGATTTTCCCAAATGGTGGTAGATCAAATGGGTAACGACAAAACCATCACAACAATAATCAGTTGGCTCTATCACCGTGTAATCTTGAAGTTCAATAATAGCAATGTCATTGTCACCGTGTTGTTAGACTTGTGTTTTGCACGAGAGCTATAAAAAAATATAATTTAATACATAATTGAGAATGTATGATTTGAACCCGACCAACCCAAGAACCTTATTAAAGTATATATGTAGTTTATTTATAAAATATAGCATCAAATATATAGGTAATTGTTAATAATTAGACAATGCTCATGAAAGGTATGGCTTGTATGCTCATGAAAGACATGTCTTATATGCTCATGAAAATAAAAATCGTAAAGAATAATTCATTACAAAAATTACATTATACAATAAATGAGATCAATCATACGGTCGGGATATAAAATCCCGCATCGAGTCTTCTTCTTCCTCTCCGCAACATTACTGTTCACCAGAGAACCCTAATTCGCCGCCTCGCTCAAATCATCTCCATTTCACTCGTTTTCTTCCTCAAATCACATCCATTCGACTCGTTTTTCTCATACGATTCAAATCCCTCAATCAATTTCATAGCAAATCATAGATTCCGAAGATTTTGGCAAAAACCCTAAATCGGTTCCGACGGCAAAGCTCCCTCTCCTTCGTCGTCTTGCCGGTGGCGCCAAAGTCCGAGGTGGAGGCGGTGTTGGTCCGAGTCAAAAGAAGAAGCCCGACGATGAGAAGGAGAAAAATCCCGACGACGCCGGCAAAGAGAAGTAGAAGAAGGCAGTCGGAGGAAAGAAGAAGAAGGGTGTTGCAGTGGTGGCGGCGGTTGGGCGGAAGAAGAAGGCCGTCGGAGGTGGTGGCGGCCACGGCGAGGAGGCTGCTGCAGTGGTGGCTGGAGGTGACGATGTCGCCGGAAAAGCGGGACAGTCGCGGGGTGGTGGTGGTGGTGGTCGCCGGAGTCGGGGTGGAGGAAAAACGCAAAAACGAGCTCGTTCGAAATCGCCGGAAAAACCGCTCTCGATTTTCGAGGTACGTAATTAAAATATTTATTAATTAGTCGTCATTTATCGTTTAACGTTTCACGTTATTCGATAAATAACGATTAAAAAAAGATTAATTAACAAATTTCGTTATTTGATTTAGTCGTTAATTATCGTTTAACATTTCATGTTATTCGATAAATAACGATTAAAAGAAAACGATTTATTAATAAATAAATTGTTTAATAATTAGTCGTTATTTATCGTTTAACGTTTAACGTTTCACGTTATTCGATAAATAACGATTAAAAGAAAAAGATTTATTAATACATAAATTGTTTATTAGAAAAAGATTGATTAAAAAAATCTATATTAATATTTGTCTTTATTTATCGTTTAACGTTTCACGTTATTCTATTCGATAAATAACGATTAAAAGATAAAGATTTATTAATAAATAAATTGTTTATTAATAAGTCGTTATTTATCGTTTAACGTATCACGTTATTCGATAAATAACGATTAAAAGAAAAAGATTTATTAATAAATAAATTGTTTATTAATTAGTCGTTATTTATCGTTTAACGTTTCACGTTATTCGATAAATAACGATTAAATGAAAAAGATTTATTAATAAATAAATTGTTTATTAATTAGTCGTTATTTATCAATTAGTCGTTATATTTACTAATTAAATATTAGTAAATATTAAAATTATATTTATAATTAAGCCCGTATAATTATTAATTATAAATAGTTAAATAATAGAAATAATAATATTTAGTAAATATGAAAATAGGCTGTAGAAAAGGCTATTACTCCTGGGGGTGCTTCTGTAAGAAAGAGGAAGAAGGGCCCCCATAATCCTAGCGCACGGGGGATCACTGCTTCCCGTCGTCGTGGATCACCTGCAGACATTCCAGGAGCTCATATAGGAGATACAGGGAAAGCTCTAATGCAGGAGTTTGATGTTAGTGAGGAGGAGGAGGAGGAGTTTACGGAGGAGACAGGGGTTGCAGATCAGCCAGAGTTTGATGTAGGAGATTTGGTGATGCGGATGCACACTAATTATTATGAGGGATCGCCAGTGCGTCAGCCATCTCCAGGTGGATCTATGTCGCCGCCTGCAGAGGAGCATCAACAGTAGATTCAGGAGCCAGCTCAGGATTTTGATCGGGATCTCCCACATAATGATTTAGATGAGGAGCCCGTTTAGAGGAGCCCGCTCAGCATGTCGATCCGGGCCTCGCTGGACCGGCTCCAGGGGATGCAGATTATTTGGGAGCGCCTGGAGGTCCTCTCAGTTCACGGCTTCTGGTGGACTACAACACCCACATTGCTCCGGTGATATTGACCCATACTCAGTTGCTTGCAGAGCAGCTTGATAGAGACCCAAGTTATGTGACACCACCCTCATCACCGGTATGCGTTGTTTTCTAAATTAATTCGTGTGGAAAACGATCATAGGCATTTCTAATTCATAAATTTATGTTTTGTTTCGTACATTAGCTCAAGAAGGTGTTGAGTATATACACCCGCAAGGACTTCTTCAGATCTTTTTATCAGTATAAATTTGATGCGCCTGGCTCATGGTGGCAGCTCGTTCAGCAGAGCCACTTACACGTCCTTGCAGATCCCCGGCTCGAGTACAGGAGTATCGATCCGATTTTGATTTCTGCATTTGTGGAGCGTTGGTATCCAGAAACCAACACGTTTCACTTTGCATTTGGCGAGATTGCTCCTACTCTGATAGACGTGCTGAAGATTCTGGGGCTTCCGATCGATGGACGACCTGTCAGATCTGCTGAGGCGAACATAGATGCGTTTGTGCACGGTCATGTTCAGCGGATGTTCAGTTTTGATACGGTAGAGGAGGTTGTTGCGCTATGCTTACGTACGTAGAATTTATTTTATTATTTATATTCGATTCCATTATTTAGTCGATTCGATTAAACGTTTATAATGCGTGATAAATTATCAGATGGGGGCTTGACCATCCACGGCACCCGTGGCATCACCATGATCCACACCCGGATATTACAGATGTTTGGTATACAGGACAGGTAAATTATCGTTTAGTATAAGAACTTCTCCTAATTTCTCGATTAACGTTACTAATTCATTTTTCGTCTATTAATTGCAAGACTCCTCAGCAGGAGAGTGATATTGCTTCGCTCTACTTACTCTCTCTGTTAGGCAGTACGACTCTGATAGACAAGTCCCGGATGAAGGTGAAGCACAAATACCTAAGCATCCTCGTGGACCACGACCAGACAGGGTCCTATGCTTGGGGGCCATCCATCTTGGCTGAATTGTACCGACAGTTGGGTCAGGCCTCCCGTTCACAATCCAAAGGGTTTGTTGGTTGTCCGCTCCTTCTCAAGGTAATATTCGTTTCACGTTCTTTTTATTTAAAAAATATGTTACTTATTTTTAAAACATTCTGACATTCTGGTATTTGTAGGCTTGGATATGGGCGTATTTTCATGGTGTTCGAGGTCATGCTACACAGGACTTGGCAGCCATGATTGCCCCGGCAGCGGCTATTCGTGATAACACCATCCAAAAGTACCACAAGGATCCCGCTCGACTAGTTTCCCTCAGACGAGTTCTTGATCATATCACATTTGCAGAGGTAAGTACTATTTAGCAAGTCATTTAATCATATGTTATGCAATTATTTTTTAATTACGTTTGTCCTTTCAAAAAATCAACATAGGTTCAGTGGAACCCGTGGGGCAAGTTGGATCTCAACGACCCCCAGTACATGTTAGGTCATTTTTGTGGGTCTCTAGAGGCCTTTGATATTCGGGAGGTGCACCATCCTGACCGATGTGTACGACAATTCGGGCATGTGCAATGCATACCCGAACCCCCGATAACACCACCTACTGCGATCAGAAAGGATTCTGCATCGGGGTATATCGTTACATTCGGGGATGGGGACTGCACTTGGGATTCATTACACTTGCCGGGTCGATTGATCGCCTTAGACGAGCGGGATCGACGCGGACTTGGAGATTATACATGAGACTACAAGGATGGATATCTGGCATGGTTTAATGCCATGTCACATCCTTATCTTGATTCGAGATCGCCCAGGCAGGACCCACGTGCACCGTTTGACCACCGTGCCGAGTCCATCCAGATACCTGCAACAACCTCTGTAGTTGTGGTACGTATTTCAGTCAATATCTATCACTTTAAGCCTTTACGTTATAATTTTAATATATTTGATTCTAATTATATTGTATTTTAAAAATGTAGCGGGGAAACATTATGGATAGATATTACCATTTGACCACCGTGAAATGTCGCTAACTTATTCTGAATTGGCATGGATATAATCGAGTTGAACCTTTTAGAACTCAAAGGAATAAGATTATGGATAGATATTACCATTTTGGTGAAAGATAAATCTTCCTTGGAGAACAAGCAACTTTCTGGATTTTTACAGTCATCTTGTTTATGTGGGCCTGCTCTGTAGAAAATTGCGAATTGCATGATTCCAACGCCATTCGACCGATATTGAAGTCTACTTTAATCCCTCAAAATTTCATTGAATTTGGACATCGGACGGGAGAGATACGAGCTTTTCAAAATTGTGTCGCAGACAGCTACGTGAACCGGGAATGATTTCGGATTTTGATCTTCTTCTTTGATCTTTTTTCACCATCACGCGGACTGTTGGTCGGACTCGTCATGATTTCCTGCAGAAAAGAAGCTCTTTTCGTATGGAAAGACGATACATTTTTTATCTTGCCCCACGGTGGGCGCCAATTGTTTGTAGCGAAATTACCAACGAGATGATAACTAAGCAATTGTAGGGTAAAGATCAAAGAGTACGGTATAATCTCAACACTCAAGAACAATTTAGAACGAGAGAAGAATTTAGGGTTTGAAGCTTGAACTTGGTATTACTCGTAATGGTGGCTGAATGATTACAAAGTAGGCGTTAGCCTTTATTTATAGGCTAACCCTAATAATATCTTTAAGGAAACGAGATCTTATCTCTTCCTTTTATCTAAATAACGATATAACAAACAAGGTAAAAGATATTTTTTATCGTATCTTTTACCAATTACAATAATATAATAAGGAATAAGATAAAATATGCTCGGCCGACCTAATCTTTAAGATAAACGAAAAATGACCAAAAATAATCCCAACTATCATTTATGAACCGAAAAATAGTCTCAACTTTCACATCAACCAAAAATAATCTCAACTATCAATTTATCAACAAAAAATGGTCCAAACGATTTTTTTCTCTTAAAGTTTAAGGTAATTTTTTAATAAGACGACATCTTATAATAAAGATTACACACATATATAAACAACAATTACTATGACCAATTATGAAAAAATCTCTAGCAAACATCAGCTAGTTAAGCAAAATTTCAATCGAAAAAGTCATTTGGATTACTTTTGGTTCATAGATTGAAAGTTGGGATTATTTTTTGTTGATATGAAAGTTGGGACTATTTTTTGTCATTTTTCCTAATATAAACAAGACCTTTGCCACGTCTCGTCACGTCGACACATCCTTCATTCCTCTCGTCGTGTCGACACAGTCTTCCTACGCGTAGCTCTTCATGCGTTCCACACTCGTCGTATTTTTAGGCACAAACACCCATCGGCTCCACCGCAATACTTTGATGTGGATACTCCAACATTGTGTACAAGTTCGCTATTTGAGACCACTGACTTTCCGGAAGTTCCCCCTTTTGCCATCTCTTGTTGAGCTCAATGAATCTCAACTCCCACATGGTCTTCGGTACACAAATCTCTATCTCTCCGTTATCAAGTTCAATCCTATCCCATTCTAGCTGCCTTCAGAATCTGTGAATCTGATTGAGCTTGAATGGCTTCTTGTCAATAATATGTTGCACCATCTCGTGGATGCACGGTAGGCCCTGACATTCTCGCATCCAGTAATCATCGCAATGTTCCTCATAATTATTCGCCTTTATATCCTCCCATATATTCCACAACTTCTTCAACGCTCTATCAGACACATTATGGAATAGAGGCCGAAAGATCAATTTCACTTGTGGATTCATTCGTCTGAAAATCCCGGGTGTCTTGATCCGATCCTCTTCCATGCTGGCCCTCACCTTCACAATCTGGCCCTCGATGGCTGCATGGATCCTCACAACCATTCGATTAAAACCGCCTATACTTGAACCAACTATTTTCTTCAACACCTTATGCATTCCCTCAACCCTATGTTTTATTTATTCAAGGTTGTGTTTATGTAAAACAACTATTAACTAATCAAATAATAAAGAAATATGAAATGTTTACGTATAAAATACTTGTTTGAGGTCCTCGTGAAGAAGTGAAGATTGTGTTCCGTCCACGCGCAAACAATGTTTGTCTTGTAAGGGATAAGCCAGACCTTATCAATGTATCCAACGACCCCGCTTCTCCAAGATGTTCTCAATCGTAGCAGCCTCTCCTCGTATACTTCCCCCGTTCTTGATAGAAAAAGTCTCCATACTTGCCCGCACAACATCTTCACCGACTCTTTGTTTTTCAAGATTTTGGTAGCATTTATTTCGATGTTGTGCTTGATATGCAGCGATAAGAGCTTGTTCTCGATCGGTCATTATGGCAGTCGACATTACTCCAGCATCATCAAAAAACTTTTTCAGCCTCTGCATTATGAACAAGTAGTGCATTGTTTCCTCCTTACCCGTGAATGCATATGCAATGTTGATTTTCTTATGCGTGCAAGTGAACCCGATAATCTCCACAAGAGGCATCTTATACCTGCATAATATATTTAAATATTGACGGAAGAGGACATTAAACAAAAATATTTTGGTATACTACTATTATATACCTATTCGTCTTGTAGGTGGGGTCAATAACTACGACGTACGAAAACACCTTCAACAAGTGCAACGAGTCTTGATGGGAAAAAATCAAGATGTCCACCTCGTGTGATTTCTTCTTGCAAAGGGGATGCAATACATAGTTGCGCTCCTTCAAAAACTTCAAGGTCCATTGTGTAACACTCAAATCTCCACGATCCTCAAAATGCAACTTCTTGCACGAAGTTGGCGATTTGTTTTGTGGATGTTACATTCCCAAGAAAGGCCGTTTTCATTTGAAGAGCAATAATAGTAGACGTAGTGAAGCTGTTCGCACAATTCGTCACAAATTTCACCTCATCCGGCGTCATTCGACCCATGTACGGATGGCCAATGAAGCTAGTGCAAAGCTTATGATTGTGTTGTCCGTATTTTACCTTCACATACCATCCTCTCTGGCATCCCTCGCCTTGAACTGATAACCTCGAATCTCAAACTTGCAATCCGACTTCCTATCCCTACTATCCTGTTCTGTCTCAACAACTTCCGCTGTTTCGCTATCCTCTCTTTTCTTTTTCCCTGATCTATACACTCCAGCATGCTCGCACATTATATTCATCTGACGATCATTGCTATGGCGACTCACTATTACCATCATAAGTTGTCTACCAATACTCTGAACCCAGAACCTCAAATGATCCTTAGTAGGAAACGTTTCTTCGGTATCAAACGAATCTGAGTAATCCATACCCTATAATTAATACAAACTACGATATTTATCACAACTAAAACTACTAATCCACATCAATCTAAACTATCAATTCTACAAATTATTTGCACCTAAAGAAAAAGAAACGATTAAAATAAATTACTAACCGAAAAATCATCGGCGTTGAAGTCTCCTTCTTCTTCACCGCTATTGTCGTCCCACATCTCGTCTTCGGATTCACTGAAAAACTCTTTCTCTTCCACGATCGCAACGTCGTCGTCACTCGCATGCTTGGCATGCTCGTTCTATTCACCGCTCGCATACTCAATCTCCGTCACATATTCAATCTCCTCACCATGACTCAAATTTGTAACTCTCCTATTTGACATTTTTTACTTGAACATCCACATCCGAAGTTCATTTCTATATATAGAAATTTCCAAACGGTCATATTCATAAAATATAGCCGTTGGGGCAAAAAAAATGCCCGTACGCCCATAATGGGCGTACAAGCAAAAATGCCCCAATGGCTATTTTTTCAATGGCTATTTTTCTAACGGCTATATTTTTCAAATTTGATCTATACGCCCATATTTAGCGTACGCTCGTTTTGAGCGTATACCATCTTCCGTCTTTTGTATTCCGCTTCACGATCAAAGTTTTCAATTTTGCATATCTGCTCAGATCGAGCATACGCCCATTATAGACATATGAGAATATAGTGTGGCTGGAAAAAAAATATAGTGCGTGTAGACTCGGCCTTTAAAAGGAAAAGTAGAGAATCAAATAAAAACCGGAATTAATTAATTAATAAAATTGACTGAAGACATAATAGACGGGTCAATTTTGAAATTCTATTTGTTAGTGATTATACAGTCAAGATTTTCAAAATTTAAGTAAATTTAAGAATATAAAAGCATAATCAATAGACCAACTTTAATAAAGTACATAATCAATAGACAAACTTTAATAAAGTAAATAATCAATAGACCAACTTTAATAAAGTACATAGTCAATAGACCAACTTTAATAAAGTATTAATAATATTATGAAAGTTCGGGTTAGTGGTTCAAATGGAAAATTTGTAAATGTTCTATTTTAATTAAATAACCAGCTACTTCGGAAAGTAATTTAACAACTTGACTTACTAAATATTATAATCTTTGTTCAATATATAGATCTCCATCTCTTTTTCTGACATTATTCACAATTCGTTAGAATTTTATAAAAAGTAAATTTAATATATGACGAAAAATATATTTATGAGGAATGTTGTTTGATTCGTATTAATGAATACTTAAATAATATTAATACATTTTTTACTAACACGTAATTAGGTATATGAACGAAGCAAAACACATTACGTATAATGAGATGGGATCTATATTATAGAGTAGTATGCAGTAGCGGCAGTGTGCCTTTAAAAGCAAATGCAACCCAAGTGAAACTTATCACACAACTTCACAACTTAAACTAAGAGAATGTCGAGAAGCAACAATTGCTCCGCGGAGAATGAAGAGAAAGAAAGCAGTCAGACTCAAGTAGGAGACCTACCTCCGCGGGGAATTGAAACCGGTGTTGCCGTCGCTGCTGCCGTTGGAGCTGGACTTCTTGCATTGGGAACCTACCTTCTCTCTTCATCATCATCATCATCATCGATGAAGGTGCCTGAGAGGAAGAAGAAGACGATGAAGGCGCCTGGAAAGGATTCCTACATGTACCGAGACGACTTTCAAGAAGACCCGAAGACCTACTTTCGTAATCTTAGGAACCCATGATCGATCATTCAATACTCCTGAAAACTCGATCAGTTTTATTAGCTGCTAATAAATGATTGTATGTTTAATATTGATATATCATGCTTTACTTATGCATTTCAGCGAAATATAGGTGAGTGCCGAGTGGAGTTGCAGGAGATTGATATTTATCTGTTTTCTTGTTTTGTAATATGATGTGCCCGGGTTTACGGAGTATATCCATATGTAATATATGTATGCAAGTTATGCGTTTCCATATGATCGTCTTTGAATCAATGAATTTGATGAAGAAAATTAAATCATACTAGAATCGGACCCTCGCGCTACGCGCGGGGTAATTATGGTTTTTCGTCTCAAAACTGGATTGGACAAATTATATATTTACAATTTTTTTTCAGGGCATATTTTATCCAATTCAGGCCAATTTAAATCTAACTTGCAGATCAAGACATTAACACAAAAATAAACGAACAATAGAAGTGATAAAAATAGCAAATTGATTGGTTCAATTACAAATTGACAATAACCATGAGTAAGGACGAAATACAATATGCATAAGAGTATCGACGACTTGATGGGAGAATTCAATACGAAATCTCATTCAGAGAAGTCAAAAAATCGAAAGTTGAAATTAGAAGAGGACTTCAAGAGGCCACATAGTAATGACGACTTAATGACAACTTTCTAGGTCATTACCCGCGCTTTGCACGAGCCAAACACTTTTTATTTTTGTCTGTATTCATATACTTAATATATTTTTTCATATATGTATTTTTTAGTAAATTATAATAAAATGAACTGAATATCTCTTATATATGTACCAAAATCACATAGTCGTTTACGTTGTTCGGATTGCTCGTCATCGTCATACGGATAGAAGGTGGAGAGCGAAAAATAAATAAATTAAATTGGTGGAAATACTAACCAATTAAGCACATAATTATGGTTTTATTAGACATTCAAAAAGTCTCAATTATAATTGGATAATGAGAAATAGAAAAATGGAGAAAAAATTAAGTTAAACATTAATGAGTACCAATTGCCATTACTTTCTCAAACCCATGAATTTATATATATATATATATAGATAGACTAGAATTGGACCGGTAATTACCGTTTTTCGTCTCAAAATTGGATTGGGCTAATTATATATTTACAATTTTTTTCAAGGCATAATTTTATCCAATTCAGACTAAAGCAAATCTAACTTGCAGATCAAGACATTAACACAAAAATAAACGAACAATAGAACTGGTAAAAATAGCAAATTGACAATAACCATGAATAACGACGAAATACTATATGCAGAAGAGTAACGACGACTTGATGGGAAATTCAATACGAAATCCCAGTCGGAGAAGTAGGAAGATCAAAAGTTGAAATTAGAAGAGGAATTCAAGAGGCCACATAGTAATGGCCACTTAATGGCAACTTTCTAGGTTATTACACGCGCTTTGCGCGAGCCAAACACATTTTATTTTTGTCTATATTCATATACTTAATATATTTTTTCATATATGTATTTTTTAGTAAATTATAATAAAATGAATTGAATATCTCTTATATATGTACCAAAATCACATAGTCGTTACGTTGCTCGGATTGTTCTTCATCGTCATACGGATTGAAGGTGAAGAGCGAAGAAAAAAAATGAAAATGGTGGAAATACTAACCAATTAAGCACATAATTATGGTTTTATTAGACATTTAATAAGTCTCAATTATCATTGGATAATGAGAGATAGAAAGAAAAAGAAAAAAATTAAGATTAAACATTAATGAGTCCCAATTGACATTACTTTCTCAAACCCATGAATTTTTATATATATAGACTAGTGGACTATAGGCCGTGCATAGCAGGCCGTAATATCATTAGTGTTTTCCCTGTTATGTCTTTGTATTGTTGATGGTTATGTTCGTAGTTGTTTTGTTTCTTATTTATCTTTCCTTATGTGTGTTCCTCATGTTTTCTTGTGTTTATATTTTTCTTCTTTCTAACACTTCAATTTAATCTCGGTCTAGCAGTTGCTACCCTTGCTATAGGCGGGGCAGTGCCAATCTACGATTTTTTTTTTTTAGTTTACATGTGTGAGTTGTCTACCCTGATAGTTTATGTTGTTTGGCCATGAATAGACTACTGATATTTGGTTACGATATTACGATTGTGTGTCTGCCAATTCATATGATATGTTATTGTATGTATAGAATTGATTACACAGTTTGTAGTAGAGGCACATAATTGTCCAACTCTTTAATAGTTAAAACTGCAGTAGGTTAATTTATGTGTTTCTTTTGTCTTTAAAACTTATTTAATCCACCTCTCCCTATCTTTTTGTTGCATTTTTATTTAGCCCATATATTGAAAATATGTGGTTATAACATAAGTTATGGTCATATGGTGTCGAACATATAGGTGATTGTTTCTTTCGTCCAACTATTCTCAGTTCTAATTGTTCATAATGTTAGGGAAATGTGTAAGTTCCTTATAATTTATAATAATAAATGTCATCATATGTGTTTTCATTTGATTCATTTAGACTATTACTTTTCGTATGTTAATGTTTTCTTTTTCCAAAATATGAGTCTATGATTACTAACTATATGGAGTATGCCTCGTTATAGTTATTAAATAGAAATGCAAATAATAAAACCTGAGATTTGATCTTACTCTATTCGAGAGGTGTCTATTTGTTTTATTTTGTGGACATCTCTATTTGTCAATGAAATTATGTTGTGGGTTTCAATATGTTGTTTTCCAAGTTTTTCATTCTTTAAAATTTGAAACATTATTAAATAATTTAGGAGTTGTCTCACCCTTTTAGGTTCTGTAAATAACAGTGCATATACGTATATTTTTACTTTTGTAGCTTATCCTTGTGGAGATGCTTTAATTTTGTACTGATTAGAGTATTCTACAACACCTCGCAGCTCCGAGGGCAATAATTAGTGCACCTCATCTTTATCCATCCCTTTCAAATTTGTTTTTGTGTTCTTCTTCTAATGTGGATTGTGATTTCCGAGTTTGTGCACGGTATTACGGCTGCTAATTAAGGTTGAATGTGGAAGCTTGAGACATGTACATACAACATTCATTTACGTAGTATAATAGAGTGGAGATAGTTGAATTCTTTAACCTATTTAGTGTTTCTATTTGAGTTTCGTTGAGCTGAATTGGAATATAAACATTTTTTGGAAATGGAAATTAAAAGTGGTTAAGTATTACTGTAGTATACTTGTTTGTTTCAAATTGGAATGTTTTGTTATTGTTATGTGTATATTTAATACAGTAGTTGTTGTTGCACTGTATATTGCATTTAAGAGAGGATGAGCTTTAATTTCCATAAAATATAATTTGTTTTTACAAGGCCCCGTTTTGGCCTCGCAATGGAAATGGCATCGGTGTTTTTTTTCCTTTTGCGAGCATTTGATTCTGCAATTCGATGCATTAAAAATTAAGGAAAGTAAGGGGGCTTCAATGTTCCAGGCGTTGTTTCTCCTGACGAAGAAGAATTTCCTTTACTGCGGGGTATGTTGATGTTTTAGGGGTTTTGCAAAGCTTAGCTGTGAGACGTAGTGTTGAGTGGATTGTTCGTTTCTGTTGTGGGGATGAACGGGAATTGGCGTCCGTTGGTAGAATCCCTAATTTGCAGGGGAGGCGTTGTCGGTGATCAATTGCACACCCTATCTCCTCCTGCAAGTGGTCTTCCTTCATAATATTTGTGAATGTCGGTTAATCTTTTTTGCTACGCTTGTAACTTCTATTTCTTACCTGGATTTTGGTCTGGATAGGTTGAGTAGGATATATTTGGTGATATTCGTGGACTTTGTTTGAGTTCAATGTAGCTATGTTTTGAATTTACTCCATGTACATCATTTGATTTTTTTCCTCTAGATCATTTTTCATCTTGACTGTGTTGCTTCCATCCTATTGTAGTTGGGTTAATATGCAAATTCCAATGTCAGGACTCTGTTTTCTCTGTTGAATTTGTTCCTGCAACCGAAGGGGGCCACTAATCAGGTAAAAATCGATGCCCCATTCTTGTGGTATGTATGATTCTGCGGGATTGTGTGCCTATTAGTGTGTGCACTTTATTTGGCTAATGTAATTCTTCAAACAACAACAAACAATGTAGTGTTGTAGGCAAGTATATGCACCTGTAGTTTCCCACTTATGTGGTTGAATGATTCCTTGAAAACTATGCTCCTTGTATAGCTCTTAGGTTCTTTTTCATTGTGTAGAAGTAGTATCTCCAATCCTTGTGTGTCAGTCACTCTAGATATTGCCACGTATAGTTGTCTGTGGCCAAAAACTGGATTATGCAGGTATAGTCCTACTGGCTTCAGTGATTGGCCTTGGCTTTTATTGATTGTCATAACAAAAAAAGGTTTGAGTGGGAAATGACGCCTTTTGATGACCAAGGCCCATTTTGCTTGGGCAGAAGTTAATGAGATTCTTGGGATTAACACTTTATCTCTCAAGCAGGTTCCGGTTATGATTTGGCTAGGACTTAAAAAATTGCTATAATTCGTGGGATATTGCACGAATAGAAGTGAATGATGGTACTTCGTTACTGATGCAGGGATAAGTTGTTGTTGTCCGATCTAGACACCAAACCTCGAACAGAGAAGATAGGCGAAATTAGAATGAGATGAAAGAAGGATAAGTCGAATGATAGGCCAATTCGAACCAAATCAAACAACGATAAAACCCTTGAACTTAAGAACAAGAACCTTACCGAATGATGAAGAAACCCCAATGGATTACAACCAAACACAATGGCTATGGTAGGCCAAGGCACCTGGAGGATGCTCTATGGAGTCCCGATAGCACCAACCTTATGGAAGAGATCGACACACACAAGTACAACTAGGACGAGTTCAACAACAATGCACTCTGCTCACAAAAGCTCTCTTTTGGGAGTAAAAACGATAAACGTTGTATTCAATATCAAAGTTTGGGTTCCTAAAACAATAACTAGGCAAACCTTATATAGTGTTCATAAGGGTGCCAATTAAAAGAAATAAAACAAATAAAAGTATTCCCAAAAAATAGCTAAAAACCAATTAAAAGAAATAATCCTGAAAATAACACAAAAACTCGGAACTGAAGGATGTTGGTGGCGGGCGCCGTTTTGGAGGCAGCGATCGCCGTTGGAAAGGCGACGGGCGCTGCCCGTTGGCGGCGATCGCCGTTTCCACTTCGTAGCTATTCTCCATTTAATTCAATTGGCGGCGGGGGCTGCCCAAAAGGCAGCGGTCGCCGCTTTGGAAACATGTCGCCGACATCTCTTTTTAAAACGGCTCGTTCTCTCTCGACATGGAATGATTCCAAGTCTCAGAGTTTTGTCTTGAAGCCTAGTTTATTTCCTCTTTAATACTTGACTTCTCATCTTGACTCGAACCGAATCTCTACGAGCTTGAATGACTACCATACAAGCTCTGGCTACTATCAATGACTCCAATGATGACTCATAGCGGTATTTAGCCCTTGCTCCAGTGGTTAGCACATCTCTAGATTTAGGACGAAGTGTCCTTGATGATAGCTCAGATGCTCCTGCATCAGTTACTCAATGATGGTACTTCATTTCCTCATTTGTCTCTTCTTTCCAAATCATCTTTAACAACATGAACTTATCTCTTAAATAAGTGTTTGTCTGCTTTTCTTGATTCTTTTTTAATTGGTTTTTCAATTTGAGAAATGAATCCGATCATTATATTGAGAGATTTGGTCCAGTATGCTATTGATAACTACCATTTTATTGGAGGAATGACTAATGTCATAAGGCTATTAAGAATGCAAGATTATATGGAGATTGTAATATATTCCTTTTTCCTTGCATTATGAAAATACCTATAATATTGAGGATTTGAAGAATCATTATAACTACACTGTTGTTTTATAGTATTGTGCATACTCAATTATTCCTTGTTGTTGCCATAAAATGGAAAATGATCATCTTTCAAGCTGAACTTTTGTATATTCTATCAATAGGTAACTCCTAACAGACTTTATAGTCGTGCGACCAGTTCTCGTCCTCTCTCATGTGAATACAAATCATAATAGATATCCTTAATATTCTACTTGTCGTGATTAATACATCACACGAGCATTTCAAAGTTTTCTCTTGTTTTCTTCTTGACTTATACCCTTTTCGTGTTTAAAAGTTGATAAAGTAACACATATAGGTGTTAAAGTTTCTATGTTTTTGAATTAGCTAAGCTTTTGGAAGTGTCTTTGTAAAAAAAATTGTTTCTTTGAGCTCTTGCCTTTCCTTCCTTTTTGTTGGCTTTTTGCGCCATTGTCACCTCTATTTCCCTTTGAGATTTATTCCCCCTGCAATTGAAACATTGGTAATATTGTGTTAGTGGTAGTTGTTTTGTTGTTTCAATTTGCGGTTATGTTTTTTACCCTTTTGGAATGTTTAATATTTAAAGAACAACTATCCTTACCTGATTATGTCGCATTTAGTATGACGCTAGGTCATTTGTCAGAGTGTTTGTCCGTGATTTTTTTCCCTCTTGTTGTCTAATGTATTCCTGTTGTGTTGCTTCTAAAACTGTTGCCATTTCAGCTATGTGATCGTCGTGTATCCAACGGGTCTATTCATTTTTGCTATAACCTACTCCCTCGTCATATTCCAGAATTCCCATCTCTTTGCATGTGTCCTCGTAGCTCCCAAGCTGTATTTTGTCCACTGTTTTCATGTCCTCAAATGATGCCGGCTCTCTTACTATATTCAGAAGCATGCGTAGATAGTACTCTTCCTTGTTTGTCTTGTTGACGCTGATTATTCTTCCAACTATGTTAGGGGTCTCTTCTGCTTCCCATGTTTTTGAAATTTCATTCCATTTGTAGTGATTTGGTGTTTCACTGTATGTGTACCTTCTTGTTGCTGGAGTGGTTTTGTTCAGTTCTAGCCAGGAAGTGAACATGGATAGTTGTGTTGTATTTTGGTGCATTATGGCATATTTCGTTCTGTCGCGTGGGGGTCGACATCTCTATTGGTTTGGATGTGGAATTACAGCCTTATTACTTTTGGGGTGCATTTGTGTGCTTTGATTCCGTATATGCGTAGGGCTGCCTCTGTTGCAAACAGTTTCCTTGATTATAAGTATGTTGTTATTTCATCCACCCTTGGTTCGTGACATTTGCATGTATCTTTTGGCGACTCATTGTTCTGGATCAGATTTATGATGTTTGCCACATTTCCCGTCATTGTGTGTCTTAGCAATAACTCTTTTGTCTTTGAATTAATGTCATACTCCAAACTGATCTCAGTGTTGTATATTAAACACTTCCACATGAAATAAAAAACACCTACAATTAACACAATATTACCAATGGTCCAATTGCATAGGGAATAAGTCTCAAAGGGAAATAGAGGTGGCAAGAAGATAAAAGGAAGCAAACACGGAGCGAATGCAAGAGCTCAAAGAAACAAACACAATTTCAAGGGGCAACTCGAGCTATCCTTATTCAAACTAATCTTATTTCCCAGGTTAATTACCTTATGCAAAGCTTCCTTCTCCCAAAAGGAGTATCTGAGGACATTGACGAGATCAACAAAAAATTCTTCTTGAATAAGAAGAACCATTCCTCCCAATCTCTCCTTCATTGGAATAATATTTGTAAACCTAAGAGACTTCAACAAGCATAGATAATTTTCAAACCTACAAACTTTCCAAACTACATGTTTTACTTTATTAGCTTTAAAATACGTCACAAGAACAACACTATGGGCTCGATATATTACATAAGACAAATGAGAAAGACTCGATAGAGATAGACAATGCAGGCCTGAAATACTGAGACACCAACTAGCTATTTTGGTAGACTGTTCGATTCGATATCGAGCAAATCCAATGAAAGAACAACACAAACTTTATGGTTTATAAAATGTAATATAATACAATACTGTCTACTAAAACTAGAAAATTAAAGAAAACTTGCATATATTATATACGTACAAGTATTTAGAACAAACAATGTCAGCCTAAGCGTTTGATGTTCCATGAAATTTTTTAAGGCAAAACAAACATCAATTCCGTTAAAAAGTTATGCTTATGTTCATTTCTCTAACATTGTTCACAATCTACTGGAAATAACAATCTGCCTATTAATATCCTTATATTAGACGAACTATGATCTTGTTTTTTTAGTCATGGTATTGGATGAATACCTCACAGACAATTAGACAAACTTTTATTGTTAACATGGTGTATCAAATCCTTACTTCCATTAGGCTCCTTCATTTGTGTGCTACAACTCCTCAAACCGAGCCTCGTTCAACTTTCTGTCTCAGAGATTTCAGTCATATTGGTTGTCAAGTTACTTATTTTATTGATCTGGGTTGACATTTGTTTTCTTTTGATTTGTAGAAACATTTGATAGTGAATAGCCTAACTCATATTCAGTGGAAGAAATCGTCGGGATAAAAGAAGGATTTGATCTCATGGATATTGAAGACCTAAGGTTCTGTTTGATTAAGCTCAATCATCACATTCCAGATAGTGAAGCTCAAATCCTAATGGAAGTTGTAAGTTTATTTCAGTGTGTTTTTGCTTCGTCTCAGTTCATTCGTAGCTGCTGGATTTTCAGATTAGTTAATTTATAAAAGAGTTTAAAAAATGAAACTGTTAACTAATATGTTAATAATCACAATGTTTATTAAAATTTTAATCCTTCTTTTGTTAAATGTTAAATTATTGAAACACCCTAACCTTTCATCTAAAATGCAGTATCAAAATGTATGTTGTATATTATATCAATATAGTCTTTTTTAATCCAAAAACGAATTTTGTATATTTTTTACAACTTTTCCGAAAAATGATATAAAAATAAATTTTTATTATATAAAAATATGAAGCTTTTTCCAGTAGGCTAAGCAAATGCTCAAAAATTATGATGAATATATTGATGAAGGACGTTGTGAATATATTGGAGAAAGGCCTAGTAACTATAACGATATAGTGTCTCTAATATCTATATTGGGTGAATATTTTTCTCCTATCCAAAAATTATATATTATGATATGATGATATATTATGATGATCATGATAATATGGTTTTTTATATGCATGTAGAAGATTATTTGATTGTCATTTGAGTGTATCATGGGATATGAATTCATAGCATATTTATAAATGATGGAATTATTTTTTCGTTTTTAAAATATATTGTTTTATAAGATAAGATTGTTTATTTAACTTTTAATCTGTCTAACTAAAAAATGTGTATGTATTTAATATTGAATTTTTTTAGTAGGCTAATAAAGAATAAAAAAAATTCCTTTTTGATAAGATTTTTATTTGATAATATCTCTAGAGAATATAAAATTCATGAACAAAGGATATAGTAACATACTGTACAATATAACGGTATAAAATATATTATTTTATCAAATTTAATATAACTTAAGTATGTTATTGTAAAGATGTGTTGTAATCTGCAACAACCAACTGACAATCTATGTAGTGTAAAAAATATTATACCTAATATATTTTATTATCTTTTTTCAACTAAAATATTTTTCAGTATATCTTATAGGTTTGATTTTTTTCCAATTATAAAAGGAAATATTTTTTTTGAATATTGGACTTTTTTCTCGTTGGGCCAAGCAAAAGCTCAACACAAGATGAATATATTGATGAACAACTTTGTGAATATCTTTGTGAATATATAACAAACAAATATCTTTATTAACATATTTTTCCCATTTTATGATGAATATTTTGTTTATAAAATTAATAAATTTATAAAATACTAAGAACAAAAATATTTTTTCAATTATATAATCCTTATAAAATAATTTTGTTTTTAAATTTATAAAAGATAAAAATTTTATTAGGAAATAGATTGATGTAGTTTCTTAAATATTAATCTGACTTTTTTTCTCGGTGGGCCAAGGAAAAGCCCAACACAATATGAATATATATTCATGAATATCTTCATGAATATCTTGTGTGAATATTTTTTAACCACACCTAAAAATTATATAATAAACAAATATCTTTAATAACATATTTTTCCCATTTTATGATGAATATTTCGTTTATAAAATTAATACTTTTATAAAATACTAAGCACAAAAATATTTTTTCAATTATATAATCCTTATAAAATAATTTTGTTTTTAAATTAATAAAACAAGAACTAAGTGCTTGTTTGGTTAGATGGAGTATTTGCAAATTCATGGGAAGTTAACTTCCTCCATCAAAATCTAGGAAATTGAAAAATTATGGGATTTGAAAAAATATGTTTGGTTGTATTGTAAATCATGAGATTTTAAATGTGAAAAGTTAGGATTTTATGTGTAAAATGGGGGAAGTAGAAATTACCTAGGGGGGAGTAGGTAAGTCTACTTCCTCCATAATGTGGGAAGTTAGAATTCCCAGGAAGTTAAATTCCCACAAAACTTGTTTATACCAAACACATATATTTACCTACTTTCCAAGGAAGTTCAAATTCATATGAATTTGTTTGATAACCAAACAAGCACATAGATAATCTGACTTTTTTCCGGTGGGCCAAGCAAAAGTCAACCCAATATGAATATCTTCATGAATATCTTGTGTGAATATTTTTCAACCACCCTAAAAATTATATATATTATGATTATGATGATAGAGGGAAAGACATTAATAGACCATTTTCAAATAGTATTTCCAAAACTAGACCCTATGAGAATAATGGGAAGGGGTCTACAAATAATAAAGCACTTGATACACAAATTGACAAAAACAACCATTCATCTTCTCCACTTGCTACATCATATCTCAAGAGAATGCTTTTATAGTTTCTCTCCTCCTCCTTCTCTTCAACCAATTTGCCTTCAACCTTTCATTTCTCTTCTTCGTAGCACTATCGCGTCACCGATCCACCGGGTACCAACGACCCTTCCACACCGAACCCGTTCTCAAATCGTGTTGTTGCATCGACCTTGTTGATCGACGGAAGCGTCGCTCCACCATCGACGACGTCCATATTGCTACACGATTGGCCACGCTACACCGTCGTTGTTCATCGTCCAATCTGTAAGCCGCTTACTCATCTAGTTTTCAACAATTAGCCTAATTAAAATTACACAAGTAGATGAACCCGGTTCTCGCGGTGAGTATGAACCCGGTTCGCGACTGACAGGTGAACCGCGAGCCCAAAGAAGCATTGAAGGGATCAAGACGGAGAGGCCCAATAAGAGGCCCAATAGGTATAAAGAATAACACCGGATAATGTGGGGCCCGCGACCTGGATATAAATCCTAACCGAAAGGAGAGAGAAAAGGTCAGTGGCAATTGAGAGCATTCCCCTTGAGCAAGAGAGAAACACAAGAGATGAACCTTCATTCTCGAGATCGTCTCATCGGTCCTGATTCATCTCTACTCATAGAGAATCGGATGATTGGTACCCGAATTCTGGCTCTCGGTATCGTAGTCGTGCTTTTGAGGGGGTCCAACCTTCCGGTTTGGTTGTGCAGGTGTTTTTGGAGCTGAAGAACACGAAGAACAGCGTGGAAAAGCATATTTTGATCCAGATGAAGATGAATTATAAGTTGTTGTTCCAGTTGGCGTAAAGGAGGTCTCCAGTACTTGAAGATTTATTACTGGCCAGATCTCGCGAGGTGTTGATTGCGAGATCGCGAACATCTGGGCTCCAACACTAGCGCCGACCGTGGGGACCTCCTCGCGCAGCTAGTTCCCTTTGAAATCTCAAGAATCAGTTCGCGAAGGACAGTATCATGGGCAACACTGGTAGAAGCGGCACAGCGAACAACACCCTGTTACAAGCGGGTCCCGGCACTCAAAATGCTCTCAACCCGATTCTCCCTCGCGTAGACGAGGAAGAGACCTCATCACTATTCCGCGAGAGCAGAACGCACTTTTCAACGCTTGGGTGGCACAGGGCGCCCCAGTTGCCCATAACGCAGCTAATCAGAGAGTAGAGCCTCGTGAGGAACGAGAAGTTACCCTCGATGAACAGGTGGCCGAGGTTAACCCTGACGACAGGGTTTCAGTCTCCAGGATGCCAAGAGGAAGGAATGTCGTCCGCGAGGACAGACATGGAGGGTTTGATCTAAATCAGGCCCCAATGAGTCATCAAGAGCATTACAACTCTCAACATGGTGGTCCCACAGCTTTTGCAGAGCACATCATCAGAGCCCCTCCGTTGTCGGACTTCAGATTCCCGACTATCAAAGAGTACACTGGTAAAGGGGATCCTAAAGAGCATCTTACGCGATACAAGTATGTCATGATCGCGAGGGGACCTGATGAGGCCACTATGTGCAAAGGTTTCCTGGGAACACCCGCTGATACGGCCATGACGTGGATGTTAAATCAGCCTCCCGGGAGTATTTCTTGCTTTGCGGACATCGAGAAAGGGTTTTTGCTACATTTTGGCTCTTCGAAAAAGAGAAAAATCACTATGCAGGAAGTGGTCGGGATCAAGCAAAAGGCAGGTGAAAGTCTTGAGGAGTATGTGAAGAGATTTTCGCTGATGGTTTTAGAGCCTGATGATTTTGATGACAAGACCGCTAGAGTCGCGTTCCTAAACGGATTGGCAGATGGAAGCGAATTCAAGAAGCACCTTTACAGGAAACAAGAGCAGTCTTACCAGGCCATGTTAGAAAGGGCTTATGTTGAGATTCAGGTTGAGACCCACTCAAGCACTCCCTCAGTGGGAGGGGGACAGAGTAAGCAGAATCAGAACCAGGGTCAGAGTTCTAAGAAAGGCAACCAGGGTTGGGGAAATAAAAGACAGCAGTATAATCAGGGACAGAACAATTCGCGAGCTCCGGGATTAGTCACACAGCATCAGAATCAGAATCAGTATCAGGATTACTGACAGAACACAGATCAGAATCAGTTTCAGGGTCAGAATTTGATGAACCAGAGAGATGATAATGTCAATCACAGGGGTCGCGGAAAAGGCAATGGTGGCCGAGGCCGTGGTCGCAATGGAATGTGGTGTGCTAACCACAACTCCACTACTGACAACACAGACGAATGCAGGAATGGTCCTAGAATGAACAATGAACCCGAGCAAAGACTCGTCCTCATGAATCAGAGAGGCGGAGGAAATCATCAGGGCAGGGGTGGAAGAAACCTTGGCCGAGGACCATTCAGAGGGGGGCATAACAATGGGGGCAGAGGAAGAGGACGCAATCAGCAGAACGCAATTGATCCTAATCCACCTCAAGGCAATCAACAACAAAACTTCCCGAGGCCGGACGGCCATGTGGGAACCATAGCCGGGAAGCATGTCCCAATTCCCCCAAACAGACGCGAGCTGCGAAAGATGATCAAAGCTCCATTGCCTCGCGGTCTTCCAGTTATGAGTATCGCGAAGCCCCCTCCCAGATAACCATATAAGCTTGTTTTCTCTAACAAAGAAGTTAATGAATGGGCAGTCTCTTCTGGTGATCCACTAGTCATACACCTACAGATTGGCACAAATTTAGTTAGTCGCATTCTAGTCGACACGGGCAGTTCTACCGACATTTTGTATCTGGATGCCTTCGAGAAGTTAGGGGTTGACCCTCGAATGAAAAGACCAACGCGAACCACTCTGGTGGGATTCGCGGGTGAAAGGGTCACCGCTCTGGGAGTGGTGACTTTGGATGTAGTGATGGGTGATGAAACAGGACTGCGAAGGTCTGAGAAGATCGACTTTGTCATCATCCCGACAAGTTCTTCATATAACGCAATCATCGGGAGAGGGACACTATGCAAGTTCGATGCAGTCGTATCCATGAGCCATTTCTGTATAAAGTTTCCCAAACCTTCAGGAACAGGGGTCGCAACGAGAGTATCTCGTGTTATATCAAATCCGAGAAGGGGGGAGATACACCTTTGCTCGCGAATCAGCTCTTCGTCCCGGGCATGCCCAACATCGAGGAAGAAGCGGATTTAGATGTTCGCGAACCCCCGAGATCTCAGAATTTTGATGGAGAAGTAGACAAGGCAAAGTTTACCGGATTCGAAACTCAGGAAATAACCCCTTTTGGAAAGAAAGAAGAGAAGTTGTTTGTGGGAGGAAACCTCGACCCCATGGTGATGGGAGAAGTCAAAAAGTTGCTATCTGAGTCGCGAGACGTCTTCGCCTGGTCCCCCAAGGATTTAAAGGGAATACCACCCTCTGTCATTACTCACTCTCTGAACATTAGTAACGAGATAATCCCCAAAAGACAAAGGAAGAGAAAACAGGCAGGGCCAAAGAATGAAGCCGCAACCGTAGAGCTCGCGAAGCTTTTGAAGGCCGGATTCGTGAGACCAGTTCAGTACCCAGCGTGGTTGGCCAACGTTGTTATGGTCGTGAAGAAGGGAACAGGAAAGTGGAGAATGTGTGTAGACTTCACCGACCTGAACAAGGCTTGTCCAAAGGACAGTTACCCGCTACCCTCTATTGACCAGCTTGTAGACTCTACCGCAGGACACGAGGCGCTCAGCTTCTTGGACGCGTACTCAGGTTATAACCAAGTTATGATGAATCCATTAGACTCAGAGCACACTTCCTTCATAACATATAAAGGAACTTTCTGCTACAAGGTGATGCCTTTTGGTCTAAAGAACGCAGGGGCTACATTCCAGAGATTGGTCGATCGTATTTTTAGTGATCAGATAGGGGACACCGTCGAGGCATATGTTGATGACATCGTTGTGAAGAGTAAGAAGCAGAGTGATCATGCTCGCGATTTGGCAGAAGTCTTCGCGACCCTTAGAAAGTATGGAATGAGTCTGAACCCAGACAAGTGCGTGTTCAGGGTCACAGAAGGAAAGTTCATGGGCTTCATGATCAGCGCTCGGGGTGTGGAAGTTAACCCGGATAAAGTCAAAGCGGTGCTCGATCTTTAGCCACCACGATCAACGCATGAAGTCCAAAGGTTTGTGGGCAGAGTGAACTATTTGGGGAGATTTTGTGCCAAGTTAGTAGAACGCAACCTCCGATTCTTCGAGATCTTGAAAAAACCAAAGAACTTCGAGTGGACTGAAGAATGTGATCAGGCCTTCGCGAGCCTTAAAGAGCACTTGTCGAGGCTCCCGGTTTTGTCCTCTCCCGTCCCGGGGGAAACCCTCCAATTATATCTCACAGCGAGCTCAAAAGCAGTAAGTGCAGTCCTTGTTCGCGAGTCAGAAAAACCAGTGTACTTTGTTAGCCGAGCCTTGTTACCAGCGGAAACGCGATACTCCCCAGTGGAAAAGTCTGTACTCGCGTTGGTGACAGCTGCTCGAAAGTTACGCCCCTACTTTCATGCACACCCGATCGAAACTTTGACAGATTTGCCACTCCATGGTTTCATGACCAAACCAATAGTAGCAGGGAGGCTCACGAAGTGGGTGATTGAAATGTCAGAATTTGATGTGGTGTATCGCCCCAGACCTGCTATTAAGGCTCAAGCACTTGCTGACTTTATAGTAGAAACAAGTTTCAGAGAAGGAGAAACCCTGAACCCTTATGGCGAACAAGTGATGTGGGTGATGCATACTGATGGAGCTGTGAATGATGAAGGATGTGGGGCAGGCGTGATCCTAACATCGCCTACGGGAGACGAGATAAGCCACGCCATAGCTCTTAAATTCAAGCCCACAAACAATGAAGTTGAGTATGAGGCTCTGATCGCGGGACTAGAACTGGTCGTTGGCCTCTCAATCTCTGTGTTATCCTGTCGATGTGATTCCGAAGTTGTTGTGAAACAAGTACAGGGACTTTACGAGGCTAGAACCGGGAATCTTCCACAGTATCACGCCAGGGTCGCGACATTGACCTCATTATTCATGCACTTTGAAATCAAAGCAATCCCGAGGGAACAGAATCAAAAGGCAGATGAGCTCGTGGGAAGGTCCCAAGGAAGAACGCGAGCAAAGGTCAGGATTCATGGTGTTGAAGGGGGGTCCCCCGAAATATCTATTCCTGGTAAAAGAAGAAAGCGCCATCAGTCGCGAAATTGAGATGATGGCGATCAAAACCTCGACTGAGGATTGGCGTCGCCCAATCATTGACTATCTCAAAAATGGTCGCGGTCCTTCTGACCCAAAAGAGCTCGCGCAGTTGAAGAGGAAAGTTGCACGCTTTTACATCAGTAGAGGTGAACTTTACAAGAGAGGGGGTGACCCTTGTGAACTCAAGTGCATGGGTTACTATTCGACGAAATCCTATCTTGAGGAATTGCATGATGGGTTGTGTGGAACACACGCGGGATGGAGGTCACTGGTATACAAAGCCTTACGCCAAGGGCATTTCTGGCCTACGATGAGACATGATGCTCAGGAAATGACACGAGCTTGTCAAGCATGCCAGTACTTCGCCCCAGCCTCTCATCAACCGGGGGTAGAGCTTCAGATTATAGGAAGTCCCATCCCCTTCGCGATGTGGGGGTTGGACCTTCTTGGCCCATTTAAACCTAAAGCTCCCGGCCAACTCGAGTATATTATTGTAGCAGTGGACTATTTCACAAAGTGGGTTGAGGCAGAGGCACTCGCGTCAACGACAGTCCCTATTGTGAAGAAGTTTTTGTGGAAAAATATTATATGTCGCTATGGATTACCTCGGGAAATTGTTACAGATCGGGGTCCTCAATTCAATTCACCGCAGTTGCTGACTTGGTGCAATGACTTGGGTGTTCACTTGAAAATTGCTTCCGTAGCGCATCCTCACTGCAATGGGCAAGTGGAAGCCGTCAACAAAAGTATAGTTATGGATCTAAAGAAGAGACTAGAAGGTGCCAAGGGCAGGTGGGATGAGGTTCTACCACTTACCCTTTGGGCCAACCGCACCACAGTAAAAAAAGCAACGGGGGAGAGTCCTTTCACTCTCGCGTACGGGGTCGAAGTTGTGGTTCCGGTGGAAATCCTGTTCCCGAATGAAAGAATCCTTCACTATGACCCAGACACCAATGATGAAAGGATGAGGATGGAACTCCAACTTCGCGAGGAAACGCAAGAAATGACAGTCATCCGAGCAGCTGCTCACAAAGTAGGCGTCGCGAAGTATTACAACAAGCATGTTAAAGTAAGAGGCTTTGTGAAAGGGGATCTAGTTCTGAGAAAGACGGAAGGAGGAAAACTTGATCCCGGCTGGGAGGGGCCTTACATAGTGGATCGTGAAGTCGCACCAAGGGCCTACCGACTGAAGGATAGCTCTGGCAATCACGTTGCAAACTCTTGGAATGTGATGCGACTACGCCGCTATTACGCCTAACCCACTCCCCCACACAGGTATGAGTTTCTTTTCCTAAACACCTCCTTGTTTCACATACAAAGGCCTTCTTGCTAAATATGTTATATTCGCGAATATGCTATTCTAACAAGCTCAATGCAGGCGAAAGGACCGAATGAGAATAAGAATAGCCAAATCTATCATCGGGTTACCAAGAGAATAAATACTTTCGCCAAGAAGGGGGGACGTGAATCCAAAATAAAAGGTACAAATACGTCCTGAAAATCCAAAATCCAAAATACGTCCTGTGACATTAGGCTGGGGGCCAAAGAGCACCCACCTAAGTCGCGAAGTCGTGATGATAGATGAGCGCGCACTCACTACATCGCGAAGCCGTGATGTTGGGCTGGGGCCAAGAGCGCCCACCCAGATCGCGAAGCCGTGATGCTGGGCTGGGGCCAAGAGCGCTCACCTAGATCGTGAAGCCGTGATGCTGGGCTGGGGCCAAGGGCACCCACCCAGATAGCGAAGCCGTGATGCTGGGCTGGGGCCAAGGGCACCCACCCAGATCGCGAAGCCGTGATGTTGGGCTGGGGCCAAGGGCACCCACCCAGATCGCGAAGCCATAACGTTGGGCTGGTGCCAAGGGGACCCGTCCAGGTTGTGAAGCCGCGACTCTATGAAGGGACCCAAGTAGGCTCCCATAGTGCGCGAAGCCATGACAGTCAAGAGTGAGTAACGACATCCGTCCTCCTCACCTTGACCACGAAGTCCTGACCTTGGTGGGATCGACAACCCATCAAGGCATGAAACACAGCGAATGATCAACACATTCCTGTAAAAATCAAACCGCAAAACTATCGCTCAACACCGAGATTTACGAAATCTCACAAAAATCTAATAGTGTTCCCACTCCTTTGCTCATGACAGATACTCTTATGCAAGAGAGGTGAATGATCCTAATATGATCGCGATACAAGGCTGGGACATCAAACCCACCATCGCCCAGGTACTTAAGAGTCTTTCTCATAGATGACCCCCTTTTCATATGAAGGATGGCATCCTTGCAAAAACTAAGTACGACACCATGTGATAACATGCATCTCTTCATCGCGAGCAATATAGAGTCCAGTGGCTCATTTTGATACCAGAACTAATGCACAAGCTCCAATGTTTCGTGAGCATAGAATTCCTAAGGCACTAAACACGCCCCCGCTAAGGTATCACGAAAGGAGTATGCAAATTACTTTGCTTTGTCACGCGAACGAAAGTATAACCCCGATTCTTTGTATATAGGGAATCTTATGCTCACCCACACTAAACAGACGATCGCGAACGATTGAAAACCCTATTACTGGCTCGTATACATGCAGTAATCAGGTAAAGATATGTGTTGTCTTGAACTCCTTATTTCACACAAGTTGAGACGCATAGCTAGCAAATACTTACACGATTGACCATCTCACAGGGTTTTTAAGAGGTGCCAGCGACACGGAAGATTCCTTTTCTACTGGATTTCTTGATGATTGTTCTGTTTAAATTAAGTGATTTTTATTCAAAAACAATTATGTAGTAGATCAATCCATGTGATAAACACGTATGCTCGTTTTGGATCGCGAAGCATAGAAACACTTAGTATATTCATAAGTCCTTGAAAAAATTGCATTACTTCAGTACCTGCACTCGCTTTCATACCACAATCGCGATTCAAAGCAAACAAGAATAAAAGCCAGACATCATTGCATTTATCCTCTCTCTCCTTATTTCACGCATAGCGTTCGCAAGCATGCAAAGCACCCTCACGAACACTATGGGGGGAGGGAGAAGGAGGAGAGTTACAAGATAACATAAAGACTTCAAAAACACCAACTCTAAAGAGGAACGACAATTTTCACTTGGTACACCGCGGTTCGGATTGGGACTTCAGGAGGATTAGCGCGCCACATAGTAAAAGTCACCTCATCCCCCTCCTGAAGATTGTGATCCTCTACAAACTCGAGCCAGCCTTCACCCAAAAAATAAGAGCTTCCGACCTTATCCAATGTCACGTCCCAAGGTTCAAAGTTAATGCAAAGGATAAGGTCTCGACCACCAAAATGGCTAAGATGCCGATCACAATGCTCTTTGGGAAAACGTTGTACCTAAAAAGAAGGCTAAGGCACAAACAAGAAAAGAAGGGTGCAAAGGAGAGTGCAAAGAAACACCCACCAGGCATCCACCAGTGATGGCTGAAGAGTCCATGGAAATTGTGAAAGCCTCTTCCAAATTCCCTTCTCGAGTTCGCCGAGTCCTAGCCATAATAAAAACTCTCGAAAAGAACGAACAAGGAAAAGAAAGTAAAAGCTCCTATTTATCAAGTTGAACCACCTAACCCGTAATCAATGCATTAAGTGGTTGAGCAGAAAAGTAGTTGAGAAAACGAGAGAAGCAATAAATGCAGAAACACACATAGAAATAACAATACGACCTCCCCCAAGAGGCCCAAAATAATCCCAGGCTCGCGACCACACATGGTTCGCGAACCGCCAAAAATTCCAAGTAGCCATTGTACGTAACATCAATCCAGAACTTACAAAGATAATATCATAAGGAAAAAAGATCAAGCATCGTCATTCACATGATCGGTAGGGATGTCCAGGTATTTGTCAACTTCATCCATCGCCACATCGTGAGCTTCCTTTTCACCACCAACATCCTCAGCCGACGCGATGTTCTCATCAATAGCGGTTTCCTCACTATCAATATTCACAATATCGTCGCCGTCACCTGCCTCAGTTGTCTCGACACGAGGGCGCTTCATGGGGTCCCCAGTGTCTTTCATCCTTATCTCTGAATAAACCACGTCTCGAACTCTTTTGGATGCCTTGGGAGCGGGAACCACGGGAATATGAGACTCCATCCCTTCAGCAACCCCCTCACCTTCTCTCAAATAAGGCTCGACTACCCAGCCTTCAAGAAGGCTCGCGTCGTCGTCAATGAAGGTCCCGACGGGAGGAGAGGGATACGGAGGAAGCTCCACAGGAAGACCACAGAAGTCGGATGGATCGTAAGGAAACTTGGGCACCTGGTGTTTCTTGAGCTGACGCCTAAGCGAGGCGATCAACAGTACATCACGAGCAGTGCTAATAAAGTTAATACGATCTTTCTCGTGAAAGCTTGATGCATACTGTTTCGCTCCTTCGCAACGACCCTGAGCTTAAAGCCTTATCTTTTTCCTGCCTGATCAAGCCTAACTTTGTGTCATGATTACGCTTCTCTACTCTGGCAGCAACCTCCATTCCACTTATCCTGTTCTCCAAGTTAGCATTCCTTTTCTTCTCTTTATCCAGAGCCTGCCTCGCCTCATTCCTTGAGTCTTTGAGCTTATGGCCGAATGCTAGAACCTTCTCATAATCCTCCTCCAACTGCTTATGGCTGTCCTCGAGGGCCAAAGCATATTGCCCCGCAGCCTCATTGATAAGGACCGACTGCGATAAAGAAGGGATGTGAGCTAAAGAAGATAACCAACCAGGGAAGAGTCTACAAGAAAATAACAGGGAGCAAAAACTTACCGCCAAGTTAAGCGTGGAAAGACCTCCACCACCGCGAACGATACCCTCTAGACAAGAGGGCATCTCCAGATAACGAGGACGATCATTGCGAAAGAACTTTCTTACCACCTTTTCCTCGAGAAAGAGCTCATCTAAATCCTGAGAAGGGGTATCCTCGCGACCCTCGAGAGTCATAGGCCGCTTACCCCTCGCGATGGTTGAGGCCCTCTCAGTAGGAGTGCCTCGGTTTGAGGAAGGAGTCCAATCGGCTCCAGAAGGAAGCGAAGCTCCCCTTGAAACAGGAGAACTCGCGACCGGAATAGTCTGGCCGGTAGGAGTCTGGTCGGCCAAAGGCTCTGGCATCTCAGCGAGCGACTCTCGAATATTGATACCAGTAGAAGGGGCTTTCTTCTTGGAAGGAGCTTTGTTCTTCTGCGCAAGCTGCTTTCTACGTTTGGGCTTCGCGGCAGGAGGAGCGGCTTCATTAATTGGTTCTTCGTCGAAAGAGTCGTCAGAACCTTCTAGAGTTGGGAGCCTGGAGAAATATCCTTTTTTCTGAAAAACATAGGAAAGCATCGATCTATAAGCACATGGCGTTATAAAAAGGAAATAAAGACAAAAGATGAAAACAACAAACAAATAAAATGTTACGCGAAGACATGAAGGGTACCGTAATGATGTTTAAGGCTTAGCCCTCGCTGGGCTAGCACCTCGTGGGTAATACATGCCAGAAATATGCGCTACGAGATGAGGTTAGGAAAGCTATGGAATTTATCAGAAAGGCAATCTTTCTTAGGCTGAGACCAGTCACCAAATTTGGGTTGGTCGCGGTCATTGATATTTTAGTAGAGAACCCCGAATCTAGTGGAGGCCGTACTAGGAACCAATCCGTTTTCCACTTCGGGAGTCGGGGTGGTCCGTCCCACTCAGTCCTGCCATTCTTCACAGCTGTGAACATCCCCTCTTCCTCGGGAGCCCTTCGCGTCCGGAACATAAGAAGAAAATGGCAAGGATTGGGTTTTACTCCAATGTCTTGACATCTCATCACATAAATAACAAGTGCACGCCAAAAGTTAGGGTGCATTTGGGCTGGGCTATATGTTAGCTCTTTCAAAAGCCTTTTGGTGAAGTTGGAGAAAGGGAGCCTAAAGCCTAATTTAAGAGAGGAAATACTCAACGCGAAGAAGGATCCATAATCGTCAAGAGAAGTGCCACCTGAAGATGGCAAGGCAAAAATTGTCCCCTCCGGAAAGGGATAGGAATCGGCTACTGCGTAAAGATCGTGAAGTTGAAGATCAGAAGGAACAGCCGTAAACGGATTCCCGAGGACCTTGACTTTTGTATAACGAACGTGACGGGTCAAGACCTGTACACGACCCGCCGGCTTATTAAAACAGTCCTCGATTTCAATACGAGGAAGATCGCCTTGCCAGGAATAATACTTTTCGTATTCCACGCGGCCGATAATTACATCCTCAGGTTCCTGAGGGAGAGGATTGTTATTGCTGCTACCCGCATCTGGTTGCGAAGTAGAAGGACCTTCGCCGTCCTTATTTCTAGTAGATTTCCCTAAAAAGAATTAAAAGAGGGAAAGAAGGAAAAAGTCAGTTTTCCAGGGCAAGAATACGAGACGCCAGGGCAATAAGAAAGCCTCGCGAACCATAAAAAAGGGAAACAAGGAAAACCCTGGAAAACGAGAAAGACAAGATCTAGAAAGGAGTCGAAGAGACACTCGGATGAATATCCAAATGAACATTCTGACGAACACTCAAAAAATAAAAAGCCAGAAAAGCGCCAAGAACCCTAAATAGTTTAAAACAGGTTCTAAGGAAAGAAAACACCCAGAAAATCGAGGTTAGAAGGGTGAAAAAGGTAGCGGCGCCACCCACTAAAAGCTAGTAGGAGGGCGGAGAAAACCATTAAACCTCCATGAAAACCAGCATAAAAGCTTCAAAAAAGCACGACAATAGCGGAATACCAAAGAAAGGTCAAAATTACGAGTAAATATAGCAGGAAAAGCGAAATAAAGAGCGAATTCGAAATAGAACTTACCATCCATTTGTAATCTGAAGATTGTCTGAACGAGTGAAGATTTCTTGAAATTTTATTAAGAACGGTTTTTTACAGAGGAGTATGAACAGTCGAAGTGGAGAGGAAGGGAACAATATGATTTGATGGCCTTATATAGGAAAGTGGGAAAAACCCAAAAAGTTGACACGTGTTGGAAGGTGTCAGTGCGCGGGAGACGAAGCGTCTCGAATTTAAAATTCAAAATTCAAAACAAGCGCGATGAAATGAAAAGGCGTCGCGAATGAACAAACTCCTAACACCCTCGAGATCCCGGCTTCAATAGTTACCCAAGCCTTGCCTTCGCGAAGCCAAGGACTTGGGGGGCTGGATGTTGGACCCGGTTCTCGTGGTGAGTATGAACCCGGTTCGCGACTGACAGGTGAACCGCGAGCCCAAAGAAGCATTGAAGGGATCAAGACGGAGAGGCTCAATAAGAGGCCCAATAGGTATAAAGAATAACACCGGATAATGTGGGGCCCGCGACCTGGATATAAATCCTAACTGAAAGGAGAGAGAAAAGGCCAGTGGCAATTGAGAGCATTCCCCTTGAGCAGGAGAGAAACACAAGAGACGAACCTTCATTCTCGAGATCGTCTCATTGGTCCCGATTCATCTCTACTCATAGAGAATCGGATGATCGGTACCCGGATTCTGGCTCTCGGTATCGTAGTCGTGCTTTTGAGAGGGTCCAACCTTCCGGTTTGGTTGTGCGGGTGTTTTTGGAGCTGAAGAACGCGAAGAACAGCGTGGAAAAGCATATTTTGATCCAGATGAAGATGAATTATAAGTTGTTGTTCCAGTTGGCGTAAAGGAGTTCTCCAGTACTTGAAGATTTATTACTGGCCAGATCTCGCAAGGTGTTGATTGCGAGATCGCGAACATCTGGGCTCGAACAAGGCGATCTTCAGGTTCCTCATCCAACACCTATCCCAATCCACTACGACAATCAATCGACACTCCATATCGCACGCAATCCGGTTTTTCAGGAACGTACAAAACATATCAAAGTCAATTGCCATTTTGTTCGTGATGAAATAACAAATGGAACTCTGCTGCCTGTTTATGTCCCCACTACAACTCACTTGGCCGATATATTCACTAAGGAATTAGGCAAGACACACTTTCAGTTCTTTCTCTCCAAGATTGACATTCAAGATCTTCATGTGCCATCTTGAGGAGGATGTACAAAATCAGATTATTCAGTAGAATCATTCTGATCCATGGAATATGCCAAGTTACAGTTATTTAGTAGTAGTTAGTTACAGTTAGGCAATTATTTAGTTAGTTAGAATTTGGTTCAAAACTGTCAGCACTCATGTATATATAAGACCATTGGCTGAACTTTGTAAAAACTAACGTTTGCAATTCAATACATCAGTAAACTGATTTTTATTAAACTCTTCCACTTAAAATCTTTTTAAACATACAAATGCATTTGTGGATTATCACATCCATGTTCATTCATATTCGCATACACATACATATTTCTAAATACATGCATACTCGCACAAGCTAAATTCGCTAGCAGGCGCATGAAAGAATATATGCATACACAAATATGTGCATGGGGATGCGAAGTATGTGCATGTTGTTGGAACACACATTTTCGGTGGATTTGAGTCACTACTGGGAGCGTTGACTTCTTCTAGACACATACTTTCAGTATACTCATATATTAAAATTAAGTTTTATTTGAACGAGAAATGAGAGTTCAAAATTGGATACTTGTATACCAATTTGACGGAATTCTTAAGTAAATCTCATTCCGGTTGACGGCCCAATCCAAGTTTGTACATTAATAAATATTCATACATGATCTTTATTCTTATAAATATTAAAAATTGTTGTGGATAAAAATGAAGGTGAATAGTTCACCTTTTTTACTGTAACTTAGCCTATACGGCCCTTTCCTTTACGACCTTTACGGCCTTCAAAAGACAGATGAAAAGGGTTGGAAAATTTTGGTCTTATAAGGCTGAAATCTTGCTATAAATTGCATGCATCAGATTGTACAAAATTATCCAAGCAATCAAGAACAAATTTTCTCCAGTTTGTTTAAATCTCACAACACGTTATCAGAACGAGAGCTTTAGAAACCATCTGAATTGGGCAAAATCTCAAGGTAGAAATCATACTCGTTTTCATCCTCCATAATCAAATGGTTTGAGAAATCATGTCGTATGAAAAGTATGCTCTGTAGTTGTCCAAATCGGGATCAATTACATCAGAAACTCATAAAAATCGCTTAGATTTCTTCTACCATTTTTGTTGCTCAATGATACGAGAGCAAGAATCAAAAGCGTTTTTGCAAAAGAAATTTTTCAAAGAAACTCCTCGGTTTTGACTTGTGCATGTGAATCCATATATTTGACTTGCTTGCATATATCATATACGTTCATAATCAGACACATTTGTTTTATATAACTTGATTCATTCATATGTATATGAAGCTCCTTAATCAAACACACGTACATGTTAATCAATAATATTAATGACTTTCTATGATTTCATATATATATATATTAGTTTAATTATTATCTTAAGTTAGCATAATTAATATATGTGTTAATTTTTATAGTTATCAAATGGCAAATATTGCAAAACGAGAGTTTGATATTCTCGACTTGTCGGGCCAAAGATATCTGGAATGGAGAGTTGACGCACTGGCACACCTCCAAGAAAATGGCATGCAAGAGACGATAAGAGATGTTGAAAATACTTCCCCGCAGGATAAGGCTAGGGCGATTATATTTCTTCGCCATCATGTTCATGAAAGCCTTAAATCTGAATATCTGATGGTGGAAGATCCTAAAGAATTATGGGAGAGTCTTGGACAAAGATATGGCCATCAACAGGAGGTCTTGCTCCCGAAAGCCACATATGACTGGGTGATCAAAAGGTTTCAAGACTTTAAGCCAGTCAGTGATTATAATTCTGCCTTATTCCGCATAACATCTCAATTGTGTTTGTGCGGGCAGATAATCACTGAGCAGGACATGCTTAATAAAACATTTTCAACTATGCATGCCTCTAATTTGTTGTTGCAACAGCAGTACAGAGAAAGAGAGTTCAAAAAGTATTCTGATTTGATATCAGTATTACTTGTGGTTGAGCAGAACAATGAGCTCCTCATGAAAAACCACAATATGAGGCCAACAGGTACTATGTCGTACCATGAGACAAACGCCACACATGGAGTATTTCCAGGTCCTTATGCCTCCTAAAGTAATGGTAGCAGGCATCAAGCGGATCACGGACACGATGGTGGTCGTGGTCGAGGCCGAGGTCGTGGAAGAGGTCGTGGTCAAGGACATGGGCGTAAAAAGGGTCCTGGAAATTACCCAAGGCAACATGCTCCTGAAGCATCCTCTTCTAGGGGGAATGATAAGCCAGCGGTCCAGAATGGTCCTACAAGACCTCACCAAAAATCCAAATCTGTATGCTACAGATGTGGAATGACGGGTCATTGGGCAAAGGTGTGTCGCACAGCCAAACACTTGGTTGAGTTATACCAGGCTTCCCAAAAGAATAAGGGGAAGAACGTGGAAACTCATCTTGTTGACGACGCTTCCCCCATACCCAACCTAGACGTCTCTGACTTCATCATCGATGATGAGTTTGGGATAAATGAGAATATCAACTAAACAGAAATGATGACCCCTTAATGTAATATATATCATGTAAGATAGTGTGGTGTGCTGTTTTTCCTTATCAACATGCATGTATCATATAGCTACTCTGATGTACTATAACATGATGTATCATAAATAAACTCGTTGTTAAGTTTGTAATAATATTTGTTTCATCTTTGAAGATATGGATGGAACTAAAGATCTATCAAGTGGCAAGGATCAATGCCTAGTGGACAGTGCCATTAAACGATTACAGTTAATAGCCAGACCATTTGTAATGAAGTCTAAATTGCCATCATCTGTCTGGGGATATGCAATATTACATGCCCAACTTTGGTTCGATTAAGGCCAACTGCATATCACAAATATTCTCCATTACAATTAGTGACTGGTAAAGAACCAGACATATCACACTTAAGAATATTTGGATGCGCAGTTTATGTTCCTATTGCTCCACCACAACAGACAAAAATGGGTCCACAAAGAAGATTGGGGATTTATGTTGGTTTTGAATCTCGATCGATTATTAATTATCTTGAACCAACAACAGATGATCTATTCACTGCAAGGTTTGATGATTGTCATTTTAAGGAGAATGAATTTCCAAACCTTGGTCGAGAAAGGAATAAAGAAATTACGTGGAATGCTCCATTATTATCTCATCTAGATCCACGAACAAAAACGTGTGAACAAGAAGTGCAGAAACTAATACACTTGCATAGGATAGCAAATCAATTGTCTGATTCATTTACAGACACGAAGAAAGTGACAAAATCACACGTGCCTGTTGTAAATGTCCCCGAAAGAATAGTAATCCCCACAGGGCAGTTAAGCAAGATTTCTGCAAATGAGCCTACAGTACGCCGAAAACGTGGCAGACCACTTGGCTCCAAAGACATAAAGCCAAGAAAGAGTAGGCGACAGGATAACCTAATAAATATTACACCTATTTCCAATTCAGGGGGAGATCAGGACAAAAATGAACATGGCATAGATAACTCTGAGAATCTGGAAGATATATCTGAAAAGGAAACTATTCCAGATGAGGATAGAAATGTTGATAATTATGAAATTTCTATCAATTATGCTTTCACTGGAAAACAGTGGAATAGAAAAGAGATTATCCTTGATGAGATATTTGCATACTCCGTCGCTACTAAAATAGTAGCAGACGCTGATGATATAGAGCCACAAACTATTGATGAGTGTCGTCAAAGACACGACTGGCCAAAATGGAAAGAGGCAATCCAGACTGAATTGAAATCGCTTGAAAAGCGCGAAGTGTTTGGTCCTATAATTCTCATCCAATGGGTACAAAACCAATAGGCTATAAATGGGTGTTTGCACGAAAAAGAAATGAGAAAAACGAAATTGTAAGGTACAAGGCAAGACTTGTAGCCTAAGGATTTTCTCAAATACCCGGGAGAGACTATGAACAAACATATTCTCCGGTAGTTGATGCAACTACATTAAGATTTTTAATAAGCCTATATGTTTCAGAGGAACTACAAATGCGACTTATGGATGTCGTAACTGCATATTTATATGGATCACTTGATTAGTGATATCTATATGAAAGTTCCTGAAGGACTAAAACTTCCAGAAAGATATAAAGCAAAACCTCGGGAAATGCTTTCTATAAAGTTACAAAGATCATTATATGGTCTAAAGCAGTCTGGAAGAATGTGGTACAATCGCTTAAGTGAGTACCTCATTAGAGAAGGATACAAAAATGACACAATTTGTCCATGTGTTTTTATCAAGCAATCCAAATCCGGATTTGCCATCGTTGCAGTATATGTTGATGATTTGAACATTATCGGTACAGCCGATGAGCTTGAGAATACTGCAAAATACTTAATGAAAGAATTTGAAATGAAAGATTTAGGGAGAACCAGATTCTGTCTCGGACTACAAATTGAGCATTTAAATGATGGGATTTTCATCCAACAAGACGGCATTGGAACAGAATAAAGCATGTGTTTTGTTACTTGTGAGGTACCGTTGACCTTGGATTGTATTATCATATAAATGCAAATGTTACTCTTGTCGGCTATGCAGATGCAGGATATCTGTCAGATCCCCACAAAGCAAAGTCTCAAAATGGATATGTATTCACATATGGAGACACTGCGATATCTTGGAAATCAACAAAGCAAACGCTTACGACCACATCGTCAAATCATGCAGAATTAATTGCACTCTATGAAGCAGGAAGGGAATGTGTTTGGTTAAGGTCGATGATTGGATATATACAAAAAGAATGCAAAATGAAGACAATCACTAACTATCCAACTAGTGTATGAAGACAATTCTGCATGCATCACACAAGTGAAAGAAGGATATATCAAAGGCGATCGAACAAAGCACATTTCGCCAAAATTGTTCTCAACCCATGATCTAGAGAAAGAAGGCAAGATTGATATCCAACAAATCCGATCATGTGACAACCCTGCAGACTTATTCACCAAGTCATTGCAACCCAAGAAATTTGAAGAGCTTGTGTACAAGATTGGAATGCGGAGATTCAAGGAAATACATTAAACTCAGGAGGAGAATTATACGCTTTGTACTCTTTTTCCCTTCGACCAGGTTTTTATCCCACCGGGTTTTTCCTGACAAGGTTTTTAATGAGGCAGAATTGTAAAGCGTATAATACAAGTTGTGCTTTTGTTTCCCTAGGTTGCGGTTTTGTCCCATCGGGTTTTCCGAGCCAGGTTTTTAATGAGGGAGCATATACCCATACCGTGAAAAAGGATGAACATTCAAGGGGGAGTGTTGTAGATAAAAATGAAGGTGAATAGTTCATCATTTTTACTGTAACTTGGCCTATACGGCCCTTTCCTTTACGGCCTTCAAGAGACAGATGATAAGGGTTGACAAATTTTGGTCTTATAAGGCTGAAATCTTGCTATAAATTGCATGCATCAAATTGTACAAAATTATCCAAGCAATCAAGAACAATTTTTCTCCAGTTTGTTTAAATCTCACAACAAAAACATTATACTACAAATATATATATTCAGACCGACATCAAAATACATAAGCTTATTCTTTTAGGATATTTATCACAACTCCTAAAATGGAGGTTGTTTAGTTTGACGGATGAACCAATTTCACAAATTAAATAGCAAAACATCTCGTGTTTCCTATTTTGTTTGAAACAGGTAGTGGATGAATTTAGAACAAAAAACTCCCCACCAACGCATTATCCATGCATTCCATTTTCCAATTGAAGCGTAGCATGCGGCGTCGTGCAGCACCATGCAACCGCCGCTGCACAGCCCTGCCATCTTCGTTGCCACAGGCCTTGTCGCTTGCATAGCATTAGGCTACCTCCTCGGCGAGATCATCTACCATTTCGCCAAATGCTACACCTTCGAAAACCGAGGCACCGAAAACGAGAACGTCGATGCAGAGGCTGGTGTGGTGGACATGGTGGTGGCAGAGAGGGAGAGGATAAGGGAGGCGAGGAAAGAGAGGCTTAAAGAAGGTAGCAGAAAGTTGAGCCTCATGCCGATTGTGAGATACGACAGGGATGATTACACGTCGTGTTCAAGAGAGTGTGCCATTTGCCTTGAGGATTTCGAGGAGGGTGACGTGTGCAGGGTCGTCACGGGGTGTAATCACGCCTTCCACGCCCTCTGTGTTGATAAGTGGTTGAAGATGCAACAGAGATGCCCTGTTTGTCGTGCCAACATCTAGCAGTGTTCTAAAAGTCGTTGGACGCTGAGGGAGAGTCTTAACGTCTAGACGCTAAAAGACATCTATGTTTTATACACATGTCGTCTTCTAAAATGTTGTCTCTTTCACGACATATGAGACGTATTATCTCTTAGATGGTCCTAGACGGGGGATGACTCCAGACAGCCCCAAACGGGGACTTTTAGAACACTGATTGAATGTATTGCTTAAAAAATACATTATCATATGCAAATTGATTGTAAAGTCTGATTGAAAGCACACACCAATACATATAAGAGTGTATGTTTGTCGTGGCTGCATCTTAGAGTGTATATTTTTCCCCAATTAAACGCAGTGTTCTAAAAGCCGATAGATGGGGTCTAAGTATGTCAAGATGGGGTCTATATTTTATCATGAGCCTTATTTTATGTCATCAGAGACGTCTTGTCTCTTAGATGGTCCTAGACATGTCCTAAACACTAAACGGGGATTTTGAGAACACTGATTATATGTATTGCTTAAAAAAATACATTATCATATGCAAATCAATTGTAAAGTCTGAAAGCACACACCAATACATACCTTCCCTGACACAACACAACTATCTAAAGCCTTTAGTAGTGTAACAGATTTTCAGATTGTAGTTTAAGTGTTTGTAAAATAGAATCGGCGATAATTTGTACCTGGGAACATATTCTGGCGGGCCTATCTTCAACAATTTTCTTCAGAAACCAGCCCACCCAGCAGGTTGAGAAGTTGCCTTGGTTTCTCCCTTATAAGAATTCCATGATTGCTGTTTTTCGCTTGTCTTTATCTGGGAAGTCGATCCAGGGACTGCAGTAAAGCTTTCGGTTTCAAATCCCCATTTTCCGTCACCAGAAGTTACTGCAGTGTTCTGCATTTTTGGCTGGCCGTTTTTTGTCCTAACAGACTGAGGTGTGCTATTCTTTGACAATTGTGGAGTTGGGTCATCAGAGAAGGCTTGCCACTGCTTTGATTCTGGACTGTCGGTCTTATTGGTGCAACAACGAAAAGAAAAGAAAAAACATGGATGTCAGTGTTTATAAATAAAACCCACAATGATTTTTATCAACATGAAATCTGCTAATACTGTACCTGAGGTTTAGAGCCAAGAGAATGCTTCAGCTCTGTTATCTCCTGCCGCTGAGAACGACAAATTGCTGTCAGTTTTTCGTATTTTGAACTTATCTCTGATTTCTCCATGTTTGCTTGTTTTAAGAGCTCCTTCAATCTCTCCACTTCTGTTTCCAAGGATTCTTTTCTGGAGCTGTTACTAGAAGAGCTAGAGTTGAGCTTGGAGGTATCAAATTCAGCAACAAAGGTGTTGAAAGCGTCATTCTGAAACGTTGTATTTTTATTAGGCCTGGGAAGAGATTCTCTGGATGGACTGGTTCGATCTTGTTTAGAAGGGGTAAAGGTATTTGTTTCCTGATTTAATTTTGAGCCGCTTTTATTTTCTCCGGGTAACGAGCCTTGGGCGTGTGAAGTTGACCAAAAGGATCCAACGGGTCCTCCCTTTGCCCCATTCTTAGAAACATGTGAAGGGGACACTTTTTTAGTTGATTCAGTTGAGGCTGGTGGGTTTGGTGAGCTTCTACGAACTGCATCTGCCTTAGCAGACAGTTTTGAAATTCCTATTAAGGCATAAATTAGCATAAATAAAATGAATAGTCACTTAGGAATGAGGTTGGTGTAATCACCTTCGTGCATGCCTGGTGTTGCTTGACACATTTCAGGAGGCTGATCAGGTAATGACTTCTGTGCTCCTGTTGGTAGTTGCTGGTTGACACGAAACCAGACCTATGATCATATTGATTAAAAAAAAAAGAGAAATAGTTAGTCAATATAAAAACAGTGATAATGGAAACAACTAAATTATGGATGGAGTAGAGTGATTACCTGGGTAATATCTGGTCTGTCTTCAGGTGAAGATTGGAGCATATCACGTATAAGTTCAGGAATTGTTGAGCTGTATTTAGGTGCATCTGGAATGCGGTAATTGCCATTTAAGATTTGAAGCTTTGATTCTCCATCAAACGCTGATTTGAAATAGGATATGCGGAACAATAAACACCCAAGAGCCTACCAATCAAATAAGTAATAAATAAATAAATACTATTGAAAATCTTGAGTAAATAAACAAAATCAGCTTCCAGATAGAGATTGCAGTGAACTTACCCATATGTCCACCTTCTCATTTATAAGATCTCTTCTCAATAGATCCCACATCTATTTTCAAAAGACAAGGATTGAGTATTAACTTATTACAATTGAACACTTTGATTAAGAGGAAACAAGAAGATCTACAACCTCGGGGGCTCTGTAAGCAGGTGTTGTCTGCCTCCTGATGATATCTTCCTCAATGCCCATTTCTTCAGGCTTCACAAAGCGCTTATGATTGATAGAGGTGCTCCCGAAATCACATAACTTCCACAAACCATCTGATCCGAGCAAAAGATTCTCAGCTTTTAAATCACTGAATTAAATCAAAAGTTGTGAGAATATATCATAAATCCAAACAAATAGAGAAAAAGTTAATCAAAAAAAAGACCACAGGCATAGTCCGTAAGGAAAATATAATCACAGTTCCACAACAAAGGGGTGATATCAGGATTATATGTGGAGTATAGTTGGAAACTTGAGATTTATAAAATGTAGAATCACTCTAACATTGGAGAACGAAAACATATTGATATCTCATATCAGTATAACAAGCAAGAGCATTAAATTCTATACAAAATTGAGGAAAATCTCAAATACTCCACATTAATAACAAATGTACTGTATACTATATTACCGGTGAGCAATGGGAGGTGACTGGCAGTGCATTGCAAAGACTGCATTACAGACATCCCTGAAAATTGCAAGAATCTGAGCCTCCTCAAAGAAGCCAGCACCTCTACTCTCCAGGACGGAAACTAAGGACTTCTCACAGAATTCCATGACAAGAAATGCTTCTTTTGTCCTCCCCATGTCCAAAATCGTGTGAGAGTAGAGAGTCACCACATTAGGGTGCCCTCTTAACGATTTCATCACTGAGATTTCTTTCTTTACTATCTCCAGTGATTCCTGATCATTACATATCATGTGCTTTAATGCATACTGCTTGGATGCATCTACAGCATCCCGGGCTAAGTACACATAAGAGAATCCTCCTTCAGCAATCATGTTCTTGATCTGAACTTTGATATTACCGATATCAATGCAGCGGCCTTCAAGACCAGTGACGGGCTCTTTTGGCGTAAAAGGCTTGAACTTCCACATTTTCAGAGCTAAAAAAGAAAACGAACAGAGCAGATCAACAATCACCATATGCTACAAAGGGTTGGAACGAAAAAAATCAATGTCCTTTTCTACTTATTATATACAGTCCTATCAGTCTTTACCACAATGTTGAACAAGGAAGCTCCTGTTCTATTCCGCCCGAGTGACAAATAAATAACCTAGACATCAGATGAGAATTGAGATGCATAAACCTTGATACCAGATATCAGCAAGTGCTACTCCTTAATATCTTAAGTAAGCTTCAGACTACCAGATAGACTTGAATTATATACAGCCTGAAGGCCCTGAACCAACTAATAGCTATAGACTTGTAGATCATATCAAAATATACAAGAATTGCATAATCAGCTCGTCTTGTAAAAATTTGACTCTTAAATCCATACAAGTTCCAAAAAATTATCTCTATTACAAGCAGGTAAAATTAAAGTGGTCATTTTTTGCTATAAATAAGTGAATCAAAAAGGTTATATCCAAAATTAGAGTTGCATTGAAACCATCAGCATATTAACACCATCAAAGAAGAGCTTATCTCCAAATTAAAAACTTGCATTGAAAACATCAGAATATAGACATTGGAGTTGTACCACTGGGATTTATTTCTTTAATAGCTCCAGTAATTCCCAAATCCAAAAGAGAAGTAAAAATCTTGGGGCGAGGGAAAGGAAGGTACCTGATGCCTGACGAGGGGGTGATCCGCAATAAATTTAGTCCACCGCCAAAGCAAGTGTAATCTGGGAAGATTACAATCTAAACAATAAAAATCTGTTCAGAACGAAATAGATATACATCGATGTAATGCAATACAGCAACCGGAAATAAAATTCAGATACAATCAAGCAAAATTTGAATCCAAGATGATTATTAATTGATAACAGTTCCAGAGGCGTAAATAATACGGAGTATCTTGGATCGACTTTCCAGCTGCTCTAAGCAGTCAACTCGACCAGAAAACAACATGATCTCTGATTCCTTTCATCTTACTTCCACCAAAATGTAAAGCAAAATTGCAAATCAAACAAACGCGATTTCATTTTCGTCACATTCAGACAACTTTATTGGGAAGCAAGCAACAGAGAATGCAACCTAACAACTAAAACAGGAAAAAGCGAAAAGAGATTCGGCGGAACAGGAATCGGAAATGAGAAGCAAGCGGAAATCCAATTGGAAGGGAGTGATCTGACAATAATGACAGAAAACCCTAGCTGCTGGAGAATAGAAACACTTACATCTAAGGAAGTGATCGATGAATGAAGAAGGCTCCTGAGCAAGGAAGGGGAAGATAGAGAGCTGGAGATCAGCATCGGCGGTAAAATAGGTGAAAGAGGGGCGAAAGTTGGGACATTGTTGGAATTTTGTTAATTTTTAGGCCTAAAAAGCTCAAGCTAAGAAAGTGATATAGGATATTTGGCTTTTTGGCAAATTTGGTTTTGTTCCTCAGCTTACGTGTATTCTATTTATCATCCCACTGTGGCCATTCTCAAATTTATAAATACAGTCAAGGTGGTAATGTTGGTGATTATACTGTTATGGATTGTTTAGTATGACTTTCGCATGCCGATATGTAGGTAAGTGATATCCAATAATGTATTTGTATTGAACTGATAATTTAGGTAGTGTAGTATTTCACATGTATTTGAGATTTTAAAGAAAGGATGTATAAATAGATAAACAGTCATAATATATGAGCATATGTTTATATTAGGATATGATAATAGACTATGAAATTTTATCCATAGAAGGTATTAAGAGCCTGTCATTTTGTTCCCCTAAAAAAAGGAAAATTCACCCTCATATTCTACATTAGTTAATATACAAGCGTTATACATAAACGATAAAAGTTTGTGATATATAGATTTACTGTTGAACAATGTGGACGTTGTGCTAGTTGTAGCGGTAGTTGCACCAGTCGCAATGGAGTCGTGTGTTTGAGTGCTTGACGTTAAGTATATATTTAGTTAGGTCGAATAACACTTGGTATATATTGAGGTCGCAACAACGATTTATAATTTTTCATGTCAACAACCGTCTTTGGTCCAGACGGTTGATGCACTGATGTCATTATGACATATTGATGATGTAATTAGTATTGTTGTCATTACTCTGTCATTTAGCTAAAAACTAGAGTTTGTTATAAACACTATAAGTGAAACAGAATGCTCAATCAATGAAACGGAAGCTTCCTCATTCTTCTTCTTCTTCTCTTTCACGCATATTGCTCTCCATCTCTTGTTCTTTCATGATTGAGTTTATCTATTGTTCTTGATCGATTCCATTGTTTTTTGATGATCGGTTGATCATCATATAAAAAATAACATGGTATCAGAGCATGAGAATGATCCAGAAGGTGCGCGCACTCAATTTGGGGCTCAAATCCCTACAGAACTTTATCTCCACAATTCGGATCATCCGAACTATGTTCTTACTACAAACCTGCTCACGAAAGAAACAAAAACTATTGGCGTCGTTCAGTGGAGGTCTCGCTTAGAGTAAAGAACAAAATTGGCATGGTGACCGGAAAATGTCAAAAGTCGAGTATGAATTCACCTAACTTGGAGCAATGGGAAATTGTGAACAATATGGTGATATCTTGGCTGCTTCACTCTGTGGAAAAGGACTGTGTTGAATATGTGATATATTGTCGAACAACTAGCCGGATTTGGAGAGAACTTGAAGTCGGGTTCAACAGATCCAATCGAACAAGAATTTTTCAAGTTCAGCGAGAATTTAGTTCTATCTCACAAGGTTCGAATTATGTAATTTCTTATTTCACAAAATTAAAATGTTTATTGGATGAATATGTGTTGATGATTGAGAACAAGGTGTGTAAATGTGGATCGAGTGTTGTGGTGAATAAAATCATGACAGGTCAACAAGTAGTGCAGTTCTTGATGGGACTAAATGAGGATTTTAGTTCAGTAAGAGGAAATATACTAATGTTGAGTCCCTCTCCTAGTCTGAATGAAGTATATCAAATGGTCCTCCTGGAAGTTCCTTTCGAGCACCAAGATACAATACCACTGTAAAACAAGTGGTCATACCATAGAAACTTGTTACAAGATCATAGGATATCCACCAAGGAATGATGAAGATGCAAAGGGAAAGCCATTTTACTGTGAGCGTTGCAAGATAAGTGGTCATGTGATTGAAAAGTGTTGGAAAGTGCATGGTTATCCAATATGGAAAGGTAATGACAAATACTGTGAGCATTGCAAACTTGGTGGACACATCACAGATAAATGCTGGAAATGGCTATCCACCAGGCAAAGGTCCTAAGATGGTTGCTCAAGCTTTTGCCTCAAGTGACAACATGACATTTACTCCACATTAATACAAGCAATTCCTTGGTTTGCTCAGGAACCAAACTAGAGGAGAGGACTCTTACTTCCCATCCTGCTTTCTTGGCATGTAAGGCTTGCTCTTTCTTTTCTTCTAGCAAAAATTCAACATTAATCCTTCAAAGTAGTGTCTCTGACCATATAACTCCACATACTAATTTGCTCCTCACATACAAACCATTACCAAAACCTTCTTTCATAACTTTACCAAATGGAAGAAGTGCAAGGCCCCAAGTCTTAGAAGCGTTATTCTCATGTCAACGTGGGAACTTTCCAAGAGGTCACCAATCCCACGACTACTCCACCCTAGCACACTTAACTTCCTAGTTTTGTGTCCTCACTCGAACCAGGTTAATGAAGAGCTCTTGTTGACATGGGTAGCAATCTAATCCTTATAAAGGATTACAAACACACGGTGTTAAAATCACCCCCTCTTAAACCCTTGACGACCTCGTCAAGGCCGCCAAGCCCAAAGACCATCCTCTAGGCCGAGCGACTGCACTACGCGTAAGCCCACTCGGAACCTAGAGTCGGCTCTGATACCATTTGTAAGTCCCCAAGTCTTAGAAGTGTTATTCACGTGTCAACGTGGGAACTTCGCAGAAGGTCACCCATCCCAGGACTACTCTCACCCTAGCACGCTTAACTTTCTAGTTCTTTGTCCTCACTCGAACCAGAAAAGGGAAGAGATTTTGTTGACGTGGGTAGCAATCTAATCCTTATAACGGATTACAAACACTAGGGGTGTGTTTGGATTCTCTTGAAAAATGCATTAAATGTATTATGTTAAAAATAATGCATTAAATATTTAAACGGTGTTTGGTTGAACAAAAGTTTAATGTATTACATATACAAGAAATATCGAGAAAGAAGAAATATGAGAGGCATGTGAGGGTGAGATTCAATGAGAGAACCTACAAAAAGTATTTTATCGGTTATTAATCAAACACAGGTTATATATAAGACATGAACCTTAAATTTCATATAATGCAAATTAAAATTTAAAGCAAAATAATGCATTATGCATTTAATACAAGGGAATCCAAACGGACCCTAGGTGTTACAAGAAGATCTTCCATTTTTCATATTGACACCATCTATTTGTCTAAATACATAACATTGTTATATAGAATGTCTTACATGTTCATGAGTTCCATTTTAACCTCTTATCCATTCACAAACTTGTTTTGTATCTATGTTCTAATATCATCTTTACACCTACTTGATGTTTAACTCATGACCATTTGATGAACAAGCCCTTAGTGATTGGCCGTGAATATAATGGATTATATTTGATAGACAAATCATCATCATTTACTCTGGATGCTAAGGATTCGATGACTTCTAGTTTTACTTCTATTAATAAAGACAAACCTACCAATTGTAATATTTCTATATCTTTTGTAAGCCCTGAAGTATGGCACTGCAGATTGGGACATATTTCTTTTAATCAACTGTAATATATTTTGGATATTAATGTATGTGTCAAGTCAAGGTTAATTTGCAAAACTTGTCCCCAAGCCAAACTATCCTCTTACCATAGTTCATCCACTACCAGTCAAGATTTATGATACACATTGATACATGGGGTCCTTACAAAGAGCCCACACACAATGATTTTAGATATTTCTTAATCATTGTGGATGACCATACTAAATGCACATGGACATATCTACTTGTGTGCAAAAGTGATGCATTTTCTATCCTCAAAAATTTCCTTACCATGATACAAACTCAGTTTCAAGCCATAGTCAAGATCATAAGATCTGACAATGCCCCTGAGTTTTCTAGCATTTTTGTCAAAGCATTCTATTCTACAATAGGCATCATTCATCAATCCTCTTGTGTTGATACTCCACAACAGAATGGAGTTGTGGTGAGAAAACATAGACATCTCCTTGAGGTTATAAGATCCTTTTTCTTTCAAGCTCATCTTCCACTAAAATTATGGGGAGAATGCCTACCTACAACCACATATCTCATCAATAGAAACCCTTTACCATCCTTAAACAACACCTCTCCTTTTGAAACTATTGTTTCACAAAAAGCCTGACTATAACCATCTAAGAGCTTTTGGATGCCTATGTTTGTCAACACTCTCAAAAAAACAAGAGACAGGTTTTCTCCTAGAGTTAACCCTTCTGTTTTCATAAAATACGAGTTTGGAAAGAAGGAATATAAAGCTCTTGACCTGAGTGCTTTCCAGGTTATTGTTTCAAGGAATATCACATTCCATGAAAATCAGTTTTCCTTACATCATTCACTCATTACACCTAATCCAAATATTACATTATCATCCATTCAACAAGATATCTCATTTTCTATATTCCTTCCTTCTACTACATCAATTTCTGATATTGCAATTGTAAATCCATTTAATATGCAGTCTTCTTACTCCGTCTTCTACTTCATCTCTATTTCATTCATCCTCCTCTCCATCTTCTTAGTCACCTCCACCTACATTTTCACCATCTCATACACCTTCTCCTTGTTTAAGAAGATCAACTAGAATTTCGAAGCATTTAACTCATCTTAATGATTATGTGTATCAATATAGTTTTGCTAAGTCTTTTACTGGTCTTGTTTACACTATTGATTTGCCCTCTACTCATCATGATTTTCCCAACTTCTTTCTTATTCTAAACCTTCTTCTTATTCCCAAGCAACCAAGGATCTTAATTGGAATATTGCTATGAGAAATGAAATAACTACATTACATCCCCATGGCACTTGGGTAATTAGTTCCTTTGCCTAGGTAAAAGACCAGTGGGATGCAAATGGATCTTTAGAGTCAAACTCAAAGCAGATGACTATTTGGAGATATACAAAGCTAGACCAGTTGCCAAAGGCTTCACACAACAAGAGGGGGTTGATAATCATGACACTTTCTCTCCATTGATTAAAACAGTCAGAACAATCATATCAATTGTTGCTGCTAAACATTGGTGTAGGATCTGTATGTTAGTATCAAGGGAACTGTGACAAAGAGTTGTCCAGTTCCTAGACACAGCGGAAGTAATAGAACAAGTTATCAACGCAATTACTTAAGGTGGAAACCCTAGATAACCAAGTAGTTATCTTTGGATGAAAACCACCCCTCTTTCGAGGATTTAAAAGGTCTACTTGTATATTCAATCAATGAGTTTAGAGAAGAACGAGATTACAAATTTATTGCTAAGTACTAACCTAGTTCCTATCAGAAACTCTCAGATGATAATACCAGTGAACTTACTTGATGTTCTTTTGCAAGAACACTTCTTTCTTTTCTTAGTCTGATGCACTTCAAGCTCCGTCAAAATACATAAGTCTAAGAACATAAAGATTATCATATATATAGGAGGGAAGTCTACCGTATAAAGATATTCCAAGAATATATTATACGTCAAACTACTTTTCTTTGCGATTTTCATTTCTGGGGAACTTGCCTCTATGAAATTTCCTTACAGTGCTTGTAAGCAAGGCAGTCATTTCATCGTCATCATCATCAGAGTCAGCTCCAGTGGAGAGTCTTTCCAGGACTTTGGTTAAGGCTAGAGCGATCCCAACTTCAGTGGAGCTTTTCTCATTTCCCTTCATTTTATCTTCATGACGTTGAGCTTTCCCAACGAGTTCCTCTAGAGGGAGTTCCCTAATGGAAGGGGTCTGAAGCATAATATCTTGAGTAACAACAAATTTTGAGTTTAATTCATTTAGAAACACCATGGATTTTGACCATTCCTCAAGCTTTACTCCACATGCACGAAGTTTGTTGCAAAGTATCTCCAGACGACCATGATAAGCAGAGACGTTTTCAGTTTCAAGCATCTTGAATTTGTGATATTCTTCTTGTAGATCGAATTTTCTGCTATTTTAGAGATCCTCACTTCCTAGGTTGAAAGTTTCAAGAGCTTTCCACATATCTTTAGCATTGTCGATGCCCATAACCTTATCCTGATCAGATTTGGAGAGGGCATTCAGAATGTATTGTCTGGCTTTGGCATTCTTCTCTTGTTGAGAGAATTGTTTAGTGGTCCAGCGTTTGAAGTCAAGTTCTCACTTGTGATCAGCCGAATCCTTTGAGACTTCGTAGTTTCCATGTTCAACAATTTTCCAGCATATCATGTCATTAGTTTGGAAGAAACTAGTCATTTGTTCCTTCCACCATTGAAATTGACCAGGTTTCAACAAGTATGGCTTGTTTGTTGAGATACCTAGTTCTGGTTCGTTTGGACGAGACATGTTGATAACCTGCGAGTAACACACAATTTAGAGCTCTAGCTCTGATACCAATTGTAGGATATGTATGTTAGTATCAAAGGAACTGTGACAAAGAGTTGTCCAGTTCCTAGGCACAGCGGAAGTAATAGAACAAGTTATCAACGCAATTACTTAAGATGGAAACCCTAGATAACCAAATAGTTATCTTTGGATGAAAATCACCCCTCTTTCGAGGATTTAAAAGGTCTACTTGTATATTCAATCAATGAGTTTAGAGAAGAACGAGATTACAAACTTATTGCTAAGTACTAACCTAGTTCCTATCAGAAACTCTCAGATGATAATACCAGTGAACTTACTTGATGTTCTTTTGCAAGAACACTTCTTTCTTTTCTTAGTCTGATGCACTTCAAGCCCCGTCAAAATACATAAGTCTAAGTACATAAAGATTATCATATATATAGGAGGGAAGTCTGCCGTATAAAGATATTCCAAGAATATATTATACGTCAAACTACTTTCCTAATTTATGACAATCTCTATGGCTTTCAGGTTAACCTGATTAACTCAAGATCTTCTAAATATTACATGGACCGATTACAACCAACTTTAGCAATATCCTAACAAGGAAAAGATCTTCTACAAGATCTTCTCGGCTCGCCGCCCACGCTAGGGTTAGGAGTAACACGGATGTAACGTAGTTCCCTCTGGCTTCCCTTAATACTTCAAATCTTCAATCTTTTCATCTGAAATATCAAGATAAACTATATCATAGTATATGCTAAGGTTGTCATCTTCAAAAAAAAAAGTAATAGAGGAAAGGAACCTATTGAGGAACCAGAGTTCCTTAGGTCCATATTCCAACAATTGGCCTCTACATCAACTAGACGTCAACAATATTTCTTACATAGTGATCTCAAGGAAGAAGTGTACATGATTGTCCCAGAAGGAGTTCCAAATCCTCACAACTTTGTATGCCGCCTACAAAAATCCCTATATGGTTTAAAACAAGCTTCTAGACAATGGTTTAAAACAAGCTTCTAGACAATGGTTTCACAAGCTTATTGGTGCTCTTCTTCTACTTGGATTCAAACAGTCAAAGAATGATTATAGTCTCTTCATCCAAGAAATAGGTGACAACATTACCATTGTTGTTGTTTATGTAGATGATCTATTAGTAATAGGCTCATATGTTGACACCATCACCCATCTCAAGCACTATCTTGAATCCACCTTCATCGTTAAAGACCTTGGTCTTTTACATTTTTTCTTAGGCATGGAGATCAGTTATCTTCCAAATGGCATGCCAATGACACAACACAAGTTTACAAAGGAGCTCTTAGACATTGCAGGATTCTCTGATCCTCTTCTATCCAAAACTCCTCTACCTCTTACCAATAAGCTCAACAATGAGGATGGTTATCCAATTTCTGATCCAAACCTCTAACGAACAATTAGTGGGAAAATTAAATTTTTTGACTCACACAAGACTTGATCTCAATTTTGATGTTCAGACTCTTAGCATATTCTTACAAACACCAAGAACTCCCCATTTAGAGGCTCTTCATCATACACTGAGATACATTGTTGGCACAACTGGACAATGTATTCTTAAGCCCACTCTTTTTGGATACACAAATTCTATTGGGCAACTTGTTCAATGACACGTTGATCTATGAGTGACTATTTTGTTCTTCTTGGCTCTTCTGCTATCAGTTGGAAGTCCAAGAAACAAGCTACTTTCAGTCACAGTAGAGGATGAATACAGAGCTATGGCTCATGCTTCCGCAGAAATTACATGCCTAGTAAGACTTCTTCAAGAATTGGGTGTTCCTCCAATTCATCCAGTTGCTCTTTGTTGTGACAATAGATCAACCATTCAGATTTCCAGCAACACATTGAAACTGATGTGCATTTTACTCAAGACAAAGTCATTGAAGGTCTTCTTCAACTTCAATTTGTGCCATCTCAAGAACAACTTGCTTATGTTTTGATCAAACCCCTTGTTTCACATCAACATAATCATCTTTCGGCCAAGATGGGAATGCTTCATGTTGAGACATCCTCCAACTTGAGGGGGGTTGTTACAGTATAGTGATGTAGTGATGCAGTGATGTCATTATGACATATTGATGATGTAATGAGTACAATCGTCATTACTCTGTCATTTAGCTAAAAGCTAGAGTTTGTTATAAACATTGTAGGTGAAACAAAAATGCTCAATCAATGAAACAGAAGCGTCCTCATTCTTCTTTTTTCTCTCTCACCCTTTCTTCTCTCCATCTCTTTGTTCTTCCATGATCAAGTTTATCGATTGCTCTTGATCGATTTCACTGTTTTTTGATGATCGATTGATCATCATATACAAAATAACAATACACTTCATGGATTAGCACAAAGGTCTTGCTAATGGGTTTGGAGCAGGGATTTTTATCTTGACTAGAGATGGATCTCGCTCCAAATGTTATAAAATGCTTGCAAAGTAACGTGTACGAATCATGCGGTTTTCTAACGCGAAATATCACTAAACTCTGGAGAATGCACGATGTAAGTACTGGTATGTGTGTCTTAATGCACGAATCGTGTTGCATTGTATTTTGTGTATATCTTTGTCCACAGTTCATCTGATGGCTAAGACATCTAGTTTAAGTCTACAATTTTCAATTCCCGAAGATAATTCTGGTTAACATGAAACAATTTCGTGTGTTTCAGTACAGTAATTTTTTACGAATATTCACCTTGTGCGTTTGCTTCATCATATGTACATTTTTACGAATATTCACTTAAGTCATTTCTTACTAAAAGTATTCATTTGATGACACGAAGTAGTGCACGAGTGGTCTCATTCCTAACCTCGTCTCGTTCCACCCTAAGGCTTAATATAGTTTCAAAGCCACTACACGCATGATGGATGAGATTTTGGGCCAACATCGTCCATCATGTTTGTAGTGGCTTTGAAACTATATTAACCCTTAGGGTATCGATTTAAGAGTATTTTTAAATAAGTGACCTCATACTTTGACACACTCTTCAAGCCAAGAACTATTACAAATTAATGTGATCTCTAAATAATGTATCAAGTAACAAATAAAGTGGTGTTCAAGAAACTCTGGAAAAGATTTTTGACAATTTGTATTATGCATTAATGTGCACATAGGAAATCAGAAGTGAACATATGAGCTTAAGCATCAGAGATCAAAGATAGATCTCTTAAGCAAATCAAAAGTAACATATCATAACACAAATTAACAACTACAAGCATATGAAAATCAAACTCCTTACATCACAAACTCATCACCAAATCTGCATAGTTTTTATAAAAAACTCAAACCAGTCTCAGAGGCTGCAAGATCAATCCGCCTTACCTGCTGCAGCTTCCGGAGCTACTTGATCAGCTCCTTTACCGCCTTTCTTCTTCGGCTTTGGCTTCATGAAGCAGAAACATGAGCAACACGGACATTGAAACAAGAACTTCATTCCTCCCAGCTAGCTCTCAAATTCCTTCAGAATGTGGAGAAATCCCAGATAAGATCTCGAGCTCTTCTATCTTCCACCTTAAAATACAACTTGTATCAAGTTGTTGCTCACTGTAGGCCCATTGAATCTCGATTTCGATCCCTATCGTAGAAAGAAGAAAAAGTTGTACCTTGGTGGGGGCAAAACTATGGTTGCATTCAACAAGACCCATATTTCAAGCATCGTTTTTTGCAACTAGTGGACCTTCTTTTTTCATTTCCTTTTGCCTCAGACAAAAGCATCCTTCATTTGCTGGCAGGAAACATAAAAATAAAAGTAAAAAAAACGCCGTTGCCGGGGATCGAACCCGGGTCACCCGCGTGACAGGCGGGAATACTTACCACTATACTACAACGACTTTTGTCGATAGTTTTAGTTTACATTTAATAATTCACATAAATAGTTGACAAATATAGAGTGAAGGGAGATCCAAGGCATTTTTGGCCGCAGAGTTTCTCTGACAAATTTCTTCCTGATCGTTGTCCCCATTCAAGTATTCAACGTACTGAATTTGACATTGTGAAGCTCTTACAGGAGTTACAGCTGGTAAGCTCTTTATTAGATCACGAACCCTAGCTTTGTTTCACAATCACTCGCTTATTAATCGCACAATTCCGTTTCTGTTTCCGTTGACATCTGATGTCTTCATTTTTTTTTACGTCTCACTCCTTATTTGTTGCACTGTGCTATTCACGTCTTTGATTTGAGTTTACAGAAGCTCAAATTCTTTGCTAATTGAGTGTGTTTTCTGTAGACTTGCTTCCGTTTCAGATTTATGAGATTGGAGCTGGCCAGCTGTTGCGTTTTGTGTATAGAGGACGGTTGGAAATGGAACTCTTTGTTGAGGAATGTGATGAATTTGAAATTTGATTAGAATTTCCTTCAGTAGCTGCATAATAGCAAGGGGAATAGGTCTCTTACTTCACTGGAAATGGAGGACACATCAGGCTTTTTAGAAGCTGCAGGGTCAAGATTCGATTCACTGGAGCTGATTGGAAGAGGTTCATTTGGCGATGTCTATAAGGGGTAAGCATGATTGGTTGCATATAAAATTTCATTGACTTGAGATTTTCATATCCTCATATTTTACTAGTGTAATAATGTATGCTGCTAGGATAGTTGCATTGGTATATTTAGGAAGAATTCTGATGGTCAATGTTTATAATTTTGAGAAAGAAATATCCTTATGATGTTAATTACGATAGAATTTTGTTTTTCCTTGTTGTATTTGGCACACAAAAAAACTATCTGGAGTGTGATATAATTAGACATGCTTTGAAGAGTATGGCACTGAACTTCTGAAGTTGATTGAAACTTGAAAGTGTTATCATTTGGACATATTTGAGCTTTTACTTGTTTTATTGTTATGTTAAACCTTTTTTATGGCTATGTTGTATTGCAGGTTTGATAAAGAGCTGAACAAAGTAGTTGCCATAAAAGTTATTGATTTGGAGGAATCGTGAGTATATACTCTTTATGTATTATGATGTTATATAAAGAGTATGAACATTGAATGTAGTGTTCCCGATGCTGAATATCAAACGTGAGAACTTATTGTAGATCAACTATTTGATTCCACTAAAAGGAATATATATCCTCTGTGAAAAGTGGGGAGTGTTTATGGGGTTTGTCTAATGAATATGTTTAATGTATTTCCTCATTACATCACCTCTTTTTTTGCAACAATCAGTAGAGCATCATTTTTTGCAAGCTGGGTGTGGACTTTGTCCAGCTTGTTTGCAAGAGAATTTGCAATTTCTAACAATTGTTTTTCTCTTTGGCTAGAGTAAGATAATACACATGATAATTACTAAAAATTACAGAAAAATTTCTCTTTGCCTAATGAACCACTTTACAACAATGAATTGAAAGTCTTTGGTTCTTGACAGTATGCTAGCTAGTGCATTAGATTGGAATATCATTCTTAGAGCATTTGCATTATTGAAGATGGCCTTATGTTTTTTCCGATAAGTGAACTTATTACATCTTTATCAGGCGTTTGTCTATAAATTAGTATAAACGTTTTAGGGAAGATGCAAGATGAGTATAATAAACTGAAATCATCTATTCTACATATGAAATTAGCATGAATAGGAAAATCCTTGTTGTTGTTATTTACACAAAAGTATTCATTTTTATATCTATACATTTTCTCTGGAATACTGGGCTGTGATTCCTATACAAGTTTAATGTCATTATTTCAGCATAAACTATCTGCCTTTCTTTGTAATTCTTGAGTAATTACCTATAACTTAAAACAGTTACTTTTACTAAGGCATTCTGCATCTCTGCAGAGAAGATGAAATCGAGGATATTCAGAAGGTATTGCTGTTCAATTGGATCCTTATATTTTGAGTGGAAAAGATATCATGGTTCTCACTTGGAATTTTTTCCAACCAGGAAATTGCAGTTCTATCACAATGCCGATCACCATATATCACAGAGTACTATAGTTCATATCTCCATGAAACAAAGCTTTGGATTATAATGGAATACATGGCCGGTGGCTCTGTTGCGGACCTAGTAGGTTATTCTTAATGATTTATGGGTTTCCTTGTTATTTTGCATCTACTCTTGCCCATCTTTTCCTCTCAATCAGTTGACTATCATATGTTATAAGCTACTTATGTCGATTATAAAATATTAAATGCATACTAGCTACAAAATTTATAAGTATAATAATTTGGCATATACCTACGGTACCTCAGCTGATGGATTCCCTTCAACTAGATCAGTGATGCTAAATTTTAGTAGTGAGGTCTCTTGCGAAGTTGAGTCAGCAGTTGGAATTCCTTTGTGTTTTCTTTCTCTTGTTCAAAGAATATCTATTTACTTCTCTTTTATCATTAACAAAACAAGATGAGGTATGTGACTTATGCACCTACATACACAAAAAAGTCAAGTCTCAGGAGTCTGCTTGCTTGCCTAAACTAATACTAAAAAAATAAGTTTGGAGGTTGAGGCAGCTGGTTTTTCTGTAGCTTCAGTCAGGTCCTCCTCTTGATGAAATGTCAATATCCTGCATCCTGCGCGACTTGCTACACGCCATTGATTATCTTCATTCTGAAGGAAAAATCCACAGGGACATTAAAGGTTAAGACCATTCTTCTCTATTCAGCATTCTCACTTGAAAACACGGATCTGATTGACTTCCTTCTCTTCTTCATCTTTCCCATCTAGAGATTTTATTTGAAACCCTGTCTTGTTCTCCTTGTTATCAAATGTTGACATGGAGACTTGATCAACATAATTTTGTCCCGAATCATGACTAAACTATAATATACTTTTGGCAGCTGCAAATATATTGCTGACTGAGAACGGTGATGTTAAGGTAATTTCCCCTCAAATATTTCTGCCCTTTATCCAGGATATCGGTCCTCTATTTCTGCCTTTTGACCTTGTCAAATTATGTTTGTGTTTATTAGGTTGCAGACTTTGGTGTTTCTGCGCAATTAACAAAAACAATTTCACGGAGGAAGGCATGTGTTTTTGTATCTTGTATTAATGATCCACATACCCTATGCCTACCCTCATGAGTAACCTGCTGTTGTGGGACTAACTAACCACATTCATAAACTGCTGTTGTTAAGACTTCTGCCTTCTATGCTGCTTTGATTAATACAGATATTTTTAGGGATGTAGGGAGTAGAGCTTTAGGGATAAGATCTTAATTATCTCAAAGGAAGAAATTAAACTTAATTCTGTACAGTGTAGCCTATAAGTCAAAACATTACAGGCTTATGCATACCCGACTGGTAAATATTAAGGGATTGTCTCTATTCAGCTCTAGTTGAACTGTGCTTCTTCCAAATGATATTTTGTTAGAGCACATAAGCATAGCTCTTACTTCAATTTATTAAGGTATTATTCCGAGAGTGTAAGGTCTATGCTTTTTCGTGCAAACAACTAAGTCAGCTGACATGTTATCTTCATATGGTTTCTCCTCTCTGAATATTTCTTCCTTATATTGGTGTTAACTTAACCAATCACTAATAGTGCACTGTTTTTGTTGGTTCATTTGACATTAAATTACGTGTGAAGTTTTGATTCTCTTTCTGTTTTCATCCTTCAACTCAATTCTTGATGCCAATGCATAAGGAATTAAGATTTGAGGGCGAGGAACATTACTAACGATCATTGTTACATATGTAAATAATGGTTTTGAGTTAAACTCATGTGTAAATTTGTTCATTAATGGCAGACATTTGTGGGGACACCTTTTTGGATGGCTCCTGAAGTAATACAAAACTCAGATGGCTATGATGAGAAGGTATGTTTGACCTAGATACATTTGTTATTTTATGTCATCATCTCTTATCTCTATGTTTCATCTTTTCGATAGTGTAACTGTTTTCCATTGTTAGTAATTGTAATTTTGTATGAGAACAATCAATGAATTTCTGATGCAAGTTAGTTTCGTATCTTTTGCAGGCTGATATATGGTCTCTTGGAATAACAGCGATTGAAATGGCTAAGGGGGAACCACCCCTTGCAGATCTTCATCCAATGAGAGTTCTTTTTATCATACCTCGAGAAAATCCACCCCAGGTTACTGGCCTATGTATTTAACTGGTCTGTTCATTTTCACATTGTACACTTCTATAGAACGTAAAAGATTGAATTGAACTTCACATACTGTTCTGCAGCTAGATGAGCACTTTTCTCGCCCCATGAAGGAGTTTGTCTCTTTATGCCTAAAGAAGGCCCCTCTTGAGGTATTCATAACTAACAAATACCATATTATGCTGTCATCATTTATGAAATATGTAGTACACATGTGCATTGTCTGTACATGTATATAGGAGGGGACGGAAGGTGTTATACCATATATCTTACTCATTTACTTTTGAACTACTACTACAACAACAACAACATTCCCAATGCCTTAAAAAGGCCTCCCGCTTATAGCAGGGTGAGGGGGATCGGATGTACGCAACCTTAACCTTGTGTTAAGAGAACAAAGAGGTTGTTTCCGATGGCCCAAAATGAAGATTGTGTCAAGAATTGCATAGTCTGACTACTGATTCACAAAATAAGAAGCATTTTAGTTATATTTATTATTGTTGTGAAACAACTACTTTATACCGGATAACATATTTTCCACATTTATGTTTTATGCTGATCAGCTATCAACACTTTCATGTAATATTGATGCATTTCTTGAATATTGCATCAGAGACCAAGTGCCAAAGAGCTTCTAAAGCTCCGTTTTATAAGGGGTGCCAGGAAAAGTCAAAGGCTTATGGAGAGAATAAGGTTTGGCTATATAATCACTCGGGCATTTTTTCCTTCTCCTGCTTCCACTCCTTGACAACATTTTCTGCTATTTGTTCCAAGATTGGGTTTATGTTCGGAATATTAATGTGAATCTAGACGTGAGGCTATATGTCTTAATAGTTAATACTATCACTTCCATTGACTGTGAGGAGCTAGTTGCTTGTACATCTGTTGTACTTTTTAATCTTGGCTAAGGATAGCTTTTCAATTAATAAGACAGGATGCTAGAATTCTGTGCTTGTTTCCTATTTCTGTTTTCTATTGATAAGCAACATCTTAATAGCAATATTTTTCTGTTTTCTTGATAGAGAGAGACCAAAATACCAAGCAGAAGAAGATATGGAAGACATCCGAAATGGTCTTAGGGCGTATGATGAAGGGTCTGGCACAGTCAAGGTGTCAAAAGATTCTGGAGTGCAGGGAACAATTCGAGCTAGGTGCGTTGAATATTTAGTCTTGATATGAACTGTATTACGAAACTGGCTGACTATTGTTGATATCAGTAATCAGACAACATCACCAAAAGATGCGGGATGGGACTTCAGTATTGGTGGACAGCAGAGCAGTGGTACAGTGCGAAGTATCTTGAGGCCACCTCAAAGGAGAGCAAAGAAAGAGGAGAATCTGATGCAATTGGCTTCTCCTAAAAAAAAATTGGACAGCAATAACCAAGATCTTTCATATGAAAAAGAAACCTATGTGAGATTTTTGTTCTCTCCAATCTTCCCTTTCTCATAAATATCATGTAGACAATTGACTTGCAAAATTTCAACCTTGATGCAAGAAATGCAAATTTAAATAAACAATTTGACTGCTGAACCTGCCACCCTACTTGATATGATTGTTTTAACTTTGGCATCATTGTGCTAATTATGCCTTTTAAGAGGTTCATCTTGGTTTATGATTTGTTGAAACCATTTGCAAGAATAGTTTCTCACATGGAAGTAGTCATGGGCAACCCTGAACCGGCCCGGCGAACCGGGCCTATGGAAGGTTCAGGTTAAGGTTCAACTCTCCATTGAACCGTCGAACCGGAGGTTCAAATAAGGTTAATCGGAGATTCATGAACCGGGGGTTTTACAAAAAGTTAACCGGAGGTTCAAGGTTTATAAAAAAAATATATTGAATATTTTATGGGAGACGCTTCAACGATCAACACCGACTCTTCCGATGTGGAATCGTCTTAGAACATAGAATAGTGGGTTTATATAAAGGTAAGAGAACTACGTGGGCTTTGATTCCTCTTATCCGAGAGGATACGTAGGCAACTTAATAAGTAAGTAAATATTAGGTGCAAGCCCTTTAATTTTTTTTCTTTTTCATGTTGAACAAAATTTGAAGTTATTTTTATTCCCTCTTTGTATGAACTATAAAGAGTCTAGTATTGTAATTTAATAGTGTAATTTAATAAATCAAAGTTAATTTAAAAATTATTATTATTATTTTAATATCAAGGTTCGAACCTGAACCGGCCCTAAACCGGACCGACATTCGAACCGGCGGGAAACCTTGTAAAAACCTTCTCGAACCTGAACCGGCGGAAAACCTTGTAAAAACCTTCTCGAACCTGAACCGGCCTAAACCTGAACCGGCCCGGACGAACCGGCTCTTGAAGGTTCAGGTTAAGGTTCAAGATTACATTGAACCTTGAACCGGAGGTTCACGAACCCTGCCCATGACTACATGGAAGTAAACTGTAATGTATAATTGATATCTGTTATTATTTGTCCGTTGCTATTAAGTTGTCATTATAACTTTTTTAGTTGGATTTCTTGGTTGTAAATGAGTCAACTTGATGCTGACTGAGATTTTAATTTTTTTTACAATCAGGATGAGGGCTCAGGGACTGGCTTAGGAACTGTCGTTGTACGATCTCCCAGGGGATACCCATCCTCATCTATTCTCAGTGATCAAAGTTATCAGGTTTGATTGCTGTCTTCCTAATTTGGACTTCTTGTGAATCAACTAAATTATGCAGTTTCCTGCTGAACAGTAATTTATACATGTTTTCATTTATGCCACACCATAATTTAGTCTAGCAGCAGATATTTGTCCACTGAAGATTCTTCCACCAGTGGTACTGTTGTTGTTCGTGGCCAACAAGATATTCCTGATTCCCCTCGAACTCCAAAGTCAAGACTTGGGATGGCTGAGAGAACTTCTAATGCCTCTCTTGAAGATAGCGCTACAAACATTGCTGAGGTTTTTTTATATATTTATTTGCCATTTTCAGGACATGAATATTTTGGTAACCTTCATTATTTACAGTAGCTGCTGTTTGTGTAGGCAAAAGCTGCCATGCAAAAGGATTCAAGGAAAATCAACACACGTGACAGATCTGCATTGAATAAAGTCAACAAAGATGTTACTGAAAATAGAAGGGGGAGTGATGTATCAAATAGTTCGGAGTCCCCGAGGTAAGTCAGTTAATTCGGTTTAAATAATACTGATTTTTTTCTAAATAGATGGGCCATTCCAAAAGTATTTATAGAAATGTGTGACTCTTCTAATGTGTTACTCAGACATAGTCATGACTACTTGGATGCAATGAAAGCTTTCCCGAGATCACGCCAACCGAGTAATGATGAAGAAAACGCCAGAATGTCAGTTTTGTCCTCTTCCGCCTCATTGTCAGCATTATTTGTGCCTTCACTGAAGGAGGTTAGTTTCTAACACCTTGTGTCGCCACAAACGATCCCGTATTTATTTTCACCATACACCTAAAATGGTTGTTACAAAATCTCATGAGTTTTGTTGGGGGAAAATTCCATGAATAGTTTACTTGCATCAATGTAGATACAGGCATTGTACTTGCTGCCTTTTTTTATATATTTTAAAGAATTGCATCATAAAACAGCTTTGTGAATTCCTCTAAACCTGTGAGAGGATCACTTAATATATAGATGTTTCCATTTATAGTTAATAATACCTTAATTGCTCCTTGCACATACAATCAAGTATTCTTACTGTAATCACGTGTATTAGATCGCCCCCGATAATTCAGACGGTTCATCCCGCGCTGTGACGAACGCACTCATAGATATGGAGCGTTTCAAGCCTGGATCCACTGATTACCTACTCAGCAGAATTTTTCAACACATTGGAAGGTACACATGATTGACATAAACATATCTATGTTATATAACTTCTTGTATTGTACAATCTTACAAACCAAAGGTAACAATATAATGCAGTTCAAAGGAGCCTTCACTGAAAGATCTAAAAGATCTCGCCATCAGTACATTTTCAAGGGTCACTAAGGTTTCAGAGCAAGATCTCAAGGCAGAAGCTGAAGCCAAGAAGAAGCAACAACACAAAGATTTGCATTCAAACCCTAATTTGAGTCCCCTTGCAAGATTCCTCCTTTCAAGGTTTGCAAATACATGAACACCAGCTTCCATTATTGTTATCCTCCTTAACTTTCTTGTATGTTGCTTATATGTTTCAACTTTCTTGATGCAGAGGGCATGATCTTAATCCTTCATAGGTTCGTATATTCGAATCGGATCTTTTACTACGCATTTTTGTTTGTTGTTTATATCTTTGTAAGGTAAGGTGTGATATGGTTTTGGTTGTATCAAGAAACAGTTCTCCTGCTCAATTTTTGGGGGATGAGTGTTCATAGTTAGTGACTGTGGATGATAATGTTTAGTACAGACATTGTAATACTCATTCTTATATTTATTTATACATACGTTGTGCTTTTCAACATGTGATATCCTAAGCAACATGTAATAAACATGAAGAGAAATATGAGGCAGTAGTTTTAGAATAATTCTCACTGGATCGTATTCCATATAACTAAAAAAAGCTAATCACAAGGTCACAATTGCACAATCAAGAACACTAAGAAATTTGACATTTAAACAGCATTGCAATGACATCAAAGAACTCAATTGTTTGGAGCATAGTAAAATTTTACAAAATGGATATGATTTCAGACCAACTTTTGTTCCATCATACGGTAACACTTGCAGAAGCAGGAGTATACCAGCCATGATGAATTTCAACAGCCTGCTTTCTCCTAGCAAGCCTAGACTTTCGGTTCGCCCCAGTGTTACGATGCAGTGTTCCTGTTTTAATCGCCTTATCAATTGCAGAATACGCCTCTGCAATCAGTTTCTCAATCGGGATAATCTCCTCTGATTGCGCCTCCTTTTTCTTACGGAGTGCCTCCAATTCCTCCAACACCTTCATTCACGGGTTCAAAAATGTTATGATCATGAAATCAACTAAGAATGGAATGAACAAAGAGCAAAGGGTGAAATTGGTACCTTTCTCATACGGGTTCTAACTTCTGACTTACGGGCTTTGTTCCTGAGGCGACGTTTCTCAGCTTGGCGAGCTCGCTTTGCCGCTGAGTCAGCCTTGTTTGGGGTAGCGGCCTCACATACAATCGATTGACCTAGCTGCCTCCTGGATGTTCTCATTGACAGACATCCTGATTCCATTCAGAGAAGTTTGTATTATGCAACAAAATCTGGATTTCTTATATCAAACTGAAATGTGAATCCATAAAACTTGAAATGTGAATCACAAACTCATTGACAGACATCCTGATTGCATCTAGAGAAGTTCAAATCATCATAAACCTGTAAACCATTTTTCAGTAATGCCAAGATTTATTTAAGCTTTAGGTACTCAACCTGTAAACAGAAAATTACACAAGATTGTAAAGAGACTTGGAAATTGTCGCATTTCGGTTTGGCACAATGCAATTAATTAAATTCACCTCAGAATTTTCATCTAGAGTAACACTGAGCACAAGATATGCGCTATCCTTGAGCAAAAAACCAATTCCATTCCAGAATTTGACCAAACATAAAGTAAAGAGCAAACAAGATGCGTTGGCCTTAGATAATGAATTGAAGAGATGAATTCGAGAAGAGAATGAAGTAATAATGAGAAGAGTGTTGAAACAAACCTTGGGAGAAAGCGTCCAGAGAAAGGGAGCCGGAGAAGCTGGAAGAACTCGAGCAGATGAACTGAGAGGAAATGGAGTTTGAGAGGGAGAGGGATTTGAATTTGGAAGGAAGAGTGCAGGAAGCAGAAAAGCCATGGAAGGCTGAGATAACAGTTGCCATCACTATCGCTCGCTCTTGCCTTGCTCGCTCTAGAACTAGAAGAAGATATCAACAATGGAGCTCGTTCAAGTCACAGAAAATCGGCATAACTTAATCCATTCCGGGGGGAATTTCCCTTTCTACCCTTTGTTGGTGTTGGCTACTTGGTTCACTCATGGGATGTTTTGGGCTACGATAAATTTGGGCTTTTACCCGTTGGCCCAGTATGTATAATTGGCTGAAACCCGAACGGAGGTTTTTTAACGGATTTCAGCTTGTTTGATTGGCCAAGTCGCACTACGTTCGCATAGAACCGTTGGTGCGTGAAAATGATCTGCTACTTGGGATGAAAAGATAGAAACCAGAGAAAATGAAAGAGACCTTATGTATAGTCTTACTAATTGAATGAATGCTATAACAACAAGAGTTTATATATGAAGGAATCGAATTACAACTAATTGACAGCTAATGCATCTGACAGTTTAGCATCACTAGTGTCGAAGTTTTAGTTCTCTAACTGAGGAATTAAACACTGCGTTCCACTTTGTATGCTGAGTTTTTTGAAGTCGAATAATTTACATGCTTATACACCATATTATTTACCATATTCGAAAATCAAGAAATATTCATTGATCATCGCGTTATACTTAATTTATATTATTAACTAGAGAGTGGATAAAAAATGAATGATTAGTAACTTATGCTCTTTTTGTGTGTAGATAGTAACTTATTGCACATAACAATACTATCCTCATTTTGTTCCAACTCATACCAAACTAATACATGTTGCATATAAAAATAGCTACATAGTGCAAACCCATTTGCACAAGAGTTTTGCTCGCAAGGTTGCATCTCCAAACTATGAACTCCAAAAAAAAAGGTACTCATTTGCACTTGTTGTCTCTGAATCGTGGAACAACAACAAAAAATGCTCTTGGTGAGAGTCGAACTCAAGACCTCCCGCTTACTAAACGGGTGCTCTAACCAACTGAGCTACAAGAGCTTTGTTGTTCAATTATTTCTTAATTCTAAAATATACTCTACTTTCTCTTGGGGTCAAAACTCGAAAGCGTTTTGAGGGGTTTACGAAGGGTCTCACTCTCATTTACTGCACTCCGTATTAAAGGAGAACCGCATTCAGCGAAAAATTCGATTTCCAGAATTGTTCGGATTTAGGGTTACAGTTCCTTGAATCGATTCGGAGAAGAAGATGTCGAAGAACAACACCGTCGCTCCTCGTCGCCAGAACAATGGCAAGCCTGCATTAAGAAAGCCTGTTTTCGTCACCGTCGACCAGCTTCTTCCGGGCACCTTCGGCCACACCTTGACCGTCAAGGTTCTCACTTCCAACCCCATCTCCATGAAAGGCCGCTCCCTCAACCCCAACCCTCCCAATTCTCGCATCGCTGAGTGCCTCATCGGCGATCACACTGCCTGCATTCTCTTCAGTGCTCGCAACCTTCAAGGTACTTTTTTTTTCCTATAGTCTTGTCATCAGCTTTACGATGAGGTTTGGATCCATGATTTATGAGTGTTGGATAAACCCTAATTCTATCTGGACTTCATGTGACACTCTCTTTGGTGAAAAAATGTACTTTCTATGTTGTTTATTATGGAAAAAGGGATTTTCTATGTTTTCTGTCCTAAGCATGTTTTTTTATTGTGTAATGTTTGGAGCATATCAGATCATATCGATGGGAATAGCTACTGAGTACTGACTTCTGCTGTTTTAATATCTTATAGATTGTGATTCCTGATTTTATTGCTTGTCAAATTGCAAATTGTATGCAGCTTCGGAATGTATAATGGCAAACAAACAAATACAGCATGTTTTTCAGTGAGATTTCTGAAACACTTGATCTGTTTTTATCATTTAAAATCTACTGATCTTATCTTGTACTTATGTGCAGATTCTGTGTACAGTTGTATTTATAATGATCTTTGCTTCGTATCTTTGTCCAAAGTTGTGTGCCTTTATTTTCCCTCGTGTTAGGTCTGAATGAAGGATCTTCTGTCAGTAGTTTCTATGGACTTATTCCTTGCATTTTTGCACATGATGCCATCTTTCATTGTGCCTGTTTTGTTTTCCAAATTTGTTGATGAACAACTATGTTCTTAAATTGAAACCCTAACAAAAGCCTCATCAACCCAGTTCATGTTCTCACTTAATATTCACACTTCAAATATTTTGCTGCTAAGAAGAGCTTTTATCTCTCAACTTTCACCTGAAAGATCATGTATCTGTATCTCACCCATCTACCTTATTGTTTCAAGTAATCTGTGAATTTATAAGGAGCATTATCTGATTAGTTTTACTCTGGTTATTGTTTCTAGTTGACGTAATGAAGCCTGGTGCAACTGTGATAATCCGCAATGCCAAGATTGAAATGTTCAAGGGAACTATGAGACTTGCTGTTGACAAATGGGGCTTAATTGAAGCAACAGAGCCAGCTAACTTCGTGGTTAAAGAGGATAACAATCTGTCTTTGATCGAGTATGAGCTGGTGAATGTCCAATAAGGAGAAGTCTGACTGTTCCTTGGTATTTTCATCTTCTTTAAGTTTAAGCGGTGTTAAGTAAGCTTTTGGGTAAGTATTAAGTTAATATGGGCAGTGTTAATGAAAGTAACTGGGGTGGGTAATGGTATACAGGTATGGCCAGAGCTAATATGCAAGTTTGGTGTTTATTTTGTGGTTTGTTTGTTGATGCCCGGGGTTTGAAACAGGATTGTAAAGCACTTTGGTTTTTAGTTATGATCATATATAACTTAATTGTTGGCTAATACTTTGGTCTTAGTTATGATAATATATAACTTATTATTGGCTAATATTTTTATCTTAGCTATATGTACGGAAGTAATTTGTTACCTTCGAATTGATCCACATAATAGGTTGAGCTAAGGCGGAGGTGTAAAAATCAACTCTAAACCGTTACGACTATATTTCTTTTGTGTATTTTCTGTATAGAATTTTTTACGGATTCACCATTTTTCCTATTATGAACTCTTTTAATAGGATTTTATAGAAACTATGGCCGAATTTTTCATCTATATTATACAAGACTAGTATCTCAGATGGAAATGAGTTTAGGATCGAAATGATCCAAATATTATATATCTTACTCATAGGTAAGGATAGCGTTATAAGATGTATTACTGTCATCTCAATATATGACTATCTGTATTTGCCAAAAAGTTCTGTGAATTGTGATCTAGTGCATGTGAACCCGACACTGCCATAACATAATTTTACGATTGTAGGGACCTGGAACATGATAAACTATTACTAATGATAAGGACTTGCCAATTGGCCCAATTATTAAGGGTTATTTTATTCCTCAAATCAATAATTTGAGGTCTCTCCCCAAAATATATTTAATTTAACGTCTGCATAAAGAAATCTTATAGCTGTCAAATGATTAGCAAAACAAAATTCAAAGCCATTCATCTTTGCCCAAGTTATCAATCATATGTAAACATAGGCATACACAATACTTCTCCCTTTTCATGTCAATCATTATGCCACTACACATTGGCTACCATTAATCTTTGCCCAAGTCATCAGTCATACCATAAATATGGTCTGCTTTGCTTACAAGTTTTGATTTTCTACACCACCTCCATCCCTTATTTGATCAATCTAAGCAAGCAACATTAGGATAAACATTTGATAGTTTAGGTGGCAAAGTTAAACCCACCTCCAGAATCTTCTTGATTAAAATTTGAAACCAATTTAAATAAATCACAAAACTAGCCCAAAAAATGATTAACAGTTTATAATTAACATTATTATGTACATAAACCAATGACAGCACATGATGCTCATTGCTCACATGGGCAAGCCAACCTACAAGTATCCTATTCACATCTTTCTATGTTAGTTAGCCAAACACCAGAATTAAAAAAGAAAGAAGAACACTCTTATTTCCCAAATAAGAAGAAGCAATGGAAGACGATCATAAGAAGAAGCAAGAGACAGTTGATCTCTTGGAAGATGGCTGGTTCTTTGGCAATTTTCTCAACAGAAAAGCGAAAATGGTGAGGTGCAACTCTGATCCAACTCCTTCATCGATGACGAAGAAAGAAGACATGTTTGGCCCAAAAAAGAATGGTGCAGAATCCAGCAATTTGCTAAGAACACCATCTCTGCCACCAAAGTTGGGGAAAGAGGAGCAAGTTTGGGGCGATGAGGATGATGAAGACTATGGTCCAAGAATGGGTGATTTAATAAGGCAAGCCATGCCTAAACTAGCAAAAACACCATCTCTTCCACCTTTTAGGATCAAGAAAGAAGTTCTGAGCAATGAAAGTGTGGCTCTCACTCCAAAGGGTCCCACGATGAGCAAACTCACAAGAAGGTGTTCTTTGGATACTCATACATCCATTCTATTGCCACCCAAGCACAACTCCAACTCAAAGGTATGATTTAATCCAAGCATCAGTTAAGACATTTAGGGGCTGTTTGGTATTAATATTGGGATGTATAATCTTCATATTGATATCAAACTTATATCTAGTGTTTGGTATCAGATATGAATATATGTGATATCAAAGTGATATTGGAATCTCATAAACGAGGCCTAACACTTCAATCTAAAGGTGTAGAATTAATGGGGTTTTCTAAATTTGAGATGGGTTTTAAATTTCAGGGCATGAAACAGAACTTATCTGCACCAAGCACATCCAAGAATCTACAACAGAAAAGAACAGAGATGTTGCATAGAAACGTGGAGAGTATAAGAGGCTCAAAATCAAGAAGCCTAGAGAGGAGCATGTCACTGAAAATCTTGAGAGATAAAGAAGTTCAAGGTTTCCAAGATTTGGGATTCAAGTTCAACAAAAAAAAGGATCTGTGCTCTAGTGTGATCAAGGAAGAACCCAATGAGGAAGGAGAAGAAGTGGATGTGAAATTACAGAAAAGTCCTTCTCTTTCTGAGGCTTGGAATACAACACAGCAGAGATCAAATTCATCCCCTCCAATTCCCAAATGGAGTGATAGCAAAAGTTCAGCTGAAGACATGAAAGCTCAGATCAAGTTCTGGGCAAGAGCTGTGGCATCAAATGTTCGCCAAGAATGCTGACGATGGCGACAAAAACTAATTATTTTTTATGATTCTTTATTGATGATTATTGAGTTGCTGATGAAGATCAGTAATAAGCTACAGGAAGATTCTTTTTTGGGTGGTTATCAGCTTTTTTTTGCCCCCTTTGTTCTGTTCTATTGATCATGCAAAAAGTTTTCAAGTTTCATTCTTTTTCATGGGAGTTGTTTTACAAACGTGTAGTGATAGTGTTTTGTCCCAATCATAAGAAGTGCAAAGTGAGGAATCTAACGAGGAAAACAGAAAGGTAAGGTGGGGTTTGCACTTGGAAATTGGAGTACTCAGAAGAATAACTTCTTGGGCTTGTCCATGTTGAGCTGTAATCTGAGGTAATTAACAGTAATGATGATTCTCCTCTCTTGGAAAGTGAAAGTATTTGTAAAATAATCCCAAATTCAAGCAAGTACGGAGTATATTTTTAACCTTACGTGTAATATTTGATAAAAGACTATTCACCTTTATCTAATTCAAGAAGAGATCTAACTGAATTCTGAAGAGTAAAGACTTTGAGATATACGCAAATATCTCGTACACTCTGTTGATTAATTAGAAACTTTGGATCAGACGCTCTAAATCTCTATTAGAAAAATGGACCTCATAATTGAGAAAATTCTGACACTGATAATTATACAACCTGGATGCCCTGCAGATGCTCTAACTTAACCAGAACATCTGGTTAAACTGGTTAAACTCCTATTTTGATATTTTGATAAGTGGGTTCTTGGCGTTTATTAAAAGATCATTGTTGCTATGTATCATGCTCTTGATATTGTTTTTGGTTATATACATATAATGCTTAGGTCATCAAGATCAAAGAATGCATTAAAAGATGTAGCAGATAGTAGTGCAAAATACATTTCCTTTACAATGATACAATTACCTTTACTCTCTCATGGTGTTCTTGATACTAACCGGCTTTGAGAAATCATGCAACGGGCTCTTATTTGCATCAATTATACACAAGATGAAAACTGTAACAACTGAAGAAGCCAACATAGGAATCGGACCAAACACCCACATCAGAAAGTTAGTTGCAAAGTAAATTGCTCTTAATCCCAGTTGCCAGAAACTATGCCCCCATAAAACTGCTTCCCTAACAAAATCCGGCGGCACATCAGCTTGTGGCATACTCAACAGGAAATTGGAATGGACAAAGGATCTTGCAGACTGAATAAACGAAGCGAAAGCCAACAAGAAAAACCCAATAATGCAAATATATTTTAAGGAACTTATTGAAATACTTTTATCTCCATAGATGAATCTGCTAACAAGTTGATTGTTTGTAGAGCTTCCAACCCATGTTCCAATCAGAGATGCAAGAGCTAGTGTGACTGATGCTAAGTAAGTTGCAGCTGAGATGTTGCTACTAATAACTGAGAAGGCTGCACCTCTATCTTTTACATCAACCTGTAATTGTGATTATAATTATAATGGGTAGACCTTGAAATCAGAACTGAATAATAAAGCTAAATTGATAATAAAAAAAACTAAGCTGCTGAAAATAAGTAATCCATTGAATTAAAACAAAGAGTATGTAATAGTTTGTGACCTGTATCATCTTGTTGACCCAGATTTTGGTGCTGTGATTCTCGAACCCGATAGTAGTTTCATTGGGACATCTCCTGCATTTGTATAGGAGAAGGAGATGATAGCATACCATGATCAGTAGTCCGATAGAGACTAGGATAAAATCAAGGTTCTCCTCTTTATACTTCCACTTCCACTTCATTTGTATATGAATTGTTTACAACTATGAATCACTTACTAAGGTCCAAAATTTTCAGTATTCTAGTCAAACCAGTCATAAAATTCACAGCAAAAGAAATTTATACACAAACTTGCATCTGCAACTTGTGTATTGTTCAAAATGATAAGTTAGATAAAGAAATTCATAACAGCAAGATGCAAACTTTAGATCGTAACCAGAGAATTCAACATGATTACCGAAACGAAAGATTACATTAAAGCATTCACCTATCCACAATAGCACTAGAGAAGACCAGATTCACCATAACTTGAAATAACCAAACCCTAATCCTTAACCTGACAGTCGTCATCCGCAATAAAACAAGGAAACCTTAAGCCCTTTCGCCTCTAATCCTCCTGGCGAGCTGCATATCCTTGGGCATAATTGTAACTCTCTTGGCGTGAATCGCGCAGAGGTTGGTATCCTCGAAGAGTCCGACGAGATAAGCCTCAGCAGCTTCCTGAAGAGCGGAGACAGCACTGCTCTGGAAGCGGAGATCGGTCTTGAAATCCTGAGCGATCTCACGCACAAGCCTCTGGAAAGGGAGCTTCCTGATGAGAAGCTCAGTGCTCTTCTGGTACTTCCTAATCTCCCTGAGCGCCACCGTTCCTGGCCTGAATCTGTGGGGCTTCTTCACTCCGCCGGTGGCCGGGGCTGACTTCCTGGCGGCTTTGGTGGCCAGTTGCTTCCTTGGAGCCTTTCCTCCGGTCGACTTCCTTGCGGTTTGCTTGGTACGAGCCATTGAGAGAGGGAATGCAGAGATGAAATTGGAGCGAGGATGAGGTGTTTGGGAGAGGAGATTTGGGGGTTTTATGTAGGGTGTGGATTGGGATTTTGGAGGGAGCGGGGAAATGAAAATGTTCGAAGGCGGAGATCTGGAAATGTGGTGTCAGATCTAGACCGTTGGTTTAATGGAGCTTATCTACGGTTTAGAATTGTTTAAAGTGGGAGACGCACGGATTGCGAGCTTGGATCGATGACCTGGCATTACTCTTTCCGAATGGCCCGCTCGGATTAGAAAGAGTTTAAGACGCATTTTCTTATCACTCTTTCTAAAAACTATACTCCTAAACAAACTACTCTATTATTTGAAGAAACAAATCATTTATCCATTACAATTTACAAAATTTATCTGATTGCTTATATTTAGAGTTTGTTAGATAAAATAGGTTACAAATTATTTGTTGTTTATAAAGTGCTTATTATTTATAAATAAATTTGGTAAAAATGTTCATTTTATTAAAATTTGTGTGGTTTATTTCAAATGTGTAAGTAAGGAGAAAAAGAATGAAAAAGAGTTTTTAAAAGAAAAATTATTTATAAACAACAAACTCTACAAGCTCTAAAAATTTGTTTTCATATTATTGGTGAATGGTGATCGTGTAGTATATATACTCGAGTAAAAATTTGTTTTCATTTTATTTGTCATTTTAGGGTGTTTTTCTTATTTTCATTTAATTGTCGCTTTAGCTAAGTTGGTAAGATTCTTTCAGATTTGTCCCTACAATTAATTATTATTAGATTTAAAATTTTAAATAATTATCCTTTTAGATATAGATATTTAAGAAAATTAAGCAAGAATAAAAATTAGAAAAAGAATCAACCCTTAATCTCTCTCTCTCTCTATATATATATATATATTAAAGGAGAGATATTTAGGAATTTTTTTCTAAAATAGGCTTTTTTTTAAAAACAAATTCCCGATATGGGCACGTTTTGAAAATAATGTGTCTCTCATCCGAAGCAGAATTTTTAAAAAAAAACTTATGTATAAGAGACGCTGGGAAAATCAGCGTCTCTTATACATGTAATTTTTTTTTTTAAACCCACGTATAATAGACGTTGGTTTTCCCAGCGTCTCTTATACGTTAATATTAAAAAAAAACTCTCTTCAACGCTCATCTTCTTCAATCCTGCTTCAATTCTCACAATTCGAGAGTTTCCGAATGACGATGAAATCGGCGTCGAAGTAGATGCCTCCGAATTTGTAGAGAATCGCGAGCCGGATGATATTGGAGAGGTTCTGAGGGATCAGCATTCATCAATGTTTTATCTCATGTTCTCTTAGTTCTCTCTAACGCCATAAACACTAGGTGATTTTAGTTTTGAGTTCTCGGATCTCTCTTCTCTTGATCAATTCTTCTCCTCTGGTCCTCGACTCTATGTTCAATTCATCGTGCCTCTTTCATATGCTTATATTTTTGTTTTTTATATGCTATATACATTTTAGAATACAAAATAAGACAACCCACATATCTCACCCGATCCATCTATGAACCCGATGGATTAAGATGGATTAAGATGGATTGGATGTGGATTGAGGGTTTCACGGATGACAGATGGGTTGGATGGTAAAAATTTATACGGGTTAGATGGTGATATGGGTAAATCCACCCACCACCCGATCCATTTTCATCCCTAATTAAGATCACAACAAAATCTAACCATGGGCTCAACTTACATAAATTCAAACTTTTTAATTAGTATATGCTATATAGTTATCATTTTTTTGTCAGACGATGATTAACATATTAATTGTTTGATTTAATACTCCTAAATGTTATATGTTTTCATTTTATGGAATTTATGTCGAACTTTATCAATAAAAAAGTTAATTTATTAGTTTAATAAAATTGATACAATGAAATCTATAAAATTCTAAATATATCGTGTATAATATATAAACGTTAAACGATTACCCGCGAATGGCGCGAGGACTACGCTAGTTTGTCTTAAAATTTCTAAAACGATAATTATAAAGAAACGGAGGGAGTGGATGCCACCATTTAAATCGATAATTACTACAAGCTTTCTTCTTTGGTCAAAGTGAATTAGTACAAGCTTAGCCTAATGTGGATTTGGCACTACTACACTACTCAGGGGCGAAAGTTTTGATACAAACTATTGTTCGCTCCCGTGACTTTAAAAGGCACGGAGACTTAAATTGTATGTTTTATGAAAATCATGTCTAAAAAGTTTAAAAAACATTTAAAATATAAGATGTTTGAGAATTCAGCAAAAATACATAGTTTCAAAAACACGTGGAACATATGAGTATCTCTAGTTTTGCAAGCAAGATTCTTGAAAAAATATGGGACAACTTTGAAATAGGTTAAAGTTCGGATGAGTCAACGATAGATCAGGAGACAATGGAATCAGATTCAACAAAACCCTTGCGGAAACATCAAGACCAAAACAATTGTTTCGTGTAAATTATTATACGCATGTGTATATGTGAAATTTGGAAAAATGCTTTATTTTGTAGTTATACCCATGGATGCATTGTTGTTCAATATAATAAATGTAATTCATAACTTATATATAATCACCTTAAAGAAATCCATCTACTGAACGTTACATTTAAACAACACTCTGTACACTAAACTCAAATCTAGATAATCTTAAACGCCACCTACGTATTCTCTTCGACACGCGGGACATGTAGTGCCATAATATAACCATGTCCGAATACAATCAGAATGAAATACATGTCTACAAGACAATATCAAAAGTTCCATGCCTAAACCTAACCCAAATAGAATTAAACAAATTACACAGTGACCCCCCCCCCCCCCTCACTTTGTTGGAGGGTTGCAACCTCCAACAAAGCGTGTAAAGGATTCGTTGAAGAATCAGATGACTCTGATATGTTGTCGGGTGATGGAACAGGAGCTTCAACCAACTCATCTTGCTCCAAGTCAATGATTTGTTGAAGTGATCGAACATTGACAATAATATTTGGGCATCTGTGGGGATACAAGGTTGGGGCTTGTGAAGCCAGATAATTACTGACGAAGTCCTGTACAAGGCCAACAGCGCACATGTTCTGTATAAAAAAAGGTATGTCTGCTCCATCCAAAACAAATCTTGTGTGCGTCTCACTTATGGGAATACCACCCCATTCAGAAGAGAAAGTGAAAGTATTCACTGTTGTACCGACTTGTTGACGGTAGCGTATTACGAATTATCACTCCATACCTCTCACGGTTTCATAGTGGGCTGATATAGTGATCATATAATCCCCAAAGAGGGGATGATACATCCCCTCGGTTATTTGTGGAGGCAACACGTTTACATCAACTGAGTCGTTTAGAAACATAGTTAACCTAATTGTACATATACAATTAGAGATTTTTTGAAAAAAAAATATGATATAAAAAACATTAAAGGAATAGAATGTAATTTCAACCATAAAACTAATAAAGAATTCACATCAAAATGCAAAAAACACGCATTACAAATCTACCCATCACAGTCAAGTCACGATTCATCTAAGATCATGTAATCGAATTATAATATATAGAGTATTGCAAGGTTGATGGTAATTGCTTAGTTGATAAGATAAAATGAAGCTTAAAATATAATACTAAGGTTCATAATATTCAGGATAACTATAGTTTCATGTACTCACTTTTTAATGTACAACAACGTTGTTGTTTTGATGATGTTAGGCAATGATGCTAAAACAAAAGACACCCTAAGCCAAAGTTAAGGAAGATAGGTATGCGACATTTATCCAATTTCATAAGTTAAACAATTTCAGTTATCTAATGCGTGAATCTGGAAAATACCTTAAACCAAGGTTATAGAAGGATGTATTTACAAAATAGAGATCAATCATGTAAGGAAGATAAGAGTTTTGAGATTAATGTTTACCTAACAAATCGAAGCAGAAGGTTGGTCTCGAAATTGGATTTGCAATAATTTATATAGTGTTTGTAGAGAATATCTAACTCCATGATACACAATTTAATAGTCATAGGGTCTGATCGATTATGGAGGAAGGAGGTGGAGAAGATGGAGGAGGAGGTGGAGAAGATGGAGGAGGAGTTGGATATCAAGTTTTACAGAAAGAAAGGTGCTTAGGGTTTAGGAAAATGGACTTAATTGGTATTAAATATTATATTATTATTCAAAATTTATCTAAAAACAAAAAATTTAAAACATTCTAAGTTGGATTTTCCAGAATATTGTTCCCAAAGAAAAAAAACTCATAATATAAAATAAAATAATAAGACACAGAACAGACTTATAAAGCGGAATACGAAAATGACTGTAGAATATCATAAGGTCGTATACATTACTGTTTAAAATTACCGAATACGAACATGACCGTAACATTTTAAACGGTCGTAATTATATCTGTTTTGACGAATACGAAGCAAGTTGTAAAACACTTTACACCTGTATTAAATGTGAAACTTGCATATTTTTTCTGGAAAAAAACTTCTTAGTGTTTCATTGCAACTATTTACAAAATGGTAAGAAGAATTAGTGCATCAAACATCAAAGAACAAATTGTTCTATTTACATTTTGAAGCAATACATTACACTCTCTGCAACACTTCTTTGTACACAACATTAACCGTATGATTTGCAGCTTCATTGTTCTTGCCAAGAATAAAGAATTTTAAGCCTTTTCGATCTGTGACTCGGGAGACTCTCACAGAAAACTGACCATGAGTGAAGATAAGCCTTCGAAGAAATATAACAAAAACTCATTGATAAAACAACCCACATCAAGAATTTTAACATTTTAAGTCTTTATCGAAGGTGTAAATAAAACAACTCCAAAATAAGTAGCAGTAAAAAAAGACCTAACAAAAACTCATTGATATTGTAGATTGTACTAAATATTTGTATGAAGTAACTATATATAACTTAATATACAAACTTGAAATTTATAAGAGATAAAAAAAATTATATCTATTTATTACAATTTGTTTAATTTTAAATTTATTAAGTTAATACATTATAATTTGATAATTATATATATATTAGATATATCATTTTATAAGATATGTGCGAACGGAAAACTGAGCTAGTAAGTACATGCAGCTCATCTTCTGCATCTTATGCTATTTTCTCATCATCATCATTATCTATTTTCACCTCTATATATTCTTTAATCATATTGATTCACCGTACTTAACATCGATCCTAATAGACAATAGACTGATCAACTTCCCAGCAATGTATAAAAGAACTCAAATATTTCAGTTTTTAAAAGGTTCAATCACAGTAAATTCATCTAAAGTATTGTAAATTCACGTAGGGCAGAGAAAATACCTCTCCGTGATTTCTAGGAATCATTCTAGCCCTTGCAATCTTTTCCTCGACTACCTCTAAGACTCCCTTTTTATCTTCAGAAGAACTGATGAACATGTCAGAACTGAAATAAAATTCACAAATGACCAGCAAAAGAATAAGGTTCCCCCAATTACATCTTTAAGAATAATTATTCAGTACTCTGACCTTCTAATTGATTGGTAGAACAATCGATCTGGACCAAGGGATATTTTACTCGCAACATTTAATAGATTTGTAATATTTATGCAGTCAATCAAGGCCAGGCCAATATACTACGCATCATTCTAGGAAGCTGAACATTTAGCATGTTGACTACCTTGTTCTGATATCCTTGGTAGTATCATGACTTTCTCCCTGACGCAGAGCCAATCTAGATGGCTCAAGACTTGGCTTTGCCATATCAATGATGCCCTCACACCGTTCTGCGGTTGCAATTTTTTGAAAAATACAGAATTCGGGGTTTCCAGCTTAAAAGCTGTGAAAAAGAAGGGAGGCAAAACTTAATACACCACCAATATGATATGACTTCAGCTATCTATAGGCAATAAACAGTAATAAAAATGTTAAGCAAGTTAGAGTTTTTTTTGTGTTTTACCAATAGAAATACAAAAGATATACTTCAGGAAAGCATGCACTACACTAAGAATAAGTTTTAGAAGGCTACCAAACATTATGATTATTAGAAAAGGTATCTCTCTGTAGGTGTATGACTAGGAAGTACCAACAGAATATAAACTTTAGCTTCAGCAGCAGCCAAAAATTTCATATGCATATAAGATTTGTTACACAGCTTAGACATAAAAGATTCCACTAAATACACCTTTCCCACTAGCTTGAATTTTCACCACTCCTAAATGATATATATATATAGGTGTACATATTTGATGTTTCAACAATCATAGATCCGATGTTGAGAATTGGACTTGTCCAATTTGGTGACCAGTCAAGTGATCGGAAGAAAGAAGGCAATGCAAACAACTTAAAAGAACCATAAACATAAAAGAATAGTTTCTCATTAGTGAATTCATCTTGTAAGTGCATGCACTTGCACAAGGATAACATAAATCAATCAAAATTCTATTATCTGCATTTCCAATTGCAATAAGAAATTGAAAGAATACAATTGCACGAATCACAAACATGCACAAATTAGTAGCAAAAACCACATAATCAGAGGAAAGAGTCACATCAAACCTGAAAAGGAATGGACGTAATAACCTTATCGCCGGACTCTATAGGCATCAATAGATCGAAATCCTCTTTGGAATCAACAGAATGGAGAGATCTCGGTAAAGGACGAAGTTCCGGTACATCCTATTCTTTGTTTCAATGTTTACTATATTTGTATCGGTTGGAGCTCAGAAAACGCAGCTCGCGACACAACACCTCGCGAGTCTGGCCAACCAACTTGTATACAACAATTTACCTTGTCTTCCCCCGTCGTCCACCCTAGTTCTTGACACCTACTATTCCAACGCAACCAAACTAGGAGAGGGTATCTCCGGATTTGATTCTCCGGCGTTCAAATTAGCAAACGTGTAAAAATGCAACTAAGAGCTACACAATTTGCCGCAAGAGCTAGAGTAGATAGAAAGATGTAAAGTAAAGATAAAGGGAACTTAAAATGCTATTTAAAACGTTTCAAGTTCTTCGTTACCAACAAACCGAACGGCCCTAGAAAACACCCATCGCAGCATTAAAAGCTTAATAGCAACTCTGGGAGTTACAAATTAAGTGATGTTCTTTCTAACAACTCAAGGAGAAGGTGGTTTTGGAAGATTGAGGTTTTGGTTTATTCCTGTGTTTTCCTTACTCGGGAGAGGGAGACCAAGCGTTTTTCTTTCAGTCGTGATCCCCTCCTCTATCCATTGAGTTGCGTTCTTATACTCTTGTCAGGGGCCCACGCGAGTCAATTACTGATTTGCCCCTTGATACTTAATCTCGTCGGATCCTCCTTCTGGGCTTCGTCTGCTTATGGGCCGCTGTCGTCCTTCTGGGCTGACTGCATGGACCGACCCGGCTCGCGTCCTATGGGCCTAACCCGATTCCTTTTGGGCTTCGCGAGCCCATCGAGAACCGGCTCCAACATCCAGCCCCTCAAGCTTTTATGCTGAATAGCTTAAGGCTTGGGTTTGTCTTCTTGAAGTCGCGTTCTCGACATGAGAGTGGCTCCATGACTTAGTATGATTGCATCGCGTGTGATGGTCGCGTGTATTTCGATTAAACTTCTCGGGGCGACGTTTTGAATTCCCGCGCTTGGCGCATGTCGTCCACGTGCCATCTTCTCATTGCACCTTCTTTCCCCCGGTTCTTCCTTATAAATACCCACCTTCGTCTTCCTTTTTTCATTCTGCCGCACTCCTTCGCTGTTTTCTTCAAACTGTACGTTCGCCTTCTTCGCCGGTGCTCTCTCCTTCTCTACCTTCGTCTTCGCCTCCGCTCCCACACGATCTTCAATGGCAGGTTAGTCTTTCGTTTTTCCTTCCCTTTTCTACCTCGTTTTGGCTTGATTTTAGGGTTCCCCGCAGATTCGTCGCTCGATTTTTTTCTCGTTTGTAACTGTTGTCAGAATTTTTGCCCGGGCTCTTCGATTTGATAGGCTTTCGTCAGTGATTGTTTGTCCATTGGGTGTTTCTCGTGTCGGATTTTCCTTCCAGCTCTCGTTTCTCAATATGTTGTTTAAGAAAAAAACGTGTTTCAGCCAATTCCGCCATTTTTGAACCTCCACAATGTTCTTCGTGTTCTTGGGCCTGGTCCTTCTTGATGTCGTTTTAAATTCCCCTTTGATCTTTCGTGTTTCAGTTTTTCCAGGGATTTCTTGTTTGTTCACTTCTTACTGCCTCGCGTCATTTTCCTTTGACTCGCGTTGTTCCCACCTTCGACGTTCTCTTTTTTCCTCTTTCCATCCCTGGAAAACTGAAACTTTCTTTGCCTATGCTTTCAGGTAGTGATGATTTCTATGAACGCTCAACTCGGGCTGAGTATTCGGGGCGCACTACGTCCAGATCCGAGGGGGGCTCTGATGGTCGCGAGCCCAGCTCTCGTAGACGATCTCGCGTTACTAGGAAATCCAAATGGAGCAAAGTGAAGACGTCCAAAAAGTCTAAAACAAGGCTCTCGTCTCGCGTTATTCAAGAGCGAGCCGAGACCAATTACGGTCAATTTGCCAGCTTCTTCTCCCATAAGGGGTCCTTACCCCACATAGTAATAGAGAAACCTTTTCTCGCGGATCCTGGTCGGATAAACATCCTTACAAAGAGAATAAAACATACTCGTACCTTAATTCCTAACACGGCCCATCGCAGCAGTCTCAACTTTGACGATCTTCGCCATCTCGCTACGCGATACCCTTTTCCCGAAGGGACCATCTTTGTCCTCCCCGACTATGAGGGCACTTCTCTCGACCAATATGGGCCCTTCTTTGCTTTGAGCAGACAGTCTTTAGAAGCTGGCTTTCGTCTCCCGTGGACGTCCTTTCAGACTGAAGCGATGGCGGACTTAGGCTTCAGCCCTTCTCAGATGCATCCAAACTTCTGGAGTTCGCTGATCGTTTACATCATGCGATGTCAGGATATTGGGATAGCTCCCAATACGCCTCACTACGCTCTTATTAATTCGTATAAGAAGAACTCCCGCGAGGATGGATTTTATACTGCTCAAGCCAAGACTCCTAGTGCCTTCCGATTGCGCTCGAAGATTGAAGGGTGGAAAACGTGTTGGTTTTTAGTCCGTCCCCCTCTTGGTTCTGAAATTTCTGTTCAAGTACGCGAGCCTCATGCGAGAAAGGCTCCGTGCTTTTTCCCAAAGGAGACTCGTGATAAATTCGTTCGCGACTATAAGGATTACCCTGACAAAGCTGTTCAAAAACGTTTTGAGTTGACAATCTCGGATGCTTTACTGGTTGTCAGGGGACTCAGCCTTAAAGCTCATGCCCGAGGTTTTTGTTCGTGTTTGTCTTTAGCGCTCGCGTCTTATCACTATATTTTTTTTTATACTCACTTGTGGTCTTTGCAGATGCTGATATGTTCTCTGATCTCCCGGACTTGGAGGGGTTGGTTTTTGACGAGGCTGGTTCTCTCACCCTCAAGGCTCCAGCTCACAAGTCAGTCCCCGGTCTGACCCTTGCTCCTACCCCTGCTGTATCGGAGTCGCCCGCTGAGCTCGCGACCACAGTTTCTGAGGAGGTCCCTCAGACGAAGAGGTCTCACGATAAGGGGAAGCAAAAATTATCCGAGAAAAGTCGCAAGAGGACGACGGAGGTAGAGTTCGTCTCCTCTCCAGAGCCTACCGATTCTCTGGTCGCGAACCCTACCTTCATTCACGGTTTATCGGCGACGCGTGCGTTCTTTGACTCGATCCCGACTGTTTTCCCCCCCGAACCCAGCCTTTACGAGGAAATCTCGGATAGACCTGGCGGCCTTTCTAAACTACTTTTTGCGGTAAGTTTCACGTTCTCATCTACCTCTTGTCTCTTGGGGTGTTTTTAACCCTGGAGTTGGTCATTTTGCAGGGGATGAATATTATCGCGAGCGCAAGCAGGAGGGTGCTCGCGGCGGAGGACAAACTTAAGGAATTGATGGATGAGGACCAGTCAATCCGTGATGCCAACAGAGCGGCTAAGTCTCGGCTCATGGGGGAGAAGAAAACTTTGGAGGTGGAGCTTTTGAAGGCCAACGCGTTAGTGGAATCTAAAGACGCAAAGATAAAGGAGCTGGAAGCGCAACTTGCGTATGAGAGGTCCACCCATGTCAACATCGTCACTGAGTATAACACGCAGGTGAACGACCTCAGACAAGAAAATGAGAAACTCCACGCGACGATGTCCGAGAGAATTGCCTACGAGAGGAACATGGCGGTGGAAGAGTATTGCGGGGGTTACCGTCAACGTGCTCGCGTGGATTTTTACAAAAATGTTGTCAACACGCTTCTTCTTTGTATGGTGAAGGTTCAAATGCGAAAACACAAAGTCAAAGATTTCCCCTTCAACGCTCAGGACTTATGTGGTTTTTCTACTGACCTTCCCGAGTATGAGCCCCCGATGCCGGGAACTTTTATTGATGATGGGGATACTCCACTTGAGGCTTGGGGTGTAACTCGTCTCGCGTCCAAGAAAGGCATCGTTAAAGGTAAAGAGAGTCAAGTGCCTAAGCCTCCTCTTCCAAAGATGGTCATTCCGTCTCCGTCCGAAAGGTTGGAACCTGTTCCTCACACGCTTCCGAACCCTCCTTCCCCGGCCCTCTCTCCTCGTAAGAGAAAGGTATTCGCACCCGACGCTCTTCTCGACACCATTCAGCCCTCCTCGAAGCGTTCTTGCTTAGATCAAGCGGGGGGGTCAGGGTCGCGGGTAGTTGATGCTCAAGACGTCGTGGATTTAGAGGCGGATAGTGTAGAGGATGCGGGGAAGGCTCCTGAGTCTGTCGTTTAAGCAATGTTTAATAACCTTCTGACACGGCCTAGTGGTCTTTCGAACAGTATGTTTTTTGATGTTCCTGTCGCGAGAATTGGGCTTTTATGTAATTATTATTAATGCGGCCACGGTTGTCGCGAGCTATATGCTGTTTCGCTATGTTTTTGGTTTTACTTATCCGTCTGCTTGTTTCGCATACACTTATCTCGCCTCGCTCCCCCCGTTTTGTGTTTCGGAAAAGAGTAATTTTGCGAAAAAATAAAATGTAAAGAGATGAGTGTTTCTTAACTACGACCCCTCTTGTAAAGTAAAAGGTAAAACTGACGGTGTTACATAATTTATGTGAGAATCATTAAAGCATTGCAAACCATTCTCCTGTTAGCTATTGCATGAACATTACACGCGAGTCCTGGTCAACACGTTCCCTCTAGCTGGTGACAGGGCTTCGTGCTTTAGCTCTTAGTGGCTGTTGATGCTCGCGGGGTTTGTCCTGAGCACTTGTAATCGCGAAGCAGGACAGTTTTTCTTCGGTATGGTCGCCGCAGAGAATTTCTTGACTTTGCAAAGATTATCTAGGCATGACGTTGCTTTTGCGGGGGATATTATGCACTGCACATGTAGAGAGGCATTCAGTATTTGGTCTTTATGCGGTTAAGAACGTTTGAAAGACGTGTGAGTCACAATGTGTACCCGTCCATTCTTTCGCGACCAAGCAGAGCTTTTTAGCTCAACCCTGGAAGCTGGACACGCGACTTAGGGGGGTTTTTTAGCCCAGCCCAGTGAAGCGGAATCATGGCGGGTGAGCTCATTGGCGTAAACCCGTCCATGCTTTCGCGACCAAGGAGAGTTTTTTAGCTCAACCATGGAAGCTGGACACGCGACCTGGGGGGGGGGGGGTTTGCCCAGCCCAGTGAAGCGGACTTGACGACTTTTGTCTCAATTGAAGCGCTACCTTTTTAGGTGGACGAGCATTGGTCGACCAGGCTGAGCCATTTCTTGATAACCCAAACTCGCGTGATAACGAATTGCTGGTTCCACAACCTGTACTTATCATATCATAGTGATCGAACGTTTTAGTGTCTTAATGCGATAAGCATTGACCATTAGTGGGAAAACATTTTTGCTCTGCTAAACTTTGTTAAATGTACCTGGGTTGTGGGAGGATTAGGCATAGAAGCGACGAAGTCGCATCACGTTCCAAGAGTTTGCAATGTGATTCCCAGAGTGATCCTTGAGACGATATGCCCCGGGAGCGACCTCGCGATCTATAATGTAAGGTCCTTCCCAGTTGGGGTCGAGCTTTCCTCCTTCTGTTCTACGGAGCACTAGGTCCCCTCTGGCGAATCCCCTCAACTTTATATGCTTGTTGTAATACTTCGCGACGCTGGCTTTATGATTGGCCGCTCTGATAGTTGCTACGTCGCGAATTTCTTCCCGCATCTGCAACTCTAGCTGCATTTTTTCGTCATTGTCGATCGGGCTATACTGAATCACGCGATCCGTGGGCACAATGAACTCGACTGGCACTGTGGCTTCTATCCCATAGGCAAGAGCAAAAGGTGTTTCTCCAGTTGCCCTTTTTACCGTGGTTCTGTTTGCCCAAAGTACTAGAGGTAAAACTTAGGCCCACTTTCCTTTGGAGCCTTCTAACCGTTTTTTCAGATCCATGACAATACTTTTGTTCACAGCTTCTACTTGGCCATTGCAATGTGGGTGAGCGACCGATGCGATTTTTAAGGCGATCCCTATGTCATTACACCACGTGAGCAACTGTGGCGAATTGAATTGTGGTCCTCTATCGGTTACGATCTCGTGAGGGAGGCCGTATCTGCAGATGATATTCTTCCATAAGAACTTTTTAACCGCTGGGACGGTAGTGCTCGCGAGAGCCTCGACTTCGATCCATTTGGTGAAATAATCAACTGCTACAATGATGTATTCCAGTTGACCAAGCGCTTTTGGCTTGAAAGGTCCTAATAGATCTAGCCCCCACATCGCGAAGGGACAGGGGCTTAACATTATCTGTAGTTCTACACCTGGCTGATGAGAAGCCGGGGCAAAGTACTGACATGGCTTACAGTTTTGAGACTCGCGTTGTGCGTCCTGCTTCATGGTTGGCCAGAAATTCCCTTGCCTCAACGCTTTATAGACCATAGGTCTCCAACCCGCGTGAGTCCCGCACAATCCCGCGTGTAGCTCTCTCATAAGCATGTCACTTTCTATCTTAGACAAACACCGGAGCTCGCGTGATCCGTACCCTCTTTTGTAGAGTTCTCCACGACACATGTAGAAGCGTGCAGCCATAGAGACAAGTTTTCTCATTTCTTTTGGATCCGAGGGTCCTGTTCCGTTTGCTAGATATTGAATTATAGGGGTGCGCCAATCACCGACTGGCTCGTCTATTACCATCAGCTCCACCTGATTGTTTATGGCGCTCTCAGACTTTACTACCCAGAAGTACTGACTCTTTCCACCCTTGGAAACGATGGTAGAATTCCCATCGGGATGTTCCATATTCGCGTACTGAGCCTGGGAGCTTCCCGAGTTCGTCAGCTCGCGTATTTTCTTCCCTCGGTACTGCTTCAATCTCAAAATGCCTGAACAACGAAATCAAAGTTGTAGCTCTCGCATGATATATGGGGAGATTGCCTGTTCGAGCTTCATAGGTCCCATTGATCTGATTCACAACAATCTGAGAGTCGCTCAGACACCTCACCATGTGAATACCTGCGTGCATTGCAATTTCTAGTCCTGCGATGAGCGCTTCATACTCTGCTTCGTTATTAGTGGCTTTGAATCTTAGTGCAATCGCATGGTCGATTTTATCCCGGGCTGGGGATGTCAGGACGACCCCCGCCCCGCAACCGTCTACGTTTACTGCCCCGTCAACGTGCATAACCCATGTGGGGTGCTTTGGAGCTATTTCATCTATTTCTAACTCTCTGAAACTTGTTTCAACAATGAAATCAGCCAAAGCTTGCGCTTTGATTGCGGGCCGTGGTCTATAGACTACGTCGAATTCTGTCATCTCAATTACCCATTTAGCGAGCCTCCCGGAGGTTGTTGGCTTACTCATGAAAGATGGGAGTGGTAAATCTGTCAATACCTCGATGGGATGAGCGTGGAAATAAGGTCGGAGCTTACGAGCGGCTGTTATCAACGCGAGTACTGGTTTCTCTATGGGCGAATATCTGGTCTCGGCTGACAGAAGGGCTTTACTGACGAAATAGACGGGGACCTGCTGCTCTCTCACCAACACTGTGCTCACCGCACGTGTCCCGGCCGTGAGGTACAGCTGCAACCCTTCCGCAGGTACTGGTTACGCAAGTGTGGGGAGTTTAGCCAGATGTTCTTTGAGGCTCATAAATGCCCTTTCACACTCCTCAGTCCATTCGAAGTTTTTCGGTTTCCTCAATATGTCGAAGAAGGGGAGGTTTCGCTCCGCGAGCTTGGCACAAAACCTCCCGAGATAATTAACCTTCCCTACAAACCTTTGGACATCATGAGTGGATCTCGGAGGTTGTAGATCTATTACAGCCTGGACCTTGTCTGGATTGACTTCGACACCGCGTGCACTGATCTGAAATCCCAGGAACTTGCCCTCGGTGACCCCAAAGACACATTTCTCGGGATTGAGGCTCATTCCGTACTTTCCTAGAGTTTCAAAAACTTCTGCCAGGTCGCGAGCGTGATCTGCCTGCTTCTTGCTCTTAACTACTATGTCATCAACATAGGCCTCCACGGTGTCACCCCTTTGCTCGCTAAAGATCATGTCCACCAGCCTCTGGAATGTAGCTCCCGCGTTTTTCAAGCCGAACGACATTACTTTATAGCAGAAGGTTCCCTTGTCTGTGATAAAAGCCGTGTGCCCCGAGTCGGCTGGATTCATCATGACTTGATTATACCCAGAGTACGCGTCTAAGAAACTCAGGGCTTCGTGACCCGCGGTGGAATCTACCAACTGGTCGATAGAAGGTAATGGGTAGCAAGGTCTCAATTTCTTGCACAACTTTCTGATCCAGTTTTCCTCCTACATAGAGCTTCTCCTCTATGTTGGGGAATGGGGTGATTGTCTGTTTCTCAAACCCATCAAAATGTGGTTTGTGCCCTTCTTCTTCTCCATTATCTCGCGGCCTCGGAGAGGCACGTACCTCCAACTCGGCCTCTTCAAACACGTGAGGCAACCCTGGAACAAATAACTGGTTAGCGAGCAAGGCCTTGGTGTTGCCCTTTTCGGATGACACGTAGCAGATACGGCTTTCCTCTTGGTTTCCTCTCGCGACTCCTACTCCAGTCGACGTTGGGAACTTAAGGCAGAAATGACAGATCGACACGACTGCTTCAAACTTACACAGAGTCTCGCGTCCCAGTATCGCATTGTAGGAGGAAGTTATTGGAATTACTACGAAATCTATTTTTTCTGACCTTCTTGACCCGGTCTTCCCACCCAGGATGAGATCTAGGGTGACGACGCCCAGGGCCCTCACTCTGTCACCCGCGAAACCCACCAGTGTGGTTTTAGTAGGCCTGAGTGTAGACTGATCAATCCCCATTTTCTCGAACGCGTCCCAGTATAGTATATCAGCCGAGCTCCCTGTGGCCACGAGAATCCTTTTCACAAGTTTGGTTCTGATCTGAGCATGAATGACTAGTGGGTCAGCGGCTTCTACAGCCCAAGTATCTACCTCCTTGTCGCTGAAAGCAAGCGTGTAAGGCTCAGACTGCGATCTCACGATACTATAGATTGACTTTCCCTGAGGCTTGGGCGCGTTATCAATGAGCCTTTGCTCTCGTTTGCCTAAGGGAATGGGTTCATGGCGGCCTGCAATTGTACCTATATGGCCATCCAAGTGAGGGAAGCTCTGGTGCGGGTGGCGATTAGGTCCCTGATTCTGGTCATTTCTCGCGGGGGTTTGCTGCCTTATCTCATTCTGTACTCTACCTCCTCTTCCTCTTTTTGTGCCGCCGCGACCTCCGTCCCCATATCCTCTCTGAGAAGTTAGGACTTTCTGCTCTCTCTGGTGGTGAGGTCGCGACCTACATTCCTCTGTAGGGTGAGTATCCACTCTGTGGTACTCACACCATGTGATTGGCTCGTGGCGATCATGACCGCGACTCCCTCCTCTTTCAGCCTCGCGACGGCTATCCTGCTCGGCTACAAAATTTTGAGAGTGGAACTGATTCTGATCATGGTTCTGGCCTCTGAACTGCCTTTGACCCTGATTTTTATCTTGAATTTGCAAACCGGGAACCCGCGTGTCAATCTGCTCCTTTCCCTGACTTCCCTGATGGCGCTTGCTACCCCAGTTCTGGTTGTCCCTCTTTTGGCCCTGAGCAGACTTATTCTGATTGTTTCCTTTCAACGCGGTACTCGAGTGCGCTTCCACGTTAATCTCTGTATACGCTCTTTCGAGCATGCCTTGGTAGTCTAAATCTTTCTTGCGGTATAGGTATTGCTTGAAGGAGCTTCCATCTGTGAGACCATCCAGGAACGCGACTCGGGCGGTTTTATCGTGAAAATCCTCGGCTTCTAAGATCTTTTCCGAGAATCTCCTGACATAACTCTCTAGCGATTCGTTTGGTCCCTGTTTGACACCCACCACTTCTTGCATAGTCACTTTTCTTTTCCTTGAGGATCCAAAGTATAACAAGAAACTTCTCTCTAGGTCAGTGAAGAAATGGATGCTCCCTGACGGTTGGTTAAGCATCCAGGTCATGGCGGGACCCACGAGAGTGCCTGGAAAACCTTTGCACATCGTGGCTTCGTCAGGGCACCTTGCGAACATAGCATACTTGTAGCGTGCTAGGTGTTCGCTAGGATCTTCTTTGCCATTGTACTCTTTGATAATAGGGAATCTGAAATTAGGTAGAGGGATTGACCTGACCATGTGGTCTGCGAAAGCAGTCGGGCCGAATAAGGCTGACGGGTTAATGGGCGGATAGGCCTCATAAGCTTGCCGCGGACAGGTTTCCTGGTGGTAATAAGGTTCCCCCTCATTCTGGTAGTGAGAAGGTCGCTCGACACGAATCCCATGTCCCCTTGTCTCGGCTCTTCCCCCGTAAGACTGGTTCTCTACGTAGCTCACGGGGGCTTGATTCAAATCAAACCTACCAGGGTGACAGGCCCTCTCGCGTCCTTCGACCCTGGTCCTTCGTGACACTGAGATTCTGTCGTCGGGTACGTGCTCAGCACTCTCCTCAGCGATTGGTTGTTCTCGTTCGCCCTGATCCTGCTCCTGCTCGCGGGCCTCAGCCCTCGGTTTCTCTTGTTGCCGGTCCCTGTCCGTGCTCTGTCCCAACGTCCGAAGGAACGCGCGATACTGAACCAGTGCGGGCCCTACCAGAACGATCTCTTCCTCAGGCACACGTGTAATAGGTGCTCGTGAGCCATTTATCTCTTGTTGTGTCCTCGTCTGAAAAGGGGTGTTGCCGCTTCCCTCGCCCCCGGTATTCATCCTTAGGCGGTTAAGTATTAGAAATACGTGAATATCTGTAGTGAGCCTTACTTGTGCGAGGAAGTCCCCACGGTCGGCGCCAGTGTTGGAGCTCAGAAAACGCAGCTCGCGACACAACACCTCGCGAGTCTGGCCAGCCAACTTGTATACAGCAATTCACCTTGTCTTCCCCCGTCGTCCACCCTAGTTCTTGACACCTACTATTCCAACGCAACCAAACTAGGAGAGGGTATCTCCGGATTTGATTCTCCGGCGTTCAAATTAGCAAACGTGTAAAAATGCAACTAAGAGCTACACAATTTGCCGCAAGAGCTAGAGTAGATAGAAAGATGTAAAGTAAAGATAAAGGGAACTTAAAATGCTATTTAAAACGTTTCAAGTTCTTCGTTACCAACAAACCGAACGGCCCTAGAAAACACCCATCGCAGCATTAAAAGCTTAATAGCAACTCTGGGAGTTACAAATTAAGTGATGTTCTTCCTAACACCTCAAGGAGAAGGTGGTTTTGGAAGATTGAGGTTTTGGTTTATTCCTGTGTTTTCCTTACTCGGGAGAGGGAGACCAAGCGTTTTTCTTTCACTCGTGATCCCCTCCTCTATCCATTGAGTTGCGTTTTTATACTCTTGTCAGGGGCCCACGCGAGTCAATTACTGATTTGCCCCTTGATACTTAATCTCGTCGGATCCTCCTTCTGGGCTTCGTCTGCTTATGGGCCGCTGTCGTCCTTCTGGGCTGACTGCATGGACCGATCCGGCTCGCGTCCTATGGGCCTAACCCGATTCCTTTTGGGCTTCGCGAGCCCATCGAGAACCGGCTCCAACAGTATCAGGGACAATTAATCTCATTTTTGCTATAGGGTCTGTTAAGGAGAGTTGTTTTATGAAAGGAATTCAATGGACCTCAGAAATCTATGGCGGTTTACAGCAAGTTGATGACCTTTCCAATAAGCTCAATCAGAATAGAATTATAAACCAACTTTGTTTTAACATAACATTTACATTTGCACGAACGACCGTCACGATGATTCTAGACATGTAATGGTATTCAATTTTTCTTTTTTATTCAATTTTGATTCTCATAAAATTAGAAAAGAAAGTTGAACAATTATTCCTTTTAGTCTATTAATTTTCAGCGTTTAAGTGCAATTCTAAATGATTTCAATTGGTACTGACGAAATGTTTTTCACTTCAGTTTTTTCTTTTGTTTCAGATTTGGTTGGGGAATCTGACAAGGATCTCGACCACTGGTGTCATCATGGAACCTAGATGAGTAAGTTCCATGTTTTCTATTCCTTGAGGACTTTAAGTTTTAAAATACTACTTTCTTCTACATTATGAGCCGATAGATTTGTCTGTTTCAAGTATTCGGAGGCGAAACATTGATCTTATGATAGCTTCTATGTTTTTCTTTAGAGACATATACTGGTTGAAATAAAATTTTGTTCTGGAATAAAATTTTCTTTGGAAAGAGACATAGCACTTTGCCGATCTACACAAATTGGAGAAGGACATGGTATTAAAGTCGTAGTGGTTGCATTCGGACTAAACAATTTCCCTATTGATTAATATATGACAATCCGCTCAAAAACAAAAATGACGATACAATGAATTAATAAATTTCGTATGCAAATTGTCCGATAAGTTGACCAATGATATTACAATAAGTTTGAAAGATCATAGTAATATCGATCACCAATACTATCCGACGAAGAATAATGTTTCAAACGATTTGATAATACCGTAATTAAACAATATTTCAAAGGTTTCGATAATATAATATGTTATTAACGTGTAATATATCTTAAAAATACAAAGTAAAAATCGGCAAAAATAAAACATAGCGCGGGGTCCTTTATCTAGTATATATATATAATGCTTAGGTCATCAAGATCAAATAATGCATTAAAAGATGTAGCAGATAGTAGTGCAAAATACATTTCCATTACAATGATACAATTACCTTTACTCTCTCGTGGTGTTCTTGATACTAACCGGCTTTGAGAAATCATGCAACGGGCTCTTATTTGCATCAATTATACACAAGATGAAAACTGTAACAACTGAAGAAGCCAACATAGGAATCGGACCAAACACCCACATCAGAAAGTTAGTTGCAAAGTAAATTGCTCTTAATCCCAGTTGCCAGAAACTATGCCCCCATAAAACTGCTTCCCTAACAAAATCCGGCGGCACATCAGCTTGTGGCATACTCAACAGGAAATTGGAATGGACAAAGGATCTTGCAGACTGAATAAACGAAGCGAAAGCCAACAAGAAAAACCCAATAATGCAAATATATTTTAAGGAACTTATTGAAATACTTTTATCTCCATAGATGAATCTGCTAACAAGTTGATTGTTTGTAGAGCTTCCAACCCATGTTCCAATCAGAGATGTAAGAGCTAGTGTAACTGATGCTAAGTAAGTTGCAGCTGAGATATTGCTACTAATAACTGAGAAGGCTGCACCTCTATCTTTTACATCAACCTGTAACTGTGATTATAATTATAATGGGTAGACCTTGAAACCAGAACTGAATAATAAAGCTAAATTGATTAAAAAAGAAAAACTCAGCTGCTGAAAATAAGTAATCCATTGAATTGCAACAAAGAGTATGTAATAGTTTTTGACCTGCATCATCTTGTTGACCCAGATTTTGGTGCTGTGATTCTCGAACCCGATAGTAGTTTCATTGGGACATCTCCTGCATTTGTATAGGAGAAGGAGATGATAGCATACCATGATCAGTAGTCCGATAGGGACTAGAATCAAATCAAGGTACTCCTCTTTATACTTCCACTTCATTTTTCTCTCACTTGATTGTTCTAAGAGATAGGAGGTTGCACGAATGTGTGATTTATGAATGCTAAACACAACACAGCTGTATTTGGTAAGCTGCACAAGGAACTTTGACATCATACAAAGAGTAGCTAGGAATATAATATGTTGTAAATTTAAAATGCATTCTATCTTATCATGTTGAGTCAGATTCAGCACTGGTCCCAGTTAGTGTTTTCTCATCCTGGAATTGATGTCATCAACATTCTGTTTGAGATATTGCCAAGATTTTCATGCTTAGAAATACTCATAAAAAAAATGCTATTTGCTGTTTACATGACCATATGAGAAAACAATGTAAATTTTAGATTTCAATAAAATATTCATTTGATTTATGAATAATTATGAAGCTGATTTTACATTTGTGAATAAAATACTTCCTGCTAAAGTTGCTGGTAGTGGGTGTTTCTTTGGTGACAAAATGTTGGTTCTACAGTTGGAAAAACACACATTCAAAATAAATATTTGTATAACACACAAGATGCATATGTGAGTGTGTGAAGGCTGAAGCTGAACAATAACATATATGCAGAGGTCATCTTTTTGATACAAGCTCCCTTGTAGTAGTCAGTAATCAAGCTCTTAATAACCACTCACCCTGTAATGTATACACCACAATTGTTGACCGCACTGGAATAGTTGCATAAGATGATCATTATACTTGGGCATAGGCTGAAAAACAAACTGTGAAAGAACAAGAATTGCTGCAGAAGATGATTATTTACACAGATCATGGTATACTTCCTTTTTATTGTGAATTTTTATAAAAAAAAAAATCAAACAGTAAATCACTTATCAAGGTCATAGATCTTCTGCATTGTAGTAATATCAGTTAAAGAAATTCATACATAACAGGAAAGTGAATTTCAAAACATATCTGCCTCTGCAAAACAGCAACATGTTAGGTGATAATGATAGAGAGCCATATTTGAGAAGAACTCTTTCTAATTTAAGCAAACACATAAAACAATGCTTTTTGAGGTAGTTGTATAAAGAAGACGGTAACAGCCTAACAGGAAGATGCAAACGGCAATAGAAACACTTTTCTTATGATTGACAGTATAGTGCTCAACATCACTTTTCTTAAGATTGACAGTATAGTGCTCAACATCATTAGTTTATCGTATTTTCTAACCTATGCCCTATGACTCCAAATGTAGAAAGATTTGGTAGATTTATACTAAATTTCATTAAATACTTTATTGTGATGGTTTTATATTTTACTTCAGGCTACAATTTCCTTTATATTTTCCTTCATGTTACAATTTCTTTTTCAATTAAGCTTAAAACCGTTAGTTTATTAACAAGCAAAAGGAGTACATTAAAGCATTCACCTATGACCTATCCACAATAGAACTACAACAGGAGCTCAACACTTTTCTGTATTTTAAAATTTGTATATGAATTGTTTACAACTATGAATCACTTACTAGTCAAACCAGTCATAAAATTCACAGCAAAAGAAATTTATACACAAACTTGCATCTGCAACTTGTGTATTGTTCAAAATGATAAGTTAGATAAAGAAATTCATAACAGCAAGATGCAAACTTTAGATCGTAACCAGAGAATTCAACATGATTACCGAAACGAAAGATTACATTAAAGCATTCACCTATCCACAATAGCACTAGAGAAGACCAGATTCACCATAACTTGAAATAACCAAACCCTAATCCTTAACCTGACAGTCGTCATCCGCAATAAAACAAGGAAACCTTAAGCCCTTTCGCCTCTAATCCTCCTGGCGAGCTGCATATCCTTGGGCATAATTGTAACTCTCTTGGCGTGAATCGCGCAGAGGTTGGTATCCTCGAAGAGTCCGACGAGATAAGCCTCAGCAGCTTCCTGAAGAGCGGAGACAGCACTGCTCTGGAAGCGGAGATCGGTCTTGAAATCCTGAGCGATCTCACGCACAAGCCTCTGGAAAGGGAGCTTCCTGATGAGAAGCTCAGTGCTCTTCTGGTACTTCCTAATCTCCCTGAGCGCCACCGTTCCTGGCCTGAATCTGTGGGGCTTCTTCACTCCGCCGGTGGCCGGGGCTGACTTCCTGGCGGCTTTGGTGGCCAGTTGCTTCCTTGGAGCCTTTCCTCCGGTCGACTTCCTTGCGGTTTGCTTGGTACGAGCCATTGAGAGAGGGAATGCAGAGATGAAATTGGAGCGAGGATGAGGTGTTTGGGAGAGGAGATTTGGGGGTTTTATGTAGGGTGTGGATTGGGATTTTGGAGGGAGCGGGGAAATGAAAATGTTCGAAGGCGGAGATCTGGAAATGTGGTGTCAGATCTAGACCGTTGGTTTAATGGAGCTTATCTACGGTTTAGAATTGTTTAAAGTGGGAGACGCACGGATTGCGAGCTTGGATCGATGACCTGGCATTACTCTTTCCGAATGGCCCGCTCGGATTAGAAAGAGTTTAAGACGCATTTTCTTATCACTCTTTCTAAAAACTATACTCCTAAACAAACTACTCTATTATTTGAAGAAACAAATCATTTATCCATTACAATTTACAAAATTTATCTGATTGCTTATATTTAGAGTTTGTTAGATAAAATAGGTTACAAATTATTTGTTGTTTATAAAGTGCTTATTATTTATAAATAAATTTGGTAAAAATGTTCATTTTATTAAAATTTGTGTGGTTTATTTCAAATGTGTAAGTAAGGAGAAAAAGAATGAAAAAGAGTTTTTAAAAGAAAAATTATTTATAAACAACAAACTCTACAAGCTCTAAAAATTTGTTTTCATATTATTGGTGAATGGTGATCGTGTAGTATATATACTCGAGTAAAAATTTGTTTCCATTTTATTTGTCATTTTAGGGTGTTTTTCTTATTTTCATTTAATTGTCGCTTTAGCTAAGTTGGTAAGATTCTTTCAGATTTGTCCCTACAATTAATTATTATTAGATTTAAAATTTTAAATAATTATCCTTTTAGATATAGATATTTAAGAAAATTAAGCAAGAATAAAAATTAGAAAAAGAATCAACCCTTAATCTCTCTCTCTCTCTATATATATATATATTAAAGGAGAGATATTTAGGAATTTTTTTCTAAAATAGGCTTTTTTTTAAAAACAAATTCCCGATATGGGCACGTTTTGAAAATAATGTGTCTCTCATCCGAAGCAGAATTTTTTAAAAAAAACTTATGTATAAGAGACGCTGGGAAAATCAGCGTCTCTTATACATGTAATTTTTTTTTTTAAACCCACGTATAATAGACGTTGGTTTTCCCAGCGTCTCTTATACGTTAATATTAAAAAAAAACTCTCTTCAACGCTCATCTTCTTCAATCCTGCTTCAATTCTCACAATTCGAGAGTTTCCGAATGACGATGAAATCGGCGTCGAAGTAGATGCCTCCGAATTTGTAGAGAATCGCGAGCCGGATGATATTGGAGAGGTTCTGAGGGATCAGCATTCATCAATGTTTTATCTCATGTTCTCTTAGTTCTCTCTAACGCCATAAACACTAGGTGATTTTAGTTTTGAGTTCTCGGATCTCTCTTCTCTTGATCAATTCTTCTCCTCTGGTCCTCGACTCTATGTTCAATTCATCGTGCCTCTTTCATATGCTTATATTTTTGTTTTTTATATGCTATATACATTTTAGAATACAAAATAAGACAACCCACATATCTCACCCGATCCATCTATGAACCCGATGGATTAAGATGGATTAAGATGGATTGGATGTGGATTGAGGGTTTCGCGGATGACGGATGGGTTGGATGGTAAAAATTTATACGGGTTGGATGGTGGTATGGGTAAATCCACCCACCACCCGATCCATTTTCATCCCTAATTAAGATCACAACAAAATCTAACCATGGGCTCAACTTACATAAATTCAAACTTTTCAATTAGTATATGATATAGTTATCATTTTTTTGTCAGACGATGATTAACATATTAATTGTTTGATTTAATACTCCTAAATGTTATATGTTTTCATTTTATGGAATTTATGTCGAACTTTATCAATAAAAAGGTTAATTTATTAGTTTAATAAAATTGATACAATGAAATCTATAAAATTCTAAATATATCGTGTATAATATATAAACGTTATAAACGATTACCCGCGCATGGCGCGAGGACTACGCTAGTTTGTCTTAAAATTTCTAAAACGATAATTATAAAGAAACGGAGGGAGTGGATGCCACCATTTAAATCGATAATTACTACAAGCTTTCTTCTTTGGTCAAAGTGAATTAGTACAAGCTTAGCCTAATGTGGATTTGGCACTACTACACTACTCAGGGGCGAAAGTTTTGATACAAACTATTGTTCGCTCCCGTGACTTTAAAAGGCACGGAGACTTAAATTGTATGTTTTATGAAAATCATGTCTAAAATGTTTACAAAACATTTAAAATATAAGATGTTTGAGAAAATGATAAGTTAGATAAAGAAATTCATAACAGCAAGATGCAAACTTTTAATTCAATCAATTTCGTCAAGATTAACCCAGCACAAATCTCAAAGAATTCCAGAATATCTAATCCATTCCCCTCAATCTTCTTCATTAGAATTAAGTGTAGACAACGAAAATCCATACCTTTTCAGGCTCAGCCCTTCATGGCTTCTTCCAGGTCGTCTCCCAATGTTGTGGTTGAAGAAAAATAGAACACGTGCGGCTTAAGCAGTTATCGGTGCGAAGAGGTGGGTATAAGCAGTTATGCTGATGCGAGGAAGTGGGGGTACATCAGAGAATGGCGGAAGAACATGGAGAGGAGTTTAGGGTTTGGAGCAGTTGTGGAGTGGAGAGAGGAAGCGCCGTCGACGGTGGCTTGCTGGGTTGCTATGGAGGAGGAAGAAGAGGAGGAAGAGGAGGTTCCATTGACTTTCAGCGGTGGTGCCCGGAGAGAGCTCCGACGAAGAACAGCGGTGGTGCCCGGAGAGAGCTCCGACGAAGAACAGCGGTGGTGCCCGGAGAGAGCTCCGACGAAGAACAGCGGTGGTGCCCGATCCGGTTCATGCCCAACCCGATCCGGTTTCAATCGGATCCGATCCGATCCGCCCTCAGCCCGCCCCGATTCCCGCAGCCCAACCCGCCCCGATACCCGCAGCCCAACCCGCCCTGAGGCGAAGAAACCGAAAGCGACCCGCCCAAAACGTCGGTCCCCGACCCGCTACTCGAGCAACTAGAAGGTTGAATACACAAACCGAGGCGCAACCAGAAGCTTTTGAGACTCTCGTAGATCTACATCAAGTATGTATTTTTTATTAAATATTTTTTAACGTTTTTAATGCTTTTAAATAATTTAATTATTTTATTTCCTAACGTTATGAAATTAATTATTTAATTTCATAACGTTATGATTTAATTATATTTGATAACGTTATGAAATTTTTTAATAAATTTCGTAACGTTATGAATTTAATTAATTTAATTATTTTATTTCGTAACGTTATGAAATTAATTAATTTATTTCGTATGTTATGAAATTAATTAATTTATTTCGTAACATTATGAAATTATTTTATTTGGTAATGTTATGAAATTAAGTAATTTATTTCGTAACGTTATAAAATTATTTTATTTGGTAACATTCTGAAATTAATTAATTTATTCGTAACATAATGAAATTAATTATCATTCGTAACGTTATGAAATTAATTATATTTCGTAACGTTATGAAATATTACATTCTATATTGTAACATTAATGAATTAATTATTTTATGAAATATGACATTCTTCTTCTCTTATTTTGTAACGTTATGAAATAAAATAATTTCATAACGTTATGAATTATAAGTATATAAAGTATTGAAATTAGGCGAATTATAACGTTAATTTCGTAACGTTATGACCAAAATGTTTAGAAATTAGAGATGATTTTGATTAGGATTGACGTTACGACAACTGTCTGTAACGTTACGACGTCATGAACAAGACGTTTTGAGATATATCTACGGTTCATTTAATTTTCATCTAATTTTTCATTTCATTTAACAAAAAGTTGTCATTTAAATTAATAGTAGTTATTTCTAATAATTTTTAAACATTTAATTAGAAAATTAACATGATTAATAAGTTGTCAATAGTCGTTAACACGACTAATTAAAATGTCAATACGAGACTACAATAAATTGTCAATACGATTATTTAAATTGTCAACACGACTAATTAAACTGTCAGCACGACTAATAAATTTTCAAGATGACTAAATAAATTTCCAACACGATAAATAAGTTGTCGACATGATTATTAGAATGTCAACAAGGTTAACTAAACTATCAACACACTCAAAAAAGTTGTCAACGCACTTTAAATAATTGTTAAAACATTAAAAAGAAATTGTCAACACGCTTAAAAAAACTTTCAACATACTACACACTAAATAAAACTGTCAACAACACACAAAATAAATATGTCAACAATATACTAAATAAAGCTGTCAACAAGACACTAAATAAAGGCCCTTACTATTTAACGCCCACCCTTTTTGCTATTTACCGCCCAGGCGCCGTGCGTCACGCATGGATTATAACCCTGCGTGACGCATGGTTTTAATCCACACGCCACGCACAGAACAAAACCATACGTGACGCATGGACACAAATCATGCGTCACGCATGGATTTTTTCCCTATAAAAGCCCAAAATCATCAAACCCTACCATTTTGTCATCTTCTTCAACAACTTCAACGGCGGTTGAACTCTATCACGCACGGATTTACCCCATTTTCAACAATTTTCATCATCTTTCTACATATAAGGTATGTAAACATTAAGATTTCATTGTTATGGTATGGTATTGATGTATATATGAGGTTTTCATGTTGTTTTAATGATATTTACTTCAAAATCCAATGTGTATGTTAATTAGTTGATTAGAAATGATTAAACTTGTAATATATGAATGGATTGTGTACTTTGTTGATAATTTATTGACAAATTTGATATTTTCATGTGTATATATAGTTTATTAGGGTTTTGATATTGAATTAGGGTTTTGTGAATTAGGGTTATGAATTAGGTTGTTGAAATTTGGTATGGTTTTAATGAAATTATTGAAAAACTGTTAGAATTTTGGAAAAAGTGTTGAGATTAGGGTTTGAAAGCCATGGAAAAACTGCAGAACACAATTTCTGGAATGTGCAATTCCATGCGTCACGCATGGATTGAAACTATGCGTCACGCATGGATTGAAGCCATGCGTGACGCATGGAATTGCACATTCCAGAAATTGTGTTCTGCAGTTTCAGATTGTATTTGATGATATGCTGATTGATTTTTTGATGATATGCTGATTAAATTCAGTAAACTGATTAATTTTGTGGAATTGCACATTTTATGATGTAGATATGGATGGTGGTCGTCGACCTGGACGGGATACTCGTCAAAGAAACAGAGATCTGAAGAAAAAAGATCCCATAGTTCCAAAACAAAGGAAGAAGAAGAATAGACAAGAATCGCCTCCTCGTCGTTTAGAGTTTTCTGATGAGATACAACAACAGCAACAACAACAACAACAACAACAACAACAACAACAACAACAACAACAGCAACAGCTAGCTTTGTCTGCTGCAGGTTTCGATCCCCAGGGTTCCCCTCATTACTTTCCTGGCACCCCCATTCTGATCCCACATCAAACTATGTTTCCACAACAAACACAGTTTTCAGGCTATCCGGGCTATCCACAACATGACTAATCATTTGTGGAGATGATGAGGCAAGCTACTGGTTCTCATCACTTTCAGAACCCTCAGACGGGTGATGACCAGTACGCACTGGTTGCTTGTAGCAGTGCAGGGCCATCAGCTGGGGGTGCCAATGCTGATTCTGATTCTGATTATGAGCAGGAGCATGAGCATGAGGAACAGGGTCAGGAAGAGGATCAGACCTATGAGAATGTTCATGAAGAACATGAAGAAGCGGAAGAGCAAGAGGAGCAGGAGGAACAACCCAGAAGACGACGACGACGACAACCTCCGGTCAAAAACATATACGTCCCTCAGTTAGAGGGGGGTACTCCTGGAGGTCCACAAATTCCGGAGCTGCTCATAAGCTTTGAAGCTCATACAGCCTTTTTTGTGCAAAAAGGAAAGGTATGTAATTAGAATTTGGTTTATAGATTCAATACTTATCATAACTAATTTGGTTTATAGAATTTGTGATAATAAATTTGTTAATGTATGAATTGATTTGATTAACCAAATGGATTATTTGTTGAAATATTTGTAGTTTTGTTGAAAATTTGGTTAAGGTGTGCTGTACAGAATGCAGAAACTGCTTTCTGCATTCTGTGTAATGCAAATCCATGCGTCACGCATGGTTCATGTCCATGCGTCACGCATGGTTTCCATCCATGCGTGACGCATGGAATTGCATTACACAGAATGCAGAAACTGCTTTCTGCATTCTGTACATTACACCTTAACCAAATTTATGCAGTTTCTGTATTCTGCAGTTTTTGGAAAAAATTTATGCGTTATTAAAATTATTTGTGTTACGTAATCAATTTACAGGATAGAGGCGTACTCCCTTACCAGACAAGACAATCCCAGCTGAAAGATTGAGAACTTAATTCTGACTTGTCATGGGGTAATCACGCAATTGCAACGGAGCTGACTCATCTCAGGGTATTGATGTATGATGTGATTGATTATCCGCTCATCTGCGCCTTTATAGAAAGGTGGCATCCTGAAACAAATAGCTTCCACATGCCATTTGGTGAGATGACAGTGACGTTGCTCGACATCAAGAAGCTGATGTTGCTTCCTATTCACGGGAAAGCTATGGTGACCGACCCCACCGCTTCAGTCGGGAGAACTACGAACAAGAACTTTTTTGGTGAAAAGGGACGGCAAAATTTTCATCTTCAAAATGAACAGCTTGATAGTTATTGGATTAGCGCGAAAAAGTTTAAGGCGCACATTGAGGGCCTAAATGATCCCGTAGTTCATGGAATGGGATATATATTCCACTTGCTGGCTTCCACAATCTTCACTGACAAGTCACAACATAAGCTCCCGATGAGATTTGGTGCATTTCTAGGGAGTGTTGAAGAGGCAAGAAGTATTTCTTGGGGATCTGCGGCGCTAGCATATTTCTATCGCCAAATGGGCATCGCTACACGCCAAAATTGTGGTTTGATCTCATTTTGTTTCACTCTCCTTCAAGTAAGTTTTTAATTATTTAGGAACTACATTTTTTAGCAATCATAACTTATTTCTATGGTTTTAATGCTAACTATATTTTTTAAATGGTAGGGTTGGATATACACATACTTCCCATCCTTAGCAGCTGGTGTTCGGCGTAATCCTGGTTGGTCAGTTGATCATCCTTATGCGTTTCGGTTTCTACCAGAGGAAGCGTTGCCGAACTACGACCCTGAAGCACGAAACTACAGAGCTGAACTAGATGCAATGAGGGCGGATCAGGTATTTGTGTTGCATTTTGTTTACATTTTTAAGCCTCAGTTTTTTTCATCATCTTTGCTTGGACCTTAAGGTGTAAAATTACTGTTTGAGTAATGCAAGACGTTGATATCGTTTTTAGGTTAATTGGAACCCGTATGGTGAAATCGACTTCAATGATCCTGCTCTTTTTTTCGGGGTGTTGAGCTGCATGGACATAACCGAGCCCCACCATCCCGATAGGTCGCCTAGGCAGTTTGGTAGGGTGCAGATGATTCCCAGGCCTCCAATTTCACCCCTTAGAGCCCATAGGCTCATCAGCCCTAGGTCATATGTGGTGAATTATGATAGAATGGCGTGGAGTTGGGAGGGGATGGATATCCACAGGGCGACCCTTGAGCAGATGGGACCACCTGCGGCGACGGGTTTTGAAGAAGCTCCGGAGTATCTTCTGTGGTACATCCCCCGCACTCATCGATTTCTGATACCCGGCAGACACGCTAGCTTGGAAGCACAGCAGGTATTACATTTATCTCATGTAACTTGAGATCTTGATTTTTCTTTAAGTTTGATTTAAGGTAAACATTATGCAAATAGCTGATTTCAATATTTAATTTTATTTGTAGGTTTTTGACAGGGTCTATGATCACTTGTCACCATATGCAACCTTGCCTGATCCGTATGATGTTTCTGCAATGCATGGAGCCATAACCGAGGTCCTTCAAGATATTGAGCCGTGGACAACTATGTATCAACAACATCGGTGGTGATCTTGTTGGATTGGGTTCAATTGTTTTTTATGAACTGTTTGTTTTCAGATTTTCAGGATTGTCCGTTTTTCGTAAGGATTGTTTGTTATGACGTTGTTGAACTTTTCATTTCTGGTTAGCGTTGTTGAATTTGTTGGATTATTTGTTTAGGGTGCACAAGACATAAATCTGCATTCTGTTAGTCAAATGTCGAACCATGCGTCACGCACAGATGAGTTCCATGCGTCACGCACGGTTTGCTTCCATGCGTGACACATGGAATTGTTAACCTACGCCTATAAATTGACTCCCTCAGCATACCATTTCCACTCATTAATCTCTCCTTTTCACTCCCTCAGCCTGTAAGTTGATTTTTGAAGTTCTTCTTTGAAGCTCCATATTCCACATCTTATTCCTTACTTTCTCACTTGTTTTCTTACATTGTATTACAGATTGGAAACCAACATGGCATCATCCTCATCATCATCTTCAATACCACGAGAAGGCAGCACCATTCAGTGTCCAAGTAAGAGGTGTAGGAAGTCTATCACGGTTTTCAGCGCTAATGACAAGATGAGACCAGACCAGTATGGCCGAAGGTTTTTTACATGCCAATGTAACTTCAGGTGGGTGTTTCTTGATCCTGAGTATGACTGTCATCATCTCCGTGTTATGACGAAATTGTTGGAGGAAAACCGGACACAAGCCATGAAACTGAAAATCTTTAACGAAGAGAAAGATTTGGAAACGGCTAAATGGTGGGTGAAGGAGCTCTATGAGGATTTTGAAGAGAAACCAGCCGATTCTGACGATGCGTAGTGGTCTTAGTATTTCGTTCCTTTTAAGATGTAATGTGAAGTGTCTTGGTGTTTTGTCTTTGTTATGTTCGTTTTAATTTACGTTTCAAGAATGAGTCTTTTTTATGCTGTAATGAATCTGTTTTATTTTGTAATGTATCGGTTTTTTGTTGAAACGTATCTGTTTTATGTTGTAATATATCTGTTTTATGTTGTAATTCCGATGTCTCCTTTTGATAAGACTACTCATATGTCTCCTTTTGACAAGACAACTCATATGTCTCCTTTTGACAAGAAAACTCATATGTCTCCTTTTGACAAGACAACTCATATGTCTCCTTTTGACAAGAAAACTCATGTCTCCTTTTGACAAGACAACTCATATGTCTCCTTTTGATAAAACAATTCGGAAGTGTTGATTTTGACAAATAAAGCTGAAATGGAAATTCTGCATTCTGTAGGAAGAATGCAATTCCATGCGTCACGCATGGATTGTATCCGTGCGTCACGCACAAATGTGTTCCACACGTGACGCATGGAATTGCATTCTTCCTACAGAATGCAGAATTTCCATTTGAGATGCAAAGCACCTGTTTCACGTGAAATGTAACCTAGAAATACCACATAAAGACTGAAATGCGCATCAAAAGATACAACCTTACAACATTAGAAGGTCATTCGAAGCTCTAAATAAAATACACATTACAACATTGTCTGGACTGACAATAACTCTTGAACTAGTAATCGTTTTCATCATCGTCTGGAATTGTGATGCTTTGTTTGGACGATTGATGTCCTCCTCTTTTCGGGGGGGTGTAAGCCCCACATCTTTTCCACACTTCGTCATACAAGGCCGCAACAGATTCTTCACAATTACGCTCCCAAAGATTATAAACAGGTGGTAGTGGACATCCATCCTTCAGGCGAATCTGAGATAGATTTTACGGAATTGCATAATTAAATTTACATGTAATGCACTAGGTAAATAGCAATTGAAAAAAACATACCGGGATGAAATGTTCCTGCTGTGTAAGTAGTAATAGGCAAACAACTTGCATCTTGGCTCCAGGTTGACCATACCAAGTCGGAAGTCTAAGAGGTAGGAATGTCTGTTTAATTTGCTCGCCTAGACACACAAAGACACAATTACATGCCGAAGCCACCAAACATGCCATTTCTGGTACGGTAAGCCACTTATCCCTTGGAGCTGGGTAGTAATCGCTTTCCCATGTAAGTTGATGTATAGCGGACTCCAATGTTGGATTTACTTCTCCAGCAATCCACGTGCCTTTAAGTAAATGCCAAATCTCTTTAGCCTTTCTTATCATCTCTTCTCGTATGAACTTCCAATGCTCTTGGGTCCCACCTGTTACATGACTCTCAAAAACAGATTGAGTGACGGAATATTTTGGATAAAGTGTACATTAGAGTGAAGATAATATCGGTCACCTGTTTCCATAGAAATAGATCTAAACCCGCAGTTTCCATCGGCTCTGATGTCAAACCAACCCTCCACATATGGTCTCATGCACATTGGTATCTTTCTAATGTACTTAGAAGGCGCATACATTTTTTGTGGAGCGGGAGGTGCACCAAAGGGTTTAGGAACCCTTTGCTTCTTGGGAGGTGTTTCTTCCAAAGCTCTAGACCTCATCTCTTGGTCGGTGTATTCCCATGCTGACTTCTTTCTTTGTGTAGATCTAGGCACTTTGTTAGGAGCTCCTTGGGGACGACCACCGGTGTATTTCGAAATAGGCGGCTCTTTGAGAGGTGTATCCACTTTAGCTATCTTTCTGACAGATTCAATACACTTCTCTTGATCATGTGGTGACAAGGTGTTCCATGTTTCTTCATAAAATTCATCAAATAAACGTCTTGCCACGTTTTTCTTAGTTTCAAGATGACACTGTGTATCCACTTCTTCCAAAGACAACGTACTCCAAAAAGGATGCAAAGACACGGGCTGAATTGGCATTTGTTTCTTCACACAAGTCGCAAGGTCATGGACACACAGCATCCCGTCTCTGACCTTGGTTGCACAATCGCAATATTGTGCATTGTACATGCCTTGTACACCTTTGTCGTATTCTTTAATCAAGAGCTCCATTGCCTTGTACGAAACTTTGCACTTCAAATGTACAAACAAAGATGTTTGGTGAACAAGTCTAAACGTCTTTGTTAGACTCTCGTTAAATGAACCCAATATCTCTTTCAGCTGGTTTCGTGCCATGTCACTGTATTCCTCAAACACTATGTCGAGCCTACCTTGTCCACCACTCAAATATGACTTCAAACAGGAATGCGCTCCTTCCACTCTGTATTTTTATTAAGGTGTTCAAACAGGAATGTGCTTGTGCAGTTTCTGTAAACTGCACATCCATACGTGACGCATGGAACAAATCCGTGCGTGACGCATGGAACAAATCCGTGCGTGACGCATGGAACAAATCCGTGTGTGACGTATAAATGTGCAGTTTACAGAAACTGTTTAAATTCACAGAAAACTGAATATAGTTGTGTAAGTGCAATTATAGATAAATTACCTGTTTGTCGTGTTGCTTCCAAGAGTAAACACGTCATCCGTCCATGCCGACACACATCTTTCTTTGAAAGGACCAAGCCAACTGTCTCTAACATATTGCAGTACGGGAATATGCGCGTTCCAATCTCTCTCTATAGTATCCAACTTTTTTTCATATCCTTCTACGGTGGTTTCCTCGAACAAGTTGTAGTAGTCGTTGGATAAGTTTTTTCCCTTTAGTTTCGATCTCATTTCGAGGGAAGCTTTGGCCTCTATGTTTTTCCTTATATGTCGTCTACATAGAAGAAACTTTGCATTTGGAAAAAGAAGATCCGTTGCACTCATTAAAGCTTGTTCACGGTCGGTGACAATGCAAGTGGGCGTTGCTCCAATTCTTCTATACATCTCTTGAAGTTGTTGCATTGCCCACAAATAATGCTCTTTAGTCTCGCCCTCAAGAAATGCCCCACAAACTACAAAGGTCCTCCATGTAGACGTGATTCCAACAATCTCGAAAAATGGCATTTTGTACCTGTAAAGAAATAATTTGAAATAATATTATTGCAATGTTATGGAAAATCATATGTAATGGTCAATAATCACACAAAACTTACTTGATTGTGGCATATGTGGAGTCCATTATAAGTACATAGGGAAATGATTTCAAGAGCTTCATTGATTCAGGGGACGCAAAGAACATATCACCAATCATAGATGCATCATCTTTGCTTGTCCTATACTCCATGAAATAGTCGCTCTGTTTGCATTTGTAGAAAAACTCTTGGATAACAGTTCTTCCTTCCCTGTTTTCGATCCTCGTCTTGGCCATCAAATTGTATACTTGTTTTTTTTTGTAAGGTTCTTGGGAGACTTGTTGAGCATAGTGTAAATCTCATTTGGTTTACAATGAGCCCTGGTCATTTCAACTACTGTACACACTTCATCAGGCGTCAATCTGTCTGCAAACGCATTCCCAAACAAGCTACTACCAATAGGATGGTTGTGGGTACCTAACATTACAGTAAGTTTCCAAGCCCCTCTATGCTCCTCTAGAAGCTTTAATTCGAACCAACATCTACATTTTTTCGTCTTGATGTTTTTCCTCACTCCCTTAGCTTTTGAGTAATTCACTCGTCCTCTATCACAGATAAGCTGAAGTTTTCCAGATTCTGTTTCGGTAGGTGCTCTACTCCTTCCATTGACTATGCAAAAGTTGTTGGCTTGTGCAATGTTAACGGCCCAATTCACTCCCTGTTGTCTAGAGGCGAATACCAAGTCATTTGCAAACAACTCTGAGTAATCAACAGAGACATATTGTTCTTCTTGAACTTCAATATCAAATTCTGGTGCAGTACGCAAAGGACGAAACACATTTAAGCTACTTGTGTCTGAAAGTGGCCTCATCAAATGCGAAGGCCATTGCGACAAACCGTAACCGGTTCCAAAAGATCCAGTGTTGATATCACCAAACTGTGATTGCGGTTGCTCCCATGTTGTCAAATCAATGCCCAAATCAAACGAAGGTATGTAGTCGAGGTATGACGGAGGTGGGCAGTCATTAAGAGTAATCTTGTCTAATCCAGTAAACACAGAAAAGTTCATCTATGCACAAACACACAGATAACAAACCAGTTAAGCTTCTGTATGGCAAATCCACACGTCACGTGTGGCTCCATTCCATGCGTGACGCATGGTTCCAATCCATACGTGACGCATGGTTACGTCCAATACGTGACGTGTGGAAATACAACATGCAGTTTCATTCATCTTTTGTCATGGTTCGTATGATTCTGTTAACCACACTATGTTTCATTAACATTTCAAACATCATACATCATAAATTCAAAAGTCAACATCTTTTGTCATACAACTAATACCTTTAACATGTGAAGTCCATAAAACCCAACAAGTCAAACCCCTAAAACAAGTCAACACCTTAAAAACTAATATTATAATACTTTTCAAACATCATAATCACTAAAGTAAACAAAAATTCACAAATCAACATCTTTAGTCATACAACTAATACCTTGAACATTTGAAATCCATTAAACCTAACTAAATCAAACCCTAAAAGAAGTCAACACCTTAAAAATTAATATTATGAACAAGAAATGTTACCTTATTAAGATTGTAACTTGAAAATGGTGCTTCTCCACCTCTTTCATTGGTGCATTCCTCTTCATTCTCCATATAGAAAGAGCTTTTTTGGGATAAAATGGTGTGTTTTGCTCTCAAGAATGTTCAACAATGGAGTTAAAAGGGTTTTGACATTTGAAATATGGAAAGAAAGGAAGATAATAGGGGTTAATGTAGGTGTTACGGAAATGGTAAAAAAATTAATGGAGTTATTACAGTAGGTGAGACAAGACGTGCTTGCTGCATGAGTTCTGAAAAGAAAATCCGTGCGTCACGCATGGTTGCCATCCATGCGTGACGTGTGGTTTGCAACCATGCGTGACGTGTGGTTTGCAACCATGCGTGACGTGTGGTTTGCAACCATGCGTGACGTGTAAAATGGCACATGATCCCTTTGATTCTTAGTAACACTGATGTGTGCATGATTTCCAATCAAAATAAAATTACATATTGTCAAAGGTTGGACATTTAGGTCACGTAAGAAGTCCAAACAAAGGATATGCTACTCTACAAGTTAATAGTTGTTATTGGGAGTTACCCACATGGTTAAATATCCATAATAGGCATTGAAAACAAGTTTCATTCCATTCGGACATCGTTTGAGTGTCGTTTCGTCAAATTGGGCCTTAAGTCCATTTAAGGCCTTTTTAGGCCTTTTAGCGTTTACGTGCCTCATTTCGTGTGTGCAAGACCTTGTTGCTACTTAATATCCCTAAAAGAGTAATTTGTATAGTAGTTTCAACAATAATCAACGTCAATGTTGTAGAATATACGTATTGCGACAAGTTAGAGAAATACGACTAGTTTGTTTTTTACAAAGGAGGTGGTACTTTAAAAGTTAGAAATTGTGATTGGGAGTTACCCACATGGTTAAATGTCCATAATAGTCATTGAAAACAAGTTTCATTCCATTCGGACATCGTTCGAGGGTCGTTTGGCTGATTTGGGCCTTAAGTCCATTATGGCCTTTTTAGGCCTTTTAGCGTTTACGCATAGTTTCGAGTCCCGTTTTGTATGTGTCAGACCTTATTGGGACTTTATATGTCTTATAACACAATTGTGTATAAATTTTTCAAACATACAAAAACATCAATGTTGCGACCATATATAATGCAACAAGTTAAGCTTGTGATGAGTAGTTTGATGTTTTACAAATAGGGTGTTACTCTAAAAGCAAAAGGTTTTGATGCAAAGTTACCGACATGGTTAAATATCTCTAATAGGCATTTTAAACAAGTTTCATTCCATTCCGATGAAGTTTTGACGACGTTATGGCGAATTGTGGTTTTAAAGCCGTTAAAAACAACACGACAAATGAATTTTTTTGCGTGACATAACTACAAATACATTGAATACATTGAAATTGATTACATAAGCAAAAACATATACATTAAATTCCACGCGTCACGTATGGAAACAAACCATGCGTCACGCATGGTTTGTATCCATACGTGACGCATGGAATTTTTTGCCTATAAAAGGCTCAACATCGAAACCCTACCATATTGTCCTCTTCCTCATTCTCTTCACGGCGCAGCAGCAGCAAAAACGCACGGATTTACCCCAAAATCAACAATTTTAAACAACTCTTTGGATATAAAGGTATGTGCAAATTAATATTTCATTGTTATGATAAGATATTGATGTATATATGAGGTTTTGATATTGTTTTGATAATATTTACATATGTAGATCCAATGTGTATGTTATACTTTGATTAGAAGAGATTAAACTTGTAATATATGAATGGATTGTGTACTTTGTTGATAGTTTCTTGTTGAATTTGATATTTTCATGTGTAGATAGTGTAATTAGGATTTTGATACTGAATTTGGGTTTTGTGAATTAGGGTTATAAATGAGGGTGTTGAAATTTGATATGGTGTGGTTTTAATAAAATTATTGACAAACTGTTGAATTTCAGATAAAATGTTGAGATTAGGGTTTGAGAATAGATTCGAAAGCAGTACTGAAGTTCTAGAAGTGGCAATTCCATGCGTGACGCATGGTTAGTGACCATGCGTCACGCGCGGAATTGCCACATTCAACATTAAGACTATGCAGAAGTTAATTGAGTATGTAACTATAATTTGGTTATGTTTGTGATTATACAGATGTCCTATTCCGATCAAGAATCTGATATTTCCGATATTAGTACGGCGTCTAGCATGGCAGACAACTTTGATATGCTTGAACGGGAGAGACAAGAACGTGAGCGACGTGAACGGGAGAGACAAGAACGTCAAAGGGAGAGAGGGGAACCATCCACTAGACCAAGGATGACCGCACGAGAATTCAGGAACCTCTTCAGGCCGTTCAACCCTCGTCGTTAGATCTACTTATTATGTTGAACCTTATTATGTTGAACCTTATTGTGTTGCACCTTTGAAGTGTTGAACCTTATTATGTTGAACCTTATTGTGTTGCACCTTTGAAGTGTTGAACCTTATTGTGTTGCAAGAACTACTTGTTTTTCTTAAGAGTGTCTATTTTGTTGGTATTTTAAAACATGTCGACTCGTTTCACTTTCAAACTAGGTTTCACATTTCAAATATCATAAATCAACATAAATTCACAAATCAACATGTTTAGTCATACAGCTAGTACGTGCTGGCATGAGTTCTGAAAAGAAAAACAGTGCGTCACGCACGGTTTATGTCCACGCGTCACGCATGGATATAATCCACACGTGACGCACGGTTCTTTTCCATGCGTGACGCACAAAATGACACATGATCCCTTTGATTCTTAGTAACACTGATGTGTGCATGATTTCCAATCAAAATAAAATTACATATTGTCAAAGGTTGGACATTTAGGCCACGTAAGAAGTCCAAACAAAGGATATGCTACTTTACAAGTTAATAGGTGTTATTGGGAGTTACCCACATGGTTAAATATCCCTAATAGGCATTGAAAACAAGTTTCATTACATTCGGACATCGTTTGAGTGTCGTTTCGCCAAAAACCGCCTTAAGTCCATTTAAGGCGTTTTTAGTGGTTTTAGCGTTTACGTGCCTCATTTCGTGTGAGCGAGACCTCTTTTCTACTGAATATCCCTAATAAGAGTATGTTGTATAGTATTTTCAACAATAATCACCGTCAATGTTGTAGAATATACATATTGCGACAAGTTAGAGAGTTACGACTAGTATGTTTTTTACAAAGGAGGCGGTACTTTAAAAGTTAGAAGTTGTGATTGGGAGTTACCCACATGGTTAAATATCCATAATAGCCACTGAAAACAAGTTTCATTACATTCGGACATCGTTCGTGTGTCGTTTCGCCAAAAACCGCCTTAAGTCCATTTAAGGCGTTTTTAGTGGTTTTAGCATTTTGGCATAGTTTCGAATCCCGTTTTGTATTTGTGAGACATTATTGAGACTTTATATGCGTTATAACACATTTTTGTATAAATTTTTCAAACTTACGTGAACATCAATGTTACGACCATATATATTGCAACAAGTTAAGCTTGTGGTGAGTAGTTTGATGTTTTACAAAGAGCGTGTTACTCTAAAAGCAAAAGGTTTTGATGCAAAGTTACGGACATGGTTAAATATCTCTAATAGGCATTGTAAACAAGTTTCATTCCATTCCGATGATGTTTCGACGACGTTATGGCGAATTGTGGTTTTAAAGCCTTTAAAAACAACACGGAACATGAATTATTTTGTGTGCCATAACTAAAAATACATTGAATACATTGACATGGATCATATAAGCAACAAAAAAACATATGAAAATCCATGCGTCACGTATGGTGTAAAACCATGCGTGACGCATGGTTTTATGTTGCAAAATCTTATTTTTATATTTAGAATGCTTATATTGTTGTTATGTTGACGAATGTTCAACCTTATTATATTTCAAATTGTATATGGTGCGCCATAAATATTGCGACCTCGTTCGGTTTTCAAACTATGTTTCACTTACAAAGGTCTAAATTTGAATTTCAAGTTACACACATGATCAAATAGACATTTTAAGGATTGAAACAAAGTTTAATTCCATTTCGATAAAGTTTCGATGACGTTTTTGTCGAATTGGGCTTTATCGCCTTAAAAAAGACACTAAAAATGTGTTTCTTTGCACACTTAACTAGAAATACATTGAATACATTTAATAACCCTAGATTCATATATGCAAATCCATGCATCACGCATGGATACAATCCATGCGTGATCTGCAATGTGCAATCCGTGCGTCACGCACGGATTAAATCCATGCGTGACGCACGGATGACCTGGGCGGTAAATAGCAAAAAGGGTGGGCGTCAAATAGAAACTATGTAAATAAATCTATCAACAAGACACTAAAAATAACTGTCAACAAGATACTAACTAAATCTGTCAACACCATTAATAATTTGTCAACAACACACAAATAAAATCTCAACACCACTAATATTTTATCAACGCCACTAATAATATGTCAACAGCACACAAATAATACATATGACTATGAGTGACAATGGTATTAATAAAATTGTCAACGCTGAAAAGATTCTCAACAATGGTATTAAAATTGTCAACTTCACTAATAACACTGTCAACAACGCTAATAAATTGTCAGCAACGGTAATCAGCAACTGAGCAAGCAATCTGTAAGTGACTTCAACATTATTAAACGAAAATCCATTCTGGTTCAACTCGTCCGAGACTTCGCAGCTCATAATCGAGCGAATCATGTCACAATCTGTAAGTGAAATCAGATGCTTTATATGGAACTATACGATTTGGCGTTTACATATTCTGAGTGTTGTGAAGTAAAATTTATAAGCATCTTGGTTTGTTGTGTGTTTGAATTTGAAAGTTGTGAAGTAAAATTTATTATGTCGTATATGATGGAACCAACATTTGCACGCCTCAAATATCTCGCATTCTAATATTCTCAACGCACTCCCCGACTACCTCCAAGACGCTCCAAACGACCCGAGAACGCACTATGTCTTTGAAACTCACCTGTCTGTATAAGCACATCCACCTGTTGCTTGCTGCCACCAATAAGAAATCTTCAAGTGACACGTTTTGTAAGAAACTCAACCCTTATAAATAGGAACCTCACCCTTCCAAACGAGGGGTCGAAAATCTTGAGAGAGAAACTCGATATTTAGGTGATTCTTGTGTAAAGAGAGATTCAAAGAGAGATTAATCGATAAAATCAAACCACATCACTCATTCCACTCAACAACATCGCCTTTATCAATCCTTGTTCTTCTATCTTCTCTTTATTTTGATATATAAAACGCAGAATCATCAGTATCATTGTGCAACTCATTATTATCCAGGTTTAAAACATCTTTCTATATACAAGGTTGAAACATTCAACATAAAAAACGAGACAGTTGGTCACCAAAATCTAAATTAATTATACAAGAGACTTTTAGAAGGAAAAAAGAAGGTTTTTCTTGGGGATCTACAAGATGGTTGTAGATTTAGCGCTATTGCTCGTTGCTCGTAAGCGGTAATTGTTGATGACCAACGATGACGAAACTCAGGGGCGTTTTTGGTGAGATTTGAGAACCGCGGTTTGAGAGCGGATATGACTAGTAGTAGGATCCAGAAGAATGACGATGATGGCTGGAGGTTAGCTAGTTTCTACAACATGTAAGGGGGGAACACACACTCAAAACTAGGGCATGCCTTTTCCACGCATTTTTGTATCATTTCCAATTTTCCACGCATCGAGTAAGCGTGATCACTGTGTCATGTACGCACAACGTCTGTGTGTCATCATAAGTCTATATAGCAATTAAAACATGTGTATTTAGCCCACTCAAATCATCTACTTCCATATTAAAGCATCATTAGATTTAGAAGTAGTTACATCGAGGGTATTTTTAACCGTTGATGCTAGATTTAGATTGTTATACAATGAAAATACATTAAGAAACAATATTTGTGTTTTTTTATATATTGTAAATGATAAGGTGAAAGGCTTGACAGAAGCAAAGAATTTCCATCCAAACAACCAAATTTTCTTAATTAGAAACAACACTAAATAATAGTGTGAGCGGAATAATCAGATGTAGAAGATAGAAAACCTTTCTTATTTTTTTACAAAAGGGAAGGGGAGTATAAATACAAGAAACATCTCTGGAAAACGGCATAGAGAATTAAATGAAGATGCATGCACCTAGGGACAATAATAATATGCCAAACAAGATTTCAACAACTTAATATCAAACTTGAAAGTGAATTAAATGAACAGGGTGTGATCACCTTGGCTTTGTTGATAACCAGCTTTCTTCATTACAACAGTGAACCTGCTAAACCAAGCCCTTGGCGACCGTTTAAGGCCATAAAGAGCCTTTTTTAGTCGACACACTTTAGTGACACCATCAGAATCAAAGCCAGGAGGCACTCTCGTATAGATTTCTTCTTCTAATGTACCATGAAGAAAATCATTCTTCACATCATACTGAAGCAGATTCCAATTGAAGTGAACAGCTAAGGAAATCAGAATTCTTACAGTATTCATCTTTGCAACAAGTGCAAAGGTATCTTGATAATCAGTACCATAGGTCTGAGTGTCCTTTGGCTACCAGTCTGGCCTTGTATCTCTCTAAAGACCCATCAACGTTGTATTTAAGAGCAAAAATCCATTTGCAATCCACCATATTTTTTCCATCAGGTTTATCAACAATGTCCCAGGTCTGATTTTTCTCTAAAGCCAACATCTCTTCCTTCATGGCTTCTCTCCATTCTGTGTGCTTTAATGCTTCTAAAACAAATGTCGGAATGAGAGTTTTTATTGAGGTGTTGGATAAATTTTTGGTGAGATGGTGAGAACTTTTGTAAGGACACATGATTGGCCAGAGGATAAAGAGGTCTCTTGGTGCATTCTCGAGGTGGTTTTCTTAGGGCAATGGGCTGTTCAAGCTCAACAAGTCCGTGATCAGTGAGAGTAGGAGACACAAGATTATTGGATTCAAAATCATTACCTTGAGATGCAACATCATCAGGACCCAAGTCTGGGGTGGTAGATTGAACTTGTTGTTGGAGCTGAATGGTCTTGTCTCTCCTGAAATAAACTTTAGAATATCTTGTAGGAGGATGGTCAATTGAGAGGAGTCTACATCCAACTCAGGAAAGGTGAAACACTCTTGAGTTGGTGTTATGTTAACCTGAGGCTCCTGAAGCTTATGGTAGAAAGGTGAGTTCTCAACAAAGGTAACATCCATGGAGATGTAGGATTTCCTAGATGATGGATCGGAACACTTGTACCCTTTTTGAGTTGTAGAATACCCAAGAAACAAACATTTGATTGCTTTTGGATCAAGTTTTCCCCTTAATGGCTGATGAACATGAACAAAGACAATGCAACAAAAAAGTTTAGGTTCAAGAGTGGAAACTCTCCAAGAGGGATAAAATGTTTGAAGGCATTCTAGAGGGCTTTTGTAGCTCAAAGTTTTTGTAGGAAGCCTATTGATAAGATATGCAGAGGTGAGAACTGCCTCTCCCCTAAAAGATTTAGGCACATTGTTGGTAAAGAGCAAGGCACAAGTGACTTCAAGAATATGTTTATTTTTCCTTTTTGCAAGGCCATTTTGTTGAGGGGTATAAACACAAGAGGACTCATGAATAATACCTTTAGACTGTAGGAAAGAGGATAAGGATTAATTGAAAAATCCTTAGCATTGTCTGTTCTGATCCTTTGGATTTTTTGTATCAAACTGAGTTAGAATCATGGAATGAAAGATTGAGAATATTTGGCCGAAATCAGATTTGTTTTTACATAATTCTAGTGCAGTCACCAATTAGAGTCACAAACCACTTGGCACCTGAAACATTAAGTAAAGGAGTTGGTCCCCGTATATCACTATGACTGATTTGAAATGGGTACAAAGATCTCCTATTGCTAACAGGAAAAGGAACCCTGGTATGTTTAGCTAATTCACACACCTCACATTGGAATTGAGAAGCAACCATGTTTTGACATAATTTCGGATACAAAAGTTGTAAGGTTTGAAAAGATGGATGGCCAAGCCGACGGTGGGTAAGCCATAGTTCTTCATTGTGGGCAGGTGGAAGAAAAAGAGCATGTAGTGGGATTACTCTCAAGTTTATCCAGTTGATAGAGCCCATCCTTTTCCTTAGCAAGTCCAATCCTCTTCCCCGTACTTTGGTCTTGTAAAACACAAATAAAGGGTGTGAAGATAGCATGATAATTTTGGTCTTTTGTGAGTTTACTAACAGATATCAAGCCTGTTGATAATTCAGGAACATGAAGCACATTTTTAAGTTCTAATGTGGAAGAGATATGCCCTTTCCAGCAATTTTGGCTAAAGATCCATTGGCTGTCATTATGGTCTGGTTCCTAGAGGGTTGATAATTTTTGATTTGGCTAGAGGATTTGGTCATATGGTCAGACACACCTGAGTAAATGACCCATTTTGTGGAGGAAGAAACTCCATAAGCGTTAAGGCAGGTAGAGATTGAAGAGTTACCTTTCAAAGCAAGAGAACATTGGCTAGAAGAAGAGTTACAAATAGTCTTTTCCAAAGATTTGAAAAAAATTTCGAACTTTTGGAAGTCAGCTGCCAGACATGTCTCCACCATATCCTTCTCCTTGACCACTCTCAGTAGCCATGTTAACCCTGGGCTTAGAAGAGTTCATGATGTTGTTCCAGTCCTTAATAGGAGGTTTCCCATGGAGTTTCCAACACTTGTCTTGAACATGGCCAGATTTCTTGCAATGGTTGCACCACCTATCATCTTTCTTCCCATTTGTAGTCATTAGGGCACTTCCCTCAGTGACAGATGGCTTAGGTTCAATCATTACAGACCACCTACTTTCTTCAATCTTCACAATGAAGAATATTTCTTCCTGAGTTGGAAGCTCTCCCCCTCGACCAAGGATCTGAACTCTGACTTGGTCATATTCAAAGTTCAGTCCAACCAGGAACACATAAGCCATGTGTTTGTCTTGGAACTTCTTCCATTGGGTGGCATCAACATTTCACTCCATCTCCAACACTTGATACAGATCAAGTTCTTGCCAGAAGCTTTGGAGAAGATTCCCATACTCAGTGATTGTCTTCTCTCCTTGCTTGGTGGAGTAAGATTTGACAGTAAGATCAAACGTCAGAGCTTCATTTTTTGCCTTGGAGTAGGACCTGTTGATAAAGTCCCACACATCCTTGGCTGTATTTAGGAACATACATGAGACACTTACAACTGGCTCCATGTACTCCCACAACCAGAACATAGTCACGAAGTCTGTTTCTTCCCAAAGAAGAAACGTGTCACCATCTTCACTTTTGCTGGGAGCACTTTCAGTCAAGTGCTTCATCTTCCCTTTTCCTTTGAGGTAGGTTTTGACAGCTTGAGACCAGATCAAGAAGTTCTTCCCATTGAGTTTATAAGCAGATTGGAGGCTTTGAAACTCTCCTCTCTTTTTCATGTAAGAACTCTCAGTACTGAGTCATGGTGAACAAAAAAGGTAGCAATGAAGGCTACAAAAGGACAAAGAAGGTAGCAATAAGGGCTACAGAGGAATAAGCAGCAATGAAGGTTGCAGAGGAAGCAACAACAATGAAGGCTGCTAAGATACAAATTGAAACGAAACAAGATTAGAGCAAACGAGGCTCTGATACCATGTGAGCGGAATAACCAGCTGTAGAAGATAAAAAACCTTTCTTATTTTTTCACATAAGGGAAGGGAGTATAAATACGAGGAACACTCTCGAAAAAAAAATTAAATGAAGATGCATGCACCTAGGGACAATAAGACGGCTAACACATTTTACAATAAGACAATAAATGCATGACACAATAACCAACAAATAGCATAGCAAGATTTATTTGGTTCACATCACTTCATGTTGAGATAATACATACTGTAACATATATAAGAAACAACACCCAGACATCCTTTTTTCATAACTTCACATACAGTACTTATAGATTACATTTCAGTCATTTATCCTGATATTGGTGTCTAGTGGCACTTCTTATATACTAAAGACATGTAAGTGACGGGCTTAGATTCTTAAACAAGCCTTCTGTGTTGCTTGCATTCTCCCTTTATCAATCATCATCTTCAGCTGCTGCACCGTTAACACGCTCACATTCATCGATCCACTCGCTGTAACTGAAAACCAGATCAAAAAAATGGCATAAGCATTTACTACTTAGATATCTGAAAGCCCAAGGAATAAACAGGTAATTTGGTTATGAACTTACATGTCAATAGGCTCTGTCAGTGCTGCAAAAGTGGGAAGAAAAAGAAAGTAAAATGTTCATGTCAGTAGGTCACATTTTACTCTTAAAATTGTCAAAATTAAAATTGTAAAACAATAATCATAAGAATCAGAATTATACCTGTTACTGTCATGCTAAAGCTCTCTTGGCAGATCCCACATACAGCTTCACCAATCTGATTCTTCATGTCACTGGAAGAACACAACACTCAAATCATCAGCGCAAGAAATTAAAAAACAAACGAAAACAAAATTCTCCTACATAAATCTATATAAGGTAGCAAATGAATGTCGCTTAAATAAATAAATAACTGCACTTATGAAAAGCTTTATGCAAGTAATCCACCCAAGTGTACATGTAAATCAATCACAATACTAAGATACTATATTAAACATTTTAAGCAATAATTGAGACCTGTTTCTTGCAACCTCAATCAAACAAGATTCTAAGATACTGTATTTAAATTCTTCCTTTCATCTACATGTTAAATTGCAGATATAGAAAAAACAATCAAATATTCTAAATTATTGGTAGGCTAACTTTGGAATAGTGACTTACAAATCGAGATACAACACATCACTCTCACAAGTGATTATGAAACATAACACAATCAAAAGCCAATATCAGATCACAAGTATGAGTAAATACTTACATACGGCATTCCACACTGGTTCCATGATTACAGAAAGGGCAGCTGAAAACAGTGTCAAGCTTGTCCATCCTCTTCTTTGGTGGAGGCTTAGCACTCGACTTCCTTTTCCCCATATTTGCAGAATATCCTCTTTAGTTCACCTTATCATACAGCAAGATCCAATAACTTAGTCCCATAACATAACATGTTCCAATTCAATCATACATTTACGTCTCACTGAACCTATTCTGTACTCGGATTTTATAAAAAGCTCACCAACTTCATTTATCACGATAACTAAAAAGTCTTTATATTTTCAATAAATAGGTCAAGTCACTGTCAGAGTAACAATCTTTGCATTGATAAAGAGCTTAAACAAGCATATTTTGACATCGAACAGGAAAACCCCCAAATTCTACCCTAACGAAACCCAGAATAAAAAATATTACCAATGATCACAGAATTAGAAACAGGATCTTAACAAGTATCGCCAAAATGAAGCACGAATCGTTTTACAAACACCATCAACAACCGAAAAGTCATACAATTACGAATCTTCTTACCCCTTTCGCAAACCCTAGTTGTCGAATCAAATTCAATTTCAAATTGAAACTGAAACTAAAAACTGAAGAGAAATTGCGCAAAATCAGAAACAAATAAAGATCGATAATAATCAGGTGACGATTCGATCATGCGAAGATACCTGAGCGTTTAGCGAAAATCGGATGAAAGGGAGACGACCTAAGAGACGAAATTCTGCGAGAGAAAATGGGATGGTAGCTGACGCGGGAGGGACTTGCTTATCGACTACAATATGTCTTTATAATTGGGCCAGACAAAACGGGCCCATAAAGACACATTTGTAAATATGGCGGAAAATTGGGCCTAAAAGCCCACATTTTAATCGACCCGATAACCCAATTGGTTAGATATATACAGTATATACTTTGAAGTTTGAACCTTCATTGAAATGGAGTTGTAACTCGTATAGTTTCATATAGCATATAGTTTTAGTATGTTTAACAATTATGCAATTATGCAATTATACATACGTTGCTTGTTTTGTCACAATTACGGAGTGAGAGCTTCATCATAATGGACGTATGGAATCAAACCACATCATCTGCTCTAGCTAATAAGAGCGCGTTGTTCGAGTTGTTCTTTTATCTTCTCTTTATTCAATCTAAAAAATGCGGAATCATCAAAACCTACTTGAACCACCATGTCCTAAAGTTCTACCTAATCTAAGTATCTACTCAATGTAATAAGACTATAGTTTTACAAAATTACAACACTAGGAATTAATATTACATAACACGGAGCTTAGATGAAGCATAAGTATATGTTATGTCTTAATTTAAAACTTCAACTCTTCAAGATAATGTTTTTATATATATCCATGATGTAACAAATTAGAGTAACATACCAAAATAACATTTATATCATATCATAATATTGAAATAGGTAGGTAGCCAGTACAACGTTGTAAATTGCAACTCGATCAAAATCATATGACCCGGCCTCTTAAACGATAGGATGGTCCTTTATTTGATATAACTCAATAAAACTGCAAACTTAGGTGCATATATGTAACACATATGTATTCTAATGCATACAACAACAAGTGTCTATAGTGATACATTTTCCGCCTGAGCGTGCACCCTTTCTACGACACTGCGAAATGCACTGAGGAATTTCACATCGGTCCATCTCTATCGTACCAAGGGTACAGATTTGGCCTTGTGCGGATTCAATGCCTGTAGTTTTCGAAAGGGTACGTTAGATCGTAACAAACATCATATATATAGATGAATAAGGTAAATTAATGATGTAACATATATATACCGCAGGAGAAGGCGACAATAAGAACAAGAAAGAGAGTGGTTGCAATAGGGCTCTTCATGTTGATCAAATTAATGTTTTACTTGCGAATGAAGGTTGATGGTGAAGTTAACCCTGGAATATATTTATAGTAGGATGATATGGATTATAAAAATTAAGGGAATCACGTGGTTGTTACGTAGGTATGAACAGAGGTAATTATTTTAAGTTTAGTGGAGTAGAAAAATTGACTGGCTTTTTGGTCGGCAGCTTTGAGAACAAACAAATATTCTTTGTTAGAAACTTTAGTCGAAATTGCTTTTGTTATATGCATGTTTACGTGTGAATTGAAATGGTTAGTTAGATATCCAAATACGTAGTACACTAGTACATAAGAAATATGCGAAAATTTGAAACCTGTATCTGTGTAGGTAGGTGAGAAACAGTGAGCTAGCCACTTAATTATGCTTTCGATTCTTGCATGCAACACGTTCTCTTTTTCTACTACGTACAATATAGATTTAGCAAAAGGAATTCTCTTCTTTAATCTCGGATATGCAATTACTTATTATGAAATATGACTATTGATAGAGATTCATAATTCAGTTATTTTAGGTAGTCATAGTGCTTTGCTAAAAGACAACTATGATTTATGAACTTAATGTTATAAAGTTTATTGCTATTATAATTGAGCCCTATGAGGTCACACCCTAAGAGTGAATGGACTGAATATATTGGGAGAATTATTATATAAAGTATATAATATAAAGTTATATAAGATATAACTTTGAAATATTATTTAATAATAATAAGGAGTTATTATTAATTAAAGGATAAAAGGAAAAAAATAGTTAATTGGGGAATTTATTTATTTTGTGGGTAGAAATAGGATGTTGGTTTTGGAAATCCTAGGGCTTCTCTCCCACTTTTCTAAAGCACATACTTCAAGAGTTACAATATTCTCTCAAAAAGAAACCTCTCATCTTCAACCTTCTTCAACCTAGCAGTTGAGTTCGAGGGATTCAGATCTTTGCTCGGGTGTACCAAGTAGAGGAGTTTCAAGTGAGGCTCTCTCCGTTCGAGTGATTGAACACGCATCAAGAGTTAATCGTTTCTTCTAGTTCGCAATCCAATTAGTTTATGCAATATATCATTTGTTTAGATGTTAGGTTATCGTTTCCTTCAATTCCGCTTCAAGCATCTAAAATCCTACAGTGGTGGTATCAGAGCCTTTTGCATAAATTGATTGGATTAGATTTAATTTTCATTAATGTGATGCATAATTATTTTAGATTCAATAAGTATAATGTTTGGAATTTGTCAAGAGTTAATTAATACGAAGATTGTACAAATTTGTAATCGTTACAAACCAAGGACAATTAGATTTGGACGGTGGCTAAACCCACGGCGGCGGGGCCGGAACAGTTCCGGGCGAGTCACGCAGTGGCTGGAGCTAGGCGCGGTGGTTCGTCAACGGCTGCGAACTGTTCGTGAACCATTGCACAGTGGCTTGGCTCCCGAGTTGGGCTCACGGTTCCGGGAATTCCGGATCTGGGCGGTTGCAATTTCTTGCTCCGTGCGCGGTGATCTGTGAGTCCTCTTCTGTACGTGCGCCGGGTTGTAGGTTGATGATGATGACGATTTTAGAAATTGACTGGTTTACAAATGGGCCTACATTAATGTCCGGCTCATTTCCAAAAATACCGTAAATGCCTAAAGCATGCTTTTGATTTTTGGATATTACTGCAATATCAAAAATGTATTTTCTTTTCACTTTTCTTTTTGAGTTGGAAAATCAAAAAACAATTATGGAAAAAGGTAAATGAAAATGCAATAACAATATAATAATGAGGTGAAAAAAGAAGAAAAGAAGAATGGAATTCAGCAGGAAAATAAGAAAAGAAGAAAAGAAGAAAAGAAGAATGAAATTCGGCAGGAAAATAAGAAAAGAAGAAAAGAAGAAAAGAAGAAAAAATGTCCAAATCCGTACATGTGTCAGAAATTTTTTAAACAAAAAACGACTGAATTGGGAAAGTTGTCAGGAACTTCGACGATCAGCCACACAAAATTTCTGACATCCTTACGGAACACTGTTCACCCATTCCAGAATGAATCTCAGCCACATAAAAAGTCCAAGGCGCCAGTTTTTCCCGCCAAATTGATGGAAGGTCACTTAGAGCAAAATTTTGCTCGTAAATGAATGTAATTTTGCTAATCTTAACTTCATCTTCTTCATTAAGTGTGTTTCTTTCTTTCACTCCATCTTCCTCATTAAAGTTTCTTCATATCCTGTCGGCCATTTGTTTTAATCTCTTGCTTCATTCAATTTTCTTCATATCCTGTCATATAGAAGAAGGAAGGAATGTGTAAGTTTCTATATTAAATGCAAACGGTTTTTGTGTATTGGTAGCAATAAATGACCATGTTTTTTTCTTGTTTTGACTTGTTTAGGTGAAACATATATCATCTCCTTAATTTGTGGAGGCAATTGGAAGGTAGAGAATGAGCAATGGGTGTATGAAAACCCTAAAAAAACAAAGGCTTTGATGGTCAATGATGAGATCAAATATGAAGGGCTTCTGAAAATGGTGGAAGAAAAGCTTGCCATAGATGTTAAGAGGTTTGCCTTAAAGCTGACCTACATGCCTCCAAAAAACCAAAATCTTCCTCCTTTCGATATTTGCGATAGTGATGATGTAGATGCTTTTTTCTTCTTGAACATGTTAACATGCAAAAATAGAATATGGTCAATTCCTTTGCATTCTGTGCTGGAGCCTATATGTATTGGTTTAGATGAAAACCCTAATGTAATTCCAAAGGAAGAAGAAGAGATGATGGATGTTGAAGGTAGTGCACCTCAACCTTCCTCTCAGACTGAAAATGTTGGTGGACCTTCTTACCATGTAAGAGTCCTAAAGAGAATGTCAGATCACATGCTACACAACATAGTAGATGATGAGCTGAGAGAAGAAGAAGATGTGTCAGGATCTTCTGATAAGCTCGTCAGGATATATTTGGAATGTGGAGGGCAATCAAAGAAAGCTAAGAAAGGCATTGAACCTGAGGTTGTGTCACTAATCAGTGATGATGAAGAGGAGGATTTTATTATGTCTGCAACCAAGCGAGAAGGTTTGGACCTTGTCAACCTTTCTGATGTAGAATTTGATGATGATCATGTGAAGGTTGAGAAGTATGAATATCTGGGAGGAGATGATGAGGAAAATCAACAAGGATCTTACCACTACGATGTTCCTGCTGATATTGAAAATTTGAAGGAAGAAGAATTGTGCTCTAACTCTCAGCCATTGGCAATGAAGGTTGGAGATGTCTTTCCAACGAAGGAGGGGGTTCAACGGGCTTTGGTCTCATTTGCTGTGGAGAAATGTGTAGAAATGCGTGTGAAGAAGTCAGATAAGACCACTTATGTTGTGGAGTGCAAAAATGGAGGAGCATGTTCATTTGGTTTTCGTGCTTCAACGAGGGGTGGTAAAGCTACTGTCCGTGGTGGGTCCGAAGGCTTGAACCAAACCATACATGTGCGATGCTGTTCAGGAACAATCACAGCAGACATGCCAATTCATTCTTCATTTACAAGAGCATTCTTGATAGGTATGTATTGCTTCTGTCTTGTTCAAATATTTAATATGGAGGGATAGAGTGTGAAATGTGTCAGGATGTTTTTGAACACATGTAACAGGTTCAAAGGTCGCAAGGACGCACCAAGGGCAAAAGAGATACAAGTTGTCATGAAAGAGCTAGGAGTCGATACCAGTTATTCCAAAGCAAACCGAGCAAGACAAAAGGCAGAGGACATCATTCGAGGGTCTCCCGAGCAAGGTTATAGTCAACTTTACTCATGGCTTCATATGTTGAAAGAAGTCAATCCTGGATCATATACAAGCTTAATATTGGATTCTCAAAACCGGTTTAAGTACTGTTTCTGGGCATTGGGTGCTTGTATCAGGGTTGTTCCTCACTTGAGAAAGGTAACTTTTTAAACTATATATTTTATCTGTCCAGATAAATGGTAGTGTGTGGAGGGATAAAGGATAAGTAGTGGAGGGATATGATGTCAGAAGAATAGATATAATTACCTGTCGGGATATATTATAGATTATGACAGGTTATATGATGTATCAGGTGATTTGTGTTGATGGAGCACACTTGGGAGGGAGATTCAATGGCCATCTTCTTCTTGCTACTGCCCAAGATGGAAACAAACAGATCTATCCCTTGGCTTTTGCTGTAGTAGACAATGAGAATAAGGATTCTTGGTCCTTCTTCTTTGAAGAGTTGAAGACGGCTGTTGTAGCAGATAGTGTGGATGTGGTTTTTGTGTCTGATCGTCACCTTGCTATTAAAGCCGCTCTGAGAAAAATTTATCTTCTTGCACAACATGGATATTGCATTTATCATATGCTGCAAAACTTCAAGCAAAAGTGCAGTTGGGCAGGTTTGCAGGACCAGTGGTTTAAGGTTGCAAAAGCGTACACCGTAGAAGAGTATAGGACTGAGCTTCAGATCCTTCAAAACAGAACTACAGTTGTGGCAAATCTGGCTCTCAAAGTGCCTCTTGAAAAGTGGTCTAGGGCATATTTCACAGCTGAGAGGTACAACATCATGACTACAAACAATGCAGAATGTATAAACAAGGTGTTTAAACAGGAGCGTACCTGGCCTATTGTAGCATTGTTTGATGTTATATTACTTACCTTTTCCACCTAGTTCTGTGAAAGGAGGGAGTCGGCTAATACATGATGTGAGGTGACTACTAGGGCAGTGACCAAGACCATTGATAATAGGTATGCGGCATCTGTGAGCATGAACATCAATAGGCTTAGTGATATTGAAGCAGAGGTGACTGATGGAAGGAACAAGTACGAGGTGAATCTTCGCCAACAACGGTGCCAATGCAATGTCTTTCAGAGAGATCGGATTCCTTGTAGGCATGCTTTGGCATTAGCAAAGGACAGGGGAGTTGACATTTCTACTCTTGTTAGTCACTTGTACACCAACAACACCTTGAAAGAAGTTTACAAGGAAACCATCCATTTGATCCCTCCACCCAACCAATGGGATGTTCCACAATCAGTCTCCTCTCTTCCTTGTTTGCCACCACCATGGAAAAGGGGACCTGGAAGACCAAGGTTGAATAGATATAAGTCTAGGTGGGAGAGGCCCTACAAATGAGTGTCCATGAGATGTGCAAGATGTGGTCTGCCTGGCCATACTCACAACACGTGCTACCGGGCTGCAAGGGGAGGACATGCAAGTCGAAGACCATAGGATACAAGGGTAAGACAACAAGGTTCTAACTTTTTGGTATGTGAACAATGCTAACTTTTTGGTAAATGAACAATTGTAACATCAATCCCTCCGGAAATGATGTTATATCCTGACAGTACAACGATTTTATCCTGTAACACTTAATTTCATATGTCATATTATTTTGGGTTGGATGTTGAAATTCTGTTAGTATGAATGTTTAAATGCTTTTTTTGTTTGCTTTGTTAAGTTTTGTTTTGTTTTCCCTCCGTATATTCTGTTTTATCCTGTCACACTTCAAATTTACCATCCCGCCACCTAACTCCACATAATAAATGCAGTCAAATTTGCCTTTACTCTACACTAACGTCAGTACATGTTTTCAAGCAAAAAGGAGTCAAACACATTTACGTACCCAGAACATTTACTTACCACATTTACTCAGTTTTGGTGAAATTTTTTTTATATATAAAGGCCACTCTTTCTCATTATCGAACATAACTCATTCCTTTCTTTCTCTACTACCAAGCCTTTGTTTTTCTCTTTCTCTCAACTCCTTCATGTCTGCTTATCACGCCGTAGACCCATTTGAAAGGTCGTCTCAGATTGGATTCTTATGTCCTGAGACGATGTCAAGCACTAGAATCAAGCACTAGTAGAAAAAACACCTGTTGCAGCCCCTCTGTTGAGGCGGTCACCTTAAAAACCGACGCAAAAAGTCTTATTCTACTATCTGTTGAGGCGGTCAGTCGTTTAGTTCGCTGCAACAGGTACTTTAGAGGCGGGCAAATATCCGTTCGCCTCAAATAATATTTGTGTTTTTGACTTGTTGAGGCGGTCAGTAAGGCGCCCGCCTCAACAGAACCCAAAAATAGAGGCGGGCAGTAAGGCGCCCGCCTCAAATGATGCGACGAAGAGATTAGAGACGGGCAGTAAGGCACCCGCCTCAAAATAACACAAACATTAGAGGCGGGCAGTCATGCGCCGGCCTCAACAAATGCTTCAAAAAACTCTGCTTCGTCAAAAACTTGCAGTCTCAACTTTTTCATATGCCCGCTCTCAAAACTGTCGACTGCGCCTCCTCCTTGCCGCCTCCTCCTCGCCGCCTCCTCCACGCCTCACCGCCTCCTCCTCGCCTCGCCGCCTCCGCCAATTCTACTTTTGGGTTCTGCCACCTCCAGCTGATCTCCTCTGGAAGCTGCCACCTCCAACTCGCCGCTTCCTCCATGCCTCACTGTCGAACTCGTCGACTGCTCCTCCTCCTCCAGCTTTCGTCCTTGGAGTCATCGAGGTAGGTGAAACTTCCTCCTTCGCAAATTGTTTTCGGATTTTGATGTGCAGGAGTTGATTCCTTTTGTGGTATGAATGGTTGATTTTTGTTGTTGTGGGTGATTAGTCCCTTATTTGGTGGAATTTTGATTGATTATGTTGTTTTGGTTCTTTAGGAAATTTTGATGCACTCCAAGTGTTTGGTAAAATGCCTAGTAGAAAATTTACATGCACTCCAATAGATTATGACTATATATTGGAACATATAGTACTTGGTAGTTTTACTAGTTCTTGTTAATACCTTTCATGTATGTTTAGGACTATACTCTACCTCTTGTCTATATAGTCAATTCATATAACTAAACTTAATCTTGTGACTTTTTAGCATGACTTTATAAAAATTGTAGGAAAACAAATGAAATATGTCGATGAGTGATTTTAATGAGTTTTGCATGAGATATTGTTTTGTTAGCTAGATATCCAAATAATTTTATTTTATTTCAATGAGTGTTTTCAATGTTATGTATGTATTGGTCTTTCTACAGTTTTCTTCTGTTATTAGAAATGAGTCGTCGTTGGATGTACGATGATCATACTACAGCTGAATATTTGAGTGGGGTTGGGGAGTTTATTAGATGTGCTTTAGCCAACCAACAGAGTACAAAAGCCGAAAAAATCTATTGTCCCTGCCGTGATTGTAACAATGTAAGGAGGTTAGCAGACATTGATGAGATTGAGGATCATTTATTTCGTCGTGGGTTTAAGCAAGATTATCATGTTTGGTTTTGGCATGGAGAGAAAATACCTGATCGTCCAAGTTCTAGTGTAAACAAATTTGATCTTCAAGTAGACAGTGATGAGAGTGATGATAACATTTCTGAGAATTATGAGATGGATGATGATGATGATGATGAGCAAGAGGATGAAATGAATGAGATGATGGATGGGGTGAGAGATCGCTTGGATGAACGACCTAAGGTGTTAAAACAACTAACAAAGGCTGCTGAGACGCCTTTGTATCCTGGGTATACAAAATTTACCAAGTTAGAAGCTTTGTCAGTGCTATACAACTTGAAATCGAAGAGTGGCTGGACTGATTCGAGTTTCACGACCTTATTAGAGTGGTTAAGTGAAGTTTTGCCGGAAGGCAATGAGTTGCCCACCTCTACCTATTATGCCAGGAAAGTGATGTGTCCCTTTAGCTTAGAGGTTGTCAAAATAGATGCTTGTCCAAACGATTGTGTTCTTTACAGAAAAGACCATGAAAATTTGGATGAGTGTCCAAAGTGCGGTGTATCTCGTTACAAGCGTAAAGGGGTAAATTCCGCTAAGAAGGGGCCGCCGGCTAAAGTTATGTGGTATCTTCCAATCATAGATAGATTTAAGCGTTTGTTTTCATTAAAGAAACAAGCAAAAAATATGAGATGGCATGCAGAAGGGAGGAAGAAAGATGGACTCCTTAGATATCCTGCTGATTCTCCTCAATGGAGAAATATCGATAAGAAATATCCTGAATTTGGCAAGGAGGTTAGAAATCTGAGACTTGCTCTGTGTACAGATGGTGTGAATCCTTATGGCACTCTAAGCACTCAGCACAACACATGGCCGGTTCTTCTTGCGATTTATAATCTTCCTCCATGGTTGTGTATGAAGAGCAAGAATATCATGTTATCACTCCTCATCTCGGGGCCTAAGCAACCTGGAAATGACATAGATGTGTATCTAGCGCCACTCATAGAGGATTTGAAATTATTGTGGAATGAAGGTGTTTCAATGTACGATGCACACACCAACTCAGACTTCACACTGCGAGCTATGGTTTTTTGTACCATAAATGATTTTCCAGCATATGGAAACTTGTCTGGGTACAAAACCAAAGGAGAACAAGCATGCCCAATATGTGAAGAAGACATGGAACCCACATACTTGAAACATTACAAGAAAAATGTGTTTGTAAAGTACAGGAAGTTCCTTAGTCGGTATCACCCTTATCGTAAGAAGAAGAAAGAGTTCAATGGTCACACCGAGGAAGGAGTGGCTCGTGCACCTTTAACGGGATCGCAGGTTTATGAACGTATTAAAAATGTTGAAACCAAATATGGCAAGTTCATCAAGCCCAAGTCTAAAAAGGGTGTTTTATGGAAGAAAGTATCTTCACTATGGGATCTTCCTTATTGGAAAGATTTGTCGGTTCGTCATTGTCTCGATGTGATGAACATTGAAAAAAATGTGTGTGATGCAATTATTGGGACTTTGCTACACATTCCCGAAAGGACTAAGGACAATAAGAAAGTTCGGAAAGATATGAAAGAGAGGAATATGCGTCCAGATTTGTGGCCCGTGAAAAAAAAGGATGGTAAAAGGACTTTTCTTCCTCCGGCGTGTTACACAATGTCAAGAAAGGAGAAAAAGACGTTTTGCGAGTGCTTACATGGCATTAAGGTGCCATCGGGATATTCATCTAATGTAAAACGTCTAGTTTCTCTCTCAGACCTGAGGTTGATCGGTATGAAGTCTCATGATTGTCATGTACTGCTTAATGTTTTCTTGCCAATTGCACTTCGTGGGATATTGCCGAAACACGTGAGGCATGTTATAACAAAACTATGTGTGTTTTTCAGTTCGATATGTGCTAAGGTGATTGATCCAGAGAAACTGGATAGTCGGCAAGATGATATCGTTGAAACTTTGTGTCGATTTGAAATGTACTTTCCGCCCTCTTTCGTTGATATAATGGTGCATTTAATTGTCCATTTAGTGCGAGAAATCAAGTTATGTGGCCCGGTGTTCTTAAGATGGATGTATCCCTTTGAGAGATATTTTGGGTCTTTAAAAGACAAAGCAAAGAATCCGGCGAATCCAGAGGGTAGTATAATTCGGGGAATCTTTCATGAAGAGATATGTGAATACGTAGCTGAATTTTTGTCGAGGCTTGAACCAATAGGCCTTCCGAAATCTCGTCATGTAGGGAGGCTTGAAGGGGTGGGAGTAATTGGTAAAAAAGTGATCCCGCCTCCTTCTGAAAGGAAGAATAAGGCACATCTTTGTGTGTTGCAGCATCTTACAGAGGTCAATCCTTACGTAGATAAGCATGTGCTTGAATTGCAACATAATAATCCTAAATTTAATGAAAGGGCATTGATGCGGGAACATAATCGCTCATTCGTTGATTGGTTTAAGAAGGAAGTAGCTGAGGAACTAAAGAAAGGGCATGATGTTTCTGATACAGTCAAGTGGTTAGCTCGAGGTCCTCGTCTATGTGTTCGGTCTTATGAAGGGTATGATATCAATGGGTTCACATTCTACACGTCAAGACAAGATGAAAATAGTGTGGTGCAGAATAGTGGAGTGAAGGTTGTTGCATCATCTAGGGTCTATGCAAGCGCTAAGGATAAAAGACCGGTTGACGCGACACAATCGTATTACGGTGTAATCGAAGAAATATGGGAGCTTGATTACAACAGTTTTGTGATTCCTGTTTTCCGGTGCAAGTGGGCCAACAACCATAATGGGGTGAAACAAGATGATATTTACCCGGGTTTAACATTGGTAAACTTTGACCGATTAAGTGAGAGTGACGAGCCATTCATTCTAGCGTCACAAGCTAAGCAAATTTTCTATATCGTAGACAATGTTGATCCTAGATGGCGTGCAGTTGCACAAGGGAAAAGGCATATTCTCGGTATTGATGATGTTCTGGATGAAGATGAGTATGACAACTACGATGACTCACCCCTGTTATCAACTGTTGTTCAACCATTACCAGAGGAGGAAGATGCAAATAATACTAATCACATGCGCACAGATCATAGGGAAGGAATATGGGTTTCAAAGCGCAAATGAATAAGATGACTCTGCTTCTGATCTGATTCCGATTTGCTTCTGGTATGATTCTGATATGATTATGATTTGCTTCTGGCGTGCTTCAGTTTTTCTTCGGTTCTGATCTGATTTTGATATGATTCTGATATGATTCTGGTATGATTCTGATTTGCTTCTGATTTGCTTCTGGCGTGCTTCAGTTTTTCTTTGGTTCTTCCCTTGATTCTGGTTTGTTTCCCATCTTATCTATCATTGAAATATGTTGTGCTACTAGAATCTTTAATGTATATTTAGTATCTTTAATCTTTATGTATACTCATTGTTTTCTTGCTTATGATGCAGGAGTGTATTTGTCAGTGTTAAAATGAATAACCAAATTGTTGTTGGAAATGATTCGGAAGGTGACAGTGATCCAGTTATTCCTCCTACAACAGGTGACGAATCACTGGATGCTAGCACGATTACAAAGATTGTCCGTGGTCGATGAAAAGGAGTCAAGGCAAATAAAGCTATGTTTCTTGAGCATAATGAGCTTAATATCCCTGATGGAAAGTGGTCGGCGGAATACGGGAAGCAAGTTGGAACTTGTGCTGCTAGAATTAATATTAACGAGAAAGAATACCGAAAGATAGATGAGCAAACAAGGAAGGGGTTTTGGGAGGAGACCAAGGTAAAACGTTGGATATGATTTCACATGTTTTTAATACTATGTTCATAATTTAACAGTTTCTGAAAATTGGCAGCTTTTGTTCCACATTTATGATGATTCGAGTAATTCAAGGGAAAAATATTTTCACCATGGTGTGGCAAAACGATTTCGAGATTTCAAGAGTAAGTTGGTGCGTCGATGGATCACTAAAAAAGAAAAGATTCCGAAGACACAGTCATCCAAGATGCCTTGGGAAGTCTATGACCACATCACAGAGGAAGATTGGAACACATTTGTTCAACAATACTTCATGCCGGAGTCATTGGTAAGTTATTGTTTTTTATACAAATGGTTTCTTATGCATCATGTACAAATCTGTTTTTGGTGTTGAATTTGGTTTTGAATGGTAATTGAGTTAAATTTTCTTTCAGAAATCATCTTTAACATCCTTTTTGACAGGCTCGTAGTGAAAAGGCAAGGAACAGTGCGTCATTCAACAAAAGCCATCATCGCACTGGCCAGAAGGGTTATATCAGAAAACGACATGAATGGATAGACGATGGACGACTTCCACCAGAAGCAGCATTAACTTTCTCAAGTAGTTCCTCGGTGAACTCTTTTGTCACCTCAACGCTAGCTAGAGTTAAGAAATTTAGATCAAAGGAGTGGATATTGGCTCATCAAGTTCTAAATAAAGATGGAGAGTGGGAAATTGACCTAAATGATAAGTAAATTGCAGAAATTGCCAAAAAAACTATAAGAAGTGATATCTAAGTAATGTTTATTTTCTTTGATTATAAATTATGAACTAATTCTTACTTTTCTAATTGACATAGTTGGAGTACATTGAAGAAGAAGAAAAAGGTAATCTTGGTTTTGAAGATCAAGAGGATGCCCTCACCAAAGCTATAGGGAAAAAAGATCATCGTGGGCGTGTCAAGTCAATGGGTGGAAATGTTTGTCATACAGTTGCTTTTGGTCCGAGAAAGAGACAAAATAAATTTGCTCATAGTGAAGCTTCTTCAGATGTAATTAAATCAATTAGAGCTTCAATGAGAAAGGAGTTTGAAGACGACCTAGATAAAATAGTGGAGAAAAGAGTGCAAGAGGCCCTCCAAAAGCAACTAGCCGCCATGGGACATATGGGCCAGTATGCCTCCACTTCCAACCCTGTAGATGATCTCCATGGACATGCTGAACATGATTCTGCCCCTCAACCACGCGAGCTAAAGGTACAATTTAGTCTCATGTTGGCTAAAAATAATATATTACATTCTTTTACTTGTAATCAAGTAAATCTTGTTAGAATATTTCACATTAGCTTCATTATATGAAGAGTAGCTAGGAAAGGGTTCCATGTCTATTAAAAAACTGAATCTTGTTAGAGTAATCAAGTGAATCTTGTTATAATCTATTAAATAGAGTATATTTGCATCAATTTCATTATTTATGCAGGAAAGGGTTCCATGTCATCTTGCCCTTGAGGATGAAGTTTCCGGTAACAAAGTCATTGTGGCGGATGGTATGGTACAACCCTCAGATGGTGCATTGACCCAACATTTTAGATTAATGAAGCTTGGTCACTATAAAGTCCAAATTGATTTTGTTTACGAAGGGCATGTTGATGATATTCTTCCGGTACCTACTGGAGATGGTTTAACTAACTTAGGCGGTGCTCAGGGTAGTTTTGTACAATGGCCAATCCACTTAGTGATTTTCGAAGACGACGAGGTATGAATGTTTTGAACGAATATGATAATGCAAGCATTTGCTACATCTAATTGTCTACTCAATCTTGCTCATGTAATATTTTTGTAGGAGTTCACTCCACGCCTGATAAAGAAGTCTAAGTCTAAGTCACTCCAGGTATATGATTAGCTAGAACTTCTATTTTTTATTCATGACATATGTTCTATTTGCAATTTTTCTTGTTTATTAGTTATGGTAATGCACTGCTGAATGTTGTTCTTATTTTTCTGCATTGTTGTTACAGTTATTGTTGTTACAGTTATTCATGACATATGTTCTATTTGCAATTTTTCTTGTTTATTAGTTATGATAAAGAAGTCTAAGTCTAAGTCACTCCAGGTATATTTTTGTTCTTATATTTTGTTATTATTTTCATATGCAATGAAGTCTAAGTCAAACAAAGAGGTGGTGGGTAGTTGTGATCGTAAAAAGTCAGCCGCCAAAAGCAAGAAAGCGAATTTTGCAAACGATGCAATTCAAGGTCTTGGCCCGCAATGCAAATATTTGCCTTTTTTCATCTCTTCAGCTCTCGACGAAATATACGATAGTACTCCCATCAAGTTGGATGCTTCGATTTGGCATTATTCGCAAGATCAAGATACATACGTAACTGAGTCCGATGTTGAAGAGTTCCTTAGAGGGGCGTGCTTAAACATTTCAGTGATCCAAGTCTACATATTGTAAACATTTTCATCAATCTTTATGTTTTAGTTGTTAATTATTCTTTCTGTGAGATTTTTACTTTACAGATACTAATAGTGTAATCTTGCATATTTTGTAGGTATTTATTGCATGATCACAGCTGGGCATTTGAAAGGTCGTCTCAGATTGGATTCTTATGTCCTGAGACGATGTCAAGCACTAGAATCAAGCACTAGTAGAAAAAACACCTGTTGCAGCCCCTCTGTTGAGGCGGTCACCTTAAAAACCGACGCAAAAAGTCTTATTCTACTATCTGTTGAGGCGGTCAGTCGTTTAGTTCGCTGCAACAGGTACTTTAGAGGCGGGCAAATATCCGTTCGCCTCAAATAATATTTGTGTTTTTGACTTGTTGAGGCGGTCAGTAAGGCGCCCGCCTCAACAGAGCCCAAATATTAGAGGCGGGCAGTAAGGCGCCCGCCTCAAATGATGCGACGAAGAGATTAGAGGCGGGCAGTAAGGCGCCCGCCTCAAAATAACACAGACATTAGAGGCGGGCAGTCATGCGCCCGCCTCAAAACTCGGTTCGTTTAATTTCATCCAAAAAAACCCTACAAATTCTCCTTTACTTTACATATATATTCGGCTCCTTCTCTTCCGCCGCTTAAGTTGACTCCTCCTTCCTCTTCCTCTTAATCTCCTCCTTCCTCTTAATCTCCTCCTTCCTCTTCATCTTCAGATCAAGTGTTCTCCGTACCAAAATCCCCTTCAATCAATCTTCAACCCTCTCAAAAAGCCCCAAAACCTAACCTCCCCTGCCGACTCAAATTTGTCGGAAACCGCACCTCTGCAACAAGTGTTCTCCGTCGCCGACGCCATCCAAGCAGGTTCGCAGCCACACGTCGCTTTCTCCTTCGTTCTCACCATCTTCGCCGTGATTCTAGGTTTGCAGCCAGCGTCTTCGTTCTCACCATCTTCTCCTTTTTTAGGGTTGCAGATCTGTGTACAAATTGGGTTGCAGATCTCGTTCTCACCATCTTCGCCGTGATTCCAGGTTTGCAGCCACCATCTTCGCCGTGATCTCGTTCATCTTCAGATCTCGTTCTCACCATCTTTTTTTTTTTTATGTAAATCGAGTTAAGTTTGTACAAACTGGGTTGCAGATCTGTGTACAAATCGAGTTAAGTTTGTAATTTTCTCAGATCTAAGTTCAATTTAGGGTTTCATCTTTGATTTGTGTTGTAAATCTGATTTGCAAATTTGTAAAACTTTTGAGTTGTAAATCGATCTGATCTGTGTAAAATTTGTAAAATTGGGTATGAGATTTGTCTACCAAATTTGTAATCTGAGTAAATGGTTATCGTTAATTGGAGCTTCAAAATTTTGAGGTTGTAAATCTGAGCAAATTAAAAATCTGAGCAAATTGTAAATCTGAGCAATTTATTAATTAAATTAAAAATTAATGGGTTGCATGTGTACCGAATTTGAGGCGGGCATTGCCAATTTAGACGCAGAATTAGAGGCGGGCGTTGCCCTGTCCGCCTCAACAACCTAATCTTTTGAGGCGGGCAGTTGATATTGAAGCCATAATTTTGCCTATCTGTTGAGGCGGGCAGTATAGTGACCGCCTCAACAGGTGACTTGTTGAGGCGGGCATTTGCCCGCCTCAACAGGTATTTACTTGTTGCAGCCCCCCCTGTTGCAGCGACCCCTGCCCGCCTCAACAGGGTTTTTTTCCACTAGTGAAGGTTGATCCTAATGTACCAACAGAGTATTTAAAAAAGATTTTCGTTGCTGAAATTCAAAAGGAGAAGATGAATGATCCTAGCATAACCAAATGGTTTTTGCTTCCATATAATCAAGAGTAAGTGTGATATAACAATCCTTCTTTCTTGTTCTGACTACATCTTTTGACTTGTTTTCTGATGTTATACAATATCTTTTATAAATGACGCAAAAATCATTGGATTCTATATGTACTAGACCTACGTAAAGCCATTGTGTATATTTTCGATCCTCTCAAAGAAGCACGCAAAGAGTATGATGTATGGGGCATCTTGAGTTTGTAAGTTTTTTACTTAAAAATTGTCTTTTCAAATATTTACAAAATCAGAATTTTTGACTTGTATGTTGTTTATTTTACAGGACATACCAAGTGTATAAGTTTAATGGTGGGGTGCGTCCGAGTAAAACGACTAATTTCAAGTCTTGGAGACCCATTCATATAGAGGTATACCATCATAAATTACCTTTTTCTTTATTTTTTATATCTATTGATCTTAAAACTAAGATGATGTATTATATTGTTATTTTAGTGCGCTCAACAAAGTGGCGGAACCGAGTGTGGATATTACGTTATGAAGTTCATGTTGGAGATTGTCACGACATATCAAGAGTCTAATGAGCGACTAGATAAGGTAGTTACTTTACCTAGTCCTTTCATTTCATATATGTAAAATCTAATTTTTTTCATGTTAATTACTTCACTAAGACGATGTACTATATGTTTTTGAAGGTCTATGTTCAGAGGAGTGCGCCTTATACAAGTGAGGAACTCGATGTTGTTCGTGAGCAATGGGCTAAGTTCTTTACAACCAAATATCTATTAGTTTAAGCGTATGTTTGGATATTTGAATAATACGTTTTGTACTTGCATATATTCTGTTGAAACTGAACACATATTGTATGTGAAATGTATCTGCAAGTGGAACTAGACGTTCAGAATGATTGAAACAGGTTGCTTATTCTGTTTCGTACATGCTGGTTACTGTAAATTCAAATCGAATATTTTAAAAAAAAAAACACTTGTTGAGGCGGGCGGAAGAATGACCGCCTCAACAGATTCATCATTTGTCCCATCTGTTGAGGCGGTCACCCTTCTGCCCGCCTCAACAAAGGTAGAAAACGTTGCACCTGTTGAGGCGGTCACCCTCCCGACCGCCTCAACATCTCATGACCTGTTGCAGCCCCCCTGTTGCAGCGACCCCTGACCGCCTCAACAGGGGTTTTTTTGACCGCCTCAACAGGTGTTTTTTCCACTAGTGGTCTCCCCTTTCTCCAGAGGTACCTACACACACTCCCTTACTTGGTATCACATTGTCATCACTGCTTGCTCTTGGTCGGATTGCTACGTTCTATTTCTGTGCTGTCTTGGGAAAGTTCTCCAAGATATCCTCACGAGTGTTCCAACTAGAGATGTGGTGAAGCTGAAGAGCCGCAGCCCGTTACGGTTGTTGCTAGTGCACTCAAGTCGTCAGCTGGACCATACAGACCTGCCCCTTAGCTTCCAGTACTGGGGTGTCTTCGAAAGTGCAGGATATTTTGTGTTTGTTTCAGTTCCTATTGCAGATTCGACGAATCCTTTTCAAGAGGGGGAGGATGATGTACGCAGGACTACGTTAGCTCGTATCACTGATATCACTGAAGAAGAAGGAACAACACAAGACTGGCAGCCAGGTGGGCCGATCGTCCAGGAAGAGGAGAAGAGCCCTTTTGGGCTTAGCAGGAAGAAAGCCCAAGAAGAAGAAGGCTAAGGAGACTTGACTATTTTACCCTTGAGACATTTTCCTATTTAAGTTGTTTTTTAGAGCTTGTTGCTCAGATTAGACAAATTGAGAATTGAGATTACGTTTTTAGTTTTGACGTTGTTTTGACGTCTTTAGCTGTAGCTTTGGATTATATTGAATTGCAAGAAGTCAACGCTTGGTTTGATATTGGCCACCTCTGAGATCGATCTGTGTTTATACATAGTTCGACCTCAAAACCTTGAAAGAACCCTAGGTGGATTCCTTGAGTTAGTTCGAGTCAAGTGAGTCTTTCTAAAAGACGTCACTTGCTTATCGTGTCCGAGTGAAGCTAATCTACCTAGATCGACGACTGAGTCAAGGTAGATAACACTTGCCGAAGGCCAAGGTTCGATCGATCGTCTGCCACAACGATCTCTCGAAGCCATCTCAACATCAAATTCCTCAACATCCACCCCAAGAGAACGTTACCAGCCTCATATATTCGATCCTGCAGATTCGTCTGCCATCAATATGTCAGGAGCAAGGTCTTTGTTTAGAGATCTTGATAGCACAAAGAAGAGCAGAGTCATAATTGGTGACAACAAGCAATTAGAAGTTGAAGGAAAAGGTACTGTTTCTCTTATGACTAGTGAAGGAAAGTCTAAGCTTATTCATTATGTACAGTATGTTCCTAAGTTAGCTCAGAACTTAGAGCTTCTTCATGCAGATTTGTGTGGGCCTATGCAAACTAAGTCCTTGGGAGGTAGGAAGTACTTTATGTTGATCACAGATGACTTCAACAGAATGAGCTGGGTGTTCTTTTTGAAAGCCAAAATTTCAGAAAGTTCAAAGGCTTAGCAGAAAATCAGAGTGGGAAGAAGGTGATAACATTGAGAACAAATAGAGGAGGTAAATTCACCTCTAGACAGTTCATGGAGTATTGTGAAGAGCATGGGATCAAAAAAGAACTCACTGCACCATACACACCCGAGCAGAATGGTGTGGCCGAGAGAAAAAATAGAACCGTGGTAGAAAGGAGTATGCTAAAATCCATGAGTGTACCAAATGAACTGTGGAGTGAGACAGCTGCTGATGACACAAGGTCGTATTAAGATCGTGGATCTGCTAGGATTTGGATGGACGATGGGGGTTGAAGTCGACGGTGGCGGCGATTGTGGTCGACGGCGGCGGACGGTTGGGTGAATCTGATGTCGAGGCGGCTTCGAGAGATCGTTGTGACAGACGATCGATCGAATCTTGGTCTTCGACAAGTGTTATCTACCTTGACTCAGTCGTCGATCTAGGTAGACTAGCTTAACTCAGACACGATAAACAAGTGACGTCTTTCATGACTCAGCCGTCAATCTAGAAAGACTCACTAGACTCGAATTAACCCAAGGAATCCACCTAGGGTTCTTTCAAGGTTTGGAGGTCGAAATATGTGTAAACAACAGATCGATCTCACATGCCAATATCAAACCAAGCGTTGACTTCTTGCAATTCAATATCAAACCCAGGCCAATATCAAACCAAGCGTTGACTTCTTGCAATTCAATATCAAACCAAGCTACAGCTAAACAACGTCAAAACCTAAAAGGAAGAGTAATTCTCAATTTGTCAAAGTCTGCCTCTAAACCCTAAAAACTTATCTATTTATACTCCTAAGAGTAATACTAAGAATGAAATTGTCCAACACATGCCCATTGGACCCAAATCCTCTTCATGGCAAAAAAGGCTCATATCTCTCTCGAATTGATCTGATTGAACCAGTAGCTCCCGACTTCCAATGGACCTCATTTTTGGACACATGAAAGATAAGTCCAAAAAAGGACACATATCCAAAAATGGGCCCAAACGGATAAATGGTTCGTCCGGACGAGCTGTTGCAATTTCTGACCTTGTAGAGCCATAACTTGATCATCGTTTGTCCGTTGGGCTTGTACTTTGGAGAGTAGATCATTTGGTCCTGGATCCCAGACATATCCTGAAATGAGCCCAATTGGGCGAGCCAATTGCGAACGCCACTCTGCCCTAGTTCCAGTTCGCCTCTTGTCATCTTCACGGCCTTCAGCTCGGCTGCGGGTTCGCCTCACGGGTTGTTCCGAGAGATGCTCCAGCGTACGTACATCATCCTCCTTCCCTTGAAAAGGATTCGTCCTCGAATCCTCTTTCTCTTCCAAATTCAGGTCGTCTTGAAAATGGGGCCCTTGGGAGCTCACCCATACAACCATGGGTGCCAAAGCTGAATAATGATCCAAATCTTGATGAAGCTCCGACGTACATACATCATCCTCCCTTCCTTTGAAAATATTCGACCACGAATCTTCATGACCTGCAAAAAGGAGCACCACGTAACATGTATCTGGACACACAACAAGACATACATATTTATTTGAATCGAGCAAAGCTTAAGTGTCGTACAAGAAGTCATGCTTGCATAAGTAAGAAAACTTCCCTTCATATTGTGCAACCTATCTTCTAGAGTCGTAAGCACATAAAATGCACATGAATGATTAGCTATGACTCTAAGGCAGCAAGATGCACAGTCAAGGATATCAATGAACGACAATTCTAAGCCTAAGTGCAAAGGATATACCAAGATGCAAGCAATTACTATGCCACCTTTCTTTCTATTCCCAATTGGATTCCTAAATATGCTAGGAATAACATAGTCAGTATGCGGAAACAAGAAAGCATCACTGAGATTTGAAAACAATCTATATGATGTGTCTTTAAATGGAGCATGATAGTACTTGGCAGAAGACGGATCATAAGCAGCAGAATCATGAGTCACAAGGGAGTTTTCCTTGTAACAAATATACATATCAGATGACAACAAACATGCACATGCTATAATCTTCTTCTTATGCCTATGTATATGCTTAATTATGTCACTACAAACATAATAGGCATTCCTAAGCAAGCAAGAAGGTTTATGCCATATAACACGTTGTAAAAGGTATGACTTGCTACTACTATGATAATGCACAAACGAAGTTGAAAAGGGCAAATCAAAGGATGAAGGAATAACGAAAACTTCCTTGAGATGTTGAGTCCCCGAGTCGTTATCGACCTCTTTTTCTCCTTCTTCTTCTCGAGCCTCTTTAGGTAATACGTGCAAGGCCTTTTCTCCTACTTCTGTAGTTACTTCTCCTATCACACCCTTGGATTTTTTTTTTATTACAACCTTGATAAGCTAACAAAATCTTCTAGATTCTATCCTAGTTGGATATCAAGAAGATCTTCTCAACCACTCAAGATCTTTTTAGAGAATCAAATCTTAACCAAAATAAAATCAGAATCAAATTAAATAATTAATTGCCAAAACAAGAAGATTTTGTCTTGAGGGTCAAGGCAAGGTGGTTAGGGTTAGGGTTTTCTCTCACCCAACCCAAGCCACGCCGGCGGTGCCTAGGCGGCGACCGCGCCCAACCGCGTGGATGTGCTCACGGCCCTCTCTCGCACAGAAGATGACGGTCCTAGAAAAAATTCTAGCGGCTCTCGCTCTCGGTTTTGGTAGATCCTGTAACAACCTGGTTTAATTTTTTTTTTGCTTGAATTCAACAACGTAAGCGTAAAATTAAACAGAAGAGCGTTTTTACCTAGCGTTGGCTCTGATACCAAATGATGACACAAGGTCGGATTAAGATCGTGGATCTGCTAGGATTTGGATGGACGATGGGGGTTGAAGTCGACGGTGGCGGTGATTGTGGTCGACGGCGGCGAACGGTTGGGTGAATCTGATGTCGAGGCGGCTTCGAGAGATCGTTGTGACAGATGATCGATCGAATCTTGGTCTTCGACAAGTGTTATCTACCTTGACTCAGTCGTCGATCTAGGTAGACTAGCTTGACCCGGACACGATAAGCAAGTGACGTCTTTCTTGACTCAGTCGTCAATCTAGAAAGACTCACTAGACTCGAATTAACCCAAAGAATCCACCTAGGGTTCTTTCAAGGTTTGGAGGTCGAGATATGTGTAAACAACAGATCGATCTCACAGGCCAATATCAAACCAAGCGTTGACTTCTTGCAATTCAATATCAAACCCAGGCCAATATCAAACCAAGCGTTGACTTCTTGCAATTCAATATCAAACCAAGCTACAGCTAAACAACGTCAAAACCTAAAAGGAAGAGTAATTCTCAATTTGTCAAAGTCTGCCTCTAAACCCTAAAAACTTATCTATTTATACTCCTAAGAGTAATACTAAGAATGGAATTGTCCAACACATGCCCATTGGGCCCAAATCCTCTTCATGGCAAAAAAGGCTCATATCTCTCTCGAATTGATCTGATTGAACCAGTAGCTCCCGACTTCCAATGTTCTCATTTTTGGACACATGAAAGATAAGTTCAAAAACGGACACATATCCAAAAATGGGCCCAAACGGATAAATGGTTCGTCCGAACGAGCTGTTGAAATTTCTGAACTTGTAGAAGCCATAACTTGATCATCGTTTGTCCGTTGTGCTTGTACTTTGGAGAGCCGGTCATTTGGTCCTGGATCCCAGACATATCCTGAATTGAGCCCAATTGGGCGAGCCAATTGTGAACGTCACTCTGCCCTAGTTCCAGTTCGCCTCTTGTCATCTTCACGTCCTTCAGCTCGGCTGCGGGTTTGCCTCACGGGTTGTTCCGAGGGATGCTCCAGCGTACGTACATCAGTTGCAACAGCTGTGTACATTCTCAATGTATCTCCTACAAAAGTTGTCATGAATAGAACTCCATATGAAGCTTGGAGTGGGAAGAAACCAGATGTGAGCCATCTTAAGGTGTTTGGGTGTATTGCCTACACCATGATAAATCTCAGGACAAAGCTTAATGATAAAAGTGAGAAGTGTGTGTTCATCGGGTATGGGACACAATCCAAAGCTTACAGATTGTTCAACCCCGAGTCAAAGAGAGTGATCATAAGCAGAAATGTACTTTTTGATGAAGGGTCAAAGTGGAGCTGGAATTTGAAGCAAGGAGAATCTGAACAAAGGCAGAGAAGTGTCAGCTTTGATAATTCAGATCCTTCACCAGTCTTGACAGATGGTGATCAAGTGTTTGGTCAAGATGATAATCAACAATTAAGTGATGGACCAAGCTCAGAAAGCAGTGGCTCGAGCAATTCATCAAGCTCACCAGCTCCATCTTCCAGTAGCTCAAGCTCAGGATCATCAAATGATTCTTCCCCAAGGAGATTTAGATCTCTAGCTGAGATTTATGAAAGCTGGGATCTTGCACTAAGTGCCATTGAACCAAGTAGCTATGAAGAAGCTGCAAGAAGTGGTGAATGGAAAGAGGCAATAAAAGAGATGAATGTTATCCAGAAGAATGAAATATGGAGTGTTGTTGAACTCCCTGAAGGCAGAAATGTGATAGGCTTGAAATGGGTGTTCAAAACAAAGTTCAAGACAGATGGGAGCATTCAGAAGTACAAAGCAAGGCTCGTAGCCAAGGGGTATGCTCAGAAAGAAGGTATAGACTTTGAAGAAACTTTTTCTCCAGTAGCAAGGTTTGAGACTGTCAGACTGGTATTAGCAATTGCAGCTCAGAAAGAACTCCCTGTGTATCAATTTGATGTTAAGTCAGCCTTATTAAATGGTGAACTTCAAGAGGAGGTATATGTTGAACAACCTGAAGGTTTCATCAAAGAAGGAGAAGAGAGTAAAGTTCTAAGGCTTCATAAAGCCTTGTATGGTTTGAAGCAGGCTCCAAGGGCATGGTACATCAGAATTGATGACTTCTTCATAAACAATGGATTTGATAGAAGTGACAATGAACCTACACTGTATGTGAGAAAGGAGGATAACAACAAGTTCATGGTGGTATGTCTCTATGTAGATGATATCATTATTTTAGTAATTCAGAGAAGTTGCTGTCAAATTTCAAAGAAGTGATGAAGAAGGAGTTTGAGATGACAGACTTGGGAATGCTACAATATTTCCTTGGTCTAGAAGTGAAGCAAAGGAAGCAAGGCATTTTTATCAGTCAAGAAAAATATGCCAAAGACATGCTTAAGAAATTCAGCATGGGGAAGCGTGAGGCAACAGTCACACCCATGAATACAAATGAGAAGCTACAAAGAGAGGATGGAACTGAAAGATGTGATGAGAAGTTATTCAGAAGTCTAGTAGGAGGCTTAAATTATCTCACACACACCAGGCCAGATATAGCTTATTGTGTGAGTGTTGTGTCGAGATATATGCACCCTCCAACTAGACAACATCTGGGAGATGCAAAGAGAATTCTCAGATATGTAGCTGGAACAGTTGACAATGGAATCTGGTATAAGGCAAAGGAAGATTTCAGATTGATAGGTCACACAAACAGTGATTGGGCTGGAAGTTTGGATGACAGGAAAAGCACTTCAGGGTCTGTATTCAGTTTAGGCTCAGAAGCTATAACATGGAGCTCAAAGAAGCAAGAGACAATGGCCTTGTTATCATCAGAAGCAGAGTATGTAGCTGCAGGTTCAGCATCTAGACAAACTATATGGCTGAGAAAGATGCTGACAGATTTGTGTTGTGAACAAGAGGTAGCAACAGAGATATGGTGTGATAATCAATCCACGATTGCTATGACAAAGAATCCAGCTTTCCATGCTAGAACAAAGCATATAGAGGTACAACACCATTACATAAGGAAGCTTGTGTTTGAAGAGAAAGTTGTGCTCAGATTCTGTGGCACAAATGAGCAAGATGCAGATTTGTTTACAAAGGCTCTCAATCAAGTGGAACACAAGTTCTTTATGGAGAAAATTGGAATGTGCAAGTTTGAATCAAGGGAAGGTGTTAAAATATGATTCATAACTTGTACTCATTATTTAAGTAGTTTAAGTTTTAATTAAACAAGTTCATGCTATCTTTAAGGAGTTTGTTAGTTGATTTAGTCTTCCATTAATTAAGCCAGTAGACGGACGTGATTAGTGGGAGAGTTAGTTATTTGTTTGTTTTGCTATGTAAGCTCTTATCTGGAGCATTTCCCTAATTCAATTAATCAGAAGAACATTGACAATTCTTAGACGATCTTCTCTCTATCTTCAACATAGTTTTATTTCCTTCATTTCTGTGTTGTTATTATCTCTTCTTTGCCAACAGGAAGAACTTCCTCCTTCATGAACCAATCTCATGTTTCGATCGAATCAACGTGTCCCGGGATGAATCGAATGGTTTTGAACACCACACACACATCATGATCGTCACTTGAACGGAACCGAATGACTCCGAACACCACGAACATGGAACCGAATGGTTATGAAAATCAAAGATCGGCTTTCAACAGGACGTTGTAATGTCCGACTGGTTCGATGAACGTGGCATGGGAAGAACCGGAGGGTTCCAAACACAACAACCGCACACCAAAACCGCATTAAGCTCGTGGTCTGGGAAGAACCCAACGGTTCCAAACACCACTCCAACAGAACCAAATGGATTCAAAGAAATCAAAGAAACCATTTATCGGTTTGTTGTATTATGTGGAAGAATCATGCGTTACATGTCACAACTCATGGTTCAAATTGACATAATGTTGGTCTTTGTTTAAACATGGAGGTTCAACAATTTGAGTAACAAAAAAGACTTGAAATTATGAAGAAACAGAGACTAAGTATAACTTGGTTTGAGAAAGCAAAACTACTTGTTGTGAATATGCTGAAGTGTGGGATCTTCATCAAAAGAGATTGCAGCTTACAGAAAGTGAGAATACACTATATAACTTTGATATTTTCATAAATAAAAGATGGAAGAAAACTTGAGCAAATAGGCGCCTGGGTACTAATCAATCCTAGAGGAAGTACGAGCCTTAAAAATGGTTCAAATAAATTGTTAGCCTTAGGAGGAGGAAGAAGAGTCCAAGTCTTAGATGGAAACTCAATAAGCGAGATGTGAGTATTCAAATATAAAGAGCCTAAGATGGAAACTCAATAAGAAGAGTCCAAGTCTTCGAACTACGTGTGATTTGATCTCTCGCAAAGAGGGTACGTAGGCAATTTGATATAGTAAAAACCGTTTGTCGAGTTCAATCACACCCTAAACCCAAAACCAAAGTCTTACCCAAAAATGTTCTTTTAAGATCTACGTTTGATTTGATCTCTTATAAAAAAAGATACGTAGGAAACTCGATATAAGTCATCGACCATCGAGTCCAATCACAAAACCAAATTAAAGATCAAAGTTTCAACAACTAAAAAGATCATCAAAACCTTTTCAAATAAATAAAATTAGTGGGAAGGTTAGACAACCCCTCCTAGAAGTTGGGTTTGAGCTTATTCACGATGTACAAATGATAGTTGGATCGTGTCTAGGAAACCCTTCCTAGAAGGTGGACCTACTCTAATATACGTAAATTAAACACTCTGAACTACATAAGACTTGATTCTCTTCAAAGAGATATATAGGTAACCCGCTAAAAACTCGGGTGCAACCCAAATCATCAAAACACTCAAATTTAAGTTTTTGTATAACTTTTAATCAAGAAGGTAACGAAGAGAGGGTCAATCTCAAATTTTAAAAATAAAATAAAATATGTTTTGCAATTTTTACACATTTTTGTCCAACACCACCCATTCCACCAACATCAGTTTTTGTTAACCGTGATCCCATCCTCTCAGAGCCACCTCTTCACAAGTTAGCACGAGCTGTCAAACCTCCTTCTCACTTTGATCAATTTGTGTGCCCCAAATTTCCCACTTGTGCTCTCACCACAGATTCCACTTCAAACTTCTTTGCTCAAGCCTTTCAAGTAGTTTCTGTTCAGCGCTTTCAACGTCATTGTTCTGACTATGTCCACTCCATCTTTAATGTTCTCACTGAGGTTAAACCCACTTCATATTCCCCCAGGAAAAGCAACATCCTCAATGTGTTTATGCCATGAATCAAGAACTCGAGGCCTTGGAGCGGAATCAAACTTGGGAATTAATGGCACTTCCACCTGGAAAACGAGCTACTGGGTCTAAATGGATCTTCAAAATTAAGTTTAGACCCTCTGGAGAAATTGAACGATATAAAGCTCGTTTGGTTGCAAGAGGATACAACCAGGTAAAGGAGAAGGATTACAAGCACACTTTCTCACCCGTTGCAAAATTTACACATGTTAGGGTTCTTCTTGCCGTTGCCGCAGCTAAGAATTGGCCTTTGCACCAATTGGATATCAACAATGCGTTTTTGCACGGGTTCTTAGATGAAGAAGTCTACATGACGCCACCTTTGAGGTACATTGTGGCTCAATCTGGGCAAGAATGTTGCCTTAAACGCTCTCTTTACGGGCTCAAGCAAGCCAACCGTCAATGGAACATTGAGCTTACTAAGCATCTTGTGCATCTAGGCTTCAAGCAATCCAAACAAGACTACTCTTTGTTTGTGAATCAGTCTGAGAAATCCATCACCATTGCCTTAGTATACGTGGATGATATGCTGACGTGATTGCTGCCACCAAAGCCTCTCTGCATCAGGCCTTCACCATAAAAGACTTGGGTCTTGCTTGTTATTTTTTGGGATTGAAAATTGCTCGTTCTGCAGAAGGAATTCATTTACATCAGCGAAAATAGGTTATGGATTTACTCACTGATGTCGGGATGCTCAATTGCAAACCTGCTCCTTTTCCTATGTAGAGGAATCTCCGGTTTAAGCCTGATGTGGGTGAGTTGATTTTTGATCCTGAGGCATATAGGCGTATCATCGGGCGCCTCTTATATCTCACTCTGTCTCGACCCGATATTTCCTTTTCTCTCCAGCAGCTCAATCAATTCTTAGCTTCTCCACGCACCCCTCATATGCAAGTCGCTGTGTACTTACTCCGGTATCTCCGAGGCACTGTCAACGCTTCCTTGTTTTATCCTATGTCTTTTGAGCTCAATTTAACGGCCTATTGCGATGCTGACTATGGCATTGCAAATTCTCCAACCATTCTTTAACTGGCTATTGCATCTTTTGGGGTCCATCCTTGGTGTCTTGGAAGACTAAGAAGCACAAGGTCACTTCTAAATCTTCCGCGGAGAGCGAATACCAAAGCATGTCTCACACCAGAAGTGAAATCGTTTGGCTTGAAGGGTTGCTCAAAGATTTTGGTGTCCATGTGCCATTCATATTGATTGTCTAAATCATTTTGCGATAATACCGCTGCCCTCCAATTGGCTGCCAACCCGATTTTTCATGAGTGTACAAAGCACATTCGTATTGATTGTCATTTTGTTCGAGACTTGATTGCTGAAGATCTCATTGCTACTGCACACATTTGCACCCACCTACAGCTTGCTCATGTGCTCACCAAGGCGTTGGGGTCGCAACAACATTTCTTCTTGTCTTGCAAGTTGGGTCTCGTTCTCCCGAGTCCAACTTGAGGGGGTGTATGGGAATAGAGTAGTGCTTTTATATATGTTTCACTGACGTGACAATTAGCTAGCATTAGTCTAGTGTATATATACTCTTAGCAACTTCTTAGGAGCTTCCCTTAACTGACTAAGAGAGTCTAATACAATCAGAAATTTTCCAAACTCTACCTTCTCTCTCGATCTCTCTTCTTTGCATACAAACTCATGGAATCACTAATTGTTTCCATCTAGATTGTGCTCACGTACTTCGCAGAACGTGAGTGGCCAGACGGTGTTTGATAAAGGCACCGGGCTGTATATAGCATCCGTGTCATTTTAGCTCCAATTGGTTTTGATCCCGGATATCCTTGGGTCTCTCTTTTTCCTCTGATGAACTTTGCTTTTTCCTCAACAAGTGCAAACGGTGTTTGCTTGTGTTTGTATAGTGACAGTACATCAAAGAAACCTGCATTGGAGATGGAATGGGTGCGTCTGGTTGCCATTTCCGGGCTTCGATGGTGAGCCAGTTCCTGAGCAAATGCCTGGGTATCAAGTCAAGTCTCATAGTCGACGCCACCTCAAGGGAGATTTCTATGTTGTCATGTACTTGTATTCCTCATAGGATTCTCTTTACTTGTGCATTACAATTCTCCAAAGGAAAGGATTGAACCAAACACAGAACAAAAGAAAAAAAACATGAAAAATTCCTTCTACCTACTTGTACATCGGATCATGTTTAGCAACCATCTCTAACAAATCAGTCAAAACTCCAAAAACCTATTCGCCAGAAAACTTACACTATCCCTTTTCAGATACACAACTTTGAAAAAATCATCAGGGATGAAAAAGGAGGTGAATGCACAGCACCCAGCAAGGAAGGTGCACAAGAACCATATAGACGTACGTAGCGCTGTTCCACATCCAAAGTGACTCCGCCCACATCCAAAATTCGGGAAAGTTATCCATGCTGAAACCTCCCGTCACGCCTTTCAAAACAAAGAATGCAGCTGGCGGGAATCCCAGGGTTCCAAACACCAAATTGCATGCAGCCCGACTGCAAGTTTTGAAGCTCCAAATTCTAAGATCAGATCTCAAAGGCTGTGCCATCAAGCATAACGGTACTAGCATTAATGCACCAATCTGCGCTGTGGCGTAGTTGACAATGGACATGAGACAGAGGCCGATGAAAGCAGATGAGATCATAACTGATTTCAAGATTCTCCATTTTTGATTATGTAAGGAAGGAGAACCCAACAGGAAATACAACAAGTGGAGGCTGAAAAGAGAAAGGAAAATCCAGGAGAGAAGACTGGTTGTTGGGGTTCGGTTGCGAATCTGGTATATGAAATACGGAAGTAGTGATACAATTATTGCCCAGGAGTGCACAATGAATACGGATTTTGCTGCATGGAGCCATTTCCATGAGGAAGGGTTTTTTGAGTTTGGTGTTGAGTCAGTTTCTGTAGTTTCTGAGTACAGAGAAGCTGCAACCACTGGTAGTGGTGCGATAAGGAGTGCAAAAGCGATCATGTAAACTCCCACTGACACAAACTTACTAGGACCTGTGAGAAGGTATAGAAAAAATGACTGGTGGAATTTCTCGAGGAGGTTGTTGACTGATCGTATCACGCCTTCAATCAACCTGCAATAATCCATAAACCAGAAAAAAGAAAGAAGAAAAGACATCAGAATCAGTTGAGCTATGAGATCAATTTTCCAAATCAGTGTATCAGCTGAAAATTGTACTCTCTATTTCAGATTATAATCACCAGACTGCCTAATACACATATGAACTATGCACATTAACTAGTTCTGAATGACACGTGAAAAAGAATGAAGAGGAGGCAACGAAATAAATCAATCACTACGCAAAGACAAGTATTTGCTTATTAGTCCAAGGAGAAGTGATGACTACATGCTAAAATTTTCAGTCAGTTTAGTCAGAACAAAACTTTGAAGAGAGCTTATTAAGTGAATCAGAGAATGAAGCAGCCATTTCTCAGTCCACTAAGATCACAAAGGCAATAGAACCTAGGTCCTTAGCATAACCAAAAAAGAAGAAGAGCTAATGCGAGTTCTTTAGATTTTACTTATAGCCTTATAGGAAGAGATACTGCATTGAAGCACTAAAAAGTGATAACAATGGGGTTTTATTGTGAAGCAAAATGCACGCAAGCACCCAAACCTAATTAGTGTCTCTCCTTACATAAACCAGACATTAAGGAATATAATATTAACGTCCGAAGAGAAAAAATGCATACAACTAAGCACTAAGCATGATATTAGAGGAAAAATAGCATGTCACAACAAGAGTCTGTCCAAGACTGACCTGCCACTACGCATTAGAAATTCACTTTGTTTGGCAGTGTTATAAAGTGAAACTTTTTGAGAAATCGCCAGTGTTACAGCATCAATCTGGTAATCACGAAAAGCACCATGGGAACCAGTTGGAATGCCCAAGGCCTAATAGAAGAAAGAAAATAGAGAGAAATAATGAAATCAGTAGAAGAAAAATAAAGATCATCCTTTCGAAGACAAACCAATGGGATAAAAGAACTAAACACAGAAAAAGCAGGCAATCACCTGAGCATACAGTGAACTTGCAAGTGTTGCAGTACCTTCAGCATATTCTGCAGCAGGAATTCCGAATCTCCAATCAGGATTTAATCTCCCAGCTATATTCCCTAGAAATTCAATTGTTTGACCAACTATGCCGACAAATTCTGACCCTATAATGGACCAAAATTTGTCCACCTTCACACGCAAACCTTGTCTGTGTACTGCTAAGTAGTTCACAACATTGATGAGATCGAGGTTTGGCATTTGCCCATTGGTTGCCTCAGAAAAGATGCTAAGAGTGTCTTCTGTATTTTTATCCCCATCCACAACTTTAATGACAAGAGCTGCAGCCATGGTACCAGCGCGTATAAAACCACTGTTAGAATTTGCTACATTTTCAGCACATGCTTTTCCTGAGGGTCCAAATGAAGGCGAGAAATGTTCTCTCAGCCAAGCAGAAACAGCGTCATGTTCTCCATAACGAGAATCTGCAGCAAGCCATATAATATCTTTGGCGAGCCAAGTAACTTTTGTAAGTAAAGAGAACACCGAATATGCAACACCCAGTGACAGCACTTCACTAGTAGCACTGTCCGATGCATTATAAGGTGTCACCAAGACGATCGCTTCCTTTCCATCACCACGGGGAGCTCTGATTATACCAAAAGTACTAATGGCAGGATTAGCACGAGTCAGGTTACCTTGGATCAAACCAGGACTGGGATTTGAAAAGAAATTCAGAGGATGAAACTTGTTGGGCTGCTGATAAGACTGGAATTGACCAACTTCACCTCCTAGGCTGGCAATATAGTCTGCTAATAATATGGGAATTCCTCTGCAGTAAGTTATCAAATAAGAAAAAATAAATACTCTGGCAAAGGAATATAACTAGTGCAAAATGTGCAATATAATATCATGCAATAATGGTAAAGATGAAAAAGAAGTTTTATAAGTTTCACTAGAAAAGAGATGAAAGTGAGGATATGGAACTGTACATGATAGAGGTAACATGTACAGTAAATCCCAAGCAGTACAATAAGAAAATATGTGGAAATCATTGATTTCCATACGATATTAGGTTGGATCAGAAAGAGGACAGATATGGACAAAGGCCAAGTTTGGAAAGACAAACTCAATGAAAGTCGGTATAAGTTGTCAGCAATTTGTCATCCAATTACCTTACTGACGCACATTTCTATACAAAACAGACATGGAAACAAATTACTTTGAGAAACAAGAATGTACGAATTTAAAGAGCAAGATGCAATGAATAAGAAACTATACAATTGTAGGTAACACATCTTGAAATTAAAAACCTACAGAAAAGGAATCAATGAATATTATATAAGCCGGGCCACTTTGTCAAGTTATTTTCATGTGAACCCCCATATATCTTGGTTTATATCTTGCCAAATCCGGCTATCTTGTATCATCATAATTGGTTTCTTTTCATGTATTGACCTATAAGAATGAAGTAAGGATGTTGACATATTGCTAATATTTGTGTTGCATGTTTTAGAGCAATCTAGTTTCAACAACTAGCCAGAGACCCATGTTAATGATACTAAGAAATATCAATAGAGAAGTAGGCAAGTAGACTTTTCAGCTCATTCATGAGATCTAAACAGACACAACACACACCTTCCTGAACTCTTGGCTTCCAGATCTAGCCCTATTATGTCCGACACCAAGTCACTTGCTTCTGAAACTTCAAGACGTGAGAGCATAGACGTTACAGAGCCTGCAATAATTCAAACCAGATATTAGCAAAGCCAGACAGACAATATCATATACTAGCAGCTCTGTCAAGGCATAAATAAAACAAACTACAACATTACCGCAATGCCTTAAAAAGGCGCCCGCTTATAGCAGGGGGGGTCACATGTACGCAGGCTTAACCCTGTGTTAAAAGAACAAAGAGGTTGTTTCCGATGACCCAAAATGAAGATTCCGTCAAAAATTGCATAGTCTGACTACTATTTCACATAATAAGAAGCATAGACGGTTAAATGAGTCATTTTTCTTTATTCCACATAATTTTGAAGCCAAAAAATAGTGAGTCTTTGGTTCCATTGGAGAACAAACTAACCGAGGAAAAGTAAGCATAGCTGCAAGAATTGTAACCGTTTAGAGTAGTTAATAATAAGCAACCTTCTTAGCAGAAAAATATCACTGAAATACGAGCTCTAGTACTAAGTTACCAAAAAGTGCCAACCCTGTGGCAATCATAAGATGATAACATAGTTACTAGTGTAATCACTTGATTCACTTCTCAAGTATGTTCCAACAACACATAAATTTACAAGACCTAATCAAATATCAATTCATACGGATCCAACAAATGATCTAAACTACAATCCCATTTTTGTGTGTGCTACTCTCAACAGCTAAACCACGCACCAATTAGGTATGAATATCTGAGAATTCATAAAAGAAGATGGGTTTTACAGTAAAGGGGGAATGACTAACCGGGCATGAGGGCATTTTCTGAGATGTAGGTGTTCTTGGCTAAAGCAGGCAAAAGCAAGAGGGCAATAATCCCAGCAAAGAAGAAAAGGAAGCTGCAACAAAATCAAGATAAGTAGAATATAATCAGTTAACACTAAAAGGATGCCCCAATTTCCTTGAATAAATAAGCAGAGCTAAGTGACTATAGCATGAAGAAGGGAACCTGACAATGACACGATGAGACATGAGAAGAACTACCAAGCGCACAATGGGACGAGGTTTGACCTTTGATTCAGCCATTTGATAAGTTTCTATACCAGTAATGGAGATAAGTTGGTAGAAATCCTAACACATCTGGAAAGAGAAGGAGATCAAGGCTTAATAGTAGACTTGAGTTAGAGAAGAGCAAAAATGAGAATACCGGAAGGATGGGGTGGTGGCCGGCTGCTAGAAGATCGGAGTTGATAGTCGGATCTGCCACTCTTCCAGCGCCTGAGGATGTGTCATCGACAATTGTCCAGGGGAGCTCTGGTATGGATGAGTGAATCAAATGCAAAACCAAGGGCTTGGGAACTGGTTTGAACGATAGAAACAGATGCAGAGACAATGGGATCAACAAATTAAGAACAACTATTCAAGAGACGTGTTAGTCATAAGTCTATAGGTCTTAAGCCACATTTTTGTTAGTGGTTAAGTCACTGTAATGAGTGAATCTCATATTATAATAGTCTAATAGACACAATCTCTTCTATCTGAACATACATTTTTCTTCTTCATCTTTTCTTTAATGGAGATTGTGGTTCATTAGTGAGCAATCTCACATGATATTAATTAGAGTGACTAGACACCGGAAAATTACGGATTTTCATATGTGATTTAATATAGTTATACATTATTTGTTAATATGTTGTTGTTGTTATCAAATTTATTAATATTTGTAAATATAAGTATTTTTTATTTCCTTATATTTATGTTTGAAGTAGTTTTAAAACATAATATTAGAATAAGTTTGCATTGTCATAAGAGAAACTCACACATTAATTTAATTTGTGACTTAATCAAGTAGACTATAAATAAATATAACATAGGGATATAAGAAAGATATTTAAATACATGCCCAAAAGTCCAATAGGAGGTGATTAAGAAATGAATAATGCATTAAATTGATACCAATTTCATTCAATTTTGGCAATGGACAACCAACTTTTATATAGATAAGACTAGATACGGGCCTCACGCTCCGCGCGAGAAAATTACGAATTTTCGTATGTGATTTAATATAGTTATACATTATTTGTTAATATGTTGTTGTTGTTATCAAATTTATTAATATTTGTAAATATAAGTATTTTTTATTTCCTTATATTTATGTTTGAAGTAGTTTTAAAACATAATATTAGAATAAGTTTGCATTGTCATAAAAGAAGCTCACACATTAATTTAATTTGTGACTTAATCAAGTAGACTATAAATAAATATAACATAGGGATATAAGAAAGATATTTAAATACATGCCCAAAAGTCCAATAGGAGGTGATTAAGAAATGAGTAATGCATTAAATTGGTACCAATTTCATTCAATTTTGGCAATGGACAATCAACTTTTATATAGACTAGAAACGGGTACCCGCGCTTCGCGCGGGTAATTTGGTATGATTTTTTGAGTGTTTTGTGTTGTTGTGTTTATTGCGGATGCTTTTTTGGCCTCTTGTTTAATTTTAAAATCCCTTATTGTAGTTTTGTTTTTCCTTATTGATCATTCTTTATTTTTTTCTCAACCAAAATGGATTAATTTGTTTTTGCTATCGTTTTTTTATATTTTGAATAATACGGGTGCCATATGATGATGTAGTTTGTAAATGAACGTATCATATGTGTAAGACTGAAGTTGAGGATTTGAAACAACTGATAAGATCGACAATATGAAACTGTAGTAGTATGACAAATGAAGACGTTAATTTGAAACCTAAAGTAAGCAGCATATGCCCTGGAAAACAGGCATGTAATTATTTTTGGTAGAGCATATTGGTCAAAGCTGTAGTCGTCTTCCTTTGTGAAATGTTCTATATTTCGTGTTGTCCTTCGTTTGGTGTTTCTTCTCCATTCTCAGTACTGCAGTCTCTGAACCATACATTAAACTGGTCAGTCTTTGTTAGTATATTTGTTTGCATTAAAGCATGATACATTTTTGCAGGTACTTACTCTCCGTCGTTTTCGCTCTTGTTCTCTTGGGAAAATACCCAATCTTCCCAGTCGTCTGTGTCTTCAATATCATCGAATGAGAAATCCAGGTGTTGATTGTAGCAGTAGGGTTCCGGGGTCCACTGATCATCAGGTATGTTGACGGTGTCATTGCCAGGTTTGGTGTTGGGGTTGGTTATCTGTATGTGTGGCTTAATGTTGTTGCAGCAGAAAGCTTCGTGTGTTATGTGGTGATAGTAGGTATGTGTTTTAATCTCCAATGTATGGGTGGTGTTGCACAAGTTGACTATTTCTTCTGGGAGTTCATATGGGTGGCTGTTTTCCTGTTAATTGTTGTGGACATATATGCGATTAGTTGTGTATCACTTGATTTAATAGGATTGACTAAGTAGAGTTCATATATATTTTACCTCGGCTGTGTTCAGAATTTGTTGTGGTATGATTTTGGCTGCAACTTCATCAAACAGCGTGACTTTAGTGCTCCCAGTATCATCCCCAACCTGGAGTTGTATCCTGAACCTGCAGGTAAAGTAGGTGTGGAAAATTGTTTTGTTTATGTTATGTGTAAGATGTATGTACCGTTCTCCCCAAAGAGGTTACGATTTTTACTTTTTCTGTGGCTTTGAACAATTGTCCTCGCAGGAGGTGCACCAATATCCATCGTCTGTTTTGCGGACGCCTCTCATGCATTCACATACATTGCATGAATAGTAATACCACCCTGACTGTGCTACGACTGCAATGATCGTAACTGCACAGTGTAGAGTGATTGACGAATAATTAGTGTTGGATTGATGAGCCCATAGCTCTCGACCGAATGTGAGCAACTGTGCTATGGTTCCAGTTAGTTCGTTGTTGCGCGCCGTGTCTGGTTCTTGCACTTTGGTGTCAATTGCGCTGGTTGCCAAATGGAAAACAAACTATTATAAAATTAGTATTACAGTATTTTAGTTGAGATTCTGGTTATAATACTTACACATGATCATTGATCACATCCACCATAGTTGTTGCATCAATTTCTCTGGATAGCATCTGTTGGTTCATTTTTTCTGTTGGATGTGGTTGTAGTTTGGGGAGTGATTCTGGCTCTACCTTTTCGTACCTGATTTGGTTATTTTTTCTTTTCTGATTGGTTGATTTTATAGGGGAACATGTAGGAGTAAATGTATATGGAATAATTATTCTTTATTGGAGGGTAACGTTTTTTTGCATTGAGTCCCTGTTTTTATGACCATCATAATTAATTCTTTCTATTTGTTTTTTTTTTTTCTATTCTTGGCCTAGGTCAAAGTCATTGTATTATGATGATGATCATGCTGCCGCGTTTTGTTTGGTATAACAAAGTTAATCATGTTTGGTATTGCCCTCCCTGCTACTCTTTTATTTTGATCAAACCAGGTGTGTCATGTACGTCCTCCCTATGTCTGCACATTGATCATGTTTTAACCTGGTTTTGATGATGCCGATTTTGATATCGGTTTTAGAGTTGGGCTGTCAATGTGTGCACCAATTACTTTGAATCCATTTCCAACATTGTTTTTGTGAAACTGACATCCTGTTTTTCTATTGAATCGTTTGTTTTGCATTCAATCTTTATCTTGTAATAGATAGATTATAGAGTGCATAATCTTTTGTGTATTTGTTTAAGATTTAATTTTTTTCTGCGTTACCTTGATTTGTTTGATAAAAACAACGCATGATCATAATTTTTTTGGCGTTATCAACAATACAATTAAAGAATGTTGTAATAATGTTATCAATTGGAAGTTTATTAGTGTATTAAAAAGTGAAATCGGACGTAGTTTTTTCGTTTTGCTACGTAATGTTGTTTTTGTTTTTTTGTGTTTTAAGTGTTTCCCAATAACGTGTTATTGGTGCCGGTTGGGTTGTATTGCTCTTTGGTTGGAGCATTGAATTAGCTTTTATTGTGTCTAATTAACTTCCACCCAATTTTAATTATGAACTTTTATTTGCATTGACCTAGCAATCTTCATGAATAGCCGTTTTGGTTGAGTTTTTTGAACTGCCATCTCATTACTGTGCTAATTTGTGTATTCGTTTTATAGCAAGATATTAGTGCATACACATAATAAGACAGATAATGACCATGTGGAAATTTAATGAATATCAGTTTGAGTGTATAAATTAAGAGTATGTTGTAGTATTGTTTTTTTTTTCACAATTGCATCTCCTCAACAGTGATGGAGCAAGCATACATGGCTTTTACCTCCTGAATTTTCCGGGTACATCAACCGTTACATACAACGGCAATTTCATTTGATTAGATATATCCCCATGCCGTGCCATTTTGAAGATTGTGTTTGTGGTATCAACGCAATTACTTTGTATTGTAATGCTTTAGCATTTATGGTGTGTGATTTGTGTTTAATTATTTCCAAATCCAACATTTTCAAACGGCCATTTTCAATTGTAACCGGTTATTTGGGCATTTATTTTTTAGATTTCTGCAATCAAATATATCTGTGGTTTTGGGTTGCTATATAATTGCCCTTGTTATTCCAACAGTGTGTGTCTCCATCGGTGATCATTTTGTTATATCTTTTTGTCAAGAGATTAGTGAACTGTTATTATAAGGTAATTTTTTAATTTGTTTCCATTTGGTAATTGTATTTTACTTTTTTCCTGAATAAAGTAATTTTACTTCTATATGATGTGTGACTATGTATTTCAATTTCGTAGTCTTTGATATCTATCCAATGATAATCTCTGTGTTGGCTATTTGGTGTTAATGTATTGTGGATCTTGGTTTTTAAATTTTCATTCCCTTCAATTATGCGTTACTAACTTTTGTCATCCTTTATTTGTAGGTTGTTTGGTTTTGTAGCCATGGACGATGCTCCATTTGTGTTAAATAATTCCCTTTTTGTTGAACTCAAAAGACTATTCAGTGTGGCGTGCGATGTTGGCTGCCTGAGCGTTGGTGTGTTGATATTGTTGTTATTCCCTTTTTAACAGTATATCCCAGCATGTTAATTCCTGTGCATCTCCTAATACATTTGGACGGCCATGAATAAGAAAATATAATGTTTGCTCTTTTGACTTTATAATATGGCCTTCCATCATCTCGTTTAAGTTAATTGGTTCAACGAACAATTTGCTAACAACACAGATCTGTGTATGTTTTTTCTCACTCAAAGAAACGGAAATTAACTAACATAATGAAGGGAAGTTTATAATTAAGTATGGAACTAATGTGGGTATCAACTCGTTTTAGTTTTTCCTGGTTACAGATTAATTCTTGCTGTGCATGTGCGTTGCTTATTTAGATGATGACTAATCTGCTTCAATTCCTCAGCACTTTGGTTTTGCATAGGCTACATAGGTTGGTTGGTTAGGATCCTTGAACCGACTTATGCATGAAGACATCTCCTGCAGCAGTGAGGTCACAAAATAATGCACAATTAAGTTTATTAATTCTATTTAATATGTGGAAACACTCTATCAAACATACCTTTTTCACTGTAGCACCCACCAAAACATTTTGATATCCTTTATCATTGGACTTTTATGCACGGTTTTTTTTGTTGAAGACATACAAACTAATCTGAGACACACTTACATTATACCCTTATCTGTGTTATCAATGTCTCTTTGTTAATTGGACCGATGTTCAGATTCGTTATTACCATTCTCACGATCATCGAACTTTCGGTTTATGGAAATATTGTTTTCATCCTATGAATAAATTTGGTGAAGGATTAAAATACATTCATATAATAAACAAAAAAGATAATTAGAGATGAAAGACCAAGTTAACATGTAGAATATCCTCCAATTATAACACCTTCTCTTTTCCCATGGCAAATTGAAACCTGATTCTGAAAGCACCAAATTGTACATGTAGAATATCCTCTAATTTGAATCCGCGATCTAATTCCAGATTTCGGGGAATCTGAACAGGTCATGCTGATTTGAATCCTGCTGGTGTTGGCTCCATGTGGAATCCATTCATTAGTTCATCTATGTAGTTGGAGTTCTATTCAGACAATGTATAAGACTGTAATTTTGGTGGTTTAACATGTTTACACAACAACTCATTCGTATGCATTATTTCAGAGTTGTTTTACCTGTGATGGTTTGTTATTGTTAAGTATGACTCACTGTTATATGTTGTGCTCATTGTAAAGGATATGTTAACATATATTAACATCCGTTATTGTTTTCACATGTGTCATGAATAGAGATGCTATTGAATTTCTTGATTTAGTCTGATTTCTGAAAACCAATAGCTTGGGAACATCCAACATACAAATATCAAGCTATGAAAATATATCAAATCCAACACACTCTTAGTGTGGTAAAATATGCTTCCGTAAAGGTTTATATCTTAGTTAGGAGGTGCAACCGTCATCTTGAAGCAGAGGTGTTCTTCTGTGAATGGGGCATTGGTTGTTTCTTCCGGGCTGTTATACTTCTATCCAGGTGCTGGATGCTCATGTTTGTTTGATGGAAAATTATGCCCTGTCATTACAGGATCTTCACCATGTGTTCCTTAGTTGAGTAGTTTTATTTGTTAAGTTTAAGGGTAAATTGCTTTTTGAATTATATTCCATATCTCCCCCTGAGTGGGAAATCTGACTCAATTATGAATATCACTTTCAGATTTTGGACCAAAGTGGATAACACATCATATGGAATGGTCCGAGTGGTGATACACGCCGTACCACGACCATCGGTCCATCGCTGAAGATTGGTATCCGGTAAGTGTTAATTTTGAGGATTTACTTACATGTATGAACCATCTGATTTCTGTATCAAAATTGCATTTAGATGTCGTATGTTGAGGGAATATAGTACTGAAGTTTCATGTACTCGTGAACGAAGTGTAAACTGGGCCATTGAATTAAATGAAATTTAAAACAGAAAAACTTCTAGTACTGTCATTGTTTTGAATTCGTATAAAACAGTAATCAAACGAAAATTGATTTGTGAAGTCTTCTGCATCTTAGAATTTCTCTTCAGTCGATGAGTAAACATTCCTGCAGGTTTATTTTCCCTTTGTTGTGTTGTCTGCAGCTTCATTAGTCTGTTCATGCTGCACATCTTGACCGGAAACTGATCCAATCTCCGAATTGCTGTTGCTTGATTGATCATCACTTCCAACACCCTTTTTTGTAAAAAACATATAGCATTGTTCTATGTTCCTCTGTGATTCAATATATAATTTCTAATTGATGTACATTTTAAAAAAGCTTACCTCGAACAAACTGTCATCAGTAATGACATCACTACAAATAAATGACTCATGAGTGCCGTGATTATAATAAGTATGTGTTTGGAGTTCCAGCAAGTGGAATGTGCTAGCTAATTTGATGAGTGGGGTGGGCAAGGTGTTATCTCCATCTGCGTGCTGGAATTTAAAAAATCGATATGCATGTGTTAGTTAACTGTTCTGTAGTTTAGGCAAGATATTTAATAAGGCGTGATGTATAGTACCTCAGACATAGCGTAGAGGGAGTCAGCTGGTATACGCACAAGTTTCTCAGCGATTGAGTCAAACAGACTTACCATGATTGTGGATGTCATGTTGCTAATTTCTAGATACAGCTTGTACCTGCATTTTAATTATTAAATTCGGCAATAACGTATAGAGAGTAATAACAACTCTGTATTTCCCTAATATGCCGAATAAGCTCACCTAATAACTGGTGTTTCACACCTGCTGTTACATCCATTGCACCGGTACCACGCCCCCTGCTTAATTAGCCCTTTCTTGCAATTGCCATCTTGGCATGATAAATAAAACCAGTTATCTCTAATGATGATTCTCTTTATTTCCACAATGCAATGAAATGTTAGGGAATCCTGCATATTAGAATAGAATATTTAGACATTTTTCAGTATGTCTTTGACAGCGTAGTGTACGTTGTTAATCTGGTTACCTCGTTTATCGTGGCTTTGAATTCTCTTCCGAACTGTAGGAGGTGGTAAAGCGACCCATCTTGTATTTCTCCTGCGTTGTTGCAACTTCGGCCAGCTTGGCTGTTATGATCCCTTCTTCGGGATAAGAAATCAAAGGTAGTTATACTTGATCCTTATTGTTCTGTGTTCAGTAATGTTAGTAATTTAGTTAAAATATGTCTTGACGTATTAGCGAGTATGATTTGTTGGTGTTTTTCCCTGCTGAACTGTGATTTAATACAATATTTCAAATAATCTAAACCTAAGAATTCATACCTGATAGCATCTAGAAACCCCTTGATTTGTGGGATATCAGTCGATGTGTAGATCCCCGTAGCTTGGGTGCTGTGTAATATCACTTGACCTGTGACATGAAAATTCTTATTGTTTAATTGTTTATTTATAATATGTACAATATGTTAACCATTACTGAATTGTTGAAGATGTTGTTTACCGTATTCTTCCTTGATATCCATTGATGCTAGTAATATGGGCATCATCGACTTTCCAGTTTGTGTCTCCCTTATGCCTGTTATTCGAAACAATACACCATTCTTAGTGTAGTTTCAAATACACTAAGTTTGTGCAGCTGCTTGAAAATCCTTGAATTGGAAGAACAATAATAGAGCACAAAGAAATCTTAAAATGTATACAAAGCCTGCAGAAGATAACTTATTTCACTGTATCATAATATCAGACATTTAGAAATAGAATACTCTTGCAATCAGATTTTTAGTTTTTAAATAAAAGTTAGCTAACTGTAAACCAATGTTGATCAAGCACTCATGGAATAAGACAATAGAAAGGGGAAAAGTTTACCTCAGAAAGGAGTTCTGTATTATCCATGGCATGCATGTCCAAAAGCCCAGCTCCAAAATCAACCCTGAACTCGGGATAGTAAAACACATCCATTGCTGCACTCTAGGTAGTAGGAGTGTAGGGTTCAGAACCTAGTTCTCCATTAAAAATCAAGTTTCTCATCAACTTGCAGAGTCTCTGCTTCTCTTTAGCAGAATATGCTCCATACTCCTTCATAAGAAGCCAAAATAAACTTATATTCAATTACTATCAACATCAGTAAATCCCAAATGGTAAAATCATGCATCCAAACGAAGATATGAAACCATGGTCTATTAACACAAATTTTAAACTACAAACAAAGCTTTAAATAGACAATGTATGAGGGAAAACCAAGCTCAATATTTTTCAAGAACCCACATTATTCACCTGGATATCAGGATATTTGTTTATATACTCAACCGTATACTAAATCATCCATATGGAAGGGAGAAAAATATATACAAAGCTAAATGCTACCAAACCGAGATCCACATAACCAGTCAAATATAAAATCAATCTTATCACAGCGTTTCAGATAAAAAAATCCGACCTTTGTAATTTAAAGGCTTGGCATCGCGGTGGGCGATTTTGCGACAGTGGAGGTACAAAAAGAGGAGAACTGAAGCGAGATGAAGAAATAGAGGATCTGGTGTGCGAGTTACTCTGAATGCGCTCTCTAATTTAGGGCGAAGCGGGGATGAAGAAAAAGAGGATTCATTGACACGCTTGGATTGGCGACCTTGAGAACCAGAAACCCCTTCGTGAAGCTGTCTATGCTCGAGATCATCGACGGCGAAACAAGCTTTGTAAACTTGGAGCTTAGAGTTGAAAGAATTGGGGAGCGAACGACCGGAGACCGGAGACCGAAGAAAAGCGCCGTCAAGCAACAGCGACGTGGGAGCCATGGTAGAAGAAGAGTCTGGCAAACCTAAAAGGCTGTGTAGACATGATGTAGGACGAAGCGAAACGGGCTGGACCGAGGGAAAAATTTGAGGCCCATTCTGCAGCCCATTAACGGAGGTCATTAATAGGTGGTACCGATTTCATTCAATTCGGGCTACGGACAACCAAGTTTTATATAGATAAGATAATCGAGATAACTCAAATTGTTCTTCATTTTCGCACAAATTTCTTGTCCTAGAAACTTGATTCTAATGTCGTCTTTGGGAAACTCGCCGACGAGGTCTGCTGCAGAGGAAGCCGCCGCTGAGAGGCGCCAAGTAAGGGCAAATTTGCGCCGCGCTCGCAATCAAGAGGCAGAGGTGAATCCTTTGGAGACTTCACAATAACCAGCATCATCTTTTTATTAAAACAATCGGACGATCCGTTGTTGATTCGCTAGAAGGTATATGAAAATTAAATTAAACTTTTTATTTCTATTAAAATTAAAATTCACAAAATATAAAATAAATGTTAAATATATAATTATAAATATTATATAGAGAAATTAAGATGTGAAAATTAATATATTTGATTCATTTAGCGAATCAACAATTTAAATAAGACATTAAAATTTAAAATTTCGAGAACAACAATAAAAGTTATGTTATATACAAGAGAATTTTTGTCTTAGAGAATATATCCTATTGTTTAAAAATGTATAAAAATAATTATTGAATCATCTGCACTTATAAAAGTATATTTTAGTTCTATAAAAATATATTTATATATTATAATAATATTACCGAATATTTCCGGATATCCGTAAGCTAAATATCCCGATCCGTATCGGGTCCAAATATCCGGAAAATTCACCCGGATCGGACCGGATTCGGATAAAACTTAATCGGATATTTTCGGGTGCGGATTTTTAAGGATCGGATCGGCAGATTATCGGATCGGATCGGCCGGATCGGATATTTTTGTTCACCCCTAGTTTTAAGCGTAGTAATTCCGCAGGCTCTTAAACAGGTCAAAAGTTACTTGACTTCGGTCAAGGAAACAGTTTAGGAGGATGCTTTCAAGTTAGAGCAAAGTTTCAAATTCTGGTTTTTTATGTTTGAAGTCATTAGAGATCCATACACTGTTGAGAGCATGATCCAAATCCTGGAAAATGGGCTGATGAGTTTGTTGTATTGATTGGAATCTGAATTTATCCAATTCAATCTATGCCCTTTGTGTTACCACTGCAAACGCCTCTCTCCTGATGTCTTGGACTTTCTTCTTCTAATATGATTGATTAACTCGTGTGCAAGTAGAGTTGAAAAGGTTTTGCTGTGTTGTTTAGTTTAAAGTTTGTTCTTTCGTTTACTTGACCTAATTCAACCTAAAACATAAATTAGTCCAGAATAACTTGGGATCCATGCGTTGGGTTGAATTCTTAGTCTTCCATAGATATTTTTCCGATTTCATATGTTAGCAATTTGTTGCTTCTTGGAGTAGATTGTAGCTTCTGCAGTCTTATAGTGACTCATTATTCATATTAGAATGGTGATGGTTATTTACTATCCAGGGAAAGAAGCTTGTGGCTCAGGAATATCTTTGGCTTTAGGAGTTGGTTAACAAATTGAATTGCATAATGTGGATTTTGATTCAGAACTTAAGGGGGTGGTCGTAAATGATTCATAGTGCATCATGTTTCATCCTTCTGCAATTTGAGCTGCTTGAAAGTTGAAACTCATGCTGAATACATATGTATGACCACTATAAATGGACTATATCCTGATCTGCGGTTGATTCTGTAAGCTCCAGCAATGGTGCGCTTTCTTCCTCTTTTCATGCTTTCATTGACCACTCTAAATGGAAAGCTTTCTGACTGTTCGGTTTATGCAGGCGGAAGCCGAGGTTTGATGTGGCGGTTGCAGGACAACCGAAGAAGAGGACGTTCAAGAACTTCAACTACCGTGGAGTCGATATGGACTCTCTCCTTGACATGCTCACTGACGATCTGATTAAGCTTTTCAAGGTCTTCCCTAATCAAGATCAAAGGCTATTATTGCTGAGTTGAAGCCAAAGTTGGGTGAACTACAACTGGATGAGCAATGTAATCTCATTGGAGCCTCATGATTGTGTTTTGCCAAGGAATGTTCGCGTCACCTCCTTCTCAAAACGAGTCTGCTTGTGATTCATTCATACGGTATGTCACTGATTTGGCTACATCTCCTTGTCCTTTGCTTTATTAAACCCGTCTGCTACTTCTTCTTTTCTAAGAATATTGGAGTGATTCTTTCCTATTTCTGGAATCTTGTACTTGGATTTTTGGTGAATGATTCTGTTTAGATGAAACTGTGTGATTTTTTGTTGAGCTACTAAAGTAACATGCTCAGAATTGAATAGGATCTACATTCTACACAAATGAGAGCCATTAATGGTAGCTCAATTTATGTTTGGTTTTGAGCTTTAGAGGTTGTAGTCAGAGTTTACTATTCTAGATGCACTTAACCTTATTTAGATAAGTATTCGAGCTTGATAACAATTCCTGCTTGTTAAACCTTTCTTTTGTACTGCATCCAGATTTGAAAAGATCACATTTCGACGGTCCAAGCAGACGTTCATGCTTCAGTTTTTGAGGTTGATGACATAGAATCAATAGGAGGTTCTGCCTATGGAGGACAAAGAGTTGTTTGCTGCACACCAAAACATGGAGGGTGTAAACAGGGGAAATGATTTACAGAAAATCCACAAAAATCCCGGCTGCCCTCAATTGTATAGTATCTCATTTGATGTTGCCGAAGAAGATAAATTGTAATCCCGACTCACCAAACTTGCTTTAGTGTCAACACAAAAATCCATAATTAATTTTCATGTTAAGGAAGTTGTTGGATGGATTAAGAAGAGGGGTCAGTGTTGTGCGTGATGAGGTTAAAAAGAGGGGTCAGTGTTGTGCGTGATGAGGTTCTTGACAGGGGTAAGAATATGGTTAGATATTTCAGCATCAGTCTTCTGTCATTATTACAATGTGTTGCTTTGTATTTACAAGTTATGGATGGAACAAGGCCTTTCTTGGCTTCTTAGTTTGTTTTCATGTGAATGGTCTCAAGAATATGAAATATGAAGCAAGCTGTTTTTTACTCATGATAGCAAAACTTTGATTTTTCATTTTAATTTGATTTACATTGAACTATTTACAATTGGGTTACAAAAGATAGGCGCTCAGAGAGAATCCGACAATAGTCTTCTATTAAAATTTTGAAATGTGTCATCATTGTTGCGTGTTAATCTAACCCGGGAACCTTGCTTGATTGAAATGCTTAGACTTTGAACATTCTTAATTGCATACTAAGTGATTTCTGAATTGCACACTAAGTGATTTCTAAATTGCATACCAAGTGTTTTCTGAATTCCATACTAAGTGATTTCTGAGTTGCATACAAAGTGTTTTCTGAATTACATACTAATTGAATTATTAAATGCATACTACTCCCTTCGTCCCCTAATATAAGGCTCATTTGCTTTTTTGACACTATTCACAAACCGAGAGAATCTTCTCGTTTTCTTCTAATATATAGAAATAAATATAGGCATGTGAGATCTCGTTTGATTCGTCTCAATGAGTACTTTGAGAATATTAAAAAATTATAATTTTTATCATCGTATATTTAAAGATATTAACGTTATAAAATGTGTCTCGACAAATGTGTCAAAAGCAAATGAGAAGATCATTAAGGAACGGAGGGAGTAATTGATTTGAAAATTGCATATCATGTGTTTATTGAATTGCATACTAAGGGAATTTTGAATTGTATACTAAGAGAATTTTGAATTGTATACTAAGTCATTTTAAATCGGGAAAAAACCTCGCACCCGGAAAATTATAACTCCCACCCACTCGGGCGCATCCTTATTACACCCAAACCTTTTTTAAAAACCCGGTTCAGTTTTGGGCGCACCTAGGATGCTTCCAAAACTAAACCGGATTTTCGAGCATTTTGAAGGCAAAAAAAAAAATCAGCGCATCCAGGTGCGCCCAGAACCGACCCGGGTTTTTTGGGCGCGTTAAGGATGCGCCCAAAACGGGTGCGGGATTAAACTCCCTAGAAATTGCATACCAAGTGTTTTCTAAATTGCCTACTAAGTGATTTTTGAATTGCATACCAAGTGTTTTTGAATTGCATACTAGGGTATTCTTGAATTGCATACCAAGTATTTTCTGAATTACATACTAATTGATTTGTGAAATGCATACTAATTGATTTGCAAATTGCATAACAAATATTTACTTAATTGCATACCAAATGAATTGTGAATTGCATACTAAATTATTTTTGAATTGCATCCCAAGTGTGTTTTGAATTGCATACTAAGTGATTTTTAAATTGCATATCAAGTGTTTTAAGAATTACATACTAATAATTGAATTGTGAAATGCACACTAATTGATTTGCAAATTGCATACCAAGTGTTTCCTTAATTGCATACTAACTAAATCGTGAATTGCTTATTAAGTTATTTTTGAATTGCATACCAAGTATTTTTTGGATTGCATACAAAATGATTTCTCAATTGCATATCAAGTTTTTTTTTTAATTGCATACTAAGTGATATATTTTTCAATTGCATCCCAAGTGTGTTTTGAATTGCATACTAAGTGATTTTTAAATTACACATCAAGTGTTTTAAGAATTACATACTAATAATTGAATTGTGAAATGCACACTAATTGATTTGCAAATTGCATACCAAGTGTTTCCTTAATTGCATACTAACTAAATCGTGACTTGCTTATTAAGTTATTTTTGAATTGCATACCAAATATTTTTTGGATTGCATACAAAATGATTTCTCAATTGCATATCAAGTTTTTTTTTTAATTGCATACTAAGTGATATATTTCTGAATTATATATCGAGTGTTTTCTTAATTGCATACTAATTGAATTGTGAAATGCATATTAAGTTATTTCGTAATACATTGTATGTGCATTTCACAATACATTATATGTGCATATCGTGATACATTGTATGTGCATTTTGTAATACATTGGATGTGCATTTTGTGATACAAGTGATTTTCCTAAAAACAAAGGTAACTAAAAAAATATTCCAAGTAAAATGCACTTCATGTGCATCTTGTAACACACTATATTTGCATTTTGCAATACATTGTGTGTGCATTTCATAATACAAGTGATTTTTCTAAGAAAAATGTAACTAAAAAAATTATTCCAAGTAAAATGCACATAATGTGCATCTCGTAACACACTATATTTGCATTTCGTAATATATTGTATGTGCATTTCGTAATACAAATGATTTTCCTAAAATCAAAGGTAACTAATTTTTTTTTTCAAGTAAAATGCACTTCATGTGCATCTCGTAACACACTATATTTGCATTTTTGAAAATAAAATGTAAGCCTCAAACTTGTATTTTTCTAAAAGCAAGTTATTTGTGAATTGCATATTCAATTTTTGTGAATTGCATATTCAATATTTGTGAATTGCATATTTAGTTATTTGTGAATTGTATTCTCAGTTTTTGTGAATTGCATACTCAGTTATTTGTGAATTGCATACTCGGTTATTGTGAATTGCATACTTAGTTATATTTTAATTGCATACTCAAGTTTTGTGAATTGTATACTCAGTTTTTGTAAATTGCATACTTGGTTATTGTAAATTGCATACTTAGTTTTTTTTTAATTGCATACTCAATTTTTGTGAATCGATATCTAAATAAGATGACCCGCTCAACTGCAATACTACACAGGTCTTTTTAATGTTAATTAATGAATGAAACTCCAATGAACCTTATACGCCTAAACTCAAGAGTCAAGACAGTGATATTCTTGAAAATTTTGTCATCTGTTAGTTTCATTAATTCGAATCAAAATTTGGTGCAATTCCATAAACAATTGGAATGTTGGATATTTATATTCCCAAATCTATTTATTCATCTTTCTTGACAGCAGTATTGCTCAACGCAATTCAGAGTCAAGACAATCCCATAAACAATTTGGTGCAATTCCATCTTTCTGGACTAAACTTTGCAAGGATGAAATTTTACAAGATCGAAATTTGAAAGCATGAACAATGAACAAGGAAAAAATTATGTAGTCACACATAAAACGTGGTCTTGATTAATTTGTATTTGGCTTCTCCCTCCAGGTGCTAAAGCACTGTATAATCGTTACACGATTGAGACTGATGGACAAACTGGTCAATTGTATGTGTATACAGTTGTTGTGTAGCTTAGTATTACCCTAGATCCATATTTTGAGTTTTTGTATTTGGGTTGAATGTGCAGATTTGTGCATAAATTAGCTATCAAATTATTCAGTGGAGACGTCCATCAAGCTGCATTCCGTATATTGATGGATTTTCGTAAGGGCAAGTTTGGCTGGTTTGCATTGGAGAGGCCTCCAAGGTGATGCCATCAGAAACTGACGTCGTACGTTTCCTATGAAAGAGAAAATCACTGTATATTGTATATAGATGATCAGGAACTTCGTGCCTGATAAATCTCTCTAGAAACAATGACTTAGGACATAGAAGCTTGTTTTAGTATGTTGAACCAATTTTCATTCTTCCTTGTTGTGTACGCTGGTGATTATAGAGTTTATGTAGAGAAAATGCAACCCAGATTTTGTCACTTGAATTTGTGATCAAGTGTATGGAGGAGCACAACATCGAGCAACAATATCCGTCAGACCCGCAAAGAAATGCAACCCAAATGTAACATCATAGTGTTTTCTAGATTGCATACCAAGTGATTTTTGAATTGCATATCAAATATTTTATGAATTGCATACTAAGTGATTTTTGAATTGCATATCAAGTGTTTTTTAATTGCATTCTAAGTGATTTCTTAATTGCATACTAATTGAATTAGGAAATGCATACTAATTAATTTGCAAATTGCATATCAACTGTTTGCATATTAAGTGAATTTTAAATTGCATACTAAGTTACTTTTGAATTGCAAACCAAGTGATTATTGAATTGCATACTAAGTGATTTTTGAATTGCACACCAAGTGTTTTCTAATTTCATTCTAAGTGATTTTTGAATTGCATACCAAGTGTTTTCTGAATTGCATATTAATTGAATTATGAAATGCATACTAATTGATTTGCAAATTGGATATCAAGTGTGTCCTGAATTGCATACTAAGTGAATTTTGAATTGCATACTAAGTTATTTTTGAATTGCATATCAAGTGTTTTCTAGATTGCATACTAAGTGTTTTTTTGAATTGCACATCATATGTTTTAGGAGTCACGTCATGTGTATCTTCTATGGCACGACACGTGATTTTTTGAGGCACGCATGTGAATTTCCGTGTCGCTCCACATGCTTTTGTAGGTCACACCACGTGCTTTTAGAAGCAACACCACGTACCTTTTTGAAAATTAAATGTAAACCCCAAACTCTTGTTTTCGTAAAAGCAAGTTATTTGTGAATTGCATACTCAATTTTTGTGAATTGCATACACAGTTTTGTGAATTGCATACTAAGTTATTTGTGAATCGCATATTCAGTTTTTATGAACTACATACTTAGTTTTTGTGAGTTGCGTACTCAGCTTTTTTGAATTGGATACTCATTTATTTGTGAATTGCATACTTAGTTTTTGTGAATTGCATACTCAGTTTTTGTGAATTGCATACTCAGTTATTTGTGAATTGCATACTCAGTTTTTGTGAAAAGCATACTCAGTTTTTTGTGAATTGCATACTCAATTTTTGTGAATTGCATACTTAGTTATTCCTTGGGCATGCCACTTGCTTTTCGTAGCCACGTCATGTGCATCTCCCTAGTCACATTATGTGCTTCTCCAAGTTAAGAAACGTGCTTTTCTTAGCCACAATACGAGGTTTCCGGAGCCACACCACGTGCTTTTTCGAGGCACGTCATGTGCTTCTTCCTAGACACAATATGTGCTTTTCGAAGCCACGTCATGTGCATCCCCCGAGTCACGTCATGTGCTTCTCCAAGTCAAGACACGTGTTTTTCTTAGCCACACTACGAGCTTCTCCGAGCCACATAATATATGCATTTTGTAACATATTGTATAGTATGTGCCTTTTTTGAAAATTAAATGTAAGCCTCATCTTGTGTTTTTCTAAAAGCAAGTTACTTATGAATTGCATACTCAGTTTTTTTGAATTGCATACTCACTTATTTATGAGTTGTATACTCAGTTTTTGGGAATTGAATACCCAGTTTTGTGAATTGCATACTCAATTTATGTGAATTGCATACTCAATTTATGTGAATTGCATATTTAACTTTTGTGAATTGCATACTCAGTTATTTGTGAATTGCATACTCAGTTTTTGTGAATTGCATACTCAGTTTTTGTGAATTGCATACTCAGTTTTTGTGAATTGCATACTCAGTTTTTGTGAATTGTATATTAATTAAACTTTTTAGACTAGAATCCTTTCATTATAGGTTGAATTTGTTTTATACATTGATTTCAATCCTTTGAAAAGAGAACAAGACAAACAAATTTGAGAGAGGATTGTCCTGTCCAGTCTAGATAATTTCATAATACATAGTTACTTCATTCAAAACATAAATATCAACCAAAAGACGTGCAACATCAGTAATCAAGACACACATTTTACGAAATATGATCTACACATTGCCAGGAACTAGTATTCTGAATTCAGTTTACTCATCCAAGCTGTGTTTTTGCAAGTAGCAACATAATTTGAAACTTCGTAACTTGAATCAGCATCTTAGAGCTCATTGCAGCAAGAAAACATCAGGATGCAAGCAGTTGGAAGAAAACATCAGTAAAATCTCCAATACAAGTCAATAAACAATAGTGCAAAACCTATTAGTGTAAACCTGATCTTACAAGGCTTAAGGCTAGGGTTAGCCATGATTTCCACTATTTCAACCACTGCTACTCCGTTGTTCCTTTCTAACACTTAATTAAGGCGACGAAAAAAAGACAAACTCCTTACTTGCAAGGGTCGCATTTGCAGTCAGATCCGCACTTACAACCTCTATTCTCCCTCTTGCTTACCAATAAAACAAGCATGTTGTCAGTAGTGATGAGAACCCGAGATAAACCACGCCTGAATTTATGCATATTGTCTTCTGTAGTTTTCAAGTCGATGCCCCCATGGAGAGAAGAGACACTGCGGTCCTGGCTGCGCATGTTGGCTGCTAGCAAATTGACATTGCACCGGCTGTTGACAAAGATGATACTTTGGGGGAGGCAAATATACTCGTTCAGAGATCAAGGGTTCCCCAGCTTGTACTTTCCATCAGCTCGTACAGAGAGCAAAAACTTTCTGATGTTTAGTTGTTTACCAAAGGATGGCAGAGGAGGTTGTTGAGATGCAGCAACTTGGGTGAGCTAAATGCAAGCTACACAGCCATAAGATAATTGAGAGCCCTAAATCTTAATTTTCCCTCAAATACAATAAATGAGAGCCCTTGTATAGGATTTTTCCCCCTGCAACAGCCAAACAAGAAGAGATTGCTTCACCTATATAATCAAGAAAAATAGAAAACAAATCATCCAAACATGTTTCCTTTTATAGACCATTTTCAACACCATACGATTTAAATAAAATCTCCAACACCAGTTAGTAAACAATAACACAAGGAAGCTAGCAGTAGCAACAACTAAAACAGGGACCATCTAGTTAAGAAACACCTTATTTTCTTGATTCTTATGCTTTAGAGATTGCCAAGACAATCAAACCACAAACTCATGTAGTTACTATTTTTCTATCCTGAATTTCATTCTAATGTCAATTCCAACCTCATAGTAATACTTTGTATCAAACTTAAGTTTCACCACAAAATTGAAAACTTACACCAATACAAAAATCTGAGATAATATCTCTCCAAATTTTTAATGGTGCGGTGATGTATGGAACCTGAAGTATAACTATAATACTCATAAGTAGTAACAATAACCTCAAAAGGGCATTTACTCTTATCTCTCAGTACCTGAATGATCACCAAATTATCACTCTCTACTTCAAGCTTCCAGGTGCTGGGAGCTAAGGCAATTTGGAGACCCCAGAAATTAGCCTTTGTTTCAGCAACTAGAGAAGAAGAGTTGATCAGTAGCAGAAACCAGGACTAGTGATGCGGGGATAAGCCGCACTTGCCGACCTAGACACCAAACTCGAATAGGAACTCGAACAGAGAAGAAAAGCGGAATTAGATATGAGATGAAAGAAAGGAAAGTTGAAGGATAGGCCAATTGGAACCAAATCAATCAACGATAAAACCCTTGAACTTTAGAACAAGAACCTTACCGAATGTTGAAGAAACCCCAATGGATTACAACCAAACACAATGACTATGGTATGTCAAAGCACCTGGAGGATGCGCTATGAAGCCTCGATAGCACCAACCTTATGGAAGAGATTGACACACACAAGCACAACTAGGGCCAGCTCAACGACAATGCACACAGGGCACTTGACTCACAAAAGCACTCTCTTTTGGGAGTAAAACTTAATAACTCTGTATTCAATATCAATCTCGGGGGGTTAAAACAACAACTAAGGCAGCCTTATATAGGGTTCATAAGGGTGCCAACTAAAGAAATAAACAATAAAAAGTATCTCCTAAAATAATAATCTCGAAAAACAATGAAACATCCGAAAATAATGTTTCAAAAGGAAGACTCGGCGAAGTTAATGAACTCGCCGAGTTTCCCGGCCGCGGGCGCGGTTATGGAGCCGCGGGCGCGGTTTCCATCGTGAGCGTGTCACCAACAACTCTTTTTCAAACGGCTCGTTCTCTCTCGTCCGAGGTCGGAATTGAATGATTCCAAATCCCAGAGTTTCGTCTTGAAGTCTAGTTTGTTTCTTCTTCAGAACTTGACTTCTCATCTTGACTCGAACCGGATCTCTACGAGCTTGAATGGGGCTCGGGCTACTATTAATGACTCCAATGATGGCTCAAAGCGATCTTTAGCCCTTGCTCCAGTGGTTAACACATCTCTAGATTTAGGACGAGGCATCCTTGATGATAGCTCGGATGCTCTTGATGGTAGCTCAGATGCTCCCGCATCAACTAGCCCTTTGCAATCTCTGATTACAGCTCCAAGCCCGGTTCCCTTATCGTCCATGATTGTCGCATCGACATTCAACTTCGTAAAGCCCTCAGCTGGAGGCTTCCATCTACATCAAGGTCTCTGGCCCTCTTTAGGAATAGTCTCCCTACCTCCATAGATCTAACCATGAAGAGCTCGAATATCTTCAACCATATTGTTTCTCCATGGATTCCCGAGCTGCTTTCTCCTGTAGTAGAAAACACTTGATAGAAAGCAGCTAGGGAATCGACTCAGGAATGACATGAACTGGGTAAGAGTTATCTGGTGGTAGATTATCAATTTCAAAGGATCCATAAGCACTCGTTTTTAAGTGTTATTTGCTGGTAGATAAAACCCAAAATCACGCAATTCCAAGCTTAGCTTAGTACAAGTGAATGAAGTAGAAAGAAATTATCACAATTGGATTTAGAAATAGAGAATTCAAGACTAATAATAAATTTACTGAATTGCATCGCAACGCAGAGGCAATTACAAAGGCAGAGAATCAGAGTAAATAGATAAGGAAAGTATCAAGAACGAACCAAAAGACTTGATAGGGTCTCTCTTGATAGAAGCGAGCCCGTCTTCCGCCATTGAAATGTTTTTTGTGGATTGAAAAGAAGGAAGAAGGTGGGGCAGTCATAACATTATGATGTTACATTTGAAAAATACTAACTGAATAACGGAATGTGGAAAGAAAGAAAAAAACATGATGAACCCCAAATTCTTGGACATGAACACAAAAAGTACATCTATTAGCAGAGATTTACAGAACTAGATATCATTACAATAAAGCTACAAATGACGGCACAAAAAATTAGTTCCCTCATTACCATCGATCCACAAATCAGGCATCTTGGACAATAGATACTATCTAATAATGCATGCTCTCTTGGTAATTTAACCCTCAAGATCTATTTATCCACAATACATTCAATTATGAAGTTAGGGATTAGTTTAAAATGAATCCCAAACAACTTGAACTTCAATTTTCTACAAGAGAGTATGCTCTCTATTTACAAAATCCTGCCCTAAAAACATCAAATTGAGCTACACGACAATTCAACAGCAACAGATGGAAACATGAGCAATGCATATAGCTAGAAATGAATCTACAATTTCACACAATGACACAGCTACTCCTTCTATCAATCAAATTGAATTTCAATTCTATCAACAATAAACCAACAACACAAAGAAGAATCAGAAACGAACCAATCATTTTCCCGATGAGAGTGAACTCATCCTTGGCTTCTTCGATAAGCTCCTCAACCTGTCCACATCCAATGCGCTTTATACAAAGGAGGCAACATTCCTGGAGATACAGAAGAATCAGATACATCTTCAGGCTCCTCCTTCGGTTTCTTAGGGTCTAGATTCGGCCGAGAACAACCATTTCCATTACTATGCAAATCATACACATCACCATTGGATTCACAATTCTGAACCTCAAAATCCATGACAGAACATCAATTTAACAGAAGAAATGGCGGAATTCGATCAGATGAGAAGCAATTTTTCCTATATGACATAAACAGATGTAAAAATCAGATCATGTACAAAACTAGAAACGAATCGGGGAAAGGAGAGAGATGAACGCACCTTGAAGACGATTAGGGAGATGGGTTGAGCGAGAGATGATCAGGGAAACCCTAAAACGAAGAGGAATAGTGAAATTTGCGGATTTTGAAACTCTGGCTGAGGTGATTGGGATGGTCGGAGTCGGCCGCGTGAGCTTCAATGGCGGAGGAGAGTGGAGGCGGAGATGGGGCCGGCGGTGAGGCGGAGTCCGGCGTCGAGGGACTGGAGACACGAGGGAGGAGAGAGAAGGAGAAATTCTTTCATTAGATCTAAGCGCTTCAAATAAATGGACGGATGAGATCCGTTCTCACCTGTTCTCTCCTAAGAAGGTGTTTTCACCATATCCCAACCCAAGATATATATATATATAGGAAGTGGTTCAGGTGAGAACCATTCCTTAGGAGAGAACCCTCGTTTAGGTGAGAACAAATCTCGTCCGTTTATTTAACTTGATCTGAACGGTTATTATTATAACCAGCGCCTCTTCCTATTTGAGTTGTGAGATCTCCTTCTTCGATTCTCCTCCTCTTCCTTGTTTCAATCCCTAACCAAAATCACCACCTGCTCCCTCCAATCCCTAACCAAAATCACCACCTGCTACCTCCAATCCCTGGCCAAATCCGCCGCTTCAAGCGGCTCCATCGCCGGCCGCTCTCAATCCAACCTCCTCGACGTCGTATGCGCTCTCGAGGACTTAACTTCTCCAATAGGCTTCTCTGACTCTTCCCGCGTTGCTGATAGCTGCTTCCTGAGCTCCGGCGCCTTGAGAGAGGTACGCTCGTTTGTTTGCAACACTGTGGAGTTGCCTTTCGCTAAGCCGATACCAGTTCCGGAGGACGATCGTCTTTCTGCCGCTAATCTTGGAGTTGGAGATGATCGCAGGAGGAGAATGGAGGTTCCTGATGTTAATGAAGAGGATATAGAGTTTTAGGAGGGCTGAGAATTGTATTGGGAGGAGAAGAAAGTTGATGAAGAGGTGTTTGAGGCATGAAGTTGTGAAAGAGCAGGATCAGAGAAGGAATTGGTTGCCATTTGAATGGGATACAATCAAATTTAGGGTTTCAGGGAAGGCAATAGGGAAAAGGAAGGAGGGATGAGAAAATCAATGGTGAAATTTGAAGTTGATACTCATTTTGGTGGTCTGAAGAGGTAAAAATGCATTTTTTATTGTGAAGTTTCATAGTTAACATTGATACAATTGAATAGCTAGTAGATAGATATAGGATGACTAATCAGGATCATTCATACAATTGCGTCTGCAAACTGTAGAAGTAAGCACCTGAAATATATTCTCAGCAATGATTTGATGCCTAATTCTTTGTCCTGTTAAAGGTATAAAATATATTCTCAGCAAGTAAATTGATGCCTAATTCTAAGCAAAACCAGTAGAATTATCTAATATTCGGTCATTATTTTTTTCATCTAGATCTATAATGCCTGGTGCTTTGGAACCAGCTGAGTTGAAAACTTGTGGGTTCATGTGACATGTGTTTGGTTCTGACTTGAAGTTGCTTTCCTAGACCTGAAGTTGCCTCTGCAAGTAAAATGATGCTTAATTCTAAGCAAAACCAGTAGAATTATCTAATATTCGGTCATTATTTTTTTCATCTAGATCTATAATGTCTCTGCTTCTTGAATTATGTGGTGCTTTGGAACTAGCTGAGGTTGAAAACTTGTGGGTTCATGTGACATGTGTTTGGTTCTGACCTGAAGTTGCTTTGCTAGACCTGAAGTTGCCTCTGCTTCTTGTCTGTCTCTACCTTCCATCTTGATATATCTTAAATTTACTAGTTGAAACTAGTTTCTTTAACTTTTTGCAGAGATGTGTTATATGCAGCCAAGTTCACTCATGTATCCAGGGACATTATATAATAAAATGTGCTAAAAATATATTATAAGAGGTATATACCTGATCTTTGTGCAATTGCTACGATAAGCTTTTTCAGGCATGAATTTTCCAATTGAATCCTAATTCTCATGGTACTATGAGTGTCCTCAGTTCCGTGTATTTTAATCTAGAAAGTAAAGGTTGGTTACAAAAGTAACGATTACCTTATGTGAGTTGTGTTAAATGGTTCAAATTAATCAATGCTTCCATTTCTAATCCCTTTAGATTTTTTAGCTTTGTGCAAATTCTATTTAGTTTACCTGCTTCTTCTGGTGCATAATGCCAACATGCCATTGCTTCTCTGTTGTATCAAATTTACTTCTTTACATGTTGATTGGAGTTGTGAGATAAACTTGCTCAGAATTCTGAACTATATATAACTTCCTCACTTTGGTTTCCCAAAGTATCCTTGTATCAAGTGTCTTTGGCTAAGTGTGGGTAGTAGACATTGATTAGAGTATATTTGTGGTAAACTGGATTAGTAATTATGATTCTAACTGATTTAAAGCGGCAATAATTTGAAGACATGATTGTAAGTCTTCCTAGTTGTTAATCTCACATGAAGCCCCCATGCTCTTACATAATAAAAGGCTTTCATGCACTAGTGGAAAAAACATCTGTTGAGGCGGGCAAAAACCCCCCTGTTGAGGCGGGCAAGGGTCGCTGCAACAGGGGGGCTGCAACAAGTAAAAACTTGTTGAGGCGGGCGAATGTTCGCCTCAACAAGTGACTTGTTGAGGCGGTCAAAATAATGCCTGCCTCAACAAGTAGGCCAAAATATGCCTAAAAGCGGTACTGCCCGCCTCAAAAGAGTGCACTGTTGAGGCGAATTTTGTGTGCCCGCCTCTAAATTCACACGACTTAAAATTGTGCGCCCGCCTCTAAAATTTTAGAAACCTGAGAATCAAAATCAACCTGGAAATTCAACACTGAAATTCAACAGGAAACAAATTTCTTCGAATTCAACACTGAAATTTCTTAGAATTCAACAATTACAATAACACTCATCTTCAATCGAATTTTTAAAAATTCAACACTGATATTTACAACAGGAAACAACAGAACATCAAATTTACAACAGGAAAAATGAAAGAACCAGATCTGGAAATTCAACAATGAAATTACAGATCTGGAAACGAAAGAACCAGATCGAATGAAAGAACCAGATCAGGAAAAATGAAAGAACCAGATCAGGAAAAATGAAAGAACCAGATCAGGAAAAATGAAAGAACCAGATCGAATTTTCTTCGGTCTTCTCCTTGTTCGGTCTTCTCCTTGGGATTCTGAAAACAATGGCGATGGTGACTGCAGAAACGAGGGAGGCGACGAAGGAGGCGAGATCTGAGGCGATGGCGACGAAGGAGGCAAGATCTGAGGCGATGGCGACGAAGGAGGCGAGATCTGAGGCGACGGCGTTGAAGGTGACGAGATCTGAGGCGACGACGACGGCGACGAGATCTGAGGCGACGACAACGAAAGAGGCGAGATCTGAGGCGACGGCGAAGAATGAGGCGAGATCTGAGGCAGTGGGAAGAAATGGGTTTGGGAGAAATGGGTTTTGGGAAATGAATGGGAGAAATGGACGGCGGAAGAAATGGGTTTGGGAAGAAATGAAAGGGAGCAGCAGTGGGAAGAATGGGTTTGGGAGAAATGGGTTTTGGGAAATGAAAGGGAGAAATGGACGGCGGAAGAAATGGGTTTGGGAAGAAATGGGTTTGGGAAGAAATGAAAGGGAGGAGCAGCAGTGGGAAGAAATGGGTTTGGGAAATAACAAAAAATTTTGGGTCGTTGGATTAAGTTTTGAGGCGGGCAATCCGTGTGACATGTAAAAAGGACAAGTTTTGAGGCAGGCAAAACTCTGCCCGCCTCTAATTTTTGTGTTATTTTGAGGCGGGCGCCTTACTGCCCGCCTCTAATATCTTCGTCGCATCATTTGAGGCGGGCGCCTTACTGCCCGCCTCTAATTTTTGGGCTCTGTTGAGGCGGGCGCCTTACTGACCGCCTCAACAAGTCAAAAACACAAATATTATTTGAGGCGAACGGATATTTGCCCGCCTCTAAAGTACCTGTTGCAGCGAACTAAACGACTGACCGCCTCAACAGATAGTAGAATAAGACTTTTTGCGTCGGTTTTTAAGGTGACCGCCTCAATAGGGGGGCTGCAACAAGTGTTTTTTCTACTAGTGATGTGATGGCTCGTTTAGATCGAATGCTACTACAGAGTGAATCATAAGGCTTTTCAAGTCTCCATATGCAGATTTATGATCTTACATGTAATTCTACCATATGCAGATTTAGGATCTTACATGTAATTCTACCATATGCAGATTTATGGTCCTATTAAATCAATCAGTAGGCTTTTCAAGTCTCCATCATCCAAACCAGCAAAATCGACTCGTCAATCAAGTTAAAGCCACAAGGAGACAGTCGTGGACAAAGATGATCAGATGCCTCATTTTGCCTGCAACCTAGAGTCACATAACCAATAGGCAATGCATTATCTAGTCTTTTTGAATGCCCAACTTTTGATGTTTGTTTTAATTCCTATGGATGACAGGCATTTTGAATTTTTGCTAGCATACCTTATCTTAATTTGTATGCATAACTTCCTACAGATTATCTATAGAATTTATCTGAATGAAGCTTTCCACACTCATGCTCGTGTTCAGTGCCCACCTCGTAGAGTAGCTTATGTCAAGAAACATGTTTGCTTGGTCTTATTGTTGAGATGAGATATGTCAAGAAACACCCTTGCTTGGTTTTATTGTTGAGATTAAAACGAAACTGAAAATTCAGACGTTGCCTGATTTATAAATATGAGATGAAAAATATCGACTGTGTAGAGTGTGTTTGTGAATTGCATATTCCGTTTTTGTGAATTGCATGCTAAGTTATTTTTTAATTGCATACCAAGTGTTCTTTGGATTGCGTACTAAGTGATTTCTGAATTGCATACCAAGTGTTTTCTGAATTGCATACTAAGTGATTTTTTAATTGCATACCAAGTGTTTTCTTAATTGCATACTAAGTGAATTTTGAATTGCACACCAAGTGTTTTGTGGATTGCATACTAAGTGATTTTTGAATTACATACCAAGTGTTTTCTAAATTGCATATTAATTGAATTGTGAAATGCATGCTACAAGTAATTGATTTGTGAATTGCACACCAAGTGTTTTTTGAATTGCATACTAGTGAATTGTGAATTGCATACTAAATTATTTCGTATACATTGTATTTGCATTTCGTAATACATTGTATGTGCATTTCATAATATAAGTGATTTTCCTAAAAACAAAGAACTAAAAAAATTATTCCAAGTAAAATGCACTTCATGTGCATTTTGTAACACACTATATATGCATTTCGAAATACATTGTATGTGCATTTCGAAATAAAAGTGATTTTCCTAAAATTTATGGTAACTATAAAAATATTATGAAAAACAAGTAAAATGCACTTCATGTGCATCTCGTAACCCACTATATTTGCATGTCAAGTGTTTTCTGAATTGCATATTAAGTGATTTCTTAATTGTGTATCAAGTATTTTCTGAATTGCATACAAACTGAATTATAAAATGCATACTAATTGATTTGCAAATTGTATATCAAGTGTTTTCTGAATTGCATACTAAGTGATTTCTATATTGCATACTAAGTGTTTTCTGAATTGTATACAAATTGAATTATGAAATTCATACTAAATGATTTGCAAATTTTATATCAAGTGTTTCCTGAATTGCATATTAAGTGGATTTTGAATTGCATGCTAAGTTATTTTTAATCATATACATGGTGTTTTCTGGATTGCATACCAAGTGATTTCTGAATTGCATACCAAGTGTTTTATGAATTGCATACAAATTGAATTATGAAATGCACACTCACTTATTTGTGAATTGCATACTCACTTATTTGTGAAGCACCCTACGTACTTCTTGCGAAGCACCTTACATGCTTCTTTCGAAGAACCTTGCGTGTTTTTCTTTGAGCTTCATATGAGCTTCTTGCGAAGCACCTTATATGTTTTTTAAGCTCCATACGTGCTACTCTAGGACACCATACATGAATTGCTTATTTAGTTATTTTTAAATTGCATACTTAGTTATTTGTTAATTGCATATTCAGTTTTTGTGAATTGCATACTCAGCTTTTTTGAATTGCATACTCAGTTACTTGTGAATTGCATATTCATTTTTCTTGAATTGCTTACTCAGTTATTGGTGAAATTATCATAATTCATAAGAAAAATTCTTGAAATTATACATACGTTTTTTTTACCGAATTTATTATTTAACCAATCCATACAATTAGGCAAAAAAGATTGGTGAAATCACCATACGACTAATTTATAAAACACTTTAAAAAACTTATTATCATATCAATTAACTGTTTTTTTTATCATTGTCATCAAAGTTTCTAGTTTTAAGCTTGTTCTTTTTTCATATCTACTGCTTCCTATGTCATACGTCTAATTGCATTCTCATAATATCAGTTTAACAAGCAACATTAGATAACAACGAATCATCGTCAATCTTTTTCATTTAAACCAATGAAACAAGATCATTCTCTTTTGCTTTATTTTTTATCTACACATTGCCAGGAACTAGTAATCTATATTCAGTTTGAGCATCTTAGTTGTGTTATTGTTATTGTTGGTGAGATCAAGCAACCATCTAGTGTTGTCCAAGCCAAGAAGGAAACACCTCAGAGCCTCCATGGTCCAAACAATAAGATTTTGTGCTGCTTAAAATCATTGTCGAAACTAGAATCATAGAGTTGAGTGGAGTATCCTTAATGATTGAATGCACCCAAGAAATTTCTAGACTCTTTGGCGATTCATGTGCATCCTGGTTGGAGTCGAAGCGCTTTTGAATGGAGATAGACTTGTCAACTCTTCCAAACATAAACAGTGGTGGCCAGGATTTATCAGAGTCCACATTTCAGAACAGTAAGTAGCACCAGATACTAAGCAACATTAGAGTAGGATCAAGTAGCAACAGTGATCGAGCAACAATAACTAGCAACAAAATTCGAAACTCAGCAACTTGCACCAACATCTTAGAGCTCACTACAACAAGAAAACATCATGATGCAAGAAGGTGGAGGAGATTAACAGCAAAATGAACATTACCATGTGATAGATTGCAATGCCTTTAGCAACAACTTGAATCAACTTTGGATTTACGACTACGGCTTTTGCCTTAAGCACGCATAGATGGCAATGCCTTATCTTCAAGTGGAAGTGGATGTTTAACAACATCTGCAGCTGCGCATGCCTTCTACTCTAAAAGTCCATGTGATAATTACCCTGGACAACATTCCAAACAAGGACGGTCCTTTCAATGCACAATTTACACTAGGATGTAGACGAAGATGAACATTGTTGATGAGCAGTCCATATAAACCCATCCTGAATATCAACTTCAGAGTCCCAGCTAGATAGACATCTGAATCAACACAGAACTCAAAATAGTTGATCTCACTGAATCACCCTTTCATCTTTCTTCTACTTTAAGCAAAACTACAACCAATGATGCTTGGATTCCCATCCCAACTCATTTCCAATTCCAGAGTGATACCATCATCTCCGTCTTCAACAACCGAAACCCCTAAAAATACAAGTATTACACAGAACCAGTATCCATATAGCTTGAAACTTTCTTCAAGTAGAAGAAATCAAACACACAAGCAAAAACATGCTACAAGTGATAACGTATGGGAGCTAAAAATTCATCATCAGAAAAAACTAATTCATAGTGCAACAGGGTGAAGTTTCTCCACATAGTTAAAAGATTATGTTACAAGTGATAACAGATGGGAGCTAAAACCTCATTGAAACAATTTATTTGGAAGCTTGTGGGCTCACAACCATATTGAGTACATAACTGTAAAGAGTATGAGAATCAAATGTGTGTATGCAACTTACATCAACACTAGCATTGTGCTCCATAAAATGAGGAAACAATACTAAAGTGTAGGAATTAAACACCAACATGTGAAAAGCGGAGCACTAGTACCAAGGGTAAACTTGGAGAATTTATGGTTGTTAAGACGCCTATAAACATGGAAATATCATAAAAAAAAGGCAAGAACCAGGATGGACCCTCTAATTTGGGGATTATTCTCTTCAATGGATTCGTCGTCGTCACTTCTTCGCCATCTTCCTTGTTTCATTCACTCCCTTTTCGATCCGAACCACTTCACCATCAGAATCATTTGGTTTTCTATTATTTTCTGACAACTTGATTTGGATTTCAACTTCTTTTTGAGCATTTTGAATCCCTGAACTCTTAGATCTTGCAATTTCACCCCAAATTCAGACTTCGTTTCCCCCAAAATCAACCTAGGTTAAACTCAAAATACCTAAATCTTCATAAAAATCGAACGGAAAAGATCACCTTAGCCACCCCATAGCGAGTTTGTCGTCGCTGCTTCATATAGGAGGTCCGAGATCGACGGGAATTGGAGCTCACTGTTGGAGGTGCGGGATCGATGCGAAGGGAAGAAAGGTAGTGTTGAGGGAAAACAGTTGTATCACAATCCACGCGCTCGGGATTTTTATTTAAATGCGCATTTCAGATCCGACGACCTTCTAATCTCAGCGCTCCATTTCTATTGAACATTGGACGGTTCAGATCGGTTCTCACCAGATCCTGACCCTATATATATATATATATATATATATATATATATAAGATAAAGATATAATATGATAAAAGATAAAAATAGATATTTCTTTTTGTAATATAACCTATTAGATATCTTTTCGATTTTTTTACTTATTTAATTCAAAGATATATATCAAAATATAAAGTCGGATGATGTGGAGGATGACATGATATATGATATAACATATCTTAGAGGTCGACACATAGGCGAATTGAATATAATGGCGACATGTGGCAAAACAACGTTCTGTTTTAGTATATGTATATAGAAGATTGTGGAGGCAAGAAATATCAGCATATTATTTAATACATATTTAAACGAGATATTACTTGAGGAAGGGGTCAACTATTCTCTTTAAATAGAGTATCTCTAACCCTAATGAAAGAGAGTCAATTGTAGTTCTATTCATTCTCATGAAGAAAAACCTGACTTGCCTCTAGTCATTAATTCATTAATGACGAACTGGTCAACAAATCTCGTCTCTTTAATTTCGTTTTATCGTATCAATCATCGTCATAAAATAATTAATGTGGAGCGGATTTTTTTTCTAGCACAATTGGCGCCGTGTGTGGGAACGAAACGACGATGATTGAACCACGATGCAGGCCTCAAATCCGTGAGGGGTCGGATCAGATTTGCACGAGGCGACTGCGGCCTCTAGCCAGATCCATTATGGCGAAGACAAGAAGAAGACGGAGTTCTCCTCGGTAACTCAAGCAAAGAAAACGCCCTCGGTGGTTGAACCGACGAGGCAGTGATGCTGATGAAGACGTTGAGTGCATCGCCGAAGACAAAAAAAAATAAGGACAGCGGCAAGATTAGGGTTCTCGTGAAGAGGATGAACCGATGGGCCCAACATAATTGATTTTTTAAAATGTTGACGTGGTTGGGATGCTACAGTTTGCAATTAGAGATCATTAAGGTGGGCCATCATGGCTGAAAATTGAAGAGGGGAACGGAAGGGGATACTACATCCAATTCTATCCAGCTAAGTTTTTAGTTCTCCCCTTAAATTAATTACATAACATATCTATAATTGATACGAAGAACTGTTGAATTAGCATATGAGTTATGCAATATTCCTATCACTTGCTTGCTTATGAGTCGGCCAAATATCAACCACGTAACACAAACACATTGCTATATGTATGTGCAGAACATGTTATCATCGACCCTACTTTGCTCATCTTGTTCGAGGATCAAACGAGGTCCGAATGGGGCACGGTCAGTGGCTATGGACTCGTGTTGCTGCATAGGTTTGTCGAATGTGAATCGTGGAGGCTGAGCCTATTATCCAGATCCGCAACAGTGGCATGAACACAGCATGACAACACTTCACTACGTGTTTTTCAGCATTTGCCTTTGCAAGGATCTAAGTTTGAATGTCTTGTTCGAGGATCAAACGAGGTACGAATGGGGCACGGTCTGTGTCATTAGCTAGATGACGTTGCATAGTTTCATCGAATGCGGGTCGCAAGGGCTGTACCTCTTCTCTGGAGTCAGAAAAGTGGCGTGAAAACAGCTCGTCAGAACATTGTTATATTTTTGTACAGAATATGCTATCATCGAGCCTACTTGGCGCAGCTTGTTCGAGGATCAAACTAGGTCCGAATGGGGCAAGGTCAGCGGCTATAGACTCATGTTGCTGCGCAGATTCGTCGAATATGAGTCGCAAATCCTGTAACTAGTCACTGAAATCAGAGACGTGACACAAACAAGGCCCGAGAGCACATCATTATATATTTTTCCAGCATTACATTTGCAAGAAGCTAAGTTCAAGCAGCCCGTTAGAGAATCAAATGAGGTCCGAATGGCGCAAAGTTGGTGTCTACGGACTCTTGGTGTTGCACAGATTTGTCGAGTATGGGTCGCAGAGGCCGAATCAGAGTCCGAAAAGATGGCATGAACATGACCAAAGAGATAAGTTTTCTACTCCTTTCCATAAATTCTTATATATGAATTTGTGAATTGATATGAAGAACTACTGAATTATGGTATGAGTTATGCTATGGGGCACTGAAAGGTGAGTTCTTGTCTATTCTCTCAGCCTATGTGCATCGGGGCATGAACTGCAATTTTATTATGCAAGAGGAGCGAGACATGAGTTCTCCTATCTTATTTATATCAGCTCACGGATTGCAGGGGCACAATCTGCCATTTTATTTCTATCTATATGCACAGGGGCATCATCGCCAGCTTCTATTAATGCACGAGCGCATGTATACGAGTGTTCGTCTCATTCTATTAGCTCATCGGCATATGAGTTTGAGTATCTGTCTTATTATATTATTTTACAGGCCGAAAAAAGCTACTTTATGCTTGCAGGTTATCTGATTCAATCTGTCATTTCGCCTTCAACATATCTAAAGCCGGCATCTACTTGTCGCACTCTAAAGCCGGCATCTACTTGTCGCACTCTAAAGTCGACGTCTACTTGTCGCACTCTAAAGTCGACATCTACTTGTCGCACTCTGAAACCGACACCACGTTCATCATTAATGGCGAACTGGGTCAACAAATCTCGTCTCTTTACATTCGTTTTTATCGTATCAATCATCGTCATAAAATAATTATTGTGGAGCGGATTTTTTCTACCACAATTAGGAGCGGATTTTTTCTACCACACTAATGTTCATAATTTGAGCGGTAATGTTCATAATCTAGGCAATAAAGTGTTTTAAGGTTGTTTTGAGAAGAAAACAAAAAAAATCAAAGTTCGCAGTTGTTACAAATATACCACCGTGTCCCTCACTGAAAGGGTCCAAATTTTTTATGGCCCAGATTATGAACATTACCATTCAGAATATGAACATTACCATTCAGAATATGAACATTGACATGTAATATGTGAACGCGATCTGTTCGTTTTTCCCACGTGAAGAGTTAGTTGCACCATAACTTTGCTGTTGTTGAAAATCTGAATTGAAAATCTTAAGTTGCTTTTCTGCTGATAAAAATCCGAATTGAAAATCCTAAGTTGCATTCAGATTGCTTTGCTGTTGATAGGATTACGATTAAATTATGCATATTAGGAAATTGGCTTCTGCATACTATGAGAATATGAATTGTATATAGAGAAATATTCATAAGAAGGAGTACTGATACTTGATATTACTAAGTTGGGTGCACTTTGTATTGCTAATGAATAATCTGAGATTCTGAATTGCATTTAGAGGAAGTTTCATTTTGAGAGAAACATGTGCTTTAGGATTTGCAGATTTACAATATATATAAATCTTGTTGCAGAAAACAATGAAATTCAGATTTCTCAAGGGGGCACAACATGTTACATCCCAGTATGCAGAACTGAAATGAAACCAGTGGTTGGACAAGTATTTGACAACACAGAGCAAGCAGATGAATTCTATGATAATTATGCAAAATAGTGTGGTTTTGAAGTGAGGAAAAGCACAAACAAAAAGATAGATGGGAAAAGAGTATGGAAGTACCTCCTATGTAATAGAGAAGGACAAAAAAGAGTTTCACCAGTCATGGCAGTAACACCTATTATAACCAAAGTAAAGAGACGAAGAGTGACAAATCTGGCTGGATGCAGGGCAAGGATAACTTTGAAAGGGACTGATGAAGGGAAGTTCAAGATAAAAGGATTCGTAGAACGACACACGCACCCGATGATGACTGAAAGAGAACAACAGTTTGCCAAATCCAACCGAAATATAGGAGCTTTTGAAGCTGATTTCATTATAAATTGTGGAAATGCAAATATTGGGGCAACAAAGGGATACCGAATATACAAAGAGCTAGTAGGATCATATGGCGCTATAGGAGCTAGCGTAACAGATTTTAAAAATCTGAAGAGAGATCTAAATTCATATTTGGAAGGATTTGATGGGCAAATGATAATAGATAAACTGAAGAAGAAGAAAGAAGTATGCGAGGCATTCTACTTTGACTATTTTGTGGACAAGGAAGGACAACTAGAGAGACTGTTTTGGGCAGATCCTATAAGTAGAAAAGGTTTCTCATTCTTTGGAGATGTTGTTACAGCAGACGCAACTTACAACAAAAACAGGTAATATTTTTCATGTCTAAATTCAAATCTTATTAATGAGAATATGTTTGTTGTGACTTTGATAATAATAATTTGATTTGCATTTGAATTGCTTAGGATATGAATAGAATGAGAATTACATTTGCATACAGAGGATTTGAAGAATGAGATAACATTCTGAGTTGGATGCAGGTATAATATGGTATTTATACCATTTACAGGAGTAGATAATCACAGGAAATCAGTGACATTTGCAGCTGCTTTGATGTTGAAAGAAAACACAGAATCCTATGTGTGGTTATTTGACAACTTCAAAAAGGCGATGGGCCACGAGCCATACATCATACTGACTGACCAAGTTCCTGCAGTAATTCAAGCTGTTGAACAAGTATTTGAGAATGCAATGCATAGATTCTGTATGTGGCATATCATGTTCAAGCTGTCAGACAAGATGGAAAGCAGAATTTACAACACCTTAGAATTCAAACAAGCAATCAACGCTCTGGTTTGGAATAAAGACATCACAAAATTAGAGTTTGAGGATGGATGGAGGGATTTTATAGAAAAATATGAATTACAAGACAACGACTGGCTGAGGAGAATGTTTGACTTAAGGAGATACTGGATACCTGCATTCTTCAATGATATAAGGATGGGAGGCATGCTCAGAACAACATCAAGGTCAGAGAGCCAAAATAGCTTCTTTGGAAGATTCCTTGGGCAATCCTCTTCTTTAATCAAGTTCAATAGCCAGTTTGAAAGTGCATTGGATCAACAGAGACATGAACAACACAAGCTTGTTGCATCATCATCAACAAGCAAAGCCAATATGAAAACAGATTGGGTTGTTGAAAAGGCATGTTCGAAAGTCTACACAATCTCGATATTTTATGAAGTACAACAGTCTATCTACAACTCAATCTACAAGTGCATGGTAACAAGCATGATTAAGGAAGGGACAATAGCAAAATATGAGATTGAACAAGAGAACAACAAAAGGTACACAGTCACAGATTTAGATAATGTTGATTTATGTTGCACATGCAACAAATTTATGCGAGTTGGCTTCCCTTGCCAACACATGTTTGTGGTTATACAGAACAAGGGGCTTAAGGAAGTGTCAGAGAAGTATATTCAGAAGCGTTGGACAAAATAAGCTTCATTACAACCAGTATTCAACATTGATGGTTTGTTGTATAAAGAAAGTGCTGAAACAGAGGAGAACAAAGCAACAATGATACAACTCTTGGGAGAAATGCACAGTTGCATAAATTTGATTGAAAGCAAGCCAGAATACATGAAGGAGCTACTGGACACAATAAAACAAAAGAAGGAATATTTTGCAGAACAGATGGGTGCAAGCTCAAGTGGATCATCTTTCACTGTGGATTTTGAAAAACAAGTAGGACCAACTCCAGCTGAGGTTCAAGTGTTACCACCAAAACAAGGAAAAAACAAGGGGACAAGAAGAGGACGAATGATAAGCCAAAAAGAGTTGGGCATTCAAACAGCTGCAAAGAAAAAGAGAGGCTGTGGAATATGTGGTCAGTATGGACATAACAGGGCAACATGTGGAGATAGAGAAGGTAACAAATTAATTCAATAATTTTTAATACATTAACTCAGTTTCCATATACACATTTTAATGTTAGACTAAATAGTATTACTTGATCTTTCTATGCAGATTAAATGAAATGATAGAAGAAACAACTGGATGAAGGCATGCAAGATATATAGATTCCTATGGCGTATTATAGATACTGGTTCTTATTACATGGAGTGTAATCATACTGTTTGGAAACTTATTGCTTAAAAAAAGAATTCAAACTAGCTAAAATGGTTGGTTTCAAATATTAATATGCCTACCATCCAGGAAAACATCATATGAAAAACAGAAAAAATTAATATGCATTACTAAACCTCGTATACAAACCATATATAGTTGGTATGCAAACTATATATGTTTTATATGTAACTCAAAATAAACATTATATGCAAACAGGAATTTTAAAGTTTTCAATCTAGATAGGCCTTATATGCAATCAAGATGAAACCACATATGCAATCTACATAAACTTCATATGCAAATCACAATTTAAAGTAGATTATGTAAGTATAGGCCTCATATGTAAACCACAAATCATAAAGTTTAATCTAGAAATGCTTCATATGCAATCAAGATAAACTGAACATGCAAATCAAATAAAACTCATATGCAAACCACAAATTTAATGTTTTCATTAAGGATATGCCTTATATGCAATCAAGATGAAACCACATATGCAATCTATATAAACTTCATATGCAACTCAAAATGGAACTCATATGCAAATCACAATTTAAAGTAGACTATCTAAGTATAGGCCTTATATGTAAACCACAAATCATAAAGTTTAATCTAGAAATGCTTCATATGCAATCAAGATAAACTCCATATGCAAATCAAATAAAACTCATATGCAAACCACAAAATTAATGTTTTCATTAAGGATATGCCTTATATGCAATCAAGATGAAACCACATATGCAATCTACATAAACTTCATATGCAAATCAAAATGAAACTCATATGCAAATCACAATTTAAAGTAGACTATGTAAGTATAGGCCTCATATGTAAACCACAAATCATAAAGTTTAATCTAGAAATGCTTCATATGCAATCAAGATAAACTCCATATGCAAATCAAATAAAACTCATATGCAAACCACAAATTTAATGTTTTCATTAAGGATATGCCTTACATGCAATCAAATTGAAACCACATATGCAATCTACATAAACTTCATATGCAAATCAAAAATGAAACTTCATATGTAACTCAATATGAAACTCATATGCAAATCACAATTTAAAGTAGACTATGTAAGTATAGGCCTCACATGTAAACCACAAATCATAAAGTTTAATCTAGATATGCTTCATATGCAATTAAGATAAACTCCATATGCAAATCAAATAAAACTCATATGCAAACCACAAATTTAATGTTTTCATTAAGGATATGCCTTATATGCAATCAAATTGAAACCACATATGCAATCTACATAAACTTCATATGCAACTCAAAAATGAAACTTCATATGCAACTCAATATGAAACTCATATGCAAATCACAATTTAAAGTAGACTATGTAAGTATAGGCCTCACATGTAAACCACAAATCATAAAGTTTAATCTAGATATGCTTCATATGCAATTAAGATAAACTCCATATGCAAATCAAATAAAACTCATATGCAAACCACAAATTTAATGTTTTCATTAAGAATATGCCTTATATGCAATCAACTTGAAACCACATATGCAATCTACATAAACTTCATATGCAAATCAAAATGAAACTCATATGCAAATCACAATTTAAAGTAGACTATGTAAGTATAAAGCTCCACTATTAAGTAGGAATAGTGGAGCTTTATTTCCGATTTCCCTTATACGCAATGCAGATAAAGCGCCATATTTAAAACAAGTAATAATCAAATTGAAATTACAAACCAAAATAAACTTCAATCCAGATCTCTAAATTGCAAACGAAAATAAAACAAAATAAACAACACATAAAAACCAAGTTTTGTTGCAAACCTACTATTCAAAGGGAAACATAAAGGATCTAGAAACATTAATAAAGATGAAAAAGAAGCCAGAAAAAGAAGCTGGATTCATATTCACAAGTGCAAGCATCACAAAAATCTATATCATCATCACTCTCCATGCAATAGTCATATCTCAACCATGGGTTCTTCCTTTGACATGGAACATGATCCTTCTCAAGCTTAAGTTCTTTGAATAGAGGACCTTGATGAAGCACCCAAAGATAACGAACAGATTCACGAAATTTTATTCGACAATCGACAATCAACAATCAACAATCAACAACCTTCTGGGCTTGAGAAAGATTATCAGTATCGAAATCTTCAACATTAACTTGGGAAAAAACATGTTTCTCCTGCCCAATTTTTTCAAGCGACTTGCAACTAAAAATTAATAAACACCACAAAAAAAAAAGAATATGATCAGTGTGATAGCAACAAAACTAAGAAATGAAGGCTTAATTTCAAATCCAACCAAGAATTCAAAAAGGTATAAAATCGAAAAATCACTTCGCATGCAATCTAGAAAACACTTCGAATGCAAAACACAAAAACATTGTGTTTACCTCATTATGCAATTAAAGTAGTTGGGAAGAGAATCAAAACCAACTCTCGAAACAATTTCAGAAATCAGATTGTTTGGAAGAGACAAAAAAAGACTCTGACAAGAAAGATCGTTAGATGAAGAACACTTCTGTCTTTTTGCCATTTTTCAGATGATGAAGATGAAGAAAACTGAAACCTTATCGGTATAAGATGAAGAAGAAGAAGATGAGAAATCTGAAGAGTCAGACGGGGAAGTGAAATGAATTGACAAGAGACATCCGGTCATTTATAAGGGATTAAAATTGTCTGATTGGTAACTGCTATAATGACGGTTGGAAAACGTGCATGTAACACAAAAAAAACAAAGAAAAAAACGAAAAGTAACACGTAAGTTAAGTAGCATACGGAGTACTTGTATCAAATATTATTTGACAAGACTTGACAATTAAATATATTTTAATTCACATATGCAAGTTTGTTAAAATTGCTTTCTTTTATAATGAACAAGTTGTTTGAATGATCAACAAATAGTAAACAAACAAGAAAAAAGGAAAAACGAACATAAAAAAAGCAGTACTAAAAAAAGTATGTATGCAAGAAAGAACTGATTCATAAGGAATCATGAAAACACATATCCAGTTCAAAATATGACTTCATATGCATTCCTGAAACACCATAAAATGAAATTCAAAAGTGAAGACAAGTGTCTGCATATCTAATTAGACAATTCAGACAGCAATAACTAGAGAGTTGCAGAAAGTTGATGCATAGTTTCACAGTTACAGTTTTCATTCCAAATCTAACTTCACAGAGGTGATACACTTTCCTTGTACAATGTTTGCCATCTTCTGGTCATTTGGAGGACATGTGTTGACAATCTTGTTCAGGTACCTGATCTTCAAGGTGGTAATATGGCTTGCATTGTTGTTAATCAGCCTGTACTTCCAATCCTTTAAGCTAGATCCCATGTATGTGTCCATGTTGTACATGGCAAAGAAGGCCAAATATCTGTTTTCTATCCCTCCATAAATGGGAAGACGAGGCTTTGAAATTTCCATCTTCGAAATCATTTCAGATTCGGTAGGCAAATTTAAATGTTTGAAGTATAGAGCAAAAACAGTTTTCTGAAAGAGAATAACAAATAGAAGTTAAAAAAAAACTCTTGAAAAAATAAAAAATACAATCAAAATATCTTACCAGTTGTTCAGCAAAGCAGGTGTGATTGAAATTTGGATTGGTACAGAGATCCAGCAATTCACACTTCTTGGACTTCATGTTAAATGTAACAACAAAGATATGTTCCCCTGTGCTAATGGGAAATACAAACTGTGTTGGGAGGAAAAAACAGAAAGTTAACATTAAGAAGGATAACATTGAAATAAGGCAAAATAAAAGGAAACAACAGAAATAACATACATACCAAGCCAAAGTCTAGAGGGTAAACACCAAGTTTCAAATTCATAAACTCAATGCGAATTTGCTTTTCAAAAAGGACAGTCATAGCATCAGGATCAGTGACTGTAACTTGTTGGATACTTGCATCCTAAAAAATTATGCAAAATATAAAAATACATTATAGTCCAAATGTTCAGACATGCAAACAACATATATAGAGGCACTTACACAAACTTTGGTGCTTGCAAAGAATCTGTAGATACTGGATTCACATCTCTTTAACTCTTCAAAGTTTAATACTCGGGCCCACACATCAACAATCTTAGTGTCAACACTGTAGAATCGAGCTTGACAGAATGTATGAAAATCACGAAAAGTAAGCTTAAAATTCAGCATGGCTGAATATGACTTCCCTGCAAGAACAAAACATTGCATCACAATTCAACTAGTATGCAATTCTCAATTAAACTACTAAGCAGTCTCAAATAAACATAAAATCCAATCCAGATAATTCCCAAAAATAATACAAAACCAACTAGTATGCATGACTAGATATGACTTCCCTGCAAGAACAAAACATTGCATCACAACTCAAACTAGTATGCACTTCACAAATCAAACCAGTATGCACTTCACAATTCAACCTAGTATGTTGTTCACAATTGAACTAGTATGTAGTTCACAATTCAACTAGTATGCAGTCCCAAGTAAACATCAAATCCAATCCAGATAACTCTCAAAAATGATACAAAACCAATATAACAAATATTTTTACTTACTTTTCATTCCTATCCTGAGAAACCCATTGAAACAGACGACGTTCTTTGGCATTAGGTTTCACATCTGGATAAATATGTCTTTCCAACCATGGAGATTTACTTGTCTCGCTAATTCTAGGAGCTCTCATTGATGCCATGTTATCACGAAACCTATCATTTAAGCTTTGAGGAGGACGCATTGTGCGCTGAGAAGGAAAATTTCCTCCAGTTGACTGAAAAATAAAATAAAATGTTAGACAACATAAAAAAATGAATTAAAAATATGATAAGTGTAACTTGAATCAAATACCCTAGTAGCTCGATGATATGGTTTTGGGACAACAGGATTTACAGAATTTGATGCAGGTTGAGACACTGTATGAAAAGGAACCTGAGGCATACACTATAAAAACATTAATAAATAGAATATATAAAACCAAACAAAAAACTACACAGGGTCTAATAATTAAAAGCAACTATTACCTGAACAGTAAAAGCTGGTGGGATTGTGCAAAACTGGAAAGCAGAAGCGCTTAATCCCATATTAATTGGTGCAAGATCTGATTTTTCAGAATCATACACTGATTTTGCAGAAACAAATGATGAAGAAACAGTGGAAGCCGGTGCACAAATTTCTAAAGGAGGGTTGTCCAGCAATACTGTAATAGGATCATTAATGGAATTACCTTCAGCATTAAGAGTAAAACGAGGACTGCGGCGAGCAACCAAACCACTGAACCTAGGCATTTTCTTCTTCTTCTTCTGCTTATCTTTAGCTTCTGCAAATACAACAAAGAAAAATCATTAAGGTAAGCAATTCATAAATAAAGTAGGCTAAAATTAATTAACTTAACTTTTCATACCAACAAGTAAGGTAACATTAGATGCTTCTTCTGTAGAAGGTAGAGATGCCATTGAACATTTATCAATTGTTAAATCAATAACATTTGTTTCAAGTTCACTGTTACTTGGATCAGATTGTTCACAGTCTGCCACTGTACCCACAACTACTACAGATTGTTCAAGAGACGATGCTACTGCAGATTGTCCAAGAGTGGATGCTACTGCAGATTGTTCCACTGGAACTTCTGAATCTCCACCTTCTGAAGGAATAACTGGTACATCCGAAACTTCAGATTCTACAAGTTTGACAGAGGTTGGGGATGATAGATCTTGATTCATTGAAACATCAAAAACATTAGGTGGTTGCTCAAGTGGAACTTCAAAAGAATCATTGACAGCATCGTGAAAAACTGTGTCATTAAAAGAATTACTGGGACCGACATCTGTAATGGAAAGGAACAGAATAAAAATCAGGAATAAATACATATGAAACAATATAAAAGACGAAAAAGTAATGAAGAAGAAAGATGAAACACCAGTAGGCATGGATACATGCTCTGTAACTTTCTTCTCAACAGCAATAGCTTTCTCTACTTCTTCAATCATATCAAAGACAATCGGATCAGACCAAAAGCGCTCATCACTGTCATCTAAATTTCCAGAAGCATCAACATCATCTCCAGCGACAGTTGTTGGAAGTTTTATCTTCAAAAGCCGAGTGCATTCTTCATTGACTTTCTTGAAGAAAGTATTCTGAGCATGTTCTACTGGAGCAATTTCAATGTTGTTGTAGAATTCACGAATATTGTTAGCAATTTGACGAACAACATTATATTGCTGAAGAACAAAATCCTAAAAACAAGAACAAAGATACTTAGATTATAAAATCAAGGCAAAAAAGGGATAACAACTAAAAAAAATATAAAACAAAAACATACAGGAATGGTTCCATCACCAAGACACTCTTTAGGAATGGGGCAAGAAGTTTCTGGTTGCAATGGAGGCTGAGTAGTTTCTGGTTGCAAAGCAGGCTCAGAAACAGGTAGAATTTTGCCCTTCCCAAACGCACCAACAAGCATCTCATCAGCCTCTCTGGATTTCAACATTGAAGTTGTCCACACTTTGATCAGAGGAAGATCCCTTGGAACAGGTTTGTTGAGAACCATAACTCTATCAACATAACACAGCTACAAAAATGCAAATAAATTATGAAATTAATATAGGAATCATTTATATGCAATAAGTAAGTATTCAAATCAGAAATCACTAAGTATGCAATTCGGGAAACCATACCAAAAGAAATAGCACTGGACCTCTAAACTCGGACTTAGAGCAAAGCGACCACTGCACCTTATGTTTAATGGCCAAATCGAAGATTAATTGGCACCAGTTATAGTCTTTGATCTTCGAAATATCATCCAACAAATCCAATGGTCTCATGCTCATGACTCCGCAACCTTGGCTTTCAATCACTAAAGTGTAAAACAACATAACGAAGTTCCTTTTGAACATATCATCACCAGCATCACAATCCACAATTTTCTTGCATATTTCTGAGGGCTTCAAAGTTGTATTGTTGGAAGGCTCCCGATACTGAGCCCTAAACTCAGCTAATAAGTTAAAATTGTGAACTCTACTTGGAAGAACTATTGGAACACCACAGTCAGGAAGCCCAAAAACCCTTTTAACATCTGCAACTACTAGAGGTATTTCTTTACCTAAAGAACTCAATTTCAGAGAACAATCTCCAGCTTCAAAACTCTGAACAACAAAGTGAGATAGATTTCTAGGCAAAGTTTGAATGTTCCAGTCAAGGATGCTACCAAATCCAATATCAATAACAGCCTTCTTCTGATCTTCAGACAACTTTTTAAGAGCGATAAACAAAGCTTTGGGGGAGTTCCTAGAAGAGAGGGTATCAAAATGAGACTTCATGGCGCCCATAACTTTTTTCCTAACAACAGTGCGACCATCGTGAGATATGAGAGCTGGCTGCTGGTTATGAGCTAAATATCTGCTTATATCCAATGCTCTCTTCAACTCAGGATCTTCATCTGAATCAGAACTGTTATCAGGTGAATCTGCATATGTCACTTCTGTAACGCCCCAAAAATGAAGGGTATTACAGTGCCAGGGATCCCTGGATAGGAATCCCCTCAGGCGGTTAAGGGAAAAGATTGATATGAGAAAACAATGTGTTAGCGGAAGCAAGTTTAAAACAAAAGGGGGTTAACTTTAGCGGAAAAATAATATTTAAAACTCGAGAGTGAATTAGAAATTAAGAAAACAGTGATGGAGATGACAATGTAGTGTGATTCTGCTAGAACTAACGTTTCCACATTATAATGAACACAACTAATAGCCCATCCTAGCAACGCATCAGTCGTCTGACCTCCTCCATGCTCTGAAGCTGCACGAATACCTGGCCATGCACAAACACAGCCAGTCCCCCACCGAAATGGGGGTTAGTCTCCAACCAGACTAGCATTATATGAGCAGTAAACATGCAATAGTATAAGTATAGAAATCATAGACTAAGCATAATGCAATACACAACTTGCAGATATATAGACGTACTGTAAAGTCAAATAAAAACATATGACGATGCGGTAAAGACATGCAACATACAGACATGCAGTTAAGTTATATGCAGATGTGCAGAAGCGCAAAGATGTAGATATGCAAACACACAGTAAGTCTAGGTACCCAACATGTTGATTTACAGAGAAGTTAACCTCTAGCATATTAATCCTAATTTCATCATTTCAGATACACAAGAGATCATACTAATAAACATTTTATATAATAGTAGTAGCTTAGACAACGAAAACTACACAACATCACCAACGATATGCACATTTTGATATATACACTCATCATGATCATATAATAATCAATTACACTTCACTTATTCGTCAGTCAAATTCCAGACAAGTCACAAATTCCTAAACAAGGAAACAACAATTCACAAGCAACCTATAAACAAGCCATTTAAATAAAACCATTCCAAATTCAAAATATGAAAAACGTTTTGAAAACAAGTCCAAGTCTGTCTTGGACCCGAAGGTACCTTCTTGCCCGTACATTGGGCCAAAATCACACTTATCAAAGGGTCGGTAACGGCATCGTTAGCTAGACGACCCGGCCTCCCACAATTGATAAGCAACACCAACGACCCACTCTTCCGGTAGAGCCATAATCGAGGGTGCCACGACATAAAAACATTTTGACATCAAACGGGGATCGGAACAATCCTTACCCCGTGTATAACGTCTCAACCGATAATTCAACCGATACATTTAATTCAATCGATAATCACCATTCAACGCAACAGATCTTTCAGTATAATAAGAATTTCCACAACCAATGTATGTCCATAAGAAGCCGAACACGTACGACACAAGATGTCACAAGGCACAATGAAACAATACCACAAATCAACAACATATGCAACGCCAACGTCTATATTCTCGATAACAACAATTTTCCAAACTTAACAAACATATCCAATGACAACATGGCATAACGAATAAAGACAACAAGGCAACGAAAATAACAACGATGTCAACATGAACGATAAGATGAATCCCATCAACAATAACCAATGCATCAATTCATGAAATAGATCAACAACGACAACCAAATCAACAACAAGAACATGAGTTCCTAACATTATAATTTGATATAGTTATATGCATGTAGAATTGATGGTTTGATGACATGCCTAATCTATTGTTCTAAACTTAAACTATGACACGCAAACGCTCACAAATAACTTGCCTCAATTGACGACCACCTCAAGTAATCCGTTTGTCGTAAAAGATGTCGCAAGATTCACGAAACGGTCGCCTAAGTCGAACCTTCACGAAAAACGTCATAGCTCATGACATACACATCTAAATTGAAAACCGTAAAATTTCTCATACTCGTAGGGAGATTCCTCACCTTCAAACGCCAGCCACAACTTTCCAGTAATTACGGATTTTTCCCAGAATTTTCAGATTCACACAAAAGAGCCCAAAACTCAAATCGTTCACTTGTTTCCTGTAATTATCAACTTCAAACAACCTAAATCATCCATTACTTCCATCAATTTCAGCCCAAACATCAATTTTAACATAAACCCCCAAATTGAAAAACTAGGGTTCTAAAGAATTAGGGAAAAATTCTCACAAGGAGTAATTGACAAGGGTTGGTGGTTCCAAAGAGATGGTGTGGCTGAGCTAAGGTGGTGCTCAGCTTGTCGACGAACTGGGTGGTGGCTGCTGCTGCTACTACGCCGGAGACGACCCCCAGAGCTGCTGCGCGCAGAGCAACAAAACACGAGCTGCTGCACATGAGCTGCTGTTGGGATGTGGGTTGTTGTCACACGAGCTGCTGCACAAACTGCTGCACAGTTGCTGCGCAGAGAAGGAGAGTGCGAGAGTGCGAGCTGCTGCGCAGAGGAAGAAGACGCGAGCATGGTCGGGCTGAGGTGCTGGTCGAGCGCGCGGCTGAACAAGGCTGCTGGCTGAACAAGGCTGCTGGCTGAAGTCCAGAGAAAGGAGGAAGAATGTGGAGGAGCAAAGAGGAAGAAATGAGTTGAAGAGAGTGTAAAAAAAAACGTGGATGAGGGTAAGGGGTGGGGCCAATAGAAGATTGTAGAGAATTCTAGACGGAAAGGATGGATTAAATTATGGGTATATTTTCTTTGTGGAAATATTAGATAAAATATGTCGGGTTTTTCTAACAAATCCCGATAAAACGAGGCAAACGCCGATAATCGATAATAACTCAATTATTTGGAATAGACAAGAGCCCGAAAATTCCTAACTGAAATACGTAGCCATTAATCCGAAAGCTTCCAAGGAAAATCAAGTTCGACATATTGATAACCTCCACATATAAGCTAGTCAATATTGCTAAATAATACGGACCGAATAATTTACGGGGCATTTCAACTTTAGTTTTTCCTTTACCCATAATTGCATCCTTAGCAGCTGTTTTTCTGGGAACTTTAAACCTAGGACTATTCCTAATAACAATGCCAGCCTCCTTATCCTTACATGGCTTCTGCAACTTAGGAGAAGAAACAACAGAAACTTGAGGAGGAGAAGGTATTGACTCCTGAGAAACTGATGCTTTGAGAAGGTTAAGCCTAGGACTACTCCTAATAACTATGGCATTATGCAAGTTGGGAGAAGAGAGACCAGTAACAGGAGGAGGAGGAGAAGGTACAACATCGATGTTGTTGTGTTCATCTTGAAATGCAGACTTGGCAAGTTTAGAATTCAATATACTTGCAGGAGTGCGGCTACTCTTCCGTTTCCCTAAAATGTAACTTCTTCCTGCAAAGATAAAGACATAACATTATGAAAAGAATATACATTCCAGATAAGCATCAAAAGGAATACAGATAAACAACAAATGATAGAAAGAAACACAGAAATGCAAACCACGAAGACTTCATATGGAAAAAACAACAAAAAACTTCAAACATCAGTTAGGATGTTAATAGCATCTAATAATTAACTATCAATTGAGGAAGCACTTCATATACAAAACACAAGTCACTTTATATGAAAACATAGGAATACAAATAAATCACAAAATCAAAGAAACAAATGAAATGCAACCCCAAATGACTTCATATGAAAACACCAAAAAAAACTTCAAACATCACTTAGAGTGAAATAAAAGCATCCTAGTCATTAACTACCAATAGAGGGAAAAAAGAAAATGTTGTAATAGCATAAACAGAACAAAACTCACTTCATATGCACACAACAAGTCACATTATATGAGATCACAAAACACTTACAAAAAAACCACACAGAAATAGTGAATAATGTAATGACATGCATACAACAAATGGAGTAAAAAACAAATTTAGGAAGTTGCAATAAACAGAACACAAAATTAGGGTTTATAAAAGGTAAGTTCAAATTTAAAATACAAGTATTCGACAAAAATAATACCAATTACAGAAGTTTAAGAGCAAAACAAACAAATAAACTAAACTTAATAAACAAACCTGAAGGAGATTTTATCTCATCGGAAGCTTTGGAATCAGAAGACATGATAAAGAGACTGGTATGGAGTGAGAACAAAAAAAAAACTATCGGAATGAAGAGAAAACGAAGAGAGAATGAGATATGAAGGAGGAGAGCTAGAAAAAAGGGAAAAATGAGCTTGAGAAGGATATCAACAATGGCGATTATGGAGCGAAATTTGGACGGAAGCAGAGTGAAAGAGGGAGAGCTGGTGAAAAAAGAAAGGGAAGTAGGATTTATAAAGGCGCGTGGGCGCGTGTTAATGAAATCCACGTTATAACGTGGACCGTTGGATGAGAAGGATCAGACGGCTGAGAATCGTTCTCACGATAAGGCCGGTTCTCTCCTAAAATCCGTTCTCACCTGAGCCGGTTTTTATATATATATATATATATATATACTCCGTATAGATTATCAACTTGCAATTCGTAAATAACTCCGCAATATAATATTTGGGATACATACGGTTCGATATCATACGAGAGGGGCCAACAGTCCCAATGTTCTATGGGAATGCTGACCCATCGCATACGATGCTTAACACTGTCAAAGAAGTGACTGGTGAATCTTTTTATCAATTTGCTTATAGAGCTCCATCAAACAACACCATCAATCAAAAGTTTGGTTCCATCATCATGGCCAAGAAGATCACTCCTCCTCACCTGAAGACACACACTCTTCGAGCAACAGGAAACGCAAGAGTATGGATAAAGGTAAGGGGAAAGCCATCGAATGTCTATGTCGAAAAATCTATATGATAATAGCTGTTTGGTTGTGTGGAAAAATAATCTCCTCACGGAGACAACCAGTGAACCAGGTGCTTTTGCACCCGTGTTTTGGATAGTCTTTTTAGTGAGCTTACTGAATGTCTAAAATCTATTAGGAAGAAGGTTATTGTTTGGAATATTCTGTTGGTTCTGCTGAATAATGCCAGTATGATGGGTTGTAATGCTTGTAACTTGGCCTATGTGCAAGTTTACTCGCGATTTTGTAATCTTCGAATATATATGCTAAATGGTTTAAAATGCTTTACTTATTTCTCTACTATTATCTACTATACATTACAACATGGTTTACAACTTTGTCTATAACCTTTGTCTACACCAAAGATACAATTTACTTACTTCATTTTACATGGTTATATTTGGAGTTTTGATAATGCAGGCTCAGCTTGGCTGAAAGACGTGTCACACAATATTTTTCATTATGTGACAAACATTTATTCCAGGATTATTCCTAGTATTATAAAATCACATACCCTTATTATGTATCAGGTCATGAACATTAGTACAACACTGTATAAGTTACAAACTTTTATTTCGGTACCTTAACATCATTAAACAAGCTTCTGATAAATGTTGGAAGGAGTATACAAATTATAAGCTTGTCATTTATAACAGAAGATTTAGTCTTCGATTTTACAAAATATTATTATCTGTGGTGCCTATTATCATTTCTAAACATAATTATAAAGTTAATAATAACATCATTAGTAACAAATCAACACATTGTCTTGGAGCTTCATTATAACTATCTGGCTCTTTTTTCTACCCTACAAAAACATTAATCAAACTAAAACGTTGTATTATGAAAATAACATATTGGAATATATTGGAATAGTAGGTGAGTTAAACGCCCCCATTTTTTGACAGAATTTTCACATACCAAAAAATTGATTTACTCTGTTTAGCCGAAACTAAAAGTAATGAACCACCTAGCAATCAGTTTTTAGCAAAAATTGGATTTAAAAATATTATTATTTCACCAGCAGAAGGTACAAAGGGTGGATTATGGATTTTATGTACAAATTTGATTAAATCATCTTTTATAAATATCATATACCATACAAACAATACAATAGTTATGAAGAATGAAGAATTATCAACAAAATATATTGTTATTTTCATATATGCACCGAGCAAGGAAAATCTTAAAAATGATTTATGGAATTTGATTTCGCAAATTATAACCTTTCACAATGAACCAACAATTATATTAGGCGATTTTAATGATATTCTTAAACCAGAAAACAAACAAGGTGGATGCATTCCACATATCTCAAGATTTTCTAGATTAAATAACTTTATCAATACTCATGCCTTAATCGATCTAAATCATCAAAGCTTTCCCTTTTACTTGGAATAGATTTAATAGTATTACTAATGAAACAACGCTTGAAAGATTAGATAGAGTTTTTCTTCACCCAGATATCCTAACTTTTTACGATAAAATTACACTTGAACACTTACCATTTACAACATCAGATCATTATTGTATTACACTACAATTAGGGAATGCAGAAATTTCTAAGAATTATCCATTTAGATTTGAAAACACTTGGTTACAAAATAAAGAATATGAAAAATTAGTTAAAAAAGTGTGGAACTTTAGATACTTCTGTTCTGCCATGTTTAAGCTTTTCAGAAAACAAATGAACTAAAAATAGCAACAAAGGAATGGTTGAAAAGAAATATTAATATTAATATTGAGGAACAACTAAAAAAGACTGAAAAAGATCTTCTTAAATTAAAAACAGACTGTTTTCATAATTATAATTTAGATAAAATGTACCTTTATAATAGAGAGGAAAGTTTCGGTGCAAATAACTCTTAACGTAGGAAAAACGAACAGGTCGCGTTCATAGATTACATGTCAATGTTCATATTCTGGATGATAATGTTCATAATTTGGGCCATAAAATTTTTTGAACGTTTTTAGTGAGGATGCGGTGGCATACTTGTAATTACTGCGAACTTTGATTTTTTTTTTGATTTTTTCTGAAAGTGGACGCAAAAATTTTTATCGCCAGATTATGAACATTACCGCTCAAACTATGAACGTTAATTTATTATGTGTGAACGCGAAAACTTCGTTTTTCCTACGTTAAGCTTTGTTCTCACCGGAACGTTTCTCTTATAATAGATTCCTAATTAAATACAATAATCTACTAGATTTTCAACATACGTAATGGAAGCAACGAGCAAAAGTTAAACATAATATTAACATGGATAAAAACACTAAATACTTTCAAAATTTGGTTAAGATTCAAACCTTTAAACAAAAAATAAACTGTTATGAATCACTTTAAATAATTAATTACTTTGATAGATCTAAAATTAAACAAGCTATAACTGAAGACCTTCAATCTCGTTTTCAACCAACACGAGTTAATACTATTACAGATACTGATTTAGATATTATATCGTCTCTAATTACAAGAGAAGATAACGATTTTTTAATATCACGTACCAGTGCTATTGAAATTAAAAATGTAATCTTTCAATTACCACATAACAAAACCCCAAGACCTGACGGTTATAATGCTGAATTTTATCAACACTACTGGTCAATAGTCGGAAATTCAGTGATACAGGCAATCCAATCCTTCTTTCATTCAGGCTCAATGTTATCAGATTGTGCACAGTCTTTTGTAGCGCTAATTCCAAAAATAGAAAAAATCCAATATCTATTAATCATTTTAGGCCTATAAGTTTATGTAGTACTATTTACAAAGTAATTACTAAACTTTTAGCAAATAGATTACAAAGTTGTCTTCCTAAATTAATACACCCTTATCAAGCGGCTTTTGTTCAAGACAAATCAATTTTTTATAATATCTTGATATCACACGAGATATTTCACTCCTTCCATAACAAAAAGAAAGGTAAAAGAGGATGGATGACCCTTAAATTAGATATGGAAAAAGCGTATGACAAATTACAATGACCTTTCATTATCAAAATCTTCATCTTTCTCTGTTCTAGTTAACAACGAACCATGACCAACATTCAAACCTAAATGTGGGCTACGTCAAGGAGATCCCATATCACCCTTCATTTTTATCATAGCAATGGAATACTTGGCAAGACAGTTACAAAATGAAGCGGGAAAAAGAAACCATAAAGTTGGAATATAACTAACTCCTTTGCTTTGCTGATGACACCATTATTTTAGTTAATGCAAATATGAACAGTATGAACTACATTAAAAAACTTTTACAAAAATTTATGGATCTTTCAGACCTGTCGATCAATTACCATAAGAGCTCTTTCCAAACAACTCCAAATATATCTAAAGCCCAAGGAGAAGCATTAGCATTTGTTCTCAATTTGCAAGTTACAACTTCAATGGAAAAATATTTAGGCATACCTATTGTTAGAGGTAGGGTAAAAAATGATTGTTTCCAATACACTATCTAGAGTATGCAAAAATAATTATCCAATGGAAAGCAAACACGATTTCACAAGAAGGTAGAGCCATCTTCATTGAGTCTAATATATTATCTAAAGATTACCATTTAATGCAATGTTTCTCGTTACAATTAGGAGTATGTAAACAATTTGATAAAATAAATAAAGATTTCTTTTGGAATAACAATAATCCAAAATACAGGGCCATTACTAGATGGGATGATATCTGTAAACCAAAACAAAATGGAGGATTAGGACTGCATAAAGCCAAAGATTTAAATAATTCATTACAACAAAAATTGCTATGAAAGTTAGTAACGGAAAAAGACAATATATGGGTTAAAATAATTACAGAAAAATATATGCAAAATTCTTCCATTTTAGAGTATAAGAGAAAACGAAAACAATCCTGACAATTTGAAAGATTATTACATTTAAGACAACAATTTCAATAGGATGGAAACTTGGAAACGACAATAATATTAAATTCTGGACTAATAAATGGATTAAAGATTTAGTATTTTTCCATATTTTAATCCAAGTAAAGCCGATATTAATGATAAGGTTGCGGATTATATTAAAGATTGCAAAGAGTGGAACATTGAAAAGTTACAAACTATTCTACCAGGACACATTATCCCTCATATAACTAGTACATTTATACCAAATAATGAAATGGAGGATCAAATTATATGAATACCAACTTCAGATGGAATTCAGTACAACTTCAGCTAGACAATTGAGTATAAATCATAATAATAATAATAATAGCGAGAATAGTATATACAAATGGTTATGGAGTTTGAATATACCACCTAGATTACAAAATTTTCTTTAAAAAGTAGTATCATATAATTTACCAACTACTGAACGACTTAATAGATACTATAACAGAGTTCTGTCACAGTGTTCGCTATATAATTTCCCTATTAAAATTTCATAACATTTGTTTTTTGACTGCCCATACACCAAAAATAACAATTTTATAATGACAAATTCCAGATAAATCGATCTAATTCTTTTTTTCATACCTTCTTACATATTAAAAAATCCTTGAAAAATGTTACAAATAAAATAGAAGCCATAATATTTTTCTGGTATCAAATATAGCTTCATGAAAATTCAATCATATTTGGAAAAAACAATAATGATGACAAAGATCTAGCCAAAATAGCTTTCATTCAATATAATAACTGGGAACAGACACAACAACAACAACAACATTCCCCATTTTATCCCGAAGAACGGGGTCTGGGGTGGTCGGGATTAGTATTGCCTTACCCCCAACAGGTTGGGAGGAAGTAACCGATATGACCTAAAAGTACATGAGCCTGCAACGAGACCAAAAACATAGAAAACAATGCACAACTCCTAGCCCGAGTATCGAGGAAAACACCATTGTAGGGACTCCAGTTCAAGCTTCTAAAACTCGAATCTTTTCCCTCCACAAAGCTCTGTCTTGAGCCACGTGTACTGAAAGCTCCAAGACGGCGAGGTCTTTTCAGATGACCTCCATCCAACTCTTCTTTGGTCTCCCTCTACCCCGACGGTAGTCCCCCAACGCCAGAACCTCACAACTGCGAACCGGGGCACCAAGCGGCCTCCTCTGAACGTGCCCAAACCATCGGAGTCTAGATTCTCGCAACTTATCTTTAATACTAGACACTCCGACCTTGCCTCGAATAACTTCATTTCGAACCCTATCCAATCTGGTATGACCACACATCCAGCGTAGCATCCGCATCTCAGCTACCATAATCTGTTGCTCTTGAGCCCGAGTAACTGGCCAACATTCACCTCCATAGATCATCGCTGGTTTGACTACCACCCTATAAAATTTTCCTTTCAACTTAAGAGGGACTTTCTTATCGCACAAGACTCCAGATGCCTGTCTCCAACGATGCCAACTTATCTGAATCCTGGACTTGATGTCCTCATCCACTCCTCCATCTCTCTGCAAGATAGAGCCTAGGTACTTAAAGGAGTCTCTCACGCGCAACAAAGTCTCTCCTAGCAACAACCCTACATCCTTGTCTGACGAAGCTCCAAAATCAAACTCCACATACTCGGTCTTGACCCTACTCAATCTCAGTCCCTTGGGTTCTAATGCTGCTCTCCACTCTTCCAATCTGTTACTGACTCCCTCTTTGGACTCGTCAACCAACACAAATCATCCGCGAACAACATGCACCATGGGACCTCCCCTTGCAAGTCACCCGTAAGCACATCCATCAAAACCGTAAAAAGGAAAGGGCTTAGAGCTGATCCTTGGTGCAACCCACTCCGCACCCCAAAGTAGTCTGTATCTCCGCTCGGCGTGCAGACGCTTGACTTCGCATCCTCGTACATATCCCTCAGAATTCTAATAAACGTCCCTGAAACACCCTTAGCTTCCAAGCACTCCCAAAGCAGTTCCCTGGGCACTCTGTCATAAGCCTTTTCAAGATCAATAAAAACCATGTGTAAACTCTTCTTCCTCTCTCTGTAACTTTCAATGATGCGCCTCATCACATGAATAGCTTCCACGGAAGACCTTCCCGACATGAAACCAAATTGATTTCCAGAGACCTGGACCAAGTTTCTTAACCTCAACTCAATAAGTTTCTCCCAGATCTTCATGGAATGACTAAGGAGTTTGATTCCCCTGTAATTACCACAGTCCTGCACATCTCCCTTATTCTTATAAACTGGAACCAACTTACTACACCTCCACTCATCCGACATTTTAGTTGTTCTGAAGATAACGTTAAATAGAGTTGTAAGCCAGTCCAAACCTCTAACCCCTAGGCATTTCCAAGCTTCTGTAGGAATCTCATCTGAGCCAACAACGCGTCTATTCTTCATCCCACGAATAACATGTTGCACCTCCTCTCTCGAAGTACGCCTACTAAAAGTGCAATCCTTTCGACTCTCGGGACTCAGAGTATCCCCCTCTGACTCAAAACCTTCATTAAGCAGGCACGAGAAATAGTCCCGCCAACGATCCTTAATATGCGCATCGTCCACCAAAACCTGACCGTCTACAGCCATAATACACCTTACTCTATCGAACTCCTTACGAGCACCTTCTCTAACCTGGGCCAAACGGTACAACAAACGCTCCCCCCTTCTCATCTAGAGCTTTGTAGATGTGCTCGTAAGCCTGCTCCTTCGCCTGTGCTACTGCTCTCTTGGCTACCCTCTTAGCCTCCCTGTATTCCGACATACAGCTCACTCTGTCTTCCTCGCTAGTACAGAGACGCACTCTCTTGTAGGCCAATTGTTTAGCTTTGACCTTAGCATGAACATCAGCATTCCATCACTCCTCTCCTCTGCGTCGACCTCCACTTCTACCGCTCCACTGACCCAACACTTCTCGTGCTACACGCCGAATACAATCTGATATGCTAACCCACATGGAACAGACACAAGAACAAATAAAAGGACTTAAAGTACATAAGCACAGAAACAGGAACAAAACTCGTAATAAAAAATGGATAAAACCTCAACCTAATTGGGTAAAAATCAATTTTGATGGATCTTATATTTCATTAGATAAATCTTATATTGCATGTATAGCTCGAGACAATGATGGTAAAGTCTTAGACATTTTCAATAAGCACATTACTTCTAAATCAATAATTGTAACTGAGGCCATGGCAACTTCATATGCGGTAAAATTAGCAATTACAAATAAATACAAAAATATCATTTTTGAAGGTGATTCTAAAGGTTATTAATTCCATTAAAAACATTTCAGAAATTCCTTGGGAAATATCAAACATTATAAAGGAAATTCAAAATACCATAGCAAACTTTGATCATTGCCAATTTTACCATTGTTTCATGAAAGCCAATATGGTAAGTGATTTTTTGGCTAATCCGGTCATTAGCACACATTTTATCAAAAACAATCATAGGTTGTAAACAAGATAATATATCTGATGATGATATAAGACATATGAGACCTGTGTATCTCAATTCCGGCCTCTTTACGACTTATTCTGCTTTTTTTAAGACTATTCAATTGGATGGTTAGGAGTTGTCATCTATTTGTGGATGAAACTCCGTTCTTCGCCTTCGTCGGGAAAAAGAAGAAAAAGATAACATTTGGAAAAATAGAGTGGAAGTTAGAGCTTTGCTTCACTTTTTCTTCTACCGTGCCTTCACTATGCAAAAACTCATCAATCTCAACTCCGCACCCTTAATTTGAATTTTCAAAGCCGACACTTTGGGAACATGTCATTGGAGATTTTTCCCTCCCAGGACCCATTGAGCTAGCTGCAACCACAAACTTTATATCTCTCCTTATCCCCGTACAAACCAGTTACACAATTAGTACATGCTCTAAACCAAAATCAAGTCTAAAATAATACAAATTCAAAACACTAGAAAAATGGAGAGGATTTGTGCCATCTTAGACAAATACAAATGCTCTTTTATGATGATGTCCTTGATTACACTATTCAACGGCCTGAATACAGGGCCTATAGAGTACAGCCTCCCCCTTTCATTGGTTGTGATTTGTTCGATGCTTGTGTTTGTGCTGGGTTGTCTCGTTCGACCCAAGTGGGCGGTGTTTCAGACGGGGGTCCGAGAATGGTTGATTGTAGCTTTCCTCGGGGCTGCCAATATCGCTACGCTTCTTCCCTATCATCCTCATGTCGTTAGAGCTCTCAAAATGTATAGCTTCACCATCTTGCCTGTGTATTTGATGTTTGTTGTGTATGACTTTTTCAGAAGCGAGCAAATTGTTGATCAATCTGATGTAACGAGTGAGAGTCTCGTGTAGATCATTTAATTTGAATGACAAACACTTGTACCTCAAGACATGAATATAATGCCTTGTTTGTACCAATATTTCTGGTGAGTTGAAAGGAGGAGGCTCATATGAAACCAAATACATTGCAAGAGATCTTTTTCTATTTTGTGGTTCATTGCTAACTCCTATAACAAGCATGCGTTATCGGGATGGGAGGATCCGAAAGTGAGCCGTTAAGAATGTGGTTTGCAAACCAGTGATTAGCGGCTTCAGTGTAGTGCAAACTGTCCCAGCTTATGACGGTTTCTGGGTTTGGGCATGCAACACCAACCATTTCAGTTCCATTGTTGAACTTCCCCTTCTGCCCACACCAGGCATACCCGTCCTTCTCATGGTATCCGCAGCATATCTTCATTGGATCCTCAAATCCTGTTCAAGCAATAATTAGATTATACACGACTTTGACCAAGTCAGAATCTATACTCATTTTACCTGAAAGTGACATGAAATGAACAAAACATACCTTATTAGACATTTTTTGTGCTTGTTTTGATAAAAGTGAGACACTTCATCCTCTCATGTCTCTTAAGTTGCATTGCATTATTTTAGTACGGGTGAAATAAGTATGGGAGGAATATTCCTAACATAGACAATGGGGATTAGATGCAAATTACTGAACACTTTGGGAATAAGTCTTTTGTAGTTTTAGGCTTATTGTTGGGTTTATATGAGTGTGTTGCGCACAAACTGGCAAGTTAACCAAAAATCGGCAAACCCATTATTAACAACTTGGATCTTTCCATATGGACTAATTTTGGTTTATCTCTGATAAAGTTAATTAGCTGAGAAAGAAAAAAAGTGAGAACCTACCTTGGTTCTTGGAATCACTAATAAGTCCATATTTCGCAGCATAGAGGTCCACATACGTGATAGCAGCATGGGGAAGCTGAGTCCTGAGCCTCATAACCACGTCTTTGAGCTGATTGTTGAAGTCAATAGACATTTTGTTTAAATTCATTATGCACCCATACTGATCAAGATATCCCGGTGCAGGACTCATAACCTGTGTTGTCTGTACAGGAAGACAGCCAAACGGGCCAGTGTTGTGTATCCAAAACGCTCTTGCTCCTTGTTCATACAAATGCTGTCACAAAAAATGCAAAATTATGTTATTAATAGACAATGGCACCACAAATACATCCATAAACAAACTAGTGGAGATCTTTAGTTTGAATTTGGATACATCTCGTGTCTCATTCATTCAAAAATTTGACACATTCACCTTAAAAATCATACCCCATTAATTTGATCATGTGCAGAATTAGAGCAAAATATGGGACACAAATTGGTATTAGATTTTAGTTGCAGTTCGAAGTAAAGTAAGATATTAGAGAATTCTATTCATATTTTAGCTTTAAGAAATGCTAGTTATAGGCAGATATAAAGAAATGAAGTCATCAACAAAATACAACAGTTGATCAACTAATTATCTGAGGAATGAGGTAATGAAGTCATCAAGAAATGCTGTTCTTCCTTCATTCCTGAGAGATAAAAGCTTGATCAGATGACTACCTGTACTGCTGAAGAGAAGTGAGCAAGTATGTCAGGTAAAAGAGCACGGACTTGCTCATTGTTGAGGTTCCTGGATGCAACGGAGAGGTCATTTTGGCCGATATCAAATGTGTAGAGCGCCTTATCGAAATATTCAGGGTTTGGAAGCACATTCCTCTGGAAGGAGTTGTTCACTACAATGTCAAACACACAGTGAAATTCACAGGTATACAAGACATCCATGTCAACAATACCGAAAAGGGCAATTGACATCATCCTTAATTACCTTGGTTGTAAAGATGGGTAGTCCTAGACCTAAACTGATCATAATGCCAAATCTGCACATCGAGGGAAAAAGGGCTGATGCTGTGCTGAAAGATGGTCTCATTCTGTCTCCGAATGGTGGATCCGCCAGTGGCGAAGTTGGCCCCATGACTGAAGTTTGCACCAATTGAGTCTAGGTATGCACTCAGGTAGGGCAATCCCAATCTCTCAGCTGCAAATCAGTCACGGAGCCATCTTTAATTCAACTATCCTATGTGTAATTGTAATTGAAGAAGAAGCAGAAGGAATAGAAAGAGAAGATACCGAGGAAATCAATGATGTTACGGCCATCGGAATCTCTTCCAGCAGGCTTCTTGAAGAAGGTCTCTCCGAAAGGCGAAGGAATGGCCTGAAACGCAGCGGAGATGGCTCCAGTGTCGGAATTGGAATCGCCGAAGTTGTATATAGCCGGGAATGCACATGGAGGTCGAGTATCAGCTCCGCCCTCCACCTGCAGCACCGCCACAAGAAGCAGAGCTGCTGCTGCTGAGTAGTACTTCATTTTTTTGTCACTGAATGATTCACTGGCGTTGGCGCATGGGCCAAAAGTTTTCCATACTGCTGACAACATCGGGATAGTAGATAATATTTTTCTTTTAATTAAAAAAGGCTTAATTACCGGAAACCACCCGTCCACTAGGGTCATTTGTCACTGTTAACTAAAAGATAGAATTCAGTTGTAGATATCTAGTAGATATTTTCTATCCTTAAAAGATTTTGATAAGAATATTATCTTCTATCATTATTCTATCTTGTAAATACATATATATTGACATCACTAATACCAAGGAGAATCATCCTTTCACAATCAAATTATCTGTTTCACATGGTATCAGCCTAATCTCAATCCTCACGATCATGCCTACCTCCAGTGCCATGACTTCCGGTCCGTCTCCAGCCCTTCTCTCGATGGCTGCTGGCAGCAGCGGGCAAACGTCCCACTTTCCGAACTTTGCACTTCGTCTCGACCGCACTAACTATTCCCTATGGCGAGGAACAGTTCGTTCTGCTCTCTCTGCCTATGGCCCAAGCACTCTCCTCGATCCATCATCGGCCCCATAAAAAACAATTCCCGTCGCCGCAACAGACACACTACCGGCGACCACTGCACAAAATCAAGACTTTGAAATCTGGAATCAACGTGATCAACTTGTCCTTCTTTGGATTCGATCAACTCTTTATGTTCCTCTGCTTGGTCTCGTGGTGCGAGCCACCACCTCGCATGAAGCCTGGACTATTCTTGAGCGTATGTTTCACGCCCAAACCAAATCTCGACAGATGTTCCTTCGTCAACAACTTCAAACCCTAACAAAAGGATCTCTTTCCATCCTAGAATATTTCGAGAAGAAACGTGCTATTGCAGATAGTCTCCTTGAATGCCTCGTGGTCATTCCCGATGCCGATCTCGTCGCCTACATCGTCTATGGTCTTGGATCTTCTTATGGATCCTTTCGAGCCGCCCTGTCGATGCAAGACAAGGACATCTCTTCCGACGAACTTCTCAATCTTCTTTTACAGGAAGAACAACGTCTTGATGAAGACGTCAAAGAACTCTCCAGCAACGTCAACCCCTCCGCAAACGTTGCTTCTCGACCCTCCCAGTGTGATCCTGCACCGTCCCGTTCTGAATCGGATCCACCTGAGCGACCTCGTCCACAATGTCAAATTTGTCGTCGCATGGGCCATGAAGCCGTTAATTGCTACCAACGTCAAAATATGGATGAGTATCATGCTGCACCACCTCGTCGGGGTCGGGGACTAGGAAGAGGACGAAATCAGTCTCGTAATCACTATAACTCCTCTGCCTACACTGCTAGCACTTCACAACATCAACATCCTCCACCGTCTTCTATTGGAGACCCATGGTATGCCGACTCAGGGGCTTCACATCATGTGACCAACGAACTTGGAAAACTCAACCTCCATCATCCATATGACGGTAACGATAACCTGACAGTCGGAAGTGGTGAGTCTCTCCCTATTACTCATTCTGGTCATTCTATTCTAAAAGATATGCATATGTCACTCCATCTTAAACACGTTCTCTTTGTACCTCAAATAACAAAAAACCTGATTAGTGTATCCAAGCTTTCCAGAGATAATAATGTTTACATTGAGTTTCACCCTACTTGTTGCTTTGTGAAGAATTTACAGGGGCAGATTCTACTAAAAGGCACCCTTGAGAACGGTCTTTATCGGCTTCCCGCAACAACTCACCCGCCCGACCTACCATCTCCTCCTCGAGTCTTCCTTGGTGAACGCACCTCCCTCCAGTGTTGGCATCATCGGTTGGCTCACCCCAATGAGTCTATTCTTCGTCGTTTAGTTTCAGAGTCTGGTTTACCCATTTCATGCAATAAGTTTGAGTCTGTTTGTAGCTCATGTCAACTAGCTAGGAAAGAGTCATCGCTCACCCCTACGTAGTCGTATTGAGTCGTCTACATTTCCTTTTGAACTAATTCATTCAGATGTTTGGGGCCCTGCCTCAGTTTCTTCTCTTAATAACAATCATTACTTTGTTTCATTCATTGATGATTGTACCAAATTCATATGGATTTATTTCTTATCTGCCAAATCTCAAGTTCTTACAATTTTTCAATTATTCAAACAGATGGTTGAAACCCAATTCTCCACCAAAATAAAAGCAATGCAAACGGATTGGGGCGGGGAATACAGACCCTTATCAACCTTCTTAGAGCAAAACGAGATTGAACATCGAATTTTCTGTCCACATACACCTGAGCAAAATGGCTCTGCTGAACGACTCAACCGCACTGTCATCGAAAAAGGTCTTTCTCTTCTATCACACTCGTCCTTACCAATAAAATTTTGGGAACATGCCTTTCACACAACAGTCTATGTCAGCAATAGGACCATTACTCCAAATCTCAAATTCAAATCACCCTATGAATGTCTATTCAACAAAAAACCAGACTACGGGTTTCTCAAGTCCTTTGGGTGTCTTTGTTATCCATTCCTTCGCCCCTACAATCGAACTAAACTCGAGTATAGGTCCCTTCCATGTATCTTTTTGGGGTATAGTCCTAAACACAAAGGCTACACTTGCTATCATGTCCAAACTGCTAGACTCTACATTGCTCGTCATGTAATTTTCAACGAGTCCATTTTTCCATATCTATCTCAGACCACTACCACAAAAACTTGCAACTGCACACCATCTCCCCCCAACTCTATTCCTCTCAAAATCTTACAGCAAGTCAGCCCTCTCATATCCCACCCACCCTCACAACAACCAACACCCGACCCACCATTACAACCATCGCCAATTTCACCCCCGTTTGCCCAACCCATCCCCACCACACAACTACCACCTGCTACTGACCTTGTGCCACCTCCACCGCCTGTTGCGGACCATGTGCCAACTCCACCGTCGATAGAACCGTACCCAGGGGCGCCTTCGTATTATCGTGTTGCCGAAAACTCTGATAACACAATGGTAACACGTGCTTCTACCTCTTCTCTTAAACCAAAATCTTTCAATGTTACCAAGTATCCCTCTCCCATTGATTCCTCTGTATTTGTTGAACCTAAATTTTTTATTCAAGCCACAAAAAATCCAAATTGGCAAAATGCTATGCAATTAGAATATGATGCCCTTATGCGTAATGGGACTTGGGACTTAGTGCCCCGGCCCGACGGTACCAACATCGTTGGTTGCACTATAAAAAAGAAAGCGGATGGTTCCATTGATAGATACAAAGCTCGCTTGGTCGCCAAGGGTTTTCTACAAGAAGAGGGTGTCGACTACTTTGACACATTCAGCTCGGTTATCAAACCAACCACCATTCGCGTCGTCTTGAGTCTCGGTGTCACCAACAACTGGAAACTTCGTCAAGTCGACATCAACAATTCATTTCTCAATGGCGACCTCGCTGAAACTGTCTTCATGGAACAACCACAAGGCTTCATAGCCCCAGATCGTCCATCGCACGTTTGTCGTCTAAAGAAAGCTCTATATGGCCTTAAACAGGCACCACAAGCACGGTTTCACAAGCTTCAATCGTCCTTGCGCTCTCATGGGTTTCATCCTTGCATCTCTGACTCTTCTCTCTTCCTCAAACGGAATGGTGTCGACGTCATCTACGTCCTCGTCTACGTTGACAACCTCATTATCACCGGCTCCAACTCAAAATTCATTGAAGATTTCATCACCCATCTAAATCCTGCCTTCTCTCTCAAGGATCTTGGAAATTTAAACTATTTTCTAGGCATATAGGTGCAACGACTTCCAACAGGTATTCACTTATCACAACAAAAGTATATTTGTGATATTCTTAAGCGCTGCAAGATGGATGGTGCTAAACCTATTGGATCTCCTGCTGAACCGGGATCAAGACTCACACCTGACAGCGATCCCGAGCCTAACCCACACCAATATCGGAGCATTGTTGGGTCCCTTCAATATGCCACAATCTCACGCCCGGAAATCTCCTATGCCGTTAATCGTGTGTGTCAGTTCATGCATAGTCCAACTACTCACTGGGCAGCCATGAAACGCATCCTGCGCTATCTCAAAGGGACCATTAACGATGGTCTTACCATTGGTCGTGCTCGTGACTCTCGTTTCGTAACGTTCAGTGATGCCGGTTGGATTTCAGATAAAGAGGATAGCCGCTCCCAGCATGGTTTCGCCATCTTTTATGGAGGAAATCTGGTCAGTTGGTCGTCTCGAAAACAAAAAGTCGTGTCATGATCCACCACGGAAGATGAATACCGAGCGGTTGCGTTTGCAACAACTGAGCTCATATGGCTTCAGGAACTTTTAAAAGAGATGGGTGCTCCCTTCATTGGCCCTCCTATTGTCTTATGTGATAATCTCAGCACAACATTTTTCTCTGCTAACCATGTCTTGCATCAACGGTCCAAACACATCAGAATGGACTACCACTTTGTCAGGGAACAAGTTGAAGTAGGCCAGCTCATAGTTCGTCACATTCGCGCACTTGACCAAGTTGCTGATGTCTTCACCAAAGCAGTTGGGACTGCACATTTTCAATCTCTACGCCGGCGTCTTCTTGTCCGGTCGCCGCCTTGAGATTGTCGGGGGCTGTTAACTAAAAGATAGAATTCAGTTGTAGATATCTAGTAGATATTTTCTATCCTTAAAGATTTTTATAAGAAGATAATTATTTTATCTTCTATCATTATTCTACCTTCCGTCACCAAACCACCCCTCCTTACCTTCCGTTTAAAATTTCGTTACATATTTACAAATTCGATCCCAACTTTTTATTTTCATAAATTTTCACCACATCTTTAAAACTTGGATGAAAATTGTAATTAAATATAAAATTAAGGTAATCTCACCATCTTCTTCAACATTCTCAAATCTCATCCATCACCTTCTTCAAAGTTCACCTTCATCTTCAATCTTGAAAATCAAAACCCAAAATCAAAACCCCAAACCCCTAAATCTGAAAATCAAAACCCTTAAATCTGAATATCAAAACCCTAAATCTGAAAATCAAAACCCCAAATCTCATGTTTCAAATTAGTAATCTTCATGTTTGAAAATTGATAATGCAGGTTTCTGCAAGTATATGATAACAAACAAAGTATATCCATGTCAAAAAATAATTTCAGGGCTTGAGTCGGGCCTCTACGTCCACGATTTTGGCATCACCACCAATAATTGTATACACATCGATCGAGTGACTTCCATGTCATTACTATAATATGTTTATATCCTCTATTTACAAAAGTTAGAAGAACATCTCCTTTTCCTACGAAAGAAGTCATCATGTGTTCTGTCATTTTTCTTGATTGATTACAGTTAGAAATTAAACTTTTCTAGAGTTACATTATTATATTGGAAGGTTGTGAACCCAATTCAAATTTGAAACATCTATTTAACAACGTTAAGCCATATATGAAACCAGAAATTGACGTGCGCAAAACAGGAGTTTCCTATCTAGTCTTCCATGAGGCCATCCACAATGGAGAAACTTAGAGTTTCTTAAACTTTAAATTTAAAAGAAAAGTAAATAAGTTGTCATAAAATTGTAAGAGAAACTCACATTGATTCTTGTGGAGTTTCTTCTTCAAGAAACTCATTTCTCTTACAAATCTCTTACACATAAAGAGAATTGACCAATTATTTTCTTTCTTTTTTATTTCTAAAATAAAAGATACTTATAACTATTATTATTTAATATTTGAGTGATGTAATGATGACAAGTAAAGAAACTTTAGATCAATTTCTCCATTGTGGATAAAATTTGTATATAGTTTCTTTTGCTTATGCGGAAAAGAAAAAAAAATCTAAATCACATAAGAAACTCAAATTAGAGATCTCCATTGTGGATGGCCTGATACGGAGTATTGACTCCCTAATGTCCTGTCACATCCGGTGACTTTACTTTCTCTTTATTTTCCTTTTTACATTTTCCACTTTGTTTTTTTGGTTAAAAAGCTACTTTAATGTTCGGTATTTCTAGCTGAATTTGTAATAATAATAGTAAAATTACGGAAAATGATATAATGAATTATTTAAATCATTATTTTATTGATAAAGGGTAATAGTGGATTAAAAATTAAATCAAGCTTGTTAAGGTCCATTAATCTAGGGGGTGTAACATTAACAAATTAAGCTACTTTAATCTACATTAAGCTTGTTAAGCTAGATGAATGTTTTTTTTTACCGAACACTTAATAACTAGATGTAATAAAAAATTAAGCTTCGTAATGTGCAAAAAAAGCTCTGCCGAACGGGGCCTAAGCTTGTTTTGGTAGTTTGACAAATAAGTTAGCTTAAATTGTGAGTTCTTGAAGGCAAAATTGTAAAATGCCGAACAAATACACTGACAAAAGAAAAGATCCTACGTACGACGAAAGAGAATATAAGCTGATCGCAGACTCGTCTCAACATTTTGTGTGGCCCTGCTCCAAAAATATTGTCCTTAAAAAGAAATTTATAAAATGGCCCTATGTGAAAGAAAATAGTAAAATTTGTTTTTGTAGAAGCTTGAACTTGAGGAATTTTTTTCTAAAATGGGCTTTTTTTCAAAAACAATTCCCGACGTAGGCTCTTTTCAAAAGAAATTCCCAATATAGGCACTTATGCCAGCTTCAGATTTTTTTTTATGTGTGAGAGACGCTGGTAGAACCAGCGTCTCTCGTCCGAAGCCGGTAATTTTTTTTTTGAATTTTTTATGTATAAGAGACGTTGGCCGAACCAGCGTCTTTTATACATATTTTTTTTTTAATTCCCCGTGTAAAAGACGCTGGTCGAACCAGCGTCTCTTACACGTAAAAAGTTTTAAAAAAAAAATTTATTTGTATAAGACGCTGGGAGAACCAGCGCCTTATACAAAGCTTTTGTTAATTTTTTTTTTTTCAAAGTTTATATATATATATATTATTATACATGACTTACTCGTGTTTGGATGGCTCGTATGGGCTCGTTTGAAATCGGAATCGATCACGACCGATTTCGTTGGGTCCGTATTGATCCCAGCTTTCACCAGATATGTCTCTCGCTCGATTCTGATTTCGAACGACCCCATAGAGATACAGGAAGCTCATTGCTGTAGTCTTGTGGACCACCATGTGTCTTTACTTTTAAAACCCAGCCATTAATTGCATACGAAAAGTATGTGTGGCCCTTCGCAACATACACGGGCTCCTCCGCTACAGCTGGGCTGCTACTAACGGAAGTAGAAGTGAAACAAGGCAGATAGTGGTGTCCGGGTAACGAAAAAAACACATGGTGGGATACCGCACCGGCCCCATAGGGAATAGTTAGTGCGGTCGAGACGAAGTGCAAAGTTTGGAAAGTGAGACGTTTGCCCGCTGCTGCCAGCAGCCATCGAGAGGAGGGCTGGAGACGGACCGGAAGTCATGGTACTGGAGGTAGGCATGATCGTGAGGATTGAGATTAGGCTGATACCATGTGAAACAGATAATTTGATTGTTAAAGGATGATTCTCCTTGGTATTAGTGATGTCAATATATATGTATTTACAATTCTCTTAACCTAACTTGGTGAATACGTAGGTGTTATAAACGCGCATCAGTTGGAACATCTTACGTAATTGTATCTAAGCTCGATCAAAAACAACATGCATAAATATCTGATTTGATTAAACACGTACGACTCGTGGCAAAAAATCAACAACGTACAACATTTGATTAAAGAACAATCAATAAATAAAGAAGACGAGACACATCCGGATCAAGACATCTTATTTTTAGACTCGAAATAAACGCAGACCATGCCAGAATTACTGCAAGCATTATATATTAGTTGCTGTAATATAATTAAGGATGAATTAAAGGTAGTCTTGAGGCGCAACAGCAAGTGTCAACGGTGATACATTTGCCAAAAGAGTGTGCCACTCTCCTGTGACACCCCGTCTCGCATTCCGGGATCGAGCATCTATCCATGTCGATCGTCCCCAGCCCACACGGCTGCGCATCTGCTTCGCTTATCATGCATCCTCCTGATGCAATATATTAACACTTGTTAATTACCCTAATTACTTACTAAGTGTGCTATTTCATGATCATATATATTCATGCATGGATAGAAATAGCTAGGGATCAAGATAGCTACGTACCATGGAGAAGGAGGAGAAGGGAGATAAGCAAGAAGAGATTGATGGAGGTCTTCATTTTTTTTAGGTCAATTAACTGCAATAATTAAGAGGAATGCAGGTGAATTAGTAGGAGATAGGAGTGAGTTTATATACACCCGTAAAGCTATAAAGCTCCCCATTACTTTTATGTTGTTCGTACTTGCGATTAATTAATAGGGAGCATTCCATATTATATTCAAAAAATAAATTAAACATTAACACTTCATTTCTCCTTATAGCAACTAGACTGAACTAGTACAACATTTAACGTACGTACATAGTATAATCAGTTATACATATTAGTTCCATCAAAATTTCTACTCTTTTTAGTGAGTACTTATATATATACAGGGATCCTATATATGCAAGAATAGATTGAGGTAACAAATAGTTTATTTGCCAATATTGTTATTCTGTCATATACGAAATGGAACTTAGAAGACCTGAATTCTCTTAATCAAAACACCCTCCGTTCACTAAAGAATGTCATTTTAGCCTTCCTTTCTTGTTAAGAAAATATTGTCATTTTAGATATTTAGGTAGTGAGTTACGAGGTTTGTTATTGGAACTTGTAATTTTTTACTCTTTTGATGTAAATTGTGATTTTTGATTGGTTAAAAATGAGATGAACTATGAATTTTAGAAAAAAGTAATAAAAATATAGGGTAATTATTGAATTTCTTGACTATTGTGCAAATGTCTAAAAAGACATTTTTTAGTGAACGGGGTATTACATAATAAATTAAGGAAAAATGAAAAAAAAATCTAGCTTTCACTTATAAACCAAAAGTAGTCCCAACTTATATTTATACTATAATATTTTTTATTCATACTACAGAATTAATGACAACAGACATGCTAAAATAAGATTTATAAGGAATCACGACTTATGTGAAAATTAATGAGAATTTGCTGTGCATAAATTATAACGTAGTGGATGTGTCACGTTGATAACGAAATAATGTGTGCATCACCAAAATATGTAAACGATGATACCTTTCATATACATCGGCGAAGTGTTTATACGCGTATACATATGTCATAAATGAACATTTATGTATATTATCCAAAGTTCTCGCGAAATCCTCAGTAGATCTTCACCCGTATAGATCGGACTGAAGGAGCTAAGTTGACCCGCATTTTGCTCAAGCCTAATTATACTGCATATCTAGTAAGCTTTCCCTATCAATAAAAGTTAGGTTAACTAGTACGAATTTTTTAACGTTAGGGCATAAGATAAGAGTCTAAATGTAGAAAGATTTGGTAGATTTATGCTGGATTTCATTAAATCTTTTATTGTGATGAGTTTATATTTTCCTTTTTGAGATTACAATTTCCTTTTCGAGTAAGCTTAACCTATGCCCAGAAATATCGTAACTAGTATAGTCCCGACGCCATGAACGGTTAATATTTATATATAATATAGTTTGTTTGCAATAATCTATGATATTATAAAAGAAATAATCTCACTATCAATTTTTTTCAACTAAAGTTCATAAGTAATTTTTTTATAATGAAATATTTGGACATAAATTTCAAAAAAAAGAAACATGCAAAGTGAACATGTCTTAGTATAAAAACCATGAAATAAATGAGTAAAATATATTAGACTTAAAATTTAAATATTTTGAATTAAATTTGAAGCCTACAAAATAGTTAACAAACTACTATTTTTTGAGAATTATTAAAAAAATAAAAATTAAAAAATGATTTATTTTTAGAGGATTAACAACAAAATGATACCTAAGCAATTAAAAGCTAAAATTAAGGGAATAGCTTGAAATAACTCTCTTTAATATATAGGCTCTGTTCGGCAAGGGGAAAATTTGCCTATACTTTGTCAAAAATTAAGCTAGCTTATGAAAAAAATAAGCTAGATATTCAAACTTTTTGTAACAATAAGCTCGCTTATCATTTGCTATCCCGAAGAGGCTGATACTATAGATTGTTTTGACAAAAAAAGTAAGCTTTCTTAATATTTTGTAATGCTTGCTAGCTACATAACCCACTTCATTGATGAATTCGGCCCCTAATAGGCTAATACGTACATACCGGGTCAATGTGATTTAACACCCTTAATTTGTTAAAGAGATCTATACCTATACTAAAACAGAACGTTGTTTTGCCATATGTCGCCCTTATATTGAATTCGCCTATGTGTCAACCTCTAAGATGTGTTACATCATCCACCATGTCATCCTCCACATCATTCCACTTTATATTTTGATATATATCATTTAATTAAATAAGTAAAAAAATCAAAAAGATATCTAATAGATTATATAACATAAAGAAATATCGTTTTTTATCTTATATCATATTATATCTTTATCTTATATATATACATATATATTTTTATCTATTATTATGTTATCAATCTAATTAAGTTTAGTTATTAATGAACTTAAACTATAAAACATAAGTCGTAAACTATAAACTATAATCAATAAATTATAAACCATAAAGTATAAACTACATTCTATAAACTAATTAATAGTATAAAATATAAATATATTATTATAATATTTATTACATGTGACCTCGTACATGGTACGGGAACACACGCTAGTTTTAATGCTAAAAGTAGAGTGAATTTAGGCAAATTTATATTATTTTTTTATCTTAGATGTTGCAATAAATTTTTTTTTTTGTTGTGGCTCAGTTTTTAAGCTTGTGTATTGATTTTGGTTCCTAATAGCTTTTACTTTTCAAGTTTGTGGTGGTCCCAACACTTTTCGTCTCGGTTTGGTTTTTATGGCTTCTCATATTGCAGTTAGAATTTATGGTCCGGAGGATGTGATGGTTGTAATAGTGTAGGTGGTAGAGGACTCACCAAGAAGTATTCTATTCACCATTTGAAATCTCGCCATTTTAAAAATGTTGATGTGAAGGCCTTTCATGAAGCTTGTGTTGAGAGAGATTTTTGTTTATTTTCTACTTTGGATTTTGCACTTCAACATGTTGGTATCTGGCTTGGTGGTGGGTGTTTTAGCCCTCACACTTACAGTAAGAAATCTAAGCATGTCGATGGTGTGCTTCTTGCACCTAGTATGGGTAATGTTGCGATCCTTGGTATTGATGTGCCTCCCAAGCCTGATTTGTTGGTAGTGTTCGTGATGTCCGTACTCAACTGGATCTGTCTTGGGATGATTCCACTACTTTTGACATCAATCTTCTTGATCGTGTTTTTCGTCTAAGTTGCGGATGGTTAAGTGCATTCCCCCGAAAGTGCGACTTGGGTTTGCGAGAGTGTTTCTTAGTGCTCTTGATAAGGTCCTTGCGCGTCCGAGTGAATTGTCTGCTTGGGTACAACTCCTGATTTTGCCGTGTTCCATTTTGACTACTTATGTGCCCAAGAACAGAACTGAGCGGAGGTCAGGAGAAAAAGAGCGGTGCTAGGTCGATAGCATTTCCCATGTTATTGTTAGATGGAGGGACCCTGGGGATAGGCTTCATTTGGTGGTGGATCGGTTATCTGAGGCGACTCGCTCATCCGGTGGTGCAAAGAAGTCCGAAAGTCCTGAAGAGGCTAACCTTTTTCAATGCAAACAGAAGTTGGGAGATGGACACTTTACGGCTGCCATCAACGTGCTTACGTCATCTTGTGTTGCTCCATTTAATTCTGCTCTCTGTGATCTGGAAGCCAAACATCCTTATGCCCCTCCTCCTATTTTACCTACTTCTTCTCTTGACGACGATGCTCTTTTTGTTCATAAAGATGTGGTGTTGACTAGAATTCACAGCTTCCCTAAAGGGACCTCTTGTGGTCGTGATGGGCTTAGAGCCCAACATTTTGTTGACATGTTGGGAGGTGTTGCTTATGCAGTTGTTGATAATCTGTTAGGTTCTATCACTAAGGTTGTCAACCTGTTCCTCAGTGGGAAGTGTCCTAGACAGTTGGGGGAGTTTATTGCTAGTGCACCCTTGACTCCCTTGATTAAGCCAAGGAGTGGTATACCCCCCTATTATTGTTGGTACGGTGTGGAGGAGACTCGTTTATAAGGTTGCTTCGTTTTCTGTTGGGAACGCTATGAATGGTTACTGTTTGTAGCGAAATTATCAACGAGATGATAACTAAGCAATTGTAGGGCAAAGATCAAAGAGTACGGTATAATCTCAACACTCAAGAACAATATAAGACGAGAGAAGAGTTTAGGGTTGAAGCTTGAACTTAGTATTACTCGTATGGTGGCTGAATGATTACAAAGCAGGCGTTAGCCCTATTTTATAGGCTAACCCTAACGATATCTTTAAGGAAAATCAGATCTTATCTTTTCCTTCTATCTAATAACGATATAATAAATAAGGTAAAAGATATTCTTTCTCGTATCTTTTACCAATTACAATAATATTCAAGGGAATAAGATAAAATATGCTCGGCCAACCTAATCCTTAAGAAGAACGAGATTTTTGCCACGTCTCGTCACGTCGACGACATCTTCCGTTTGTCTCGTTGCGTCGACGACATCCTTCTACGCGTAGATTACCACGCGTTCCTTACTCGTCGTATTTTTAGGCACAAAAAATACCCCTAAGGCGTCTTACAGGACTTAACGTCTAGTAGAGCTGGGAGACGCCTTCTTTCTTCAAGGAATACGTCTTCATTACACCAGGAACGCGTTGATGATTACGTCACTTGAATTTTCAATATCGTCGCAGAGCTTCGATCATCATTCTTCTTCAATCATTTCCATGTGACAGGCGAGGAGCTTCCTTATTTGTGCCGGTAACGCTTCAATCATAACGGCTAGTTTCGCAACGGCTATAATGTCGTTGGATTCTCTTCCGTTTTTCTCGTGATCTCTTCGTCTATATAAGGAGAAGATTTTCACTTTCCTCCTACTCTTTCTACGACTTATACATTCTGAACATTCCTTGGTTTCTTGTTTACTCACGCTCAAAAAGTTCATTTGCCTCTTCTTTCTTCAGATTTCTTCTCCACTCTTTCTTTTAGCTTCTTGAAATGGCTTGTTTCTACGTGCAGAAGTTTATCTTGAAGGGCTCTGACTGCAAATCATCGGAAGCACGTAGCGTCGAGAGACTGAGATCGTTGGTGAATCTTGGTCCCGAGGTGGAGATTGAGATACCCCCTCAAGGGGTGTCTGCCGACGCACACCGCCCGGGATGGATTGCGATATACGAGTACCCTTTCCTTACTGGTCATCGATTTCCCTTCTCACCGTTGACGAAGGCGTTCATGCTCGTGCTAGGAGTGGCTGTAGGACAGCTTCTGCCGAGCGTCTGGAGGATTTTAGGCGCTCTAGACGATGTGAAGGAGAAACAAGGTGTCGAGCTTGCCGTCGACGATCTTTCCCATTCTTTGAACGTTCAAACTAGAACGGTTGGGAGAGTAGGTCTTAAATCAAGACCTAAAGCGGCCAAAATCGCTATTGAGGGAATTCAGGTTGATCGTCACTGGGCCGACTTCTTTTATTACGTAAATAAATTGACTTTTGGTGAGGAGTGCGCTTGGTTGATCGAGTGCTGGAATCCTATGAGTGAATTCACCTTTTCTCTCTTTCGAATCTTTGCTATACGCATCATTAATCGTCGACGTCTTACTTTATCTTGTTCTTCCTTGCAGTTAACGCGGACACTATCGTGGTGAGGCGAGAGACCAAGAAAGTCATCGCTAAACTCCTCGAGATTCAGGAGAGCGAACGAACCTTTCACAGTCACGACGGAGAGGGTCACCGCATTGCTTCTACGGCATTGACATGTAATGCGTTTGTGTTCTTTTACCTTGTTTTCTCTTCTCTTTTGTTTTGAAGGTCCGTAACCCTTTTTCTTGTTGTTCTTCAGTATCCGCGGATATCTCTCGCGTTCGTAGTGGAGGGCAATCTGTGTCTGCTCTCATCGCGTCGCGGAAGAGGAGTCGTATCGGGGAGGGAGCTGCTTCTGAGGCTCTTATCCACATTATTCCTATGATTCCTCTCGTCTCGTCTCCATCCCCTTCTTCAATCCCGGCTAAGAAGTCGCTTAAGGGTAAGGAGAAGGTTGTCGAGAAGTTGAACTTCGACTTTGAGACCGTTGACGACTTTCCGGGAGTTATCTCTCGTGTCGTCGCGTCTGGAAGGTCGTTTGCCCGCCATGAAGGGGCTTCAAAATCCTCCATCGCTTGATTATTACTTGCTAATGGAAACGGAGGATGTGATGGGGGAGGCTCTTGCTACGCAATGGCAGGTAGGTTATCTTGCTTTTTACGCCGAGTCTCTTGTCTTTGATTTGATTCTTACTTTTTATCTTTCCTTACTTAGGCTTTCCAGTCTTCGTTGTGCATATATGGGTGCTTCTCCGATTTTGTCGATCGGATGAAGGCTATGGAGGCCAAGCAATCGACCGACGAGGTGAAGATCAACGAGCTTAATGCGACGGTCGAGGCGTCGTGTAAGGCAAAGAGTGAGGCTCAAGAAAAGGTTGCGGCGGCGCTCAAGCTTCACATCGATCTTGCTAAACAGATCAAGGATTCGAAGGCGAGGATTACTGCCTTGGAGGATGAGATGGTTAAGGCGGAGAAGAAGCATGCCTCGGAGCTCAAGGAGGTGAAGCTTTATTGGTCTTGGCTTTCTCGCGTGGAGGTCATTGAGCAGTATGCTGCTGGTCAATACCGTGGTTGAGACCCAGTGAAGGAGCGGAGGGAGTTTCAGGAGGCGTTCGCGGAGCTTCCTGTAGGCGTCGAGGAGGGACCTTCGCCCATAAATCCTCCGGTGAATCCTCACGTTATGGAGGACGACGTCCCTCATCTTAACGAGGTTGATCCTAATGGCGGCGTCGAAGATGATGAGGAAGCCGTCGTAGAGGATTCTGAAGACGAGGATGACGACGAGCGTGAATACGAGGACGCAGATGGTTCTTCGTCGAGCTCTTCTGAGTCTGAGAGTGAATCTTTATGATTCTCCGAGGTCGTTCTTTCCTTGGGCCTTTTGTAAATTTCTTTTTCTTTTGTTTACGCGTCGCCGGTCTTCGGGACGTTTTCTTGTAAGTACTATTGTTCTTGCCCTTCTTGATGGGCTTCTATAATATAACTTTTTGATTCGGCCGATCTTTCACGCGTTGAGTATGTCGTCGTGTTTAAACATGTTCTTTTTGGCGATGGCGTTTTCGTCTATGGGTTGGACGAGTAACTTTTCTCTTTTGATCGTATTGACAACTTTTCTGTCTTTCTAATTCCTTTACTTCGGACTTGTTTGGCGCATATTCTATATGTTCTTCGCCTTTAGGTGTGCTTGCATGTTCCTTTGAGTGATCTTACCCCTTTTGGTAGGTTTGACTTAGGCTCCCCGTGGACTAGGTTAGAGCTACCAAAGACCCTTGGGCTTGCTTTACTTGTTATGTCTTGCATTTTGTTCCTTGTGTCGCGTGCGTTATTCTTCACGCCGGAGACGTCTTGGGAGCTTGTTCTTTTTCTGTTTTTGATAGTTCATGTGCTCTTCGCTCTTACGTGTAGCTTGTTTTTCTTGAACGCATAGGCTTGGTTCTCGGCTTTTGCTTTTGCTACTTTATTTTTAGGGTGTGGTTTTCTACCCCTGGTATGACACTTTGTTCGTAGTGAACGTGTTAGAAAGTTTTGCTTACTTGATAGGGTTGTATGGTCAACGCGGCTTCTTTCGTTACGTTGCCGGCTTACATGAAGGTTGGGTCCAGCATTTCCTCCGAACCCTGAAGCGAGTGGCGGACATAGGTCAGCGTGTGATTTTATCAGCTTGTGACGTTACCCCTTACTTTTAAGGTGGATCCGTTGCCTCACGCTAGCGTTAGGTCGACGTCGAACTCTTTTAATCGACGGGCCTATTCATCGTGTAGCGTCCAATTTCTTTATGGTTAGGACTTACGATGCCGGTGGACGCATCCCTGCCGGTTTGGCGTTTTGCCCGTGGATTCATGACTCTCAGAGGGGCCGTGGAAGGCGCGAGTACGTGTTCCTGGAGAGTGGTTGTGGCAATAGGTTTCCCTTCTTTGAGGACCGTGCCGGTTTCGTGAGATGCCGAGCTTCATTCCCCATGACCATTGCCACACGTCGCTAATAATCATGGGAAGCGTCGACTCGAAGTCGGCGGTTTGGCTAACGTTGCCTACGCGTAGATGGAGCCTTGAACGCGTAGACTAACAAAACTCCTCCCCGGCGCGGATTTTCGCCGCGGCCTTATTAAGCTTGGTGTTACGTCATAGACACAGAGCAAGTAATTTGGAAATAGAACAACTCGGCATACTTTAACACGTCGGAGAAAAAAGAGCGTACTCATATATTAATAGAAAGATGCATCATAAACTAACAAACACTAACTTTATTGAAACTCTTGAAAGAAACTAATCCTAATCATGCGAGAAAGAACACAAAGAAAATAATGCTAGGAAATTTGGAAATTCTTATCACTTATGTCGGATTTGACTTATGGCGGGTGGTGCTTCAGGAACATGTAACTTAAGTTGTTGCTCTTTGCTTGGACTTTTTGCTCACACTTACTTGGTAGATTGGCATCCTTTTGCTCGTCTAACTTTGCTTTTCTCATCGTGTCGGGGACCGACTTTCTACCCCTAGCTTTTTCTTTGTGATTCCTTGATTGCTATATATGCTTTCTTTTCTTTACCCAACGATGCCTTAGTGGCTTTTTTCATTCCAATGCTATAACATTCTCTCGCGACTTGAAGCTCGCCTTTGATCTCTTGGATCCCCCATGGGGACGGAAATTTCAAGGACTGGTGATAAGATAAAATATGCTCGACCGACCTAATCCTTAAGAAGAACGAGATTTTTGCCACGTCTCGTCACGTCGACGACATCTTCCTTTCGTCTCATCGCGTCGACGACATCCTTCTACGCGTAGATTATCACGCGTTCCTTACTCGTCGTATTTTTAGGCACAAACACTGCATGATTTTCAGTTTGGTGTGGGCATCCCCAGGAGTTGTGATGCTTTTCTGCATTCTGTGAACAGACTCATTGAATCTAAGGGTAACGAGGTTGTGTTTTCTATGCTTTTGGTGGATTTCAGGAATGTTTTCAACCTTGTTAACAAGAGTGTCTTGCTTCGGGAAACGAGGCTTCGATGCCCATCCATTGCTCCTTGAATTATGTTTTTCTAGGCTCTACTATGATAACTCCATCCTCTGGTCTTGTTGTGGAGTTCAGCAAAGCGATCCTCTGGGCCCACTGTTATTAATTCGCTCTGTTTTTTCACCCTTTGATTCTTAGCATTAATCGTGCATGTAAGTTAGCCCTTCATGCGTGGTATCTTGATGATGGTACCATTGTTGGAGATACTCTTACGGTTTCCAAGGCACTTGACATCATCAGAGTTGACGGACCAGCTCGTGGTTTGTTCTTTAATGTGAACAAGACTGAACTCTTTTGGCCCATTGAGGATCCTAGAAGCAAGGTGAATGGTGTTTTTCAGTCAACATTTCTCGTCCGTGCACTGGTGTGAAACTCCTTGGTGGATCGGTCAGTTTGGATGTGGGCTTCTGTCGTGATTTGTCTTTGGAGAGGGCTTCGAAAACTATTGAGTTAATGACATCGGTTAACAAACTCAATGATCCCCAATGTGAGCTCCTCCTTCTGCGTAATTGTGTCGGGGTCGCGAAGCTGTATTATGCTTTGAGAACTTGTCCCCCCTTTATCTTTCATGGATTCTCAAGCTCAGTTTGATCAAGCCTTGCATGTCTCTTTGGAGAAGATCGTTGGAGCTTCTGGGTCTGGTTTTGGCAACTAGCAATGGCGGCTTGTCACTCTCCCTATTAAATTGGGCGGCCTTGGTATCTATTCGGCAGGGGATGTTATCCGTTATGCTTTTCTTGCTTCCTGACTTTAAATAAGCACGTTTCAGGCTAAGATTATGTCGAACACATGTATTGTCTCCCCAGGCTCATCTTTTCAGCATGCTTTTGATGATTTTAATGCATTCTGCAACATTGATGCTCTCTCTCTTACTGTTGGATCCTCTACCCCCCCCCCCCTCAATGATGAAAACTTTGACAGAGTGTTACTATGGTGTAATTGGGAAAAACCTTGTTGCAAAGTACATGCCTAGTCCGAGGTTGGTTGTTGTTCTTAGCCGCATTCGCGCCCTGCATGCGCAAGATTTTCAATTTACCATCCTTATTGATGGCTTGGGCAGAGAATGAACCATCGTCAATTTCGATTTGCTTTATGTTACAGACTCACGATACCCTTATTTTCTTAAGGTGGTATTTTCCCTAGTTGCAATGCTCCCAAGATGAACCAGTAGGGAGATCATGTTGTTCAATGTTCTATTGAAGTGGGTGTGAAGTTTAGACATAATTTGGTGCGCAACATTCTTGTGGATATTTGCTCTAAAGCAGGGATCATAGTGCGCAAGGAGGCACCAATGGGTTTCTTTTCAGAGGTAGGGAATGATCTTAGGTCAGCGGACCTTTTATTATTTAACTAGTTTCAGGGCAAAGATGTGTGTTTGGATGTGACTGGTATCCCACCCTTTGCTAGTATGGGTGTGAGGTCTTGGGCTCCTGGTGTGGCTTTGCACAACGTGATTGAGAAAAAAAAAAAGAAATATTTGTCTAAGTGTGAAGAAAATGAATATAGGTTTTATCCCTTTTGCTTTCTCCACCTTCGAGGAATTAGATAAGGAGACATTAGACATGCTTACACGTATTAGAACGCTTTCTACTAGTCACTCTAACAATGTAAAAAGTGGTTCGTATATTTTTCAAAGATTAGGTTTTTGCATTCAGAAGGGGGTGAGAGCTCAGCTTGTTTTCCGAATCTCATCTAACTTTATGTAAATCTTAAATATTTTACTCCTGGGTAGTGACATGACCAACTTTATAAAGTTGGGAGAGGTTGCCTTCACTAGAAGGAACCTCGGTGTTTGTCTGTATAAAAAAACAAAAATTATAGAAAGAAATTCAAATCATGTACTCCCGTAGTCTAGTGATTACACGGAGACTACACTATGTCTAATATAAAATTTACAAACCTTTGTAAAGCCTTTTCCTATAGAAAATCTCACACTGAAATACATATAGGTGTAGGTGAATGTAATTTCCATATACGTTCGTACAGACATGCACATGCACTCGTACATGTATATTAATTAACATTTACATGCACACATATAGGTGATGTATTTTTCATTTGCTCTTAAATACATGTACACGTCAATACATGTACACGTCGATGTGTATGCATTTAAGTCGAAATGTAATTTTTTTTGGCGTGTACAAGAAATAAATTATTCGAACTGGATAATATATACATGTGATTAATCTTTTCTTTTTATTAGGGCAAGAATTGGAGTTTCACTTGTCCACAAGTGACAACTTCTGACCATCCTGATGGATGACATGCGAATAATCGTTTTCGTATTTTAATAATCATTTTTTATATTAATATTTTCACACTCATAGTTCTTTGTTATATAATATCATGAGTTATTAATTGTAAATATACGAATTTTAATCAATCGCGTATGGCACGAGAACTACACTAAATGGTAATTTTCAGCACAATTTATACAAAACACAATGTATCGTTGTATGAGTTCGTTCTTAACAAACCAAGACTCTCATATACAAAACTATATAGTAAGGTCGTTATAACATAAGAGTTTTATCGAGTTGTAGCATAAGATTGCACAACTTTCGACCCATTATAAAACATATGCTGTCCCCATTTGAAAAAATCACAAGCTTAAAACAAGCTTAAAACGTACCGCATAATAGTTTATGTAGCGCCATGAAAGTGAAGGTCGATCAATTGGTACGTACCTTTAGTGTTGGTGGACAATGCTTTCCTGCAAGAGTCCAAACACAAATTATTACACTCACAAGCTGCGACTCCATGTTTTTACATTTAAATATAAGCAAAAGCAGGAAACTGCGCCATCTAAGAAGCTACTTCGTATAAGATGATTTTAATCCACTAAGTAAACAAATAAAATACAATGATACTGAAAACTGCATTATGTGGGAAACCCACTTCAAATGAGAAGAAGAAACGCGGTCCAGCAGATCACTGAAAGATTCAATTTAGGTGTCATAAAAGTTAACACCCATAATTAGAAACCATTATTAATACAACACACTCAATTTCAACACCTGTCCAAGTGAACTATTGGTCACTTAAGCATCAATACATTAAAGATAATCCAGCTTTATCACTGTACAATTGTGTAAATTAATCAAGATCGGCTCTAGTGCTAACTGCTAAAGGTTAGCTAATTAAGTATGGGCATACATGTACGGAGCATGTTTAATTTTGATATATGTATAGAAGAGTTGCCTTATTTGCTGTAACTTTGAATCATCATGATTATGAATCTAGATCGACGTCGATGAAAGATTAATTACTTTCTAGTTTCTTTGACGAGTATCACTAGGTACACTTAGAAAAAGTTTTACTAGTTAGACTGGATGCGTAAACTGGTTAGGTTGAAGTGTATATTGTTTTTTTTATAATAATAGTGGATTAAACCCGTTTTATTCAATACTTAAAACCATTTCCTTGCAATTCCTTAGTAATTTTTATGACTCCATGCTAGATTTATGTAAATCTAATTCTTCATTAGAGTTGACATTCTTTACTTGGTGGACCCTTTGGAACAATCGTAATAAAATTATCTTTGGATCTCATACCCCTCGTACAACTCCTGCTTTATACCATTTTTTAGAATGAAAAGCAGAATTTAACACGGATAAGACCAACAAAAATTCTCCCCGAAATAGACACGACCATGCCAAAACCCGATGGACAAAACCTCCACCTAGTTTTTTTTCAAATCAATTGTGATGGCTCTGTTCGAGTCAATTCTGCTTCTTTCATTGGTTTCATTATTCGAAATGCTCAAGGTCAACTTTTCTTTGTTGAACACCTCCGCTTTCCTGATTCATCTGTATTAATTTCTGAAGCCTTTGCTGTTTTGGAAGGATTACGAGTTGTATCCCGTCTTAACCTTAGGAATATTATTGTTGAAAGTGACAGCTTGGTCCTCATTAACTCATTAAATAATAAGAGTTATATCCCCTGGAAAATTCAAACTATTATCTCGGATATTAACTCGCTCTCTGACAGTTTTCAATGCTGTAGGTTTTATTATATCATGAGGCATTGCAATAGAGCTGCTGATTTCTTGGCCTCCAACAACATTTTCAAATAAGATCTTCGGGATTTCCTTCTCCAATTGAACTCTAGTGCTTCAAACTCCAAAAAGATGATCCTTCCGAGAACTCTCCTATCAAGAACATGAAAGATTTGTTCAAGATCATCTATGATGATGATTTAGGTTTGACTTGTTTGTAAACAATAAGCTTTCTGTTTGCTTGTTAAAAAAAAAAAAATACTTAAAACCATTTACATGTTTTTGCTCATTCAAGTGTCCACTTCTATGGCAGAAACAAAACCTCGAGGAGGGATATCAAACAATATATAGTCTCCAGGGCAGATACCACTCACTACTACAAAAACTGGAAAATAAAGCGATGGAAATAACCCGGGCGTGTACCTCACGTGGTATAAAGTCGATGAAAAAAGAAATTTAAAGATATAGCGCGGATGTTACTAAATCCGGGTTATTTGCAAGAGGGAAGTTGATTAAATAACTCGTAACTTGTCAACTCGGAGTTATAATTATTCATCAACTACAACCTTACACAGATATCCGGATTATATGCTTCTTTACCTAGAAAATTTTAGGGTTTCCTTCTATTGAATCTCGATAGACCGATTAAGCTCTTCTCCCTCCTCAACGACGTCTCCTGGCTCCGTCGTGTCTTCGCTCCCACCGGTGACCGAGGGGCTACTACTTCAGCCACTGCCCAATCGCGGCCAACAAGCCCATTCTCTGCCTCATATGGGAGCAGATCGCTCTCCTCCAAACTAGAACCCTGGGTGATTGAAACGCCGCCGCGGAATTTGAGGAGAACGCCGCGGATTCAAGTGAAGCTGCTGAACGAGAGGGGGCCTCTCACCTATTCTGTTTGCGACATCGCCGAATCCACTTCATTGTTCAGACTTCCTCCTACCTCTTCGACGCCTTCTTCTCCATCCTCATTTCACCGACTTCTACGCGATTGGATTCTAATCTCGACTACTCAAATATCAGGTTTGATCCCTTTCCTTTATACTCAGATTCAATCTCGTTGCACTTCGGTACTCTATTCTCCAACATACCATATGTACTCCATTTTCTAGTTTCTAGTATTAATATGCTCAATTGTCGATTTTAGGGCCTAATTAAGACCATTGTAGTTTATTTCCTACTAGAGTCCTAATCCTTGAAATTGGCTAAAACAGGCGTTGCTTGGTACAATCAAATCGGTTCTTTGTCAATTCTAAAACTAATAAGGATGTAAATTTTGATGCAGCAATATCACAAACTTCCTTCCATTACAAGGAGGGAAGTCTTCTTCCAATGCCATCTTAGCCAAGCAAATCCGTAATTTGTCACTCTACCGAACTCGTTTTGTTAGTCCAAGACGTTCTTTTGCAATGGTATAATACTTTGGGGTTTTAGTAAGTAGAATCATAATGTTTGACATCGCGGTTGTTTTCATTGTTAATACAGTTCTAAGTGTTTTTTTCCTACTTTGGGAGTCAAATTTTAGCATTATTAAAATTTTAATTTGTATTTTGTTTGTTGTTGTAGTTGTTGCTTATGTTATTGTTGTCCCACCTCTACGAAAGAGTTACTTTCGCAAGCTTCAAAATGGCAGGTAAGCTAAAAATATGATTATAGAGTACTTTTGGAATCATGTTTAGTTCTTTATCTTCTTAACAACACTATACTATCTTACTAATTTAATTGTCCATTATTATACATTGCAGTGACATTAGAGGAGTTGTTGTTGTTGATGATGTTGAGGGAGAGCATGTCACCCTGACTGAACACGGTTGCAGAAGTTATAGCTGTTGAATTTGCTGGATGGTTATCGGCTATGAAAAACTGTGAGCCGTCTAGGCAGATGAGAGTTTCAATTAGTCATGATTCTCGAATTTTAGCGTCCAAGATGCAGGTACTTTTCCGCTTCTCTCAAGTATGTTAATTGCAACATAGTAGTTTTATGAATATGGGTTATCCAGTTTATGGTATCGAGCGACATAGCCATTGCATATATACTCGGAGTCTCCATTTCTTGGCGTTTCCTAGCTGCAATCGCTATAGTTATTGTTGTTTTATGCAGGTTAGGGTTGCATCACCGTTGAGCGTTTTATCTATTGTTCTTCATGCATCCCATTTTTACTCTTTGATTAAATCATTTTAAATATCATGCAATTACTTGGTTTACAGGGATTATTCTGAATCTTACTCAACTAATTGGCTTATGCTTCATTCCTGAATCGCCTAGATGTATGTTTACAACTCTTTTCAATTAGTTCTAGGCTCCAATGGAGGACTGACTTCACTCTTAAAATCAGAATAATCAGTCTATTTGCAAATCACACCCTTGATGTGAGTGATCGTATTGTTGAATGATTAGGAATTTGCATGATTTAAGATGAGTATATAGACTTCAATCCAGTCAGACTGCAAGTCTGTGTAATTGAAATTTAGGTTAATTAATTCTTGGCGTGATCTTTACGTTCTGGATATGTTATATCATGTCATTATGTCTTATGATGTACTTGTATTCATTATGCTCTCTCGTTTCTATTTCTAGAGACTTTTTTATTCACAAAAGAGAACATTTTGGAATATATTAGCTGAACTGTTTAACTAAAACAATGAATAATACATGGTCGCAACTAATACGGTCACATATTTAATATGGTCACATATTTCTAAATTCTGACCTAATTGATATGTCCCTTGCAAATTTCAGATTTCATATGAGGTGCAAATGCCAAAAATGCATGTGAGGAAAGTCTTGAAAGCTAGTGTATCATGGGTAAGCACTAATGTGATTGTACATTAATGGTGATCTTGTTTTAGCCTTAAATTTCTGGTTTCTATTGCCTCTGTATTGAGTTATGCCAGCAATTGTCATGGAATAATTGCAAGAGGCATACTTGTTTTTGGCTTTCGTCTTTGTAGACAAAAGGATGCTCCTTAGGATGAAGGAAATATTTTGGAAAATGTTCAATGTAGTTATTGATACAATCAATAGGATACTATTTTTAAATTTAGAGTGTTTGAGAGAATTTGTTGCAGAAAAGATGGAGAAGAAACTCATGCTCAACATATCTAGTTGGTTACCTTGATTTCTGAATTGTAGCAATGTTACTCTCTCCTTATGTGGTTAAGTTTTATTCAAGTTGCAGTATATGTTTTCCTATTTGAACAAAACTCAGTTTATGTTATGCTTTTCACTTCAGTCATGTTTTTCTCTTAAGACAAGATTGAATTTGAGTTTATTTCTGGAGGTGAACGTTGTCCAAATCATACATTAACTTGCTATTTGTGATATCTTGATTGATGTGTTTTTATCATGTATTGGAATTCCTATTTATTCATATAATAAGGAAATTTATTAGAGCAGGTTCATATAAGCAATACACCAATAACCCAGATTAAAATTCTAAATCATATTTTTTTTTTCTTCGAAAAATATAGGTCAATTAACCCGGATATTACACCTCCGGGTTATTTGTGTCACATATGGTTTAATCAAATAACCCGGATATTGTAACATCCGGGGTATTTGGTATCCTAATACCCCGGACGTGTGAAAGCAAGGGAAATTTTGCCGAGGGAATATACCCTGAATTTTGGTCCGGGTTATTTGAAGATCATTCTCACTGATCTCAAAACAATTCTAGAGCACTACATTGATGAATGATACATCAAAAACAATTGTAGAAATTCAACCAGGACATTCCATGGAGAAGAAGGCTTGATAGACCTAGGAGAAGTGGTTGATGCAGAACCATAAGCTACAAAGACTGAAGCTAAATATGCCATGGAGGTTGAAGTGAAATTTGTCATGGAGATGGAAGCCAAATCTAGAGAGAAAAAGGTCTAGAAAGAGTTGCAATTCACATACACCAGCCACCCCTAACTAACCCTCTTTCACTAGATTATCTTCTCCTCTTATTAGCCTTAGTTATCCACAAAGTCAGAATACCACTTCAAGTGAACAAAACAAAACTACCAGTTGTAGCAACGCCAGTGAATGATGTCAACCAAGCCAAAGGGAGTTGAAACTGATCAAATCTAAGGAAATGTTGGACACTTGTACTGAAGAAATGTTTGGTCTTGAACTCATATGCAAATCCTCCCTAATTTACATGCTTGAGTTCTCCGAGAAGCCTGATGAAGCATCTAGCTTTCTCCATCCCCTTATCCACCACACTCCATGGGCAATTAAAGGTTAAGGACCACGAGTCCTTTTCCTTCAAATTGGAAAATAACAAGTCCTGCAATCCTGGATAATATGCATAGTTGACTCAACGGGGTGACTGCACTCGGAACCTGTTTTCATTGCTCATGATGCAATTATGCACAACGAGCGATAGGAAGATGCAAATACTTTCATGTGCTTCCATTGTCAAGATTCTCTGTACTGTTACCAATAGTTGTGCGTAGGCCTTGTAAAAAGGTAGGAGCAACTTTCCTGACACCTTGCCACATATTAGAGGAGCCCGTCTTCGAAGTGAACATGTCTATGTCGGAGCGCCTGAGCAGTACTTACGACAAACCACCCTAGACCAGAGAGTTCCTTTAAGATTCTCCATCCCTTTTTTTCCATGAACATCGCAACTCCAGAATGGAATTAAACATCAATACTCTCTTCTTCGACATCCACATTCCCATATATTTTCAAAGTCCTCTACTATATGAATTCCAGTCATCGATTATATGCCCAACACGCTCCATACATAACACAAAGAGATACGAGGATACACGATTAGGATCACCATTTCATATCGAATTGAGTTAATATTTCATATGTTTGTTCTTTCAATTTTTTAATAAACTACCTTAATTCTTAAGAGGCTATATTTGTAGGAAAATGTTGCACATCACCCATTTTTCCACCGCGCACACCCATCCGATCGTCACGACGTGGCGATTAGATGAACCGGATTTTTTAAAAATTGACCTGATCGTCACGCCGCACAATCGAGTCCGGTTTCAAGAAAATAGTTAATATTTGCAATGATTTTTATGGGCCATCGATCGTCACGCCGTGAAGATGCATTTTTCGATCTTCATGTCGTGAAGTTGATTTTCCCAATAATTTCTAGAAAAAATTATTATTCAATTAATCAGGTGTATAAGCGTTTTTAATACTTTTTTAATTTTCATGTTTTTTTAAAATGAATAATTTTTTTAATGAAAAAGTATATAAACGACACGTACAAAAAGTTGGATAGAGCCTAGCAACTAACTGAACTCCAATACTCTTGTTCAAAAAGGTATCTCTCACCCAAACCTATACTCGAAGCGGTGCGTAAACACAAAAAGACGCTAAATGGGCCTTAAGGTTCATTAAAACTCAAATTGGCAAAACGACGATCAAACGATGTCGGAATGGATTTAAACATGGTTTCAAAGACTATTATAGGTATTTGACCTTGAAGGTTACTCTCAACCACCACTTGTACTTTTTAAATGACACCACTTTTGTAATACCAAACAACGCTTAACTCTCTAACTTGTCGGTATACATATGACCAATACCATCGACGGGTGATTCTGTGGGAAACGTTTATACAAATTAGTCCCGAAAAAGGTCTCTTTCAACCAAAATCAGGCTCAAAGGGGTGCATAAATGCAAAAAGACGCTAAATGGGCCTCAAGCTCAATTAAGGATCAAAATGGCAAAACGACAACCAAACGATGTCGTAATGGATTGAAACTTGATTTCAATGACCATTAGAGGTATTTTACCATGTGGGTTACTCTCAACCATCACTTCGTACTTTTTAAGTAACACCACCTTTGTAATACCAATTAACAACTCTTAACTCTCTAACTTGTCGGTATACGTAAGGCCAACACCATCGACGGATGATTCTGTCTGAAAAGATTATACAACTTATTCTTAATAGGCATATAAAGTCCTAACAAGGTCTCTCTCACCCAAAACTAGGCTTTGTGCGGTGCGTAAACGCAAAAAGACGCTAAATGAGCCTTAAGGTCCATTAAGGATCACATTGACAAAACGACAGCCAAACGATGCCAAAATGGATTGAAACTTTGTTTCAATGACTATTAGAGGTATTTGACCATGCGGGTTACTCTCAACCACCACTTCGTACTTTTTAAGTAACACCACCTTTGTAATACCAAACAACTCTCTTAACTCTTTAACTTGTCGGTATACGTATGACCAACACCACTGACGGGTGATTCTGTGTGAAACGTTTATACAACTTAGTCTTATTAGGCATATGAAGTCCCAACAAGGTCTCTTTCAACCTAAATTAGGCTCAAAGCGGTGCATAAAAGCAAAAAGATGCTAAATGGGCCTTAAGGTCAATTAAGGATCAAATTGGCAAAACGGAAACCAAACGATGCCGAAATGGATTTAAACTTGGTTTCAATTACTATTCTAGGTATTTTACCATGTGGGTTACTCTCAACCATCACTTCGTACTTTTTAAGTAACACCTCATTTGTAATACCAAACAACTTTTAACTCTCTAACTTGTCGGTATACGTATGACCAACACCAATGACGGATGATTCTGTCTGAAGAGAGTATACAACTTAGTCTTATTAGGCATATGAAGTCCCAACAAGGTCTTTATCACCCAAAACTAGGCTAGAAGCGGTACGTATACGCAAAAAGATGTTAAATGGGCCTTAAGGGCCATTGATGATCAAATTGGAAAAACGACAAACAAATGATGTTGAAATGGACTGAAATTTGGTTTCAATGAATATTAGAGATATTTGATCATGTGGGTTACTCTCAACCATCACTTCGTACTTTTAAATTAACACCTCATTTGTAATACCAAACTACTCTGAACTCTCTATCTTGTCGATATACGTATAGCCAACACCAACGACAATTGATTCCGTGTTAAAGGATTATACAACTTAGTCTTATTAGGCATATGAAGTCCCAACAAGGTCTTTATAATCCAAAACTAGGCTCGAAGCAGTGCATAAACGCAAAAAGACGCTAAATGGGCCATAAGTTCCATTGAGGATCAAATTGGCACAACAACAACCAAAAGATGTGGAAATGGATTGAAATTTGGTTTCAATGACTATTAGAGGTATTTGAGTGTTACTCTCAACCATCACTTTGTACTTTTTATGTAACACATCCTTTGCAATATCAAACAACTCTTAACTCTGTAACTTGTCGATATACGTATAGCCACTTGTAAAGTATAATAAATTACTTGAATTTCAACATACATATTGTAACAACGTGCTAATATTAAAAATGCAACAAACATGGATAGAAATACTAAATATTTTCAAACTGTTGTCAAAATTCGTACATATAAACAGAATATAAATAGTTATGAGTCCCTTAATAGAATAATTTATCATAGTCAAGAAGACATTAAAAGAACGTTAACTACAGACTTGCAAACTAGATATCATATATCAACCCCTGCATTCTATTCCTTAAATTGATAGTGAATTTCAAATAATACCAAGATTGATTACTAGTGATGATATAACACTGAATTCTATCAGCATTATTGGTCTATCGTTGGTAATTCAGTGATTCAGGCAATACAAGTGTTTTTCCACTCCAGATTAATGCTGAGTGATTGCGCTCAATCTTTTATTGCAATGATTCCAAAAGTGGATAATCCACTCTCGATTAACCACTATAGGCCAATCCGCCTTTGCACAACAATATTTAAAACTATTACTAATCTCATGGCAAACCGTTTACAAATACTACTACCTAAATTAATACATCCTTGTCAAGCTGCTTTTGTACAAGATAGATCCATTTTCGATAATATACTTATATCTCATGAAATATTTCATTCCTTTCATCAGAAAAAAAAAAAGGTAAGAGAGGATGGATGACTTTGAAATTAGAGAGGGAAAAGGTTTATGATAAGGTTCAATGACCATTTATTATTAAAATCCTTTCTTCTTTTGGATTTCATAGCAAGTGGATTGATTTAGTTTTGACTTGTGTGAAATCTGCCTCATTTTCAGTCCTGGTTAATAACGAACCGGGACCAGTTTTTAAACCGAAATGTGGCCTTAGACAAGGTGATTCCATAACACCTTTTATTTTTATAATAGTAATGGAATATTTTTCCCGATTTACAAAACGAAACTGAAAAAACAAATCGTAAAGTAGGAAATCAACTTTCTAGAAATGGGACTAGAATTCCGTTTTTATGTTTTGCGGATGATACAATTATATTCGCTAATTCAAATATGAATAATATGAATTATATTAAAAAACTGTTACAACGTTGTACTGATTTATCAGGATTAGCCAAAAATTATCATAAGAGTTCATTCCAGACTACACCTAATATTTCCTCTACACAAAGACAAGCGTTCACTTTAGTCCTAAATCTACAACAAACAAACTCAATGGAAAAATATTTGGGTATTCCGATTGTTAGGGGAAGAGTAAAAAATGAATGCTTCCCATATGTTGTACAAAATATGCAGAAACAATTATCGCGTTGGAAAGCAAATACAATTTCTCAAGCGGGAAGGTCCAAACTTATACAATCCAACATAATGTCAAAGGCAAATCATCTAATGCAGTGTTTTTCATTACCAAAGGGAATCTATGATCAATTTGATAAAATAAATAAAGATTTTTTCTGGAATAACTCTAATCCAAACTTTAGAGCGATTACATCATGGAATTCACTGTGTAGACAAAAGAATAGTGGAGGATTAGGATTTCATAAAGCCTGTGATATTAATAACGCATTTCAACAAAAACTTTTATGGAAATTAATTGTTGATAGAAATAATATTTGGGTTAGATTAATATACCAAAAATACCTACAAAATTCAACAATTTTTAATTATACCAAAAAGAATAAACAATCTTGGCAATTCTCAAGATTACTGAAGTTAAGGGAAGATTTCCAAAAGGGCATAGAATGGGAATTAGAAAATGGAAATAGTATAAACTTTTGGACAGGCAACTGGATACCAGGACTAAACCTGAAAAGTTACATTGACTCAGAAAAATCCGATATAAACATAAAGGTGGCAACCTTTATTACTAGTACAAAAGATTTGGATATACCGAAATTGGACTCTATATTACCACACGAAATAATTCATTATATTAAATGCATATATATTCCAAAAACTAGTAAGAATGGCCGCGTTATTTGGATTCCAAACAAATCTGGTAGCTTCACAACTTCTTCAGCTAAAGATTTGCTTATTGCAGAAAAACATTATAACAACAATAATTTATATGATAGGCTTTGGTGTCTGAAAATCCCACCAAGATACCATAATTTTCTTTGGAAATTAGTTTCCGATAATTTACCCACCACTTAAAGATTGAACAAATATTATAATAGGGTCCCTTCCCAATGTCCTTTATGTGATTCTCCAATAGAAACAGGAGAACATTTATTTTTTGAATGTAATGTCACTATAAATCAGTTAAACCTTTATAAAAAATTGACAAAGATTAATTATAACACTACATCACAGTTACCTTTTCAACAAATTCTTTTAGACACTATACAAGAAATCACAAACAATAAACAAAATATTGAGGTTTTAGTCTTTTTTTGGTATTCAATATGGATTTACAGAAATTCAAAAGTATTCAAAAGGGATACAAAAAACACAAAAGAACCAGCCTGGGTTGCATTTGAACAATATAATTTTGGGGTTTTTGCATAAAACCACACGTTATTTGTCGACTTTTGCACAAAACTGTCCGTTATAACGTTAATTATAATAAACCACCCAAATTGTGTACTTTTGTTAAAAATCGCCACCCCTTGACGGATTCCATCTACATTTCCGTTAGTGAAGTAAAATGACCATTTTACCCTGCTTTTCTAAAAGACAAGTAACATAAAAAAGGGTATAATGGTAATCTTCTTTCTTCTTCCTCTTTGGCTGCAACGTGGGTTTCTGAGTAACATCTTCAATCTCAAATTCACATGGCCTAACTCTCCCCTCCTCCTCAAGCTTCGAATCCGCTTCAACATCCCAAGAAATTCCACCACAAATTAATGACTCCACAAAACTTCATCCTCCATTGCCCACATACAGAAGCTTATTCCCCAGTACTCTTGGAAAACCACCAAATACTTCCCTCACATCAGTGGAGTGCCGAAATTGTCGGATACGCAAACGGGGCCATTGAAGCAACCAATCATGGTGAAGAAATCAGATAGAGAGTTTATCCTGGAATTACGTTTAAATTTATTAGATAAATTATCTTCACACAAGTTATAGTATACAGATTGACCGATGGAAAATAAATAGGCAGGAAAAATATTTCTGAATTAAGGGGCCCTAGTCACATGATTTTCAGCCATTAATTTCTACGAGGAATAGTAAAGGACTGGTGTAGGTGGGAGGAAGAAGATGACAAGATTAATTTCCATTTTACCCTTATTTTTTATTGCTTGTGTTTTAAAAGGACAAGGTAAAATGGTCATTTTACTTCACTAACGGAAATGTAGACGGAATCCGTCAAGGGGTAGCGATTTGTAATAAAAGTACACAATATTGGTGGTTTATTATAATTAATGTTATAACGGGTGGTTTCGTGCAAAAGTCGACAAATAACGGGTGGTTTTATGCAAAACCCCCTATAATTTTTAGACAACTAATTCACTAAAGACGAAAGGCCCAAAAATGAAATCATTCAGAAATAGAATTAAACAAGCTAACCAAAAATGGAAAAAACCACCACATAACTGCATTAAAATAAATTTTGATGGATCTTTCCAGTCAAAGGATGATACGTATATAGGATGTATAGTTCGAGATCATAATGGGACCATAATTGATGTTTTTAATAAAAAGGTAAACTTGATGTCTCCATTAATAATAGAAGACTCATCGACACTATATGTTGTCAAAATATCAACAAAATTCAGTAATAAAAATGTGGTCATAGAAGGAGACAATCTTACAGTTATTAATTATATTAAAAATATTTGAAAAATACCATGGGAAATAAGAAATATTATAGACGATATCCAGAACATAATTCAACATCGTCATAATATTACATTTTTCCATTGCTTCAGGGAAGCCAATAGAGCAGCTGATTTCCTTACTAAATCAGATGTTAGTACACATTTTCTTAGAATTGTACTAGCATGTAATCAGGATCATATTTTATCTGATGGATACATCAGAACTATGAGACCAATCCTCTTACAATCGAGTACGTTTTCTAAGTACTCAGAATTCTTTAGGATCATCAGTTTTGATGGTCAGGGATTGTCATCTGGAAACAGATGAAATCCCGGTTCTTGCCTTCTAAAAAAAACAAAGAAAAACAACGGTTGATTTTGTTTTAAAAAATTATACAAATTTATCTTATTAGGAATATGAAGTCCCAAGAAGGTCTTTCTCACCCAAAAACAGGGCTCAATGCGGTGTGTAAAAGCAAAAAGACGCTAAATGGGTCTTAAGGTCCATTATGGCTCAAATTGGAAAAACGAAGACCAAACAATGTCGGAATGGATTGAAACTTAATTTAATGACTATTATAGGTATTTTACCATGTAGGTTACTCTAAACCTCCACGTCGTACATTTTAAATAACACCACCTTTGTAATACCAAACAACTCTTAGCTCTCTTATTTGTCAATATACGTATAGCCAACAACAAGGACGATTGATTCTGTTTGAAAACATTATACAACCTAGTTTTATTAGGCATATGAAAACCTAACAAGGTCTTTCTCACCCAAAAATAGGCTCAATGTGGTGCATAAACACACAAAAACCGCTAAATGAGCCTTAAGGTCCATTAAGGCTCAAATTGGAAAAACGATGTTAGAATTGATTGAAACTTGATTTCAATGACTATTAGAGGTATTAGACCATGTGGGTTACTCTTAACCACCACTTAGTACTTTTTGAGTAACACATCCTTTGTAATACAAACCAACTCTTAACTCTCTAGCTTGTCGGTATACATATGATAAACACCATCGACGATTGATTCTATCTGAAAAGATTAAACAACATAGTCTTATTAGGAATATGAAGTCCCAACAAGGTCTCTCTCACCCAAAAATAGGCTCGAAGCGATGCATAAAGGGGAAAAAGACGCTAAATGGGCCTTAAGGTTCATTAAGAATCAAATTAGCAAAACGATGATCGAACGATGTCGTAATGGCTTGGTTTAAAAGACTATTAAAGGTATTTGACCACATGGGTTGCTCTCAACCACCACTTAAACCTAGCCAAACTGGGGCCGGCCGGCCGGCCGGACCCTCCCAGCTCGCCCTAAAATTTGGGAGAATACGGGTAAGAGATTATACTCAACAGGGCCGACCCTGCCCGACCCTTTTTTAATACGGGAGGATATGATATCGGAGTATGGCCCTACCCGGCCCATATTATATATAATATAGGAATTATTAATATAATATTATAATTTTAAATAAAATTTAATAAATAATGCAACTAACTCTAAATACTAAAGAAAAAGTAAAAAAAAAAAACTGCCTTACTCTTTGTAAACCTAATTTCACGTTCATTGATGAAGATGAGGATGAATGTTGTGTTTGTTGGCTATGTTAATGATGAAGAAATGAATGTTCAGATGCGAGTACTATTACCACGACATAAATTTACTAGAAATTTTTTTATTATTATTATGCGTTTTTTATTGTTATGTTGAATTCGGTTACAAGGATTGTTATGTAAGCATGCATTTGGATGTTTTAGTATGCATTTTTTTATGGTGAACTTCTATGTAAGCACTAAACAGTTTTGAATGTTTTAGTAACGCGGTTTAATCCGGTTCTGACATTAAATTTCTTTGTGTAAGTAGTTGAGGGTCACCCTGAGAGCCGCCCTGCCCGCCCTTATGGGAGGATATGGGCAGCGAAATAGTCTCATTTCAAATGGAAGGGCTTGGCCCGACCCTGGTAAATGGGTAGAATTTTGAATTAGGCCTTGCTCTAGCCCGACCCAAGCCCTAGTTTGGCCCCTTACCACTGCATAACGTTTTTCTAATCTAATTACAAATAAATTTAAATAATCAAATTTAGCGTTATTCTAATCTGTTCTAATTTCAAATAAATTTAAATAATTCAATAATTATATCTATAAATATTTTCGATAACCTATTTTAATTCAATTTTCCATAAACTATAATAAATTTAAATTTAGCATCCATTTTACTTAAATTGTACCTAAATATCTTAAATTAAAATAATCATAAATATATAATAACTGAATAGAAATTTAGTGTTTTTCTAATAAGTTCTAATTTTATATAAATTTAAATAATTCAATTATCAAATATTACATATATATCTATAATAACCTATTGTACTTTCTATTTTAAATAAACAATAATAAATTCAGATAAGTGTGATCTTCAAGTAATCTTCACGACGTGTCGATTGGATTCTTTTTCAAATTTTGCAAATAATGACGTCATATAGCATGACTACATCATTTCCAATAAATGTGATCTGCACGCCGTGAAGACCGGTTTCAAATTTTGAAAATGCATATGATCGTCATGTGGTGACGATCGAGTGATCCGGTCCTAAAAAAATATTTTTTTTAAAATATTTTCAAAATACCGGGTTTAATTGTTAAACCCGTTTTTTTGGTTGAACCAAACCGACGCGATCGTCACGACTGAACACGATAAAAAAAAACGATCGTCACGTCGTGCCTTGACGATCAGATGGGTGTGCGCGGTGGAAAAATAGGTGTTGTGCGGTTGCAACCCGTTAGTATTTGAAAGAATTGTTCAAATGCATATTCTGTCACATCCGCATGTACATTTTTAATTTTATGTGTATATCAAATGTGTATGTAAATGTAAAAAAGTGTGTATGCGATTATGAAAAAATGGGCATGTATTAGTATCTTAGTACGTTAATAATATACTTTTATCCATATTAGTATGTATTAACACTTACCAGATATTTATCCATAATAGTATGACATTTTATATTTACGTACGGCGGTGTTTCTTGCCAATTAAACATGAATACAAGTGGATTATCCAATGAATTAACATATATATATATATATAGGGTCAGGATCTGGTGAGAACGGACTAATAGGTGAGAACAGGTGAGAACCAATCTGAACCGTTTATCTGTTTGAAGGGCTGAGATTAAAATAAAACATCCAACAGCGTGTCTCTCCAACGAAGACATCGACGATTCCAATATCGAGCTCTCTCTCCCATCCCTCGACGTCGCACTCCATCTCATCGTCGGCCCAGTCCACCACCTCCACTCTCGTCCACCCTTCCTCCTTGCTCGATTGGGGTTTTGCCCCGACCTTCCTCCTTCCTTGCTGGCTTGCTACAATGGTGAAGATGCTGCCGACTGGGAGCTCGAGATCTCATCTATCTCGCACGTCCAACACGAAGCGACGACAACCACCTCGCTTGATAGTGTTTGCAATCTCGTTTCTGTTCCACAGTTCCGATGATTTGGCCATTTGGGCATTTCGATTATAACCTAGATTGAATTTGGGGGAAACAACTCTGCAACCTCCTTCTTTTGAAGGATGAAAATCAGTCCAATCTGGATTCAGATGATCCTGATTGTTGAAGGAAGCTTCTACTCAAAGTTGCTCACCAGGTGTTCGAAGAAATGCCCGACTCACAAAGTTCACAACTGTTGCAGTGTAAGTCCTTGTTTAAAATCTTTTTTTTTGATGGATCGGTTTATACTCCTCTACCTATTTGCTGAGTTATGCATTCAGTTATCTCTGAAATGTGCCAATGTATCTTTCTTTTTAATCCATGGGGATTGAGCTGTAAACTATAGATAATTGGTTTTGAAGGTGAAATTCTGATTGATGACTGCTAGTATCCATCTCAGGCTAAGTTGCAATGTGTTACTGAGTGTTTGCTGAGGCACGGGAGAAGGAATGCTTCAAGCCTAGAAAGATTATTAAGGTTGTTGCTGTATTTAGGAATGTTAGAGTGAAGCTCGATTTGAAGCTATTTGACAACTTGGATGTTTGAGTTGTAAATTCGCAAGGCTTTGATTTTGTGTTTTTGAACCAAATGTGCACCTTATTTGGTGTAAGAAGATCATTCGATTTCTCCCATAGCTAACTCCAATTGTGCTTTCCATATTTCTAGCTACTGATCTTCTCGCCCAAGGATTGCCACAAATGGTCATCACTGAAGTGACTTGTTTAAATCTCTTTAATTTATTAGCAAAAGTAGAGTCAATTTGATGTTAGCATGTTCTAATTAGCTTGTGAGTTGTGACATTTTCCTACAAAGTTTTTAGTTTCTGTAGGTGTACCGTATCTTCTTGTTGAAAAGCTTTTCCAATAACTCATATATTTGCAGCCAAGGACATAAATTACAGATCTTGTTTTGAGGAATAATTAAACTACACAAGGCTGTCTATGCCGGAAAAGAGGACTGAGACATTTGAATTTCTTAGATAAATATATGTTCAATGATTATTGAAACTAAATTACATACGCAATTAAAATATATTCTATGTGCAATTCGAGAATTTACAAAAATCGAGTATGCGATTCACAAAAACTGAATATGTAATTTCCAAAACGTGAGTATGTAACTCTCAAAACCTGAGTATGCAATTCACAAACAATGTAGTATGCAATTTACAAATAATTCAGTATGCAATTTCCAAATAACTAAGTATGCAATTCAAAAAATCTAGTATGCAATTCACAAAAAACTGAGTATGCAATTCACAAAAACTGAGTATGCAATTCACAAAAACTGAGTATGCAATTTACAAAATCTGGGTATGCAATTCACACAAAACTGAGTATGCAATTCACAAAAAGCTGAGTATGAAATTCATAAAAACTGAGTATGCAATTCACAAAAAACTGAGTATGTAATTTATAAAATCTGAGTATGCAATTCACAAAAAACTGAGTATGCAATTCACAAAAAACTGAGTATGCAATTCACAAAAAACTGAGTATGCAATTCACAAATGAAGAGCACATGAAGTGCATTTTACTTGTTAGGCTTACATATATTTTTCAAAAATGCACATACAAAATATAAATGAATTACGAAATGCAAATATATTGTGTTACGAGATGCATTTAAATTAAAATAATTTTTTTAGTTACCTTTGTTTTATGGGAAAACCACTTGTATTACGAAATGCACATACAATGTATTACGAAATGCAAATATAGTTTGTTACGAGATGCAAATGAAGTGCATTTTACTTAGGAATAAATTTTTTAGTTACCTTTGTTTTTAGGGAAAATCAGTTGTATTACGAAATGCACATACAATCTATTACGAAATGCAAATATAGTGTATTACAAGATGCACATGAAGTGCATTTTACTTGGAAAATCACTTGTATTCACAATTCACTTAGTATGCATTTCACAATTCACTTAGTATGCATTTCACAATTCACTTAGTATTCATTTCACAATTCAATTAGTATAGTATGCAATATAGAAACACTTAGTATGCAATTCATAAAACACTTGGTATGCAATTCAGAAATCACTTAGTATAGAATCCAGAAAACACTTGGTATACAATTCAAAATACCTTAATATGCAATTCAAAATTCACTTAGTATGCAATTCAGAAAACACTTGATATGCAATTTGCAAATCAATTAGTATGTCTTTCATAATTCAATTAGTATGCATTTCAGAAAACACTTGGTGTGAAATTCAGAAAATCACTTAGTATGCAATTCATAAAACACTTGGTATGCAATTCAGAAATCACTTAGTATGCAATACAGAAAACATTTGGTATGCAATTCAAAAATAAATTAATATACAATTCAAAATTCACTTAGTATGTAATTCAGGAAACATTGATATGCAATCGTCACCAGAGTCAATAGCTAAAACATTGATTTTCACAACATAACATTTTGGTATTATAAGTTATTACTTCTATTTAATATTGAAATTACACCATTTAATGGAACTTCAACTTCTACATACAAGATCTTTTCCATTTCGTTTTTGGCACTTGTTTCGTGTTGTTTTCTTTTTCATGTCAAATTACCAACTTAGTATGCAAATTAGAAATCACTTAGTATGCGATCCAGAAAACACTTGTTATGCAATTCAAAATAACTTATAATGCAATTCAAAATTCACTTAATATGTGATTCAGGAAACACTTGATGTGTAATTTGCAAATCATTTAGTATGCATTTCATAATTCAATTAGTATGCAATTCAAAAAACACTTAATATGCAATTTAGAAATCATTTAGTATGCAATTCAGAAAACACTTGGTATGCAATTCAGAAAACACTTGGTATGTAATTCAAAAATCACTTAGTATGCAATTTAGAAATTCACTTAGTATGAAATTCACAATTCACTTAGTATGCAATTCAAACATAACTTAGTATTCGATTCATAATTCACTTAGTATGCAATTCAAACATAACTTAGTATTCGATTCATAATTCACTTAGTATGAAATTCATGAAACATTTAGTATACAAATTCACAAATCAATTTGTATTAATTCACAATTCAATTAGTGTGCAATTCAGAAAATACTTGATATGCAATTCAGAAACACTTAATATGCAATTAAGAAAACACTTGATATACAATTCAAAAATCAATTATGCCATCCATGTTTTCGGTGGTTATTTGACCAAAAATCAACAACATTAGAGTTTCACTAGTTAATAAGACTGAAGGGGATTTGACCCAACAAGTCTTTGAAGAAAACTATTACAGGCTATAAAACCGGAAAGAAAAAGCGAAGGCATCATTGTGAATAAGGGGAGTGATTTATATACACATTTGTACTCTTTCATTTCTATTTCTTTAATTTCTATTGATTGAATGTCTTTTTTATTATAAACCCTACCCCTTTACAAAAAGGTAAACCCTTCACTACAAAATACATAACCAATCAAACATAATACAAAATTTACATGAAATTAAAAACAGCAGGGAGAAAAATTTACAAAAGTAATACAAACTTCAACTGCTGGGTTATCATTGTTTAACTTAATTAAGTAAATTAACACAAAAGAACAATTAGCAGTATTCATGATATATGGAGTCTTTTTGACGGTTGACATTTAGAAAGATAGTTAGTAGAAGTAGCAACATTCTGGTTTAGAAAAATGAGACGGAGGTGATGGACTCCGGCGATCGAACCATGACTTGACCAAGTTCAGTAGGAGGCTCTACCTCCACCTGGTCGCCGCTCGAACCAGTAATAGGAGTAGAGTCGAAGAAGTCGGTCGTCGCTCAAACAAGCGGGAGGAGAGTTGATCGGAAAGATCAGTAACGGTGCTGCCGGAGAAAACAGAGTCGGAGCTGAGCAGAGCATCCGACGAGCTTCCGGATAAAATGCTCAGGAATGAGCTGCATTCAGCGCTAGCGCCTATCAAGTTGGTGTCGAGGTCGTCGGTTGGGAAGTCGTGAAATCGTCGATGTGGTCGAAGAAGTTTCCACACTCCATTCCATCCATGAAGTTTGCTGAATCCATATTTCTTTGTTTCCTTGTGAGAACTGATATACCGTGAACACAAACAAGCTAACAGATAAGAAGACTGAGTTTGAAAATCAAGCTAGGGAAATATTCTTTAGTGTAGAGTTTTTTCACATGGAGTAAATATGTAAAAGCTATAGAAGTAAATACTTTTATGTTGCTATTTTCATTTATCTGTTCCTTTACAAAAGCGCATGATAGCTAGCACATTTTGGTAATGCTTGTCCCACTTCTGCCGAACACAGCTGTATAATTCTCTGTGTTCAAGAATTGAATTTGAACCAACTTTTTAGATATCTCATACCTTCCCCTTTGTAATTGTAAAACTTACCGTACTCTAGGTAAATTTTTGGATGAATGAACAAAATTAGCAGGAAAAATGTGAACAAACCTTAGGAGTAGCTGAGAAAAATTGAGCCGCATAAGCGTAAACTAGCTCCTCTGAACTAGGAATTACTTCGCTTAAACTCCTGCAAACACAAGCAAAATCAATCGGATTACTTCGCGCTAACTGAACCCGTGAGCAAATAATGTCACGCAATTCGAGAGGAATTTCGTGAGTAGAACAACTCAGCGCAGAAATCGGAAGCATAAACAGCAAGAATACAGACGGAATTAAAAGCGAAAAGAAATCTGGTCAAACCTTGCAGTAGTAGCGGAATAGTAAAATTCTGGTGAGGAAGCTGCCAACTCTATGAAGCCCAAAATTCCCACCAAACTGAGCACGTGTTTGTCCAAGAGACATCTCTTTAGGAACAACTCGTTTGACCTCCACCATTTTTCCATTCAGAATCAAAAGTGATAAAACCAAAGCCTCTTGGCCTTTCGGTACATCAGTGATAAAACCGAACTAATCAAAATACATTCTGAAGTCATTCTATGTCACGGTGGATGCCAGTCCACCTACAAATATTTTCTTTGTACGGATTGGACCTGGTGATCCATGAGCTTTGGTATTACCACTTTTGATCAAAACCGGCGGATCAGATACTCTAGGAACAACCTTCTTCGCCTCAACCTATAAAATTTTACAAGCAACAAGATAGTAAGATCTTCAGCTGAATTCAGCCCTATCAAATGTATATTTCCTAGTGAAACTATTGTCTTCATAAATCAAAAGTACTAACAACTTTTCTAGACAACATCATTCAGTATGAGTAGTGATGGTTCCATTGATTGCTACATGGGTCATCACTTCCTTTTACATATCATACTTATTATGCACGAACCAAAATTGAAAGTATAATGAACCAAAATTGACGAGATCTCTGCTTTTCCGATTCCAATCTTGCATAAACCTCCCCAAACATATCAATCGCTCTAGCCAATTTCCTCAATCTAGTTCCCCTGCAAGAGAATCATATGGTAAATGCAGATGCAACACTTGATTTAACTGAAAAAAGTTGTATATCTAAGTGCAAATTAATTAAGCAGGAAACTTACTTCCCCATCTGAACATGCATCTGCACGAACTTTTGCAGGGGTAATTTTTACATACTATGAAACCACTTCTCACAAATATCACAACAAATTTAGAACTCATCGGTTCCATTGTTATCACCACATGCTCGGATGCTCCACAAAGGGTTCCACCTTGTTCGAGTTATTCCATGTCTTCTTCTCCGCTGTCATCTTCCTTTGGAGCAGACATCTTCATCCCTTTATTCTGAAGGTTAGATAGGCAATTGGCAATTGGCAATTGGATCAATTGGCAATCAATCAATGACTAGAAACAACTAGGACAAATGAGAAAGCACAATTTGAGAATGATAAATCCGACTCAAAGTTTCAGAGTATGTCAAGAAAAATCAGAACCTAGAGCAAATCAACAATGGCATACATAAACACAAAAATCACATCCGAAAACCAAAATTGAAACAGAAAGGCACCTCAATTGCAAGGGTATCAGGATAGGTAACTACAACTAATTGCAGATATTGTTAATGCTGCATTAAGATAACAGAGCTAAATAAAGTTTAAATTAAGCACCTATTTTGATGATTTAAGCTTGTTTTGATGATTTTAAGGACCTTTTCTTTTCATACTGATAATATATCTTATGTAATCATGTTGTCTAAAGCAGGATCCAACCAACAGTTTACAACAAGGATCCAAAATCCCATCACTATGAGCTCAACAAAGCTACTGAAAATCTGATAACATGTGTATAACAACAAAAGCTCATGAAATTACAGCTTTTATCTAGAAGAAGAAACCACATGTAATTACTCTAGAGTAAGTCAACAAACAATGATAATGATACAGAAACTCCATTCAAACAAAAGCCTAAAACAAAACAAATTAAAACACTTACATCATTGCGAAGGTCAGTGTCAAGCTGCCGAATGACGAGGGAAAAGCTTCTAGAGATCTTGTGAAGCATCGAGTAGCAGAAGCCCCAATGGAGCTCCGAAGGAATATGCTATTTGGCGTTTGAATTCGGTAGAGAGAAGCCCAATCATAATCATACCATTTGAGTTTGAATTCGATGTTTTTTCCCTCTTAACCTTCTCTACAAGCCTTTGTGCATTCTTCATCAGCTGAAAAACGATGAGTACGTAACTGAAAGATGAGATGGAGGAGTCGAAACTGGAATTAGGTCACGATTAAATCTGGAATTTGATAGCGCTTGTTCAAGGCCTTAATTCTGTCATGAAACAGTGCAAGGAGTTTCTTCGTTTCCATGGCTGTCATTGTCGGTGAAGGTGCGAGAGGCTTAGGGTTTCAATTTGGCTTAGAAGAGGCTGATTTCGATGAGATTGAAAAGGATAGCTTCTTGTTCATAGTGTGCGAAGCAGAAATATGGTAAACAGAGTGCCACAGGCGACGGTGGGCGACGACGAGCGAAGGCGGGCGACGACGAGCGACGACGGGGGACGACGAGCGACGGCGGGCGACGATGGGAGGAGATGCGTTGGGCGAGATGAAAGGAAGAAGAACGAGCGTTGTGGCGCGTGTAACATGGATTATAACACACACCGTGAGATCACCTCAAATTTAACGGTTGAGATTGGTTCTCATTTTAACGTCTCTTCTCTCCTAAGAGATGGTTCTCAGACTTCCTATATATATATATATATACAAAGTCTTTATTTGACACACCCTAAAATTCTATTTGGCACACCCTTACTTTCGTCACGAAGGTATTTGGTCAGACTTTCGTCACGAAGGTATTTCAAAAGAGATTCGTCACGGAGAAACGAAGGAGTTCCGTCACGAAGGTTGCCAGGAGTTCCGTCACGAAGGTATTGTGGAGTTCCGTCACGAACCTTTTTTTGACAAAAAATAAAAAATTCAGAATGTTATAGAGAATTTCAATACGAGTCCGTGCATATAAAATACGTCCAAAACGGACATCGTTTGCCCTTCCAAAAGCCCTAAAAACAAAACAGTCGTTTTCGTTAAGTTCGTAATATTTAAACATAATGCATAATTGTACTTTATAAGTAATAAACTAGTGATATTAAATGATAATATATAATTATAGTATATAAATTTAATTGCATGATTTTTAACTATAATTAATAATTATATAAGTTTTTGTTTTTACGAACTTAACGCATGCGACTGTTTTGTTTTTAGGGCTTTTGGAAGGGCAAACGATGTCCGTTTTGGACGTATTTTATATGCACGGACTCGTATTGAAATTCTCTACAACATTCTGAATTTTTTATTTTTTTTCAAAAAAAGTTTCGTGACGGAACTCCCCAATACCTTCGTGATGGAACTCCTGGGAACCTTCGTGACGGAAGTCCTCCTTTTTCTCCGTGACGAATCTCTTGTGAAATACCTTCGTGACGAAAGTCTGACTAAATACATTTGTGACGAAAGTAAGGGTATATATATGGGCTGCATTGATGCCAACTGGATGCCGGAGGTCGAGCTTGGGCCTAGAGATCAATTTGGGCTGGACCAAAATTGGACCGGTCGGCCCAACAGTATAACAAGGCCCGAAAAGTTCGAGGAAGTGTGTTGGAGAAAAACTTCCTTAGCATCAATCTTGTAGGTGTTTTGAGATGATTAAGGACTCTAATATTTAGTCATATTCTATTACTTCTCTCATTCTTGCCTGCTTTCTTTGCATAATATAGTTCCTGGGATTGTATTCTTGCTTGCTCCATATTAGTATATGTCGTCGTACGACATTACGAGTACCCTATCGTCGAAGTTGTTCATCAGAATGTAGACAATGACAAGATAGGACTATCGGATTGTGGGCATAAATACCACATGGGATATTTAAAGAAGTGGCTATCATTGATCATACATGTATGCGACCCAATTTGCAAATCAACGACATTGGATATTAAAAGTAGCTAGATCTAATAAACACTCAACATCAATTATTCGGATTTAATTTGCATTTTTGCTACTACTCTCAAATCTCGATCGATCTTTTCCTTGATCTATGAGCATAAAGTTCACTCCATGTCTGAAGCGGGTAGTTATAACTCTCTAGTATATATGGTTAATAAATTACTATAGATAATTACTTCATAATTTTTTTTAATTTTACTATGGATTTTGTTCAAGGCTCCGTTCCGCATAACTTTTATTTGTGCATCACAAAATTTTATTTTTTATTACATCTAATTATTAAGTGTTCGGTAAAAAACATGCATCTACCTTAATATACTTAATGTAGATTAAAGTAACTTAGTTTGTTAATGTTACACGCCCTAGATTAATGGAGCTTAATAAGCTTAATTTAATTTTTAATCCACTATTAGTCTATTATTACTCTTTATCAATAAACATTTAAAAATTTATTATATCATTTTCGTAATGAGCCCGGATCAGGTGTGAATGGCTTAACGTATGAATATAGTCATTCGCATGCACATTCTTCAGTAATGACACACACGCATGTGTGTGCATGTACTTTTCACATATTATCAATGAAATGCACAATCTGTTAAATGTGCATGTCGCTTGCTTAAATGTGCATGTCAATTGCTTAAATGTGCACACGGATTTTTTCATTCGCACGTTAATAATGCGTTCGCACGTGAATCTTTTCCTTTCATAATTTTACTATTATTATTACAAATTCAGTTAGAAGTACCGAACATACAAATAGCTTTTTAAACAACATTTTCATCTCCAGCTTCAGCTATTCATTCAGCTCCAGCTTCACTTTCAGCTACTTATTCAGCTTCAACTACTATTCCAACTCAATATACCGAACAAAGTCTAACAAGATAGGTTTGTATGCATTAAATAACCTGACCAAGCCAGATTTGAGCTGATGAATTAAACCACTGTTGATCTTTCATTTGTTAAATTACATCTATGTATAGTACTTTGGGCTGATAAAATCTTGAAAGTGACTTGAGATTAAAGGAGTATATGATGAGTTTTTAGTAGACCTGATAAAAGCTGATCCAATTCGCTGGGTCGATCCGAACCGACCCGGAAAAAAAAATCGACCCAATCTGACCTGAAAACTCATTAAATCCGTTGGGTTCAAATCCGAGTCGACCCGAGATCCGTTGAGTCAAACCCGGACCAACCCGAACTTCTCAAAATTCGTTAAGGGATCCACTTTTCACATATTTTATTCCATTTAAATTAAAAAATAACAATGTATTTTATTAAATAATAATATAATAATATTTTATTATAAAAATATATTTAAATTTTATTTTCTTTATTAAAATTAAAAACCGAACATTGAAACACGCTAGATTAATCCGAACCCGACCAACCCAAAATTTTTATTAACCCGTTTCATCCGAGCTCGTTTTCGACCCGAATCAGAACCCGACCCGTTTGCCGGGTCTAGTTTTTAGACTTCCTTTACCCGAAGTACAGGTGAGGCTCTGCTGTGAAGCACAAAGAGTGAACAAAATTAGATTTGCATGATGCAGATTTCTACCAATTACTCATTCCATTTATGATACACTAGAATAAAATTTGCAGTGCCATACTGCCATATATGGATGAATGGCCTCTGTATGTACTGCCTCAGAAGAATATTTAGTATTAATCATTTTTAATATTCTGAGATCTCTTTCCACAAATCGAAATCTAACTAGTGTAGTTATCCGTGCCATTCACGCAGGGACGGACCTACATAGAGACCAGTGGGGGCATAGGCCTTCACTGACATTGAAAAATGAACAAAATTGTAGATCTTTTCGATACGAGTCCATGCATATAAAATTCATCAAAATCGGACATCGTTTGACCCCTGAAAACCCCAAAATACGAAACCCTCGCAGATTGCAAATCACGACGATTAAGATGACGTGTTCCGAACTATTCGAGGTCATGGACGCAACACGAGGTCTTCTTTTTTAAGTTTCTTACACGTTTTTTTCATGTGTTGTTTCATTTTGGAGCGTCACAGACTACTTTTTTTCCATGTGTTGTTTAATTTTCAATAGTCACAAGGTAGAAGAATATTTTTATTGAATTGATCTTTATAAAAGATTCTATTAGAATTTTTTGTTGAACTGTGTTGTGTAGAATGTTGAGTTGATGTATATATTTTGTTTGTGTATGCTTGATCCTTAATGCGAATAGTATTGAGATGATTATTAGCTTTGATTATGCATACGTTTGATTAGAATTATGTTAAATTCTTATGCAATTAAAAAAACATTAGCCGAACAGACCCCCACTGACTTGAAATCCTGGGTTCACCACTGCATACACGAGAACATATGAAAATTGTATATCCTTTTAATCAAGTTCGTCAAAAAATTAAGATTAACTTTTTTTTTGTAAAGACTATTTATAAAAATATATATTTTATTTTATGAAGATTATGTACGTAGCTTGACTTAATTTTATTATAGAAAATAATTCTAATTTGATCGTAAGAATATATAATAACCTTCAATATAATATTTATTCTCAATAAAATAGCTTGTATATTTGTTGTTGAAAAAAATGATAATTTTTTAAGATTTATTTATTAATGTAATTATCCAATCTATTAATAATTGAAATTAAAGATAAAAAATAATAATTGTGTAACAAACTAATCCTAAAATCACTCTAAAAGCTCTAAAAGTCTCAACTTCAATATATAAGATAGATACTAATATTAGGGTGTGTTTTTTAACTAGTTATTAGACTAATTTAAGTTACTGAACTAGTTTAAGTTAGATAACTAGTTACTAAACTAGTTTAAATTGTTAAAAAAGGATAAATAGTGTTTGGTAGCTATTAACTAGTTACTTGAATTAAAATTTTAACTCATTTTCCTATATTATTCTAGTGGTAGAATGGTTTTACATTTATACAATCTCCATGTATAATATCAATTTCATGTATTATCCAAACAAAAAGCAATTAAAGTAATCATCAACATACCAATTTCATGTATTCTCCAAATAAAAAGCAATTAAAATATATCAAATTCATAAATTGATAAACACAGTCAAAATTAAGGCTGGACAAATAAAGAAGCATATATATCAAACTGGCACCGACAATTCCTAAACAAAGTCAAAATTTAAAAAAGAACAGTAAAATAAAAAGCATATATATCAAACATGTCATCGAGAGAAGAATTGTGGGCATCGCTGAGACTTTGAAGAAGAGAACGAGGAAATCTAACCTGAGTTGTAGATTACCGACAATGGAAATGGAGGGAAATAGAACAGCAGCACGCCACGAATGTAAAGAGAAAAGCAGAGGTTGAATCATTTTATATTCCATGTCATTTGTAAATTATTTTAGTTAGTAGGATTATTTTTGTCAAAAAAAAATGAATAACTAGTATAAACTAGTTTGACCCTTTGTTTTCTCTAGTTTATGCTTTAAATTAGTTTGATAACTATTAACTAGTTAAAAGTAATCTACCAAACCCTTTTTAAATAAGCTAATAACAAATAACTAGTTATCTAATTAGTTAAAGTGACCTTAATTTTGTAGTTATATATAATTTTTTTAAGAAATAGAGTAATGCAACCAAGTATGTGGAACTTGATCTTATAAAGGATCATTGTAACTGGTTTGTGATTTCGATGAGGATTTGCCACCGAAGATGAGTTTTATTGTCGTAAAAAAATCCCCTGTATGATAAAAATAAGAACATTGGTGATAAAGTATAAGATAAACGTTTTGACAAGAAACATCACATGTTCGAATTCACAAATAAAAAATTAATCTTTATAATTTGACCAATTATGTTTATAATTTGGCGTTCATATTCATTCAAATCACATTCAAAAAAAGCAAAAATCAAAAAACAAAACAAAGTACACAATGTTACAATACATTAGTGGATGTAAGTATGTAACATCTAAAGTTTTGGTCTTCTTACATTTATACCTCCTTTGTAACCATTTGCCTATATAAAGGCTTGTATGTTGATAATAAGTAAGACACAAGAGAGACATATCTTTATCTCTACTCTCTTCTCCTCTTCTTAATCTCTCTATGTTTAGTGAATTTATAACACGTTGTCAACACGAATCACTCACATAAAAAACTATATTGATGCATCTCGTATCATTATATGTGCAACTCGCATAATCATCTATGCACAAGGAGACGATGAGGCTGGATCAATCGTAGAGTTTTGATCGATGACATCCTATCCTATTCTATCATGACTCTTAAACGATCCCTGAATCGATCTTAGTTTTAATCAATCCTTGAAGCGATCTAAGTTTTAAACGATCCCTGAAGCGATCAATTTTCAATCCTGGAGGATTAGTCTCTCAATCCCTAAAGTGGTCATTTTTTAAACCCTTGAAGTGGTTATGTACAAGTGTTAAAATCATCAAATGGAGAAGACAAATTTGTGTGCATATATCATTCTTGAAGTGGTAATTTTCATCCCTCGAAGAGGATGAATTTGCACACTTGATATTGATTTATCCCCTTAAGTGGATATATTTATATATAATCATCCCCGAAGAAGATAAACTTACGTGATTAATCTCAAACTATCACCTGAAGTGAATATATATAATCATCTTCTGAAGAAGATGAATTTACGTGATTAATCTTGAATTATCTCCAAAAGTGGATGTATATAATCATCTCCCGAAGAAGATGAATTTACGTAATTTGATCTTTTATTATCCCCTGAAGTGGATATATATATAATCAGTTCACGAAGAATGAATTTACGTAATTTGATATTTTATTATCTCCTAAAGTGGATATATATAATCATCTATCGAAGAAGATGAATTTACGTTATTCGATCTCGTTTTATTCCATGAAGTAGATATATATAATCATCTCCCGAAGAAGATCGCGATTGATCTTATATTATCTCCTGAAGTGGATATATATTATTATCTTCCGAAGAAGATGAATTTGTGTGATTGATCTTGTATTACTCCCTTTGTCCCTAAATGATAGTCCCATTTCACTCCGGCACATTTGCCGATGCACGTTTTGTATCGTTAATATCTCTAACTACAAGTTGGTAAAAATTATAAAATTTTGATATTATTGTAGTGCTCATTGAAACGAATCAAACAAGATCCCACATAACTATATTTTTTCTTATATATTAAAAGATATTTATAAGATTCTCTTGAATTGTGAATAGTTACTCCTTTTCAATTGAAAAATATGAAACGTATGAAACGTATATGAAACGACATTAATACTTTATCATATTCATATTCAACATCGTTAATACTTTTTTCATTATGGTATGTTTTCTATTTGACTTTCATTTCAACCTTATAGTATACCATACAAGTGGTTGGTTTCTCGTTAACTGAAGTTGACATAAAGCTTTTGTTATTCTCTAAAATGTAAACTTTTGAAGTGGTATTTACAAGTTGTAGGAATATTATTCCTTCGATTGGACTAATATATAATTTCACTTCTAGAAGTAATTGATAAGAAATATATCATCTCTTAAAGAAGGTGAAATAAATATTGGGATATCATCTCCCGTAGTAGATGATCAAAGTTATTGAAAGAATCTTATATCCACTTGTCACTCGAAGTTGACAATTGAGATTTCTAGAGATTTTTATTCTTGATGAAATATTACGAAATGTCTAGTATTTATCATCATATATGTTATGATTATTATATTTTAATTTGCACCTATAAATGTTTCCAGAAGAAACAACTTGATATGAGTTTTCTAATGCCCAATCTATGGCTAGTAAAATTTTGGGAGAAACATGCAACACTAAAATTCGGGTAGAATTGTGTTACGAATGAACTTAATTATCATTAACTATACGAGATCTTGCAGACTCGATATTGATAATAAGGGATCATTATAAGCTCCGGAAGAGTTACATGATCTCCTAACAAATCATGTACTCTAGTAGTAGTACAATAATAAAGGGGTTTATGTCATAATCAGAACAATTTATCAATGACCACCAAACATGGTCTAGTATACGAAGATTGTACTTTGACAACCTCTAGCATGCTAGAAGCATGTCTCCTCTGGATGAGGGTGTGAAAGAGGTTACGGTTAAGCGCGCAACCGTAAGTCATGATAACGATTACTAACTCGAACCTATATATGTATGGCTCCATTCGAATGTCTTGAAGACGCAATTTAGTTCTAAATGCACCCATCTTGAGGCATCATTTTTTCAAGAAATCTAATATAAGGCTTATTTGATTTTGGGTTGATGATCTTTCAAATTATTAATGGATCACCCAAGTGTGGATTTTCAATGCTAGACAATTATGTTTGTCGATGATGTCATTAATCATTTTAATTGGAAACTAGAAGTTTTCCACTACCATGCAAATTGAAATTTTGGTGTGGATATTATGTTCTAAGTGAACAATCTCATAAACGACTCCAGAAGAGTGTTTATCTTGTTACCTGAAGATACAAGAATTTATGGAGATATTAAGATATATTTGACAAAATGGTTTTCATATGATGATATTGACTACAAATTAAGCATGTTTGCATATTCGAGTATTTACCTCATAGACTAGCCCGAAGCAAGTCTAAAGAGAAGATGCCTACTTACACACTTATTGAATTGTTAATACAACTAACCAGAAGTCAAGTTCATGATAGAATATTATGTGGCATGATAAACTTGGTTACCCATGTGAACAATACACATAATCATTGATATTTACCTTAATAAGTAAAGGACTTGAAGCTCCCGAAACCTGAAGTTTCATCTCCTAAGGGATAAGGGTGACCACGTATGTAAAGTTTCCTATGATCCCGACTTAGTTCAAGAGATGAATGAGGATTGAGTATACTAGCATGTAGACCGATGAGAATAATCAGATATTGTATGATGTTGATAGATGCCTCAACACATTGGCTACACAAATTAATGGGGAGGATGTGATTATTTAATTAGTGTATTAGTTGAGCGTCTTGAAGCTCCTATACATTATAAAACGACCTAGTAGTGTCGCTTATTATACAGTCAAAATGGTAACAAATGGCTAGGTAATGTCATTAGGTATATGCTTGCACTGACAAATGCTAATATATGAGGTACACGACCTGGTAGAATCGTTGATCATATCAAATCATAAACTTTGGATGTTAGAAATAAATACGACTAAGACCAACTGTTTACAATTCTCCTACTTTGAAACTTGTCGCCAGAAGAGAGCAAAATATTAGTCAAATATGCAGTATACACCCTCTTACCTCCCTCGATATATTAAAGTAATGCCACATGAAAAGTTGGAAATATACGAGAGGCTTTGTTCCTTATCATTTATTAATACCTAGAGCTTGTGAATGGGTGATCAATGTACTGCTCGATATTAAGATTATCAATTTGACAAGGTGAAAATTCCAACTTTAAGGGGAGAAGGAAACAAGACTAGTATCTAAGAACTTGTTTGCTATACAATCTTAATACGTCAAGAATTCAAGTTAAATGAACTAGAAGTTCATGTTAAATGGACTAGAAGTTCAAGTGAACGAACCAGAAGTTTAAGTGAACGAACCCGAAGTTCAAGTGAACGAACCAGAAGTTCAAGAGATGAAATGAACTAGAAGTTAAAATGAATGAACAAGATGCTCAATGTATGTATAACTTACATGTTATCAAATCTATTATTGTTGTTGTGTGACAAGTCACATATTGTGCTGAGAGCCAATTATGAATAGTATCAATAAGAAAGTTCTTTGTAGACTCCTTGTTAATATGAGGAAATGTAAGGAAGTCAATTTTCGTAAATGACATGATATGTTTTTGGTCAACACTAGAAAATATGAAATTAAACACACATGCATTGTTTTTTATGAGTGCAATGATATTGTGATCTAAAGATAGAGCGATCTCTTAAGGCTTCAAAAGTCTAGACTAGATATAAAGCTCTATTCACCTGTAGTGAATTTTTTTAATATATCTTTAGCTAAAGACGACATATTCACTTCTAGTGAAAGTAATTACTCATAAAGCTGTGAATATTGTGATTGTCACAAATTCATGAAAAGTGAAACAAGTCAAGTGGTAAAATTGGTACTCCGGCATAGACCATTAGAAAACTAATAAATCGACTTGTTAGTTCATTAACGGATTTGACAATCAGAATTAAGGTAAAATGTATTTTGATGTGAGATAATGTTATGAATGGTCGAGAAGTACCATATCCTATGCAAGAACAAAATGTTATGTTTTAACCATACGAAGAGTAAATGTTCATTTGAGGGGGAGTTTGTTGCTCTCACTGCATTTTTTCCCCTTAGCTTCGGTTTTCCATCCCATTAGGTTTTTCCGAGTAAGGTTTTTAATGAGGCAGTTTGTGTAACCTTTGATTCAGACCTCTAGAAGAGATCCTATATACAATCAACTTGATAATGTGTATGTGATGCACGGTTTAATCTACCGACTCGACCTGTAGTACGAGAATCCGAAATATGTTTTAGAAACAACATCTAACCAAACGGTGTACAAAACAGAATATTGGTAAGTTATGTTGATGCGGGTTATTAATATGACCCACACAAGGCTGTTTCGCAAACATGTTACTTATACATGTATGGAGGAGCATAAATTTCATGGCGATCAACAAAACAGACCTTGGTAGCTTACATTGGCAAATCATGCAGAGTTGATTGCACTATACGAAGCTGGAAGAGAATGCCTGTGGTTGAGATCATTTATCCACCATGTCGAGACATTTTGTGGGATGGAATCAAGCAAACAAAATCCAACAATGATATTTGAAGACAATGCCGCTTGTATCGCTCAAATCAATGAAGGCTACATCAAAGGAGATAGGACAAAACACATATCTCCAAAGTTTTTCTCTACTATGAGCTTCAAGTAGAAGGAAAGGTTGATATTCGTCAAATTCAATCTAGCAAAAACTTAGCATACTTTGTTACCAAGGCATTACTGAAAAACATTTTCAAGGAACTCCTTCGTGGCATTGGGATGTGATATATGATAATTCAGGGGGAGTACGGTTGCACTCTTTTTCCCTTAGTCTTGGTTTTTATACCAATGGGTTTTTCCAAGATAAGGTTTCTAACAAGGCAGTTATGTACATCCAAGGGCCCATTCACAATATTGGTGTTCATTATTTCAAGGACTTATGTTGGCTTGAGACGGAGACTTATAACTGTACTCTTTTTTCCATCCTCTGGTTTTTTTATCCCATTGGGTTTTTTTTAGATGAGGGTTTTAATGACGCAGTTCATAGTCTAAAGAATGTACATCCAAGGGGGAGTGTTACAATACATTAGTGCATGTAACATCTAACTTTTGGTCTTCCTACATTATACCTCCTTTGTAACCGTTTGCATATATAAAAGCTTGTATGTTGATAATAAGAAAGACACAAGAGAGACATATCTCTATCGCTACTCTTTTCTCTACTCTTATCTTCTCTTCTTAATCTCTCTATGTTTAGTGAATTTATAACACACAAAAATTATAAGATTGTCATCACGTGAATCACTTCAAAAGTTCACATTGCCTAAGCGGACATGACCGTCCAGATTATGAATGTGATAGTCCAAATTATGAACATTAACTTGCTATAGGCGAACGTGAACACTTCACACATCACACCGTATAATTACTTCTTACTAAAGCCTTCCTTAAAGATGTCTTTATTTAACTCAAACAACTTAGATGCTTAATTGATCCTTGGACCGACAAGTTGACGAGGTGTCTTATTAGCTACTCGATCTATTGCTCGATAAATCAGTAGGATTTTTGTATCTCAGGACAAGCTTGACCAACAAATGGAGGCCTAAAGGTGAATTCAATTTGATAGATGTGGGGAATAGCTTCTATGTTGTTAAGTTTCGCAATGCAGAAGATCTCAACCATGTCCTTACCAATGGCCCATGCTAACAAAGATGGGGGGGCCTGGAATGGAAGAAGAAGAAGAGGATGTCAAGCATGAGCGCCACCCTGAATTGTATGAGAAATATGTCCCAGATCCTGTATACAAACCAACTACAAGAGCTCCAACAGAAAACAAACAATACAAAGGAAAAGGGTCAAACAATGGAGGAGGACTACACTCTAATCCAGTAAATGGAGTCCATCGGAACTAGGAGAATGGCTCTGGAATGCCGGTGACGGGAACCAATGACTCTAGACCGGACAATGGCTTTACACAGGTGAACCCGAAAAAAGTTGTTAAACCCGATTATGAAATTGTTGCCTACATAGATGGCGCTAATTGCTCTGGATCCCGATTTGAAATCCTCGGGGACGTGGTAAATCAAAGGAAGGTCAACAAGAGGCAATTATCTAGGAGATTGGTAAATCAAAGGAAGAAACACCTTTACTGCAATTAGCCCGACATATTACGGAACAAGAGGATTTGCGACCAAAATTGACAACTGCAATCCACTCTAAGTTCGCCAATTTGGAATCCGCTATGCATAATACACGGAAGAATGTTGTCGAAAAAAAAAGTTGTGAGCACTAAAAAGGAAATTGCAAGGGATGAAGTGAGGGAATCGGGGAACAAGAAGGATACTAAGGCGGTTGTGAGGGAGACCGGCATGGCAACAATCCAATACAAAAGGAAGGAAAATTATTCGAATAAAAATTTAGAAGGGAAGAATAAGGATAGTATGATAGTGGTTCGACAAAATGGAATTCCAGTGGCCTCTAATGAGAGAATAAATAGGGTGGTCCTTCATCAGAATAAATCACACAGTCCTAATCCCACTAGCAACTCAAAACACTTGAGCAACCCACCCGATTGTGATGGAAGAGTTTTGGAGAAGAAGTCAAACACTCACCAACCCTCGGTTGGAAACCTTGGACTTGGTGATTCCAAAATCGAAGATTCTCTTCAAGAAGGAATCAACGGAGCACAATAAGGAGCAAGACGATGATACCATCATGGTATGTTCAAATGTCTGACGACGTTCTCGTCTGGTTTGAGAATGACTCACTACTTTCTCAGAATTTGTCCATGATAGTACTGTTAAGATATGATTCAAGCTTAATCATGTCTTGAAGTTAATCTCATTTTGGTCCTAATTAAGCTGGTCTTTTGGAGCAGTTGTAATAGTGGTCTTTTGGAGCAGTTGTAATAGTGTTTACAGCTGCTTAATAGTGGTCTTTTGGAGCAGTTGTAATAGTGTTTACAGCTGCTTGTGATCTTTTTTTTTGTGAAGATCTTGTGTAGCAGCTTGCTAAGCTACGTCTGATCTTTTTGTAGTAGGTTTCTAGATATATATATTATCTTGTATTGTGTTTTTTTTTTTTATGTAATGAAAGAAAACTGAAGTTGTTCGCTGCTGAACTTGTTTTTTCTTTCATTCACTCCTTTTCCTTATCAAAGAAAAAAAAATCTCTGCTCTATTTTGCTGTCTTTTTTCTTCTTCTTCTTGGTTGCTGCACTTTGTTGTTGATCATTGTTGATCAGTTGTGCCAACAGATTTGGTTGCTGCACTTTGTTGTTGATCATTGTTGATCAATTGTGCCAACAGATTTGGTTGCTGCACTTTGTTGTTGATCATTGTTGATCATTTGTGCCAACAGTTTGGTATCAGAGCAGGCTGGGTTTCAATCCTAGGAAACACAGAGAAGAAGGATGCAGAATATAGCAGGAAACAACAACAACAACTCGTCTCAGTTGCCAATCTTCAAGGGCCTCAAATACCAGTTTTGGGGGTTGAAGATGAAGACATTATTCAGATCACAGGAGCTGTGGAATCTTGTCGATGAAGGGTTCGTGGATGACAATCCAGATGAGCCAGATCAGGCATTGAGAGAGAAGAGGAAGAAGGATGCAAGAGCCTTGTTTATGATCCAACAAGCTCTTGATGAAGAGATCTTCCCAAGGATTGCTTCTGCTGCAACTGCTAAGGAAGCTTGGGACACTCTCAAGCAAGAATACATGGGTGATAAGAAGGTTATCACAGCGAGACTTCAATCTCTGAGAAGAGAGTTTGAAACTTCCCTTATGAAGGAGAAGGAGAAAGTACAGGATTATCTTTCAAGGATATCTGGAACTGTGCAACAGATGAAGTCATATGGAGAGGAGATCTCTGATCAACATGTGGTAGGCAAAGTGCTAAGAAGCCTCACAAGTAAGTATGATCACATAGTGACTGCCATTGAAGAGTCAAAAGACATGGAGACCTATTCATTTGATGAGTTAATGGGCTCACTGCAAGCTCATGAAGAGAGGCTGGATAGGTCCAGTGAACAAAAGGAGGAGAAGGCCTTCATGAGTTCAAATGAATTCAAGGAAAGAAACAATCAACACTCAAACAGAGGAAGAGGAAGAGGTGGCTTTCGAGGCAGAGGCAGAGGAAGATCAAGTCACCAAAGTGAGTGTTCTGACTCACAAAAGAAGGTGTTGAAGTGTTATTACTGCAAGAAAGCTGGCCACAAAGAGGCACAATGTTGGAAGAAACAAAAGGATGAAGGAGAGAAGAAATCTGAGCAAAAGTCCAACTATGCTGAGCAAGAAGAGAAGCTATTCATTGCTGAGATTGTTGAACAGGAAAGGAGGGTATTGTCTACACAAGATGATGCCAGAATCTCATGTGGTGTGTGGTTTGTTGACAGTGGTTGTTCAAACCACATGACAGGAGAGAAAGAATTGTTCAAGGACCTCGACATGTCAAGGAAGAATGAAGTCAGGTTGGGCAATGGAAAGAAGCTCTCAGTTGAAGGAAGAGGAACTGTTGCAATGATGACAGAAAAAGGTACAACTAAGCTCATAAATGATGTTCAGTATGTACCAGAATTGACTCAAAATTTGCTCAGTGTTGGTCAACTTTTGTGCACTGGTTTTTATCTTGTCTTTGATGATTTCTGTTGCTTCATAAGAGTCAAGAAAACAGATGAACTTGTTGTGAGTGTTGCTATGGGAAAGAATAGAGTCTTTCCACTTGAGCTGTCATTGAATGAAGGGAAGGCTATGACAGCAAAAGCAACAGATGACAGCAAGCTTTGGCATCTAAGATATGGGCACTTAAATGTGCAAAGTCTGAGGCTTCTTCAGTCCAAGGAGATGGTGTCTGGTCTTCCAAAGATTGGAGAGCTAGATGTATGTGAAGGATGCATGTATGGAAAGCAATCAAAGGATTCTTTTCCAAGTGGAAAAGCATGGAGAGCAAGCAAAGTCTTAGAGCTTCTTCATGCTGATCTCTGTGGGCCTATGCAGACTGATTCAATGGGAGGAAGTAAATACTTCTTCATGATTACGGATGACTATAGCAGAATGAGTTGGGTGTTCTTCATCAAAGCTAAGTCTGAGGCATTTGAGGAGTTTAGAAAGTTCAAACTGCTCATTGAGAATCAAAGCAACATGAGAATCAAGGCTCTGAGAACAGATCGAGGAGGTGAGTTTCTATCCAAGAAATTCACTGAGTTTTGTGATGAAAATGGCATCAAGAGAGAGTTGACTGCACCTTATACACCAGAGCAAAATGGGGTGGCAGAAAGAAAGAATAGGACAGTGGTGGAGATGGCTAGAAGTATGCTAAAGGCAAGAGAAATGCCTAATGAATTCTGGAGTGAGGCTGTTGCAACAGCAGTATATCTTCTGAACATTTGTCCAACTAAAGCTGTAGAGAATCAAACCCCTTATGAGGCATGGTGCAAGAGGAAACCATGTGTGAAACACTTAAGGGTGTTTGGGAGCATTGCCTATTCTTTGATCAACCTGAGAGCTAAACTTGATGACAAGAGTGTGAAGTGTATCTTCATTGGATATGCTACAAATTCAAAAGCATACAGGTTGTATGATCCACTAGAGAAGAAGGTTATCATCAGCAGAAGTGTAGAGTTTGATGAAAACTCTAAGTGGGATTGGAAGCTGAGAAAGTCAGTATCCATTCAGGAAGAAGTGATCTTGATAGATGGAAATGATGAGACTGAAGCAGGGCATGAAGGTGAGCCTCATCAAGAGCAAAATGTGTTCAGTCCTTCACCATCAACTCCTGCCACAGGATCTTCATCAAGCACAGAAAGTTCTAGTCCTAGCACAAGGGTGAGTAGCTCAACATCAGCTTCAGATGAGTCTACTCCAAGAAGATACAGAAGCTTGTCTGAAATCTATGACAGCTGTGATTTTGCCTTGAATGTCTGTGAGCCAAATGGCTATGAGGAAGCTGCAAAGAAAGGTGAATGGCTGCAGGCAATGGAAGAGGAAATGAATTCAATCCAGAAGAATGAAACATGGAAGCTCACTGATCTACCAGATGGAAAGAATGTCATAGGGCTGAAGTGGGTGTTTAAAACAAAGCTGAACACAGATGGCAGTGTACTGAAGCATAAAGCAAGGCTTGTGGCAAAGGGTTATGCTCAAAAGGAAGGGCTGGACTATGAGGAAACCTTTTCACCTGTGGCAAGGTTTGAGACAGTGAGATTAGTATTGGCAATTGCAGCTCAGAAACAGATTCCAGTATACCAGTTTGATGTCAAATCTGCCTTTCTGAATGGAGAACTTCAAGAAGAAGTGTTTGTGGAGCAACCTGAGGGCTTCATCAAGAGTGGAGAAGAAAGGAAAGTGTTGAGGCTGCACAAGGCACTCTATGGGCTAAAGCAAGCCCCTAGAGCATGGTACAGCAAGATTGACAATTTCTTTGTTAGAAATGGATTTGACAGAAGTGAAAATGAGCCAACTCTTTATGTGAAAAGAGGAGAAGGTCATAGCTTTCTGGTGGTATGTCTATATGTTGATGACATCATCTATTTCAGCAACTCAGAAGTGTTCTTACTTGAGTTTCAGAAGGTGATGAAAAGTGAGTTTGAGATGACTGATCTTGGTCTTCTTCAGTACTTCCTGGGCTTAGAAGTGAAGCAAGGAAGGGAAGGAATATTTCTTTGTCAAAAGAAATATGCAAGAGACATGATGAAGAAGTTTCAGATGGAAAGCTGTGAGAAAGCAATCACACCTATGAACACAAATGACAAGCTACAAAGGCTTGATGGAACTGAGAAAGGAGATGAAAGACTCTTTAGAAGCTTGGTAGGTGGACTGAACTATCTCACTCACACTAGACCTGACATTGCCTACAGTGTGAGTGTGGTGTCAAGATTTATGCACTCACCAACAAAGCAACATTTGGGAGCTGCAAGAAGAATACTCAGGTATGTTTCTGGTACAGCTGAGTATGGGATCTTGTATGATGCAAGGCAAGATTTAAGGCTTGAAGGGCACACAGATAGTGATTGGGCAGGCAGCCTAGATGACAGGAAGAGTACCTCTGGTTCAGTATTCACATTGGGGTCAGGAGCAATTACTTGGAGCTCGAAGAAGCAAGAGACCATTGCTTTGTCATCAAGTGAAGCTGAATATGTGGCAGCTTGCTCTGCTGCAAGACAGGCAGTTTGGCTGAGAAAGATGCTTGCAGATCTGTGCTGTGATCAGAAGGAATCAACCTTGATTTGGTGTGATAATCAATCTGCAATAGCAATGGCAAAGAACCCTATCTTCCATGCTCGAACCAAGCATATTGAAATCAAATATCACTACATAAGGAAGCTTGTTATGGATGAAGTGATTGCACTCAGGTTCTGTGGAACTAATGATCAAAATGCTGATATTTTTACAAAGGCTTTAACTCAGGTTAAGCACATGTTCTTTATGAACAAAATTGGCATGAAGAAGTTTGAATCAAGAGGAGGTGTTAAGATATGATTCAAGCTTAATCATGTCTTGAAGTTAATCTCATTTTGGTCCTAATTAAGCTGGTCTTTTGGAGCAGTTGTAATAGTGGTCTTTTGGAGCAGTTGTAATAGTGTTTACAGCTGCTTAATAGTGGTCTTTTGGAGCAGTTGTAATAGTGTTTACAGCTGCTTGTGATCTTTTTTTTTGTGAAGATCTTGTGTAGCAGCTTGCTAAGCTACGTCTGATCTTTTTGTAGTAGGTTTCTAGATATATATATTATCTTGTATTGTGTTTTTTTTTTTTATGTAATGAAAGAAAACTGAAGTTGTTCGCTGCTGAACTTGTTTTTTCTTTCATTCACTCCTTTTCCTTATCAAAGAAAAAAAAATCTCTGCTCTATTTTGCTGTCTTTTTTCTTCTTCTTCTTGGTTGCTGCACTTTGTTGTTGATCATTGTTGATCAGTTGTGCCAACAGATTTGGTTGCTGCACTTTGTTGTTGATCATTGTTGATCATTTGTGCCAACAAGTACCAGATATCAAGATCATTTCTTGGAATGTCCAAGTAGCAGGCAACAAGAATTTTCTCAACACCTTCAAGGATCTCATTCGCACTCACGACCCGGCCATGTTAGTCCTTCTAGAAACTAAAATCAGCGGGAATAAAGCCAGCAAAGTTTGCGAGAAGATCGGCTTTGATGGTAATTTTAGAGTTGAAGCTGCGGGTTTCAGCGGCGAAATTTGGCTGCTTTGGAGATTCGATATCATCTCTGTTGATGAGGTTGATGTCCACGCCCAAGTGTTTACTCATGAAGTCAAACGAACTTGAGAATTTTCTTGGCTCTTCTCCGCTATGTACGCCAACCCGGTTCCCGCCTCGCGTGAGGAGCTTTGGAGAAGACTTGTGGATTTTTGTTCTACTGTGGAGTCCCCTTGGGTCCTTATGGGGGATTTCAATGAGACCATGTCTCTCAAGGAGTGTCTGGAGAATCATAAACCATGAGGAAAAGGTTCCACAAGTTTACAGGATGGGTCAATGAAATGGAGATGATTGACTTGGGCTTCACTGGACCCAAGTACACATGGAATCGTGGACTTGATCCTGCAACCTGCGGGAGTGTACAGGCTCTGCAATTTAGATTGGAGACACATGTTCGATACTGCTTCTATACGCCATCTCACGTGCAATCAATCTGATCAGTCGCCTCTCTTACTAAGCCTTAATGGGTTCTCTGATACCTGCCCAAGCAATCCTCCTTCAAATTTCAAGCGTCATGGCTAATGCATCAGGAATTTTAGAAAGTATGTTTGTTTACTGGGACAAAGGGGTGCCTCTATCTGAGTCACTTGCGAACCTGACAACCCATCTGGAGAAATGGAATAGTGATGTCTTCGGAAATCTCTTTCGGAAAAGAAGACAGCTTTGGAGGAGAATTGATGGCATCCAGAGAAGACTGCGTGATCATACAACAACGGGTTTGCTCAGTCTGGAAAAGAAACTCTGAAGCCAATTGGATGTTGCTAGATCATATACGTGTTTTTTGGCAACAGAAAGCTCGTTCTGATGCGATGGTTGATGGAGACCTGAATACTAGGTTCTTCCACGCTTGTGTTGTCATTCGTAAGAAGAAGAAAAAAATTGAGGGGCTGAAGGATGAAGCAGGGAACTGGGTTTGGGATCAGAATAGTCTCAAGATCATGATAACTACTCACCTTCATAAACTTTACACTGAGGAAAATGATGTTGCTGGTCCGTTTGATCTGCCTCGCGGGAAGTTTCCACCTATTTCACAGACTGCCTTTAATTCCCTTCGCATGAGTTTTACTCCCCATGATGTCAAGGATGTCATCGATAGCATGGGTGCGAACAAGGCTCCCGGCCCCGACGACTTTCATGCTATTTATTATCAGCGTAATTGGGATGAGGGTTCGTGCAGAAGTTGAAAGCACGGTTCTGGATATTCTCGATGGTGGCTCTGTTCCCGTTGATCTGAACGAATCACTGCTCGTCCTCATCCTTAAGGTTGATAATCCTGAATATGTGAATCAGCTCAGGCCCATCAGTTTGTGTAATGTGGCGTTCAAGATGATTACCAAAGCTTTAATTTCTCTCCTGAAACCAGTGATGCGCAACCTTGTGGCCCCCACGCAATCCAATTTCGTTCCAGGGCGACAAATATCTGACAATATTGTTATCGTTCAAGAGGTCATGCACTCGATGAAATCCAATTCTGGAAACCCACTTGCTTTTGATATGCCGTATAGACCAAGGCCCGTTGATTTTGACTTGAGTAGTTTTCAGGAGGGTGTTGCTGGTACTTCTTCTACTGGTCCTTCCCATGCAGAGAGAGGTGGACACAAAGATGCATGAGCCACCAACTCCTACTTTGAGCCTGACTAATATACAGATGAAGATGTTTAAGATGATGAAATGGATGGATTCGAGACAACAAGACATGAGGTAGAGTTTCGGGAGTTTCAATGACAACATCAGTTTTTTAGTGATGAGAAGAGCTTCATGAGAGGTCAGCTTATCTAGTTAGTTGACCATACCCTTGATTTCTCACTATTCAGCAACATTAGAAGGAGAACACCCAAGGATTGGAGGATCAGATGCGGTCCTGGTACATCTTTATGGGCCAACAATACCTACATCCATCTAAATAGTGGCACATTTTCTACTTCCTCTTATCCTTTATGTCTTTAATATCATTGAGGATAGTATTTGTTTCAAGTGTGGGGGAGTTGATTTTTTATTTTCTATTGTTATTCTGAATTTAAAAAAAATCAAAACAACTTGAAAAGGCAAAAAAAAGTTGAAAAGAGGAAAATAAAAATGTTGGGATGAGTCAAAACCCAAAAGGCGGTTCATGCAAAAAGCATGTAATCTGGCTGGAATTAGGCCAAGGCAAAACAATATTCAGAGTGTGGTGAGTTTGTTCAGAAAAAGGGCCAAGAGAGTGATAGGTGAAAACCTGAAAAGGCACCTAAGCAAAACGAGCGAAAAGAATTGAGTGTTTTAGGGATATAAATTTACTTGCGTGGAGATATAAGAAGTTGGAGTATAGGAGCGTTTTTGGGTAGGTTTTTACTTGGAGGAATAAGTTGTAGTTTGTTTTTCACTATCTTTGGTAATTTTGTATGATAATTGATATTGGATAATGATGGATGATGTGGATGATGTTCATACTTAGGATAGTGATACTTTATGACTGTTGTGGGTGTTTTTGATGTTTGTAGGATGAGAATATTTGGTGATTATTGTTGTTTGGAGTTATGTTTTTTTTGGCCAGGTGATTGAGATGATGTTGAGTTGAGTTTTGAGCTTACATGTTTAGGTGCTACTTTAGTATCTAGCTACTCGGGACGAGTAAAGATTCATGTGTGGGGAGATTCATACACATGATTCTATATTGTGTAAGTATGGAGTTTTGGTTTAGGATTAGTGATTTTTAAGAGCGTCTTGGAGCTTATTTGTATATTTGGAAAGAAGACGGTGTTTCAAGCTTTTATGATAATTTCAGAGTCTTGGTGTAGAAGATTGTTCGTGTGAAGGGCGGCGGCCGTCATCCTCCTTACGGAGACCACTGTTTTGAAGACCGAAGGAATGCTAAAATGAGGAAGTCAAAGGCGGCGATTGCTGCCCATTCATTGAAGAAATAGTTCAATCAAGATTGTCACTATCACTGATAAAGAAGTGTCCATCGCCACCGCCAGAAGGACTCTGCATCCTTATTTTCCTGTTTCCGTATGTTCTTACTTTATCTATTTTCTTTATTTTTGTTAGACTATTTTATGGATATATTTTAATGACGCTTTTACGTTTTAAGATTCTTGATACACACGATATGATAGTGTGTAAGTATGGTGTTTTAGGGTGAGATTACTGAGTTTTAGGAGCGTCTTGGAGCTTATTCATGCATTTGGAGTGAAGGCGACATATGGAGCTTTATGTTGATATTAGGGACTTATTACAGAAGAAGATAAGCCAACAGAAGACCGACGAGAAGACAGAAGACGAAGACCACTACTGGCGGCGACCGCCGCCAAACCTACGGCGATCACCGCCCATCCACGTGAAGAATCTGAGTGATGTACTGGCGGCGACCGCTGCCCAAAAGGCAGCGACCACTGCCTCTGTCAGATCCGAATTTGCAATCTCTATTTTCTATTGTTTTCGTTATTTTTCCTTATTTGTTTAAACTCGTTTTATGCTTTATTTTTAGGATATTATTTCTATATAATTAGGTTAGAGGAGATCCTGTTCTTCTCTAACCTCGTTTTACACTTTTCTTTTCATCAACAGACATTTGTTATGAAGAACTAAGCCCTTTTGCTTAGTCAGACAATTGAAGCATTCGTTTTTATTAAGTTGTGAGATTTCTCGTTCCTTATCAATTGCTTGGAATTAATCTATTCTCTTGCTTGAATCTTTCATGATTAATATTGATTGTTTCTAGCTTGATCATCTAGGTATCGTCTTTATTGAATCTATTGCTAGAATTAGATTGTTACTGGTTGAGCATATCTAATTCGTAGTAGGAACTGCATCGTGCTAGTATCTGGTTGTGCTAGTCTTTATGTAGAGAGAATTGATTTACATCTAGGATAAAAGCTGGTTGTTTTATGCTGATGTATCCTGATTATATTCCTGATCTTAATGCTGCTATTAAACTGAATCTTGATAGTTTCATGGTTGTTTAATTAGTTAGAGCTATTAGTATCTGGTTGTGCTGATAGCTAATTCAGAGAAGGAATAGGAATTTCCATTGCATGAGATATTGAATGAGTTATCTAGGATCAACTTGTCATACGAAGTGTGGATATTTGTTTGGTTGAGCTATTTCCCAATTACTGATTCCATCATCTTTTACTTGTTACGATTTGCATGCTTGGTTACTTAAGACAAACAAAAACCCCTTTTGGTTACTTGATTGACACATATATTTCATACAGAACTAGAATCTGTCTCCCTGAGGACTCGACCCTTACTTGCCTAGGACTGCATATTAGGTTTGTTTGGATTACTTGCATAGGAGCAATTAGCACGACAAATTGTTGTTATCAAATTGGCGCCGTTGCCGGGGAGGCAACTATTCTAATTGTGTTTGTGTGTGATTTGTGTGTCAATCTTGTTGTGAACCTATCTTACGGTTCACACCCGTGCTACTAATAATTTACCTCTTGATTTAGATCCAGAAATTGAGAGAACTCTTCTCCGTACTCGCAAGGCTATTCATGCACGACATCAGGCAGCTAGAAGCATGGCTGAACGTGTTACTCTTGAATCCTTGACGGCACCGGATCTTGTGCAAGCACCTCGAGCAGTGAAATTCCCTGCACTCACCGCATGCGTTAAGTTTGAGCTTAAGACGGGAATGATACATTTGCTTCCGAAATTCAATGGGCTACCGTTAGAGGATCCTAACAAGCACTTAACTGAGTTTCATGAGGTCTGCACTAGCATGTGTCCATCTGATATCACTGAAGATCAGATGGAGATGAGAGCCTTTTCCTTCTCTCTTAAGGAATCAGCTAAGGACTGGTATTATTCTTTGACTCCAGGGAGCATCACTACTTGGGTTGAATTGAAGAAGGTGTTTCTCGATAAGTATTTTCCAGCGATTAAGTCTAATCATCTGAAGAAGAAAATCAGCAATATTGAGCAACAATGTAATGAAATTCTCTATTACTGTTATGAGCGTTTCAAGAGTCTGGTTACAAGTTGTCCCTACCATGGCTATGAAAAGCATGATTTGATTCTATATATTCATGGAGGTCTTCACGAGGATGACCGAAGAATGGTAAATGCTGCATGTGGTGGGAACATCTTGAAGAAGACATATGAGGAAGCCTTAGAGATCTTTGCAACACTAGCTGATGATTCTAGGCAGTTCAGTGGGAGAGGTTCTCAAACACTTCTAGCAACAGGCTCTCAATCTACTGTTGACCAGGCTGATTTTGACATTCTGAAAGAAGAAGTGAGAAGCCTGAAGCTGAAAGGAACCCCTCAGCAAGCTAAGGCTTGTGAGATTTGCAGAGATGAACTTCATCCAACTGATGCTTGCCCAACACTCCAAGAAGAAGCAAACACAGTTGGAGGATATCAACAAAGGCCCAGGTATGACTCTCAACCCAACAATTAATATGCTGGTTGAAGGAACTCATCTTCATCTACGGAGGATATGATGAAAATGTTGATGCAAAACACATTGTAATTCCAAGAAGCTACAAAATCTAGTATTCAGAACTTGGAACGTCAGATGGGTCAGATTTCTCAAGTGGTGAGCAAGCTTGAAGCAAAGGATTCAGGGAACCTCCCATCCCAAACTGAAGAGAATCCGATTATTCGAAATGTGAGTGCAATGTCCTTGAGAAGTGGAATGAGGCAGGATGATGTTCAAGAAAACCAAGCTAGAGAAAAGCCAATTTTGCCTGAGTGGAAACCTGTTGCACCATTCCCATCTGCACTGCAGCGTGCCGAGCCACTCAAGCAAGACAAGGACATGTTTGAGATGTTCATAAACGTTGAGGTAAACCGTCCTTTCCTTAATATGATCAAATTTGTTCCTCGTTATGCAAAGTTTCTGAAGCAGATGTGCACCACAAAGAAAGCTCAAGACAAGAATAGTCAAAAGAAGGAGAAAGTCGTTGAGCATGTCTCAGCTGTATTTCAGAAGAGTCTGCCTAAGAAATGTGGAGATCCAGGTATGTTTACAATCCCATGTACAATTGGAGGTACCAAGTTCGATAAAGCTTTATTAGATTTGGGTGCTTCCATTAATGTTTTACATTCATCTCTATGTGAGACCTTGGGGTTAGGACCTATTCATGAGACTAGAGTAGTTATTCAACTAGTTGATCGATCTAATGTGCCACCTATTGGAGTAATAGAGGATGTTCTTGTTAAAGTTGATGATCTTACTTTTCCTGCTGATTTTTTCGTGCCTGACATGAGCCATGATAAACATGCAACCCCTATTCTTTTAGGGAGACCTTTGCTAAAGACTGCAAATACAAATATTAATGTGAGTACAAGTACTTTGACTATGGAGTTTGATGGGGATAAGGTTCAATACAATATATATGATATGAACCCCATTGAGAAAAAATTTCTAAATGTTATTGATGTGATTAATCCTACTTGTTTGGATAAATTGCAACCTATTGTAGAGAATGTCATAGAAGATCCACCTGTAGATGTTGCTTTATCTACTAATTTGCAGGAAGTTCAGGCTATTTTAGACCCCGACAGTAAGATTCCTTCTCATCCATTGGGCATTCGCCCCACTGTGTTAACCTTGTAATACGAGAAACCATTGTCTTCTAGTGTGCAGACACTTAAGATTGAGCTTCAACAACCGCCCGATAAGATCAAAAAAGGGAAAGAGAAGGACATTACTTTCATGGCTAAGGATAAGGTGGTCAAAGTAAATAGAAAAAGATTTAGATCCTTCCATGTGTGGGTCAACAAAGAGTTCAAGAAAGGATCGGTTATCTCGAAACCAAATGGTCTCAGCTGAATCATCTGAGTACGATGCCGAGCCACGACATTAACTAAGGCGCTTATCGGGAGGCAACCCGATGATATGTAGTTATTTTCTTTCCTTAAATTTCATCTCACATTATTTCTTTCGTACGGTCTTGTTTGGAACTAACTTGTGCAGAGAGGCGAGAAAACGAGGCAGCAACCGCCGCCAAAAGGGCGGCGACCGCTGCTTTCCCTACGGCGACCGCCACCACAAAGCAGCCCCCGCCGCCATTTCGGAATCTCGACAGAAGGCTACGAAGCATGGGCAGCGACCGTCGCTTTGCCTACGGCAACCGCTGCCCCAAAAAGCAGCGATCGCCGCCAATTCATTTTGGCTACGGCTTTTTGTCAATTAATTGCAGTGATCGCCGCCCAACCTACGGTGATCGCCGCCTCTCAGGTATGGTTTCTAAACCCAAGCGGAAAAAAAAGAATATGTGAGATTAAAAAAAAATAAAAAAAAAATAAAAAATAATGGAAAAAATAGAGTGCAGATGTCGATTATCTCTTCTCTTCTCCCTCACCCTCACTTTACCAAACTCAAACACAAACCCACTTTCCCCTTTCTCTCCCACAAAAACCCTAAAAAACCTCCCCTCTCTCCCACAAGCAGCAGCCACCGACCCTCTCTACTGCTCCTCCCTTATAGCCGGCGACCGCCGCCCTACGTCAAGTTCTTTACGCAGCAGCAAGCAGCGACCGCTGCCTTTCCAGCAGCGACCGCCGCCTTCTCCACCACAGATTCAAGCGTCATCGGATTTTAGTGCAATCTCCTCGGTTTCTTCCCGTTTCGACGTCGCCGGAGCCTATTTCTCACCTCCACCATCTTCAATTTCGGTTTGGTAAGCCCCCTCTTAACCTAGAACTTGAAAATCGAATTCTAGGGTTTGGGCTATTTGGTTGATGATTTGTGGAGGATATTTGCTATTTGGTTGTTGTTGAGGATTGATTGGAGTTGATAATAGTGATTGTTGAAGCTTTGGTTTGCTTTGGAGGATTATTGTTGGATTTGAGCTTCTGAGAATTTTGGTGTGGTTGTTGTTTCTCTTGGTTGTTGTTGTTGTTGGTCTTGGTTGTTGTTGTTGCTGCTCTTGGTTGTTATTGCTGTTGTTGTTGTTATTGTTGATTGAATGATGAAGCGTACCACTAGCTCCCGCCAACAGCCTCCTCTTGAGCACAAGGAGAGGAAGAAAAGGCTAGAAAAACAAGAATTTGTGTCCACTTTGTTCTTAGACCATCAATGCCTAGGTGCACTTGGCCTCTATGATTGCACGGAGAAACTGTTTCAGCATGGTGGTTTGGGACGGTTTTTCCATCTTAAGGCACCAACATTCAAGAGTTGGACGATTGAGTTCTTGAGCACCCTAGAGAATGTGAAAGACGAGAAAAGAGTTGCTTTTGTTCTTGCAGGTCATAATTACTCATTGAGTTACGAAGAACTCAGCTCTGCGCTTGGAATTACCAAGCCACCCTCTAAGGAATCAGCATGGGCAGACACTTGTGAGTACTTGGATTTTTGGTATGGTTCTATAGGTGATTCAAATTATGACGCCAAAGGTGGAGAATATAATTACAAATGGTCACATCCTTGTCTCCGCCTAGCTCACAAGGTAATTAGGATGTCTTTCTTAGGCCAATCAGAGCTGAACAAGCTGCCGTATCTAGACCTGGCAGCAGTATGGAGCATGACACCAGAATGCTCATTGGTGAAGGATTGGTTATCCTTATTTTTGGGGTGTTGTACGAAATATCAGAGTGCCAAGAAAGGCAAGAATGTGATCGGTGGAATGGTATCTTTGATTGCCTTGTCCCTTGACAGCCCACCTCCGGCTGAAAAATCACAGGTTTCCCCGAGCTTTGTTTATGATTGGGTCAAGATGAGGCATGTGGGTGTCTTGTCACACATGAACGACAAGCACTATTGTACTTATGGTTCAAGAGGAAGTCACAAGATCAAGCTTCCTCTTCAAGTAGAGATGCCTTTTGGACCCAAGTATGTGGACTTTGATATACACGGGTATTGGTTGGGCGCTTCTGAAAGCTCTTCTGCTGGACCCTCACGTGCACCTGCTGAGCAAGTTGAGGAAGACATTGAGATGGGTGATCCCGTCCCTCCTATGAGTTCTGAGGACATGCAGCAGCAGATGTTTCAGATGATGCAGAGGATGGATACGATGCAGCAGGCAATGGAGGTTGATTTTAGGGAGTTCATGCATCAACAACAGTTTTTCAGTGATGAGCAGAGCTTCATGAGAGGTCAACTTACTCAGCTTGTTGACAATCAACTTGATTTTCATACCATTCAGCAGCGGCAGACCGAGAACATACACAGCTTAGAAGATCAGATGCGGTCCTGGGACATTTTCATGACCCATCATTATCCATCATCTCAGTAGCGGTACTCTCTTTACTTCCCCTTATCGTTCAGTCTTTAATTCATTGAGGACAATGTTAGCTTTAAGTGTGGGGGAGTAGATATTGTATTTGTTATTGTTATTTTGATATTATGATTCTAAAAAAATTAAAAAATTAAAAAATAGAAAAAGCCACAAAAATATGAAAAAAGGCAGAAAAAATCCTGGGATAGCAAGATCTATGCAACAAGCAGGTAACCTGGACCAGCACTAGGTTGGGGTAAAAAGAGGTTTCGAGCGATGTGAGTCTGTGAGCCCTGGAACAATTAATGAGTGGTTAGGATGAAAACCCGAGAGGGCGCCTAAGCAAAATGAGTGGTAAAAAAAAAAGAGATTTTTAGGATTCATTCTTATTTGGCGAGGTGACATAAGTTGGAGGTGATATAAGGAGGAATTTGGGTAGGACATTTTGGAGCTATAAGGCGTTAGTTTTGGTCATGATTTCTCCACAGGCTTCTCTTCGTAATAGGAGATCTGAGCCTTCTCCTGGAATTCGGAGGCGATGAAATCTTCCTGGACATCAGGCATATCAGAGGGAGGAGGAGTTTTTGGGAGTGACGATTGTGGTGTTGAAGAGGAGGGAGGGGAAGGTGGAGGAGATGATGTTGTGGAGTTGGGAGAAGGTGTGTGAGAAGCGGAGGAAGCGAGGAAGAAGCGGACGAGGAGATGATGTTCTCTTGTACTTGGGTGTATATGAGCTATATTGATGATGAGTAGTAGTTTTCTATCTACTCGGGACGAGTAGAGATTCAAGTGTGGGGGAGTTTGATACACACGAAATCATAGTGTGTAAGTATGGTGTTTTAGGGTGAGATTACTGAGTTTTAGGAGCGTCTTGGAGCTTATTCATGCATTTGGAGTGAAGACAATGTATGGAGCTTTATGTTGATATTAGAGACTTATTACAGAAGAAGAAGAGAAGCCAGCAGAAGACCGACGAGAAGACAGAAGACGAAGACCACTACTGGCGGCGACTGCCGCCAAACCTACGGCGATCGCCGCCCATCCACGTGAAGAAGTTGAGTGATGTACTAGCGGCGACCGCTGCCCAAAAGGCAGCGACCGCTGCCCAAAAGGCAGCGACCGCTGCCTCTGTCAGATCCGGATTTGCAATCTCTATTTTCTATTGTTTTCGTTATTTTTCCTTATTTGTTTAAACTCGTTTTAGCTTTATTTTTAGGATATTATTTCTATATAATTAGGTTGGAGGAGAGCCTGTTCTTCTCTAACCCTGTTTTACACTTTTCTTTTCATCACCAGACATTTGTTATGAAGAACTAAGCCCTTTTGCTTAGTCAGACAATTGAAGCATTTGTTTTGATTAAGTTGTGAGATTTCTCGTTCCTTATCAATTGCTTGGAATTTATCTATTCTCTTGCTTGAATCTTTCATGATTAATATTGATTGTTTCTAGCCTGATCATCTAGGTATCGTCTTTATTGAATCTATTGCTAGAATTAGATTGTTACTGGTTGAGCATATCTAATTCGTAGTAGCAACTGCATCGTGCTAGTATCTGGTTGTGCTACTCTTATGTAGAGAGAATTGATTTACATCTAGGATAAAAGATGGTTGTTTTATGCTGATGTATCCTGATTATATTCCTGATCTTAATGCTGCTATTAAACTGAATCTTGATAGTTTCATGGTTGTTTAATTAGTTAGAGCTATTAGTATCTGGTTGTGCTAATAGCTAATTCAGAGAAGGAATAGGAATTTCCATTGCATGAGATATTGAATGAGTTATCTAGGATCAACTTGTCATACGAAGTGTGGATATTTGTTTGGCTGAGCTATTTCCCAATTACTGATTCCATCATCTTTTACTTGTTACTATTTGCATGCTTGGTTACTTAAGACAAACAAAACCCCCCTTTGGTTACTTGATTGACACATATATTTCATACAGAACTAGAATCTTTCTCCCTAAGGACTCGACCCTTACTTGCCTAGGTCTGCATATTAGGTTCGTTTGATTACTTGCATAGGAGCAATTAGCACGACAAATTGTTGTTATCAATTCCGTCTTTTTATATATTTAGGTTAGATAGAAGTTTGCTTCTGCCTAATCCCCTCTTGAACCTTTCATATCATTTAGTGTACTCTTATTATGGATAACTAAGTCCTTTTTCTTAGTCAGAGAATTGAAGTGTTCGTTTTGATAAAGTTGTACGATTCTCTCATTCCTTATCAATTGCGTGGAATTTATTTTTTCTCTTGCTTGAATTGTTCATGATTAATATCGATTGTTTCTAGCATGCACAACTACTTATCATTTTTATTAATCTATTGCTATAGTTAGATTGTCACTAATTGAGCATATCTATTTCGTAGTAGCAACTGCATTGTACTAGTATCTTGTTGTGCTAGTCTTGTGAAGATAGAATTGATTGTAATCTTGGATAAAAGCTGGTTGTTTTATGTTGATGTATTCTGACTGTATTCTTGATCTAAATGTTGTTGTTAAACAGAATCTTGATAGTTTCATGGTTGTTTAATCAATTAGTGTTATTAGTATTTGGTTGTGCTTCTAGTTATTTTAGAAAATGAATAGGAATTCGGGAAAAAACCCCGCATCCACTTTTTTATAACTGGCACCCACTCTTGGGCGCACCCGGGATGCGTCCAAACCTTTTTTTAAAAACCCGGTTCAGATTTGAGCGCACCTAGGATGCGTCCAAAATCAGACCGGATTTTTGAGTAGTTTGAAGGCAAAAAAAACAAAAAACAAAAAATCTTGGGCGCATCCAGGATGCGCCCATAAATGACCCGGTTTAAAAATAAAATTTGGACGCACCCGGGATGCGCCCAAAGAGGGTGCCAGTTATAAAAAACCGGGTGCGGGGTTAAGCGGCCTAGGAATTTCCATTGCATGAGAAATTGAATGATTATCTAGGATAAACTTGTCATACGAAGTATGGATATTTGTTTGGCTGAGTTATATCCCAATTACTGATTTCATCATCCTCCACTTATTGACTTGTTATGAATGCTTGGTGACTTGAAAACATACAAAATCCCCCCTTTTGGTTACTTTGATTGACACATAGTTTGCATATATGAATACAATTTGTCCCCCTAACTCGACCCTTACTTTCCTAGGACTGCATATTAGGTTTGTTTGGAAACTTAAATAGGAGCACTTAGCACGACAAGTTGTTGTTATCAGTATGCTTTTAAGGCAAGCTTCGAGACGATGACACTCTAAGATCTCAGAGGCTCTTTATTCTCAGGGATATACACTATCACCTAATGTCCACTCCTTGTTCTACAAGAAACAAGGTGAATCGCAGGTATTCCTTGCAGTTTATGTGGATGACATCCTTTTAACAGGAACCTATGCTGAGGAAATCGACAGAGTCAAAGGTTATCTGATGAAAGATTCAAAATCAAGGAATTTTTGAGTTACTTCTTGAGTATTAAGTTCTTGCATTCCTATAAAGGAATTGTGTTGGAATATGGTTATGTACCATAAAGGATCTACTTGGTTGTGATGATAACAAAAGTCATTAGCACTTGATCGTTTCACTCTGGTTGTGTATTTCACTCATTGAACAGGGTTCAACTAGAGTGAAAGTCTATTAAGTAAAATCTATACAGCACAAGTATATTGATCATACAAGACTTCCAAGGATCTTCCAACAACTACAATCATCACTCCCTATGGTGATAGAGGTTTGTGATCCAGTCTATTATTTTGTTGTTACGCTACCTTTATCTCGTAGGATGAATCGAATAATATCAAGCATGCTCTTATAGATTCATAATGGGTTATAGCCATGAAAGATGAACTTCATCAGTTCTAAAGGAACAAAGTATGGAGACTTTGATAGTCCATGATCCCCTCGATGAAGCGAAGGACGAAGAAGAAACAATGTGAGTGTGCTCGAACGACCCAATAACGAGATCTCGGGCAAGATTGAGTAACTCAATCCATCGTTAAGCAATTTGTATCATCTACGAAAACTTCACCAATAGACTCAAAACAGTTATGGACAAAATTACACACTCTCTTCAAGGTGCATTTGTTCAAAATAGAAGTATTCAAGATAATGTCCTAATAGCACATGAGATATTCCACTCTTTTAAAAAGAAATCAGGCAACAATGAGTGGATAGCCCTTAAATTAGATATGGAAAAAGCATATGACCGAGTTGACTGGACATTTCTTCTGCTAACACTAAAGAAATTTGGTTTCTGTGAAAAATTCATCAACTGGATCAAAGAATGTACACAAACTGTATCCTTCTCGGTTCTGGTTAATCAAGGACCAACAGAGCTATTCTACCCAACGAGAGGATTGAGACAAGGTGACCCCCTTTCCCCCTTCCTTTTCATAATCAGTGCAGAAATCTTGTCTAGGAGTCTTCAAAAAGCATCCGAAGTAAGACCAAACCCTATTGGCATCAAGATCTCTAGAGGGGGCACAAAAATCCCATTCCTAGCCTTTACCGATGACATCATTATCTTTGTAGAAACCAAAACATCTATTTGTCAAAAAGTCAAAACCATTATAGATGAATACTGTGAAGTATCGGGACAACGAGTCAACTATGATAAATCAACATTTCAAGTATCCAAAAACACAAGTAATAGTGAAATCCAACAGATCACCCATATATTCCAAATTAAAAAATCAATGGCAATGGAGAAATACCTAGGCTGTCCGATCATTACTGGGAAGGTGGACCACAACACATTCTTCTCAATTATTGAAAAAACGTCTCAACAACTTACAAAATGGAAAGCTGACACCCTTTCTATGGAAGGAAGGAAGGTACTGATTAAAGCAAATCTATCAGCCCAACCAAACTACATGATGCAAAACATCATGTTACCTCCCGAAACACATAAAAAATTGGATAAACTAAACCGAATATTCCTTTGGAACAAAGGGGATAATTATAAGCCAATAATAAAATGGGATGATATCTGCAAACTAGTTTATAATGTTGGACTAGGAATCCTAAAAAGCAAAGATATGAACATTGTTCTGCAGATGAAACTCATCTGAAAAATATTAGCAGAACCGGATAACCTATGGGTTAAAATTATACGATGAAAATATCTTAAACATATACACATCCTTGACTATGAGAAAAACCCAAAGAAAAGTGACTCTTGGCAATGGACCCAAATGTCGAAACTAATTGCACAATTCAAACAAGGTCTCACTTGGAAGATATGAGATGGGAGGACCATCAAATTCTGGAAAGATAAATGGTTCCCTGAATCACTAAAAGAACAAGTAATAACGAGTGAACCAATAGATGAACAAGTTACGATATCTTTCTTCATTAATCAAGATAAAGCTTGGGATGAAGATAAGCTCGAAGTATACTTTGACAACACAACCATAGAGAAACTAAAATCATATCCAATCCCAACTAACTACATACAAGATAGGCTTTACTGGGAATCCAGCAAGAATGGATGATTCTCAACCAAAAGTGCGATGGATATGATTTATGGGAATCGTAACCTCCCACTATCAAATTCTGAATGGATCTGGAAACTTGATCTACTACCAAAAATAAAGTCTTTCTTATGGAGAATTTCAAAGGAGGGATTACCAACAAAAGTTAAACTCCAGAATAGGCATATGCCCATAACAACAGAATGCTTAGGATGTAATTCCCTAAGTGAAGACCTCAAACACTTCCTTTTTGAATGCCCAAGAACCAAGCGTATTATTAGAAACTTTGATAGGAAAATTCATGACACAATTAACTCCTTAACACCCAGAAATCATACCATTACAAAATTATTTAATGAAATAAAAAACCAGGCCACAAAAAGAGAGTTTGAAGATCTAGCTACTATTTAGTGGACCCTATGGTTCTACAGAAATAAATAAATTTTTGACATAGTCGAGCACAGTCAATTACCCAATATTCACCACTTCATTAAAAACCAAATAAAAGACTGGAAACTGGCAAAAATGGAAGAAAAAATGGATATTGAAGTTGACCCACTGACTCCAAGACAAACCAGAAGGAAAATGAGAGCAATAAGATGGGTCAAACCAAAACAAAACTTCTATAAAATCAATGTTGATGTTGCTTGCCCATCTTGTGGACCAACCTCTTATGGTTTTATCATTCGAAATGAACAAGGAAAACCAATTAAAATGGTGAACGGGCCCTTAGGTAACGTTCCACCAATCATGGTTGAGGCCCTTGCGATGCGTTATGGCATTAAGGAAGCTACTCGGATGGGTCTCACGCATGTTGAGATCGAAGGCGATAATCTCCGCCTTATTAATGCTATAAACGACGTTTGGGACTGCCCATGGGTAATAGACTTGATCGTGACTGATATCTTAATGGATCTTCGCGTTTTTGCGAAAAATCGAGTATCCCATATTTTTCGGGAGACTAATGGTGCAGCTGACCTTATAGCTAAAATGTACAATTTATTACCCCATCCTGATTTTGCAGCCTTTCCAGATCTTTTTGATCTCATCCTTCGGGATATCCTAGGGCGGTATCATTCTCGCTAGATGTGCCCCAAACGCTTTCCTCGTAAAAAAAAACCTACGATTTTTATAGCAACTTTGCAGATGCACATATGTATACTCCATTGGCGTATATAATAAAAATATTTTAAACACAACTTTATATTGAAGGGATGTACATGAATGTTTGGGCGATACAATGATCAAGTGCGTCAAGGCCTCAAGGGGCCCCATCATGTTCCTAATGTTTCGCACCTATTCGATTAGTAGACTAGGTACACTATAAAAATATAATATAGGCATGTGAGATATCATTTGATTCGTCTCAATGAGTACTTTGACAATATAAAAAAAATTATAATTTTTATCATCGTACATTTAGAGATATTAACGTTACATGTCTCAACAAATGTGTCAAAAGCAAATGGGAAAATCAATATGAGACGAAGGGAGTAGTATATATATATATATAGTAGGCTCCTGTGAAACCACCTCTTAGAGTAAAACCAAGTTAACGATTTCTATCCGTTGGATCAAATCTAAATGAATGGACCAGATTTAATTATATTTAACAATAATAATTTTTAACACAAAATTACTCCCTAAATCTCGCCAATTCACTTTGCTCTCTCTCCTCCCTTATTTCCTCTATCGATCTCTTTGTAATGGTGCCCTAACCATTACCCTCGCCTTCTACCGAATCGCCGCCACCACAAGTTGAGTTTGTCATCGTCGTCGCCGCAAGTCCGTCTCTCCGGTAAGCATACATACGACCCTGTTTCTCCTTTATTTTTTGTTCTTATTTGAAACCCAAGCTTTTCCGTTTACAAAACTGGCGCCTTCGTCGGAAGACCCCATAAGCTATCTGTTCTGATTCCTCCCTCGATGATTCCGATGGCGAGCTCAAATTGGTACTTCCCTTAATTCTACTACCCTTTGTTGCGTTTTTGGCTCGTATCCCATGAACCCTCAACATACCATTATTTATGTTTTGAATGATACATATGTTTGTGCTCCACTAATCCGGCTCATCCACTAATCCGGCTCAAATTGGTACTTCCCTTAATTCTTCTTTCAAAGCATTATATCTATGAGACGTTTAGGTGTTTGTTAGTTTTTTTGCCTGAGAATGTAAGCAAACTTCACTTGAATGATAATAATTATTCTTCATATTTTTTGGAAAAAAATGTGAAATACAGGTTTTAGTAGTACATTAGACAAGACCTAAAGATGGGAACAGGAAAAATTGTATCTCAATGTGCTCGTAAGTTTTCCGTCTTTCATCTTTGGTTGCAAATTTGTTCAGATTCTTCCTTTTTATGTGTGACCAATTTTCTTGGGTAATGTAGAATGTGCTTGCTCCCTATTATTTGAATTGAATCAGTTGCTGTAGGGCTTTACCATTTAAGTTAGAAAACATTATATGCTCTAGAGATTTTTTATACTATTTCTTAGCTTTGTGGAACATATTAGTCGCAACTTCTCTCTTCGTAAAATTAACTTGCAGATCTTCTCATCCAAGTGCTCTGAAATGATTTGATTTGATTGCTTAATGATTTGATTGCTTCTAAGCAAATTGATGATTTTGCAGCTTCATCAATTAGGTGCATTAAAGCGGAGCATATACGAGCACTCTTCTCCCCTGCCGGTTTTCATTTTGATTGAAATTTGTGTAATTGTAGAATTTTTTAGGCGATTTTGGTTTGCAAGATGGATATGCACTACGCTTGTATTAATATCTAATATAGTCTTGTTGATATGCAAAACAACTCACTGATTTTTATTGTATTTGTATGCGTTCATATGAGCATTCTTTTATTTTATTTTCTTTAATGGTTTGTGATGTACTGTACTTACAGTTCTTGCAAGGGGGATAGACCAGGTGCTTTCATTATTGAATTCTTGTCTTTGGCAATCACAAATTGATAAGATATTTGAGGGGTTTGATTGTTTGACCATTTGGGATGATTGAGATGACAATGTGATGTGGTTTTTTTGAAGTGCAAATCGTATGTAGTTTTTTTGAAGTGCATTCTTAAAATGATATATTTGATGAACAACGATTGGGGCATATCGCTACGGATTTGGTGCATATCGTTGTATATTTGGTGCATATCTATACAGATTTAGTGCATATCGCTTCGAATTTGGTTCATATCTATACAGATTTGATGCATATCGCTGCAGATTTGGTGCATATCACTGCAGATTTGGTGCATATCGTTGCAGATTTGGTACAATATTCTAATTGTATGTAGTGTTTTTGAAGTGCATTCTTGATACTCACTTGTTTGTGTGTGATATGCACACAACTTTCTTGCTATGTGTTGCATATCAAAACAATATAAAACTATACAAGGAGATGAATATCAATTACTAGTTCATGCATATTGATTCACCGTTTTTACATATCGAAATATCAACAGAATACAAAACTCTACACACAAATACGAAAATAATTTACTAATTAATGCATATCGATTCACTGTTTTTGCATATCAGAAGGAGAATACAGAACTCTACCCAACAATAAGAAAATTGATTAAAATGCATATAAATTTAGATTTTTTGCATATTGTCATATCAAGGCAATATGAAACCCTACAACGACGAGACAAATATTAATTACTACTTCATGCATACCGAACCCAATGCTTTGTGCGTTTATCTTCGGTGTCAATGATACATTTCGTACCATATATTAATTCTTCTTCTTCGCTTGACATGTCATCATTAGATACATCGACATCATCGTTCGAGGAATACTACATGACCTCATCATTTGAGTTCTTTTGCATACACGAACCTATGAACTGCATATCGAAATATATTGAGTGCATATCAAGTAATTCAGAATGCATAATGATGAATACGAAAAAACATGAAAATGATTAAAACCTTGAAAACAACATGAGTACGAAACTGCATATTACAACTTATATTCTGCATAACGTTGAAAACAAACTGCATATTACGACATAATTATTGCACAATAGTATTGAAAACAAAACCCTACATTTTGCATAACGAAGAATACAAACTGCATATTACAACTTAAGTTCTGCATAACGGCGAAAACGAACTGCATATCAAAACTTAAGGATTGCATATTAGGATTGGTACGAAACCCTAGCGAGTCGTGCATATCGATGTATTGGTTTTGCATATCAGGATGAAACCCTAACAACCTATAGTAAAATTCAATGGGTAAATCAAATTCAATAGGTAAATCAAATTTCATCACCCTCATGACCGTCAATTTACATGAAAGGATCTTATGAAACTAATATGAAAGTCGAATGTCACATCCCCTTGGCTAAGCATTCGATTTGAGAGGCAAAAACCATTGTTAGAATCAAAACGTATCTACTGCATATCAAGTACATCCTGCTGCATAACAACGATAGCGAAATGCATATGACAGCTTTATTACTGCATAACAGAATTCATGTGAAATCCTAAATTGCTATTGCATAACACCGAATCCTCTGGTGCATATCGTTTTATTAATGTTGCATATCAGAACGAAACCCTAATTAACCTTAGTTTGATGCATATATCAAAGTCGAATTTTGTAAACTAATTTGATGCATATCTCGATACTAACCTTCTTCCATGGAGATTTACGTGTTGTTGTATCAATCAACTATTAATGTTACCGTCTGGAAGTGAAACCCAGGAAGAGAAGAACGATGGAAGAGAAAGAAGACGTTGAATTGATGGAAGAGAGAGAGAGAGAAGGCGTTGATTTTCAATTGCCGTAAATTAAGGAAGAGGTTTTGATATATTTTCCTTATTTTCTTTTAATTTCAAGACTCTTAATCTAGCCCTAGATCTAATCTCATCTTGTGGCTCCTATTCGTTAACACCGTTTTACTATAAAAGTGGTCTTACCGGAGCCTCCCTCTCTCTCTATATATATATATAAAGAGAGAGAGAGAGAGGGGGGGGGGGGAGTTCCGGTGTAACAAGTATTGTGCTGTAACGAGTATTTACTCTCAATGGTATTCAGGTTTGTTAAGGTTGATATTCAACTTTATATAGATTTAGGTTATATATACACTAATTGCATTCTCATATGCTTGTGCCCCTATTCAATCTTTTACGCTATTTGTTCATGTTTATTTAGTTGAATATTTACCCTATATTAATATAGGTAAATTAAGTTGAATATCAGCCTTAACAAACCCGAATATCATTGAAGGTAAATACTCGTTACACCGTAAGAGGCTGTTACACCGGAACCTAAATCTATATATATATATAGATTTAGGTTCTGGTGTAACGACTGGACTGTTTAGAAGCGTTGGATCGTTATTACTTGAACGGTCTAGATCAACAAATATAGGGTGCATGATCGATGTATTAGGAAGGTCGTACTGAATTAAACTAATATGAATATCAATCCCGGATTTTTGGCAGATGTAACATTTTAGTTTCCATTTGCTTTCAGCCGTACCCAAATCACATTATTGCCTCCGATCATTTCTCTCTATCCCAAAATTAGTCTCCCTCCATATTCATGAATTTGTGTTCGTCTCTTCCATCTGAGAGTCCGGGTCCTCTCTATTTCCATACAATTCCTCACCTCCTGTTTCAGTAATATTCTTATCATCCCACGTAAGACTAAAGTTTACCTTTTAATTTATATTTTATAAAGTATATACCTACTCCTCTTCTTCGATGTATAACCTCGTATAAAAATTTGTTGCTCGACGGCGGCAAGGCAACACGGTGGCACGACGGCGGCACAGTGGTACCACTGGTATGGTGGCAGCGGCACGAAGACAAGACGACACGGCTGCGTTAGGATTGGGTGAGTACTTGTCTTTTTCTTGCCCTGATTTTGCTCGTACTTGTATTTTGATTAATTTCCACGGCTTTCAAATCACTTTGAGAATTTCATGGCTGATCTAAAATTTGCTCACTTGGTCTTTACTTTGTCTCTTTCCCCAATTGTGGTTAGGAATTTATTTTTCAAATTAGAAACCCTATTTGTTTATTTCGCAAAAGGAGCCTCACTTGGTCTTTATTCAAATATGAATTTTTTTTTTTATATCTACACACAAAGTTATATAAATTTGATAATTGTTCAGTCACTCACGTTTATATGTTCGCGTTTCAAATGGTTGATATTCAATATTATTTTTGTAAATTTTCACAAATCACATTTAGAAATTTGTTCAAATTTTTGTGCTTACATATTCACGTTTGGATACTGTGATATTCAAGTATCAAAATTCATGTTTTTAATAACTAACTGTCAAGGCATTATGCATTATTTATGTTCATATTTTATATTCTTAATATTCATGTTTGATAGTTGTGTAATCTTTTGTGTTTTATAACCATGTTTTGTAAATTTATAAACTAATGGTATTTTTCATGTTTTAATAAGGCAACATTTATGATATCTTCTCGGGGATGGTCGAGGAAGATGCAAGCACAAGCTCAAGCCTAGATCCAACACTATGGTGGTGCCATTGTAAACTGTCAAAGATTGGTTATTAAACGTATTAGTTGGACGGAAGATATTCATGTTTGTTTATGGGGATATTCACGTTTTTAGACGATGATAATCATATAATTACTAGATGGTGTTACTATACTTGGAAGAAAATTAATATTCATGAATTGGTCGGTGATATTCATGAATTGGTCGGTGATATTCATGAATAAGGTGATCATTTTATATAATGGGTAGTTTTTTTTATGTAAATAATTGAATTATGATTCATATTCGTGAAACAAGTGATTATACGTCAATGTTAATATACTTGTTGCTAATGTTCATAATTTACGTGGTGATAATTTTAAACTTTTTAAGTGAGTTAATTTATGTGAACTTTAATTTTATTTTTTATTTTTTTGAAAATAACCTGAACGGATACGATATTTAAATTATGAACATTAACTTTTAATTTGTTAACACAAACGCTTATCACTTCGTGCCTTAAACTTTATTCTCAGTGAGTCTTTCTCTAATTCACCTAACCCTAATTATTCCTTACATCTTACTGATTTAGATTAATTTACAGACATCATAGTTTCTCATATCAACGTATATACAAAAATGGGAATCATATTTTTACACGGGTAAAATTTGGTTACACACCTATTTTTGCGTAAAGATGGATCATCGTTAAATTTACGTATATAAAAAGCTTCTATTTAACGTATAACAAACTTCCTATTTAGAATAGACCGAGGTCCGTTATGGAACTAATATGTTCATCCTTGACGAACCAATAAATTGCTTGGTCCACGACGGACCTAGTTAAGGGGTCCGTGACGGACCAAAGGAGGAGGTATGTGACATACACATCTATTAGGTCTGTCACAGACCTAGGAATCATTACATCCGCCATGGACCGAAGTAGGTCTGTGATGGACAACCCTGAACCTAAAAAAGCAAAGTTATTACGTCTAATCCACAACCACTACATCTATTATATAGACCTTTCTACCATAAATTGACCAACAACCTTCATCTTCAACCCCTAAATAATGTTTCTCACCCATTTTTCAATCTTCATTCAAACAAAAAAACTAAGTGAATGAAAAATTAGGATGCTTTCATCCCACAAAATAGTGGAGAAAGGTAGGGTCCCTCATGGAACAACTTCAATGAGGTTTGTTTATTTCATCAAATTAATGTTTTTTTTATGTTTTTAATTATTATATATGTTATTGCACTAATGTTTGAAAGTAAAAATAGGGAATGTTGATAATAGTGATGTAATGAAGGTGTTGTTTAAGCTTATGTGACCAAAATCATGTTCTAAAAGTTATTGGAAAGGAAAAATTGATTTTGTATGCCTATTATAATTGATGAGCATGAAATCATATGTTTGAATGTCCTCTACTAGTGTATAAAATGAAAACACTCTTGTAAAAATCTGGGTATGATATAGTCTTAACCTTTTTTCGGGTTAGAGTTTTTGTGTTAGGTCTAGGGTTTTGGTGAAAGTTAGTTCGTCACGAACCGCGGCCTCTCATATGTGACGGAAGAAATTGCATTTTCATATGTGCACTTTCGTCCGTCAAGGACGTAACCGTCAGGTCCACCACAAACGTCTTGAAAATCATGTTTTGAATGATTTTCTGCAAGTTTTTGTTATTTTAAGGTAATAATCAAGTATATAATGGTTTAAATAACCTATTCATCAATGACCACTATAATCCGTACGGACTGGAAGGTGTGCCCTTGTTTTCTCTTGGTTTGCAATTTCAGATCTCGCCATATGTCTCCCAACATGAGCATCTGCCACATATTTCTCATGAAATGGATTGGTCCAATGTACCTCTATGTCAATATGTGTCACAACCACATCAATTGGTGTCGCAACTTACAAAAATGTAAATATCTGGACTTTAAAGACGATACAAAAGGTATACATTGTTGTGCATGAGGGGCCACATATTTCATGGATTATTCTAAAGTTTTCACTACTGATCAAGTATTCAGCTCTAGAACAAATGCAATTGTTGGGCTAATCCTACTGCAAAAGCTCATAACTTCATGGTAAATGTTGCTAGGAGCAACAAGATTGGAAAGGTCTTGGCTTAAATGTAAGCGCTCTAGCTAGTCAGTACGTTCCTCAAACTGTAGGGAGAAGCAGAAAAAACAAAAAGGTGTGATAAATAAATTAGTATGAGTCAAGTACTACTCAAGGTAGTCGTATCTGCGCTCAATATGAGGATCAACTTCCTCACCCATGTCTTCGATCCTTTCATAGTGGATATTCCTTCGATCTCAACTCTAGTGGATGGGATTTAATTTAGTCCACGACATACTTGTTAATATTACCTGACCTTTTATCTCTCATGGGCTCAAAAGGGGTATGACACACCTTTCACACTACCATACTGTCTTGTTACCCAAAGAAGCATGTGTGACTCTATCACAACTAAAACAAGCAATATATCATGATATAGAGTGGGCCAAAGTGTTGGATCATTAACCTCATCATATGGTTGCCACGTAACCTATACGCATGAATATATTTCCAAATAAAAAAAATGCAATGAAATGAAACGAAATGACATCAATAAGTTCACAACCAATTATTCATACATGCGCGTCAAGTATTCTATCCATCTCATGTCTATAGTTGCGCCT